>RJWH01000036.1:362942-977065 GCA_004363575.1 Solenodon paradoxus
GAAATATAAAGGAAAGAAAGAAAACCTGATGGGGCGACATTTGCGGTTTTAAAAATAATACACACGTTCTCCTCTCTAGTCTCCTGTTCATTTACTAAAGAAAAGCTCTTTTATTTTTCATCTCTCATTATTTAAAGAGATGTATAGACTAGTTCTGATGAAAATAATTTTATCTCTGTCATATACAAAAAGAATTCTCACCCCTAAATTCACTTAAATGGTAGAAACATTGTCTATAGTTACCCTGAACTTCTGGAGATTCTTGAGATGGTACAATACAATGTAACTGAGCATGAATAAACCTCCAACTATTTGCATGTCAGAGGAGCCTATGTAGAAAATCTGAATTGTTATACACGTGAGTTACTATAACCATCCATTGATGTCTTGGCAAAAAATTCTGAGTAATTTACACATAGTAAGCCCTCAAGAGATAGGTTTTGTTAAACTGATTTCTTATTGCAATCTCTGTAAGTTATTTTTATTTCAACATACATATGCTCCTCCATTTAAACTCTTCATACAGCAGCTGTCCAAATATCTCTGACACGGAAACCACTTCTTGGCAAATAGAACCAGGCTGCTGCAAACAGGTAAACTGTGCCACTGATTCATTTATTCATTCAATGGATAAATATTTACTCAGCATTCATGAGCACTAAGCACTCTGCTAGGTGCTGTGGCATTTAAAAGAATAATTAAGACAGAGTGTGTCTTCAAGGAATCTAATTATAGACAAAGGATTACAATGTAGGGTAGAAAAGAGAACTGCGACAAATGCCAAAGGGAAGCCAAAGGGAAAAGAGATGACTTCCTTCTAGCTGAATCTTGGAAGGCACTAAGGATCCTGCAAGAGACCTTTCAGCTTGGCCCAGAGAGAGATGGGCGGGGCTTGGAGTAAAGCTACTGACAGAAGAATGCACAGAATTTATGAAAGAACAGGAGTGTCTAGTCTCACCCGTCAGCCCCTGAGATGACAGAAGCTAAGGTATGGAAGACACGGCTGCACCCAGCACTCTGAACACTGCCATCTACAGGTAGTGGAATGCAACCGGTTGCGTTTCCTCTGGGAATATTCCAGAGGATTACCGGGAGAGTCCAAACTGGAAACGGGGAAACAAAGATGACAAAGCCCTGATTCTTTATATTCCACTTTTCATTCAAGTGTTAAGATATACACTTACCTCTGACTGTCTCGGAATTTAGGTTCTGTGGAATGGGATATAAACTTTGACAGTGGAAAGCATAGAAAAATAAAAAGACACTGCTATAAAATGCATGAGGGAAAAACAAAAACAAAAACATGATCTACTGAACCGCATGTGCTGACACTGGCATTCGGGAAGAAAGCTAACCCCCCCAAAAAAGGGCCCAAACTCCCCGTTCGCTGTCTCTGGCACATAAGAAAGGGATACTGTTTCTTAGAACAACACCCCACGGTCCCCATTAGAACATGAAAATATTTACAGCAGTGGTGCTTTCGCTATGGGATTGCATGTTTTCCTTGCAAATATTTAACTTCTGCTTTCGTGAGCAATGTCACACGGTATAAAAGCAACAGTAAGATCAAAGCTGATATTCAGGGGTGAATGTATTTTGTCCCAAACTACTGCTTCGAGAACATTTCTAGTTAAATGTGCCTTCTCCCACTAACCATGATGACCAAGGAAATAAGACAAATTTTATACTTCATCTTTTGTGAACGTGCTGAAATAAAATTAGTCCTAAATATTGGAAGTTTTTTTTTTAAACATAATTAAAATTTGTTCAGTCCATTAGTCAAAGCCTAAGTCAAAGCATTCTAGGAAATCAGTCACTTGACCTGTAGCGGAATCTCTCTTCTAACTATTTTACATGGACAGCACAGCCTCACACTCCTGCTGGACAAATGCTAAACCTCACTAATCTGGACAGCCACGCATCTGGGCATAAACTCAAACACAGGTAAAATTCATTTTAAGAAATGTACTATATATAAAAATTAATTTGAAAAGTACTACATTATTATGGATTTTTTTCAGCATTACTATGAGCAGAGTTGGAAAATTAAAAATAATACTCTTCCAAATCATTGTTTTTTTCCAAGGGAAAGGTGCAGGTAGGAATGAAGTGAGTAGGCAGGCAGGCAGGCAGGCAGGACAAGACAGGAGGAAGAGGCAGTAAATTTTTATTTAATTGGTCACACTGGTTGTCTCCCTATCCTGGACCTGGGACTCAAACCCAGGGTTATGTGACCTGGGCTCCTTCACAGACAGTGACCTAATAGCTGCTCCACCAGGATCTACCTGAAATCCTATTTTTGTTGATAAAAAGTCTAAGAACCATATATTTTTTCTAGATGGCATATGCAATTCCCCAGGAAAATTATAAAAAATCTTAATAGGATGTCAGTGAGAGAACAGCTTATCCTCTCTCCATGGTTAGGAAAATGCATTGGTAAAAACCTGCCTCTTGCCTTTGTTCTTTCTCACTTTCTAGGCTGAAATACATTGAGTACAAAGTGGGAATTTCATTGTTTCTATGGACCTCCTCAACAACATGTTTCATTTATTCTTGTAGCATTAGTAGTTGCATCTGTTGAAGAAGAACTTGAAAATAGATCCCATCATTTAGAGGAGATTGTTTGGACTGGACTGGAAAGTAGGTTCCAGAAGATAATATCATTGGGTATTCAATATCATCAGAAGAAAATCTCATGATAGGCAACAAGGAGAGATAGCTGGGGTGGAGGTGATGTTGGGAGGTCTCAGCAGCTACCTCCGTGAGCAACTGGGAATCCAGGGGCAGACGGATTTAAAAGGTAGGCATGGATGTAGAAGTTTAAGGGGCAAGACTCACATATCACTCAGGTTCAAACAGAAAAAGAGAACTAGTAGGACATATCTATTAAAAAAAAAGATGTATTGCAAGGAACTTATTTATGTGATTGCAGGGACTGGCTAAGCAAGTCCAAACTCTGGAGGGTAGGCCACCAGAATTGGATCTCCTAAATACAAGCTGAAGTTGCAGCCCATGACAGATCTTTTTCAGAGAAGCATCAGTTCTGCTTTCAACTGACTGAAAGCCTACCTTGATTACCTAGGATAAGATCCCATATTAAACCAGATACTTACTGACTTTTATCACATCTACAAAATACCTTCACAGTAACTCTTAATGTTTGAGTGATTAACTGGGATTATAGCCTAGCCAAAAATGATCATCACAATTGCTGCTTGGAGAACTGAGGAGGAATACGCCATCTTGGAAGAATAATGCAACTAAGTTAAACTAGGAAATAACGTCCAACTTTCACTAGGTATGTTGAGTCAAAGGTAAAATTATTGGAGCTAGTTGATGAGGAAGGTAATTTAGCCACAAAAAAAAAAAGATTAAAAAAAACATATCAGGACTAAGGAGACCAACAAATAAACCACTGGATGTCATAAAACTCCCTCCTATAAGGAAATCTGGGTCCTGAGTATCATCTCTAGGTGTGGTTTATAAAGCACAATCTGTGGGCAACAGGGAGCCTTTAGGAGTCAGGTGGTAGTTTCAAGTTTGGGGAAATTGTGATCCTCCCCTGCCCCACAGGGATATTTGGCAATGTCTGTAGACGCTTTCTGTAGTCCTAAATTGAAGACTACTGGCATTTAATTGATAGAGATCAGAGATCCTGAGGAAACTTCCTACAAGGCACAGCGTAGCCCAAACAAGGAAGAATTATCCAGCCTCAAATACTAATGGTGCTGAGGCTGAGAAACACAAACTTGGAATAGAGTGATGAATATAGGAAAAAAGTACTTGATATTCATTCTCAATGAATTCCTAAATTTTGTCTAACTACTTACTATTTATGGCACTTGGTTGGTGAAAGAAGACAAGGAAGAAATAGGCAGCAACCACCTCGAGTGTTATTTGGAGGCAGCGTGGCATAGTGGGAGGAACATGAATTTAGAATGAAAGTCCTGAGCTCAAAGCTAACTTTGACATTTATCTCCATATGCCCCTTGGGTTAGATGCTGAACATTTTGTAGCCTCAGTTTACTTACTGTGAAATGAGGAAAACTTATCTTAGAAGGCTATTGAGAATATTAGTGATACTACCAAACAAATGTTACTTTGACCTAGATAATATTTGGGAAGCTGTGACAATAATCTAGTCGAGAGAGAATAACATGGCACATTAAACAAGACACTACTAATGTGTAGAAGGGATTAGATTTTTAAAATATTACTTAGAATTGGCCAAGATCTGTTGGTCCATAGATGAAGATGAGGGAGAAGTGGAAGGAGTCAAGGAGTAATTTGGTGGTTGGATGGTGTCACCATGAATTGAGACGGGAGATTCACAAATGGCCCACTTTATGGGGGAAGATAACTAATGTAGTTTTAGACATTTAAGATCTTGGGTGCCTTTAGGGGGACAGGATGTAGATAGAGATATTTATGGTTTCCAAGCCATTTTGACATAAATTAGTCCATTTAAATTTAGAGCCTACTAATGACGTGATAAAAGCATGCTTTCCGCCTTAGATAAAGAAATGGTGGTTCATGCAGCCTAGGTGAATTATTCAAGACCGAGAAGATGGGCACGGATAGAAATTTTCCTGGACTCCAAATCTCAATAGTGTTTTAAAAAGGAAAATGACAGGGGTGATAAATGGCAAATGAGTGGAAGGATAGAGGCTGGTTTTGGCTGGTTTGCCTGAAAGGGGTTTCATATGGTCCTCAAAAGTTGTAGAGGTTTGGGATGGGTGGGACAGTCCTGTGAGGACTCTGAGGATAAGACCAACCAGCTATATGGAGATCAGGACATATAATATGGATTGATGAGGCACTGTGAGTGGAAACAGTGGATAGATCATTAACTGCATGAACAAAGGGACTAAGAGAAACTTGAAACAAAAATATTAGCAGGCATTGCCAATTCCAAAAAATAATTTGCAATGAAGATAAGTCATCTGTGAAATGATAATGCAAATCAATGGAAAGATATGAATGAACAAATTTTGATTTACCCGTAACTTTTTAGGAACACATTGACTAAGACACATTTTCATCTCGGAACATCGATGTTATTTCCTTCCAATAGCAATGTAAAGCATGCTGTTCTGAGGAAGAGCTCTGAAAAGGCTGGGTTTTCACAGGTTTGTTTTTCACAGTTGTAATGTTTCAGAAGACTTAATTTTGGCCGCAAGACATATATTCAAAAGTGCACCCGAGACAAATTTGATTTTTAATTTAGATTTTCTGATCTGAATTTCTGAAATGTTCAAGTAAGCCATGCCCACTCCATGCTCTGTCTAGTACTTGGGAGACTGACAACCTTCCCTGTCCCATTGTGTACTTACAGACTCTCAAATTACGGGACAGAAGAAACACCTTCAAGACTTCAAGTTCCTCTTCAAAGAACGGGTGGACTTTACTTCTCTTAACTTTTCATCATTCTTCTAATATCTTCAGTACTCAAGCTTATCACAATTTGAGAGATCATGTAGGTAATTTTCCTTTTGCTGCTGTGCCATTCATCTATTCTGTGCTTCCATGTTGCATATATGAATGTTCTATTCTTTCTGCATTATTTTAATCCAAACCCTTCTGAATCTCTGGTTCTACCTCTTTAATTTCTAACCATAATAGATATGTCTCTTTCTTTTTTCTTATTTTCCTTAATCAGGCTCTTCAGGAGGCATCTGTATTTCTATAGATCTTTTCAAGATTTAATTATATTTCCTATGCTTTGTGTTTTACACTTCATCTATATTTATCTTTATATTTCTTAGGTTCTTTGCATTTTTGTTCTTTCTAAATTTTGGAACTCGGTGTCTCTTCTTATGTTCTTTCTCTGTCCCTTCTGTTTCTCCTGTTAGTCCTCTTCCTCTCTATCTTTTATTTTCTGGGTCTCCTGTCATTATAGGTAATGCTAGGTCTCAAATATTTCATATAGGAATAGGGCCAAGATTTTTGGGACATGGGTCACTTCTTGTTAATTGATTTGTAATTTTATTTGACTATGACCAGAGAATATTACCTGTACAATCTCCAAACAATGTAGTGAGGATTTTTTTAAAAAATAAACTATGATTTTTGTAATAGTTTATGTAAACACACACATTAAAGAATATATATTTAAAAGTATGTCAATTTTCTATATGTGGGGTTTACTTATATATTAAAGTTTATTGATTATTTTGTTTAACCCTTCTCTTGAACTTTCAGTTTCAGAAAGACGTATATTAAAATATGTCCTCAATATTTGTTTTCAAATGTTCCTTGCATTTCAAAGATTTAGTTTTCTTTAGTAGCTGAAGATTTGGGTTCATATTAGTTTATGGATATGGTTTATAATTTCATATTACATTATATCTTTTTTATAATGTTCTCCATCTTAAAGCCCATTTTTAATTTTTTATTCTCCATGTATCATTAATAACACTACTCTTGCTTTCTCTTATTTTATGTTTACTCTATATTGCCTTTTCTTCATTTTCAAATTCCTATGTCACTGTTTAAATGTATTTCCTGTCAACAGCATAAAGCTGAATTTGTGTCTTAAGTATCTCTAATGCTTCTGCCTTTTAGTGGGAGGCATTCCTTTATGCATGTTTAGTGTAATACTTAAAATACTTGCTTTTGTTCCTTCCATTCCTATTATTCCATTTATATTTAACTTCATACATCTTATTCCTTAGTTTTTGGGTTTCCTCAAGTTACTATTAACTACTCCATTTTTTCCTTACTTATTGAACATTCTACTCTAACTTTCTATTTCCTTAGAGTTATGTTTCCTTTCCCAACTGGATTTAGACCCACGTTTATCTACTAGCTTTTGAAAACAAGATAATAATAACTCCCCTCTCCTCAGTCTACCTCCTGACCATAAGACTCTTAGAACAGTGTTTCTTTTTCCCTTTCTTCCCTTTCTTTCATTCACCCAGGGGAGATATTAGAAATTTTGCTTCCCACCACCAACTTGTAGGTTTTATTGACATTTTTCTAATATTTCTTTCATATATTGAATCCCCTTTCCTTTCTGGAATCCCACTTATGGGGCATTTTGGTCTGGATACCATTTCCTAGTTTTCTCTTTCCCATCATGTTCAAACTTGGCGTATGTTGGATTTGGGTTTATGATAAAAAAAACAAAAACAAAAACACCTATCATTGGGCAACTAATTTAGATCTCAACATCTTTCTTCTCTTCTATCAACCTACTAGATTTTTAAGTTGTAAAATTCATTGGTTTTATGTTCTGTTTTGCTTTCAGGTTGTTTTGTTGTTTTTATGACTGTGTTTGATTCTTAGTTGCTTATATTATTCTTAATTGCTTGGAGTTGTATCTTCTCCAAGAGCTTTATTTTTCTGGACTCTGTGCTGTGTTATCTGACTATACAACCTCACTCTTCAGGAGTATGTGACTGCTTTTTAATTTGTCAGCCTTAGCTACATTGAAGGAGATACTCATTAGTGACTGTCCTTAAAGAGTTGAAAGACAGAATATTCTTTACCAGCTGGGCTAGGAGAACAGGAAACTCCAAGCTCTCTGGAGTTACTCACTCTCTGCTTGCCTTGGCAGTGCAGGGTCCTGATGCTCTTGGTGGGCTCCTGCTTTGTTTTGGGGTCAGAAAGACTAGTTTACAACAGTTTGTGTAACTTTGACTCTGACCATGGGAAGCCAAGCTCCTCTGCAAGCCATGCGCAGGGCATGCTGACAGTGGTGTCTAACCTTTCACATGACCACTGTGAAAGAAGACCTCACTGAGTTCTCTGCTGGAGCTTCAAACTTTAATAATATCCATGTGTCCACAAGTCCAACATCTGTTGGACACAAGAAAAGCAGAGAAATTGACACTCGCAGTAGAGAAAATGAGAAATGTCTTGCCAGTTTCCATCTCCAAGAATCCTCTCTATCGGATACTTTTGAAAACAAAACAAGTGATCTTGCAAAATGATCACTCTGAGTTCTAAGATCACTCTGGTTTGATCTCTCTATAAATGTAAATTAAGAGCACAACTAATTTTTACCACAAGTGAAATAAGTACAGTAAGTACTGAAATCACATCAGGCAAATCTAGGGTTAAAATTTTCCAAGAGTGAAAAGTAGCAATTGAAAAGTTTATAAGATGATATTTTATTCATGTTATTTTTCTCATCCTTAAAACAACCTCAAATTCTCTATACATACTGTAGGATTTTAGAAAAAGAAATAGTTATGTTTCTATAGATTTTAAGATTTCTCAAAGCTTAATAAAAGCCATCAGCACTGTGAAGAAAATTTCAGGACACTTTAAATTAACTAGATTGGTTGGTTTAATTTGTGTCATTTGACCCAGGTACCTTAGTTCCTAGTGACTACAATGAATAGACACAAAGAAAGAAACAAACACAAATACATTCACTACAGTCAGACACATATTTTTAAGGGAAGATAAATCAACCATCATCAAAAAGCAATATTTGTCCTCAACATTAAATATTCATGTTTAACCACTCTCAGTCTAGTTTTGTGAGGATCTACGAGTAATTCACAGTTCAGATATTCACAACAATGAAATCCAGGGTGTTCTATAGACTTACTTAACTCATAATGCATCTTCTTGACTTTAAAAATGCTTTCAAAACTCTTATACAAGTTTATTTCAAACACCACCCCATTTTGGTCAAAAGTTTGGAACCAGAATCTCAAAAGATAGAACCTTAATGATCACTCCATGGGGGCATACTTGAGCAGGAATATATGATGAATGTTTCAGTACTACCTGAAATAGGTATCTATAACAAATGTGCACATGCATGTGAACTAGTTACAAGATACATAAATAGGAATACTTAGGAAAGGAAGGTATTTGACTCAGGGTAGAAAAATAGCCTGTCAAGTGATTCTTTTACTTCTGAAGGCTGTTATCTCTAAAATATCCTGTAGTGCATATTCATATAGTTATAGGAAGGACATTTGGTTTGGCAGACAAATCACTTGAGTCAAAATAATTCAACCTGTTCCAAATTCTTAACTGCTTGCTGCAGATCCCCATATGGTGTTTCTGCCAGCCTCCCAAAATCAACCCATCCAAATTTGGACATACTTTTTTTCTATCTTCTCTTCCCTCATAACTTACCCTTCCTGTAGTAGTCGCTCTATATATTGACATCTAGTCATCCCCCCCATAGAAAAGCTAGAAACCCACCTCATCTTTCTGCATGTTTTAAGTCCAACCACGCAGGTCCACTTGACTGTCTCTGAACATGCTAGGTTCTTGGTTTTGTATATACAATTCCCTTAACCCAAGACTTCCCCAAGCTAATTTTCACTTGAGAAAATATTCTTCTTATTTCCAAGGTCACTGCTCTGGGTTGCTTTCATTGAGTTTCCCAATCAGAATCAATAATTCTGTTCCCTGGGCTTCTGTGGATCCTTGTTTAAATACGATATCACTTTCTGTCTATATCATGTTTATTTTACTCTCTCTAAGGTATCAAAAGCCATAATGTACAGGGTTTGGGCCTCACTGGTCTTTTGCTACTCAAAGTCTAAGTGAACGCCTATTATGAAAAACACACTCATCAACAAAAACAATTACTGATTCTAAGCATAGTGTATCACAAACACACCCTTTAAAATGAAATCCGGAGTTGTAAATAAACCTAACAATTTTGGATTTCTTAAAGTAGAGCAGGAGGACTTAGATTTGCGTATTTTGAGATGTGCCAGAAAACTCTTTTCTTACTCTTTTGAAAGAATCTTGCAACGTTGCCTTGTTATTTCCATTCCATAGTTGTAAACACCGAGGGTCCGAGGATAAGCCACTTGCCAAAAGTCAAAGAACTTGTAAGAAAGTGATTTGAACTCGCTTCTGTTAAGACTTTAAAAGGCACAGTTACACACACACACACACACACACACACACACACACACACACACACCCCGTCCCCATAGGTCTATGGGGTCTGGGCTTATTTTCTTTGATTTGAAGCATCCTCCTTTTTCTATCCCCCAGAGAGGGGTAATTTATCTTTTTTTGATTCCCCTATGTAATAGTTTCATAGTTGCTATAACAAGTTGCTTAAAAGCAACACACATTTATTCTTTTGACTTTCGGGAGGTCGAAAGTCCAAAAGGAGGCTTCAGCGGCTAAAATCAAGGCTTTAGCATGGTTGTCTCCATCTGGAGTCATGAAGACACCTGCAGTCTTTTGACTTTTCTAGCTTTTGAAAGACCATGGACAGATCACACCAGTCACAGCTTCCATCATCACAAACTGACTCTGCCTTTCTTGCTTCTCTCTTAGAAGGCAGAATCGTGGGCCCATCTGGATGATCTAAGATGATCTTCCCATCTCAAGAGTCTTAATTAAATCACACCTGTAGTATACCCTTTGTCACAGAAGGTTAATATTTCCATATTCTGGAGATGAGAATATAGACATTTTGGGGGGTGATTATACAACTGGCCATTTTTGTTTTCTTATGAAAGTCCCGGCTCCTAGTACATATTTTTGGAAATTAGCAAATGGGCAGGATGTCGCTTGGGAAATTCATTTGACTCAGGAGGGCCCCTGGCTTAGGCCTGTCCTGCGGACTTAAGCCGGGGGTAGGTAGTCAGATCAATGAGCCATGCGTGGTAGCTTCACCCTGCAATTTTTCAGCTACCCTGCAAAGTTTGGTTCACAGCATTATAACTGAATAACTGACCTTTATTTCTCTCCTGACTTTACGGATCATGAGTTGATGTTTATATCCCATCTCTGTGCCCATTGTTTCCTAAGCTCTGTATCATTATGCTTTCTGGCATATCTGTCATTTTAAAATTAATCTGGAATTCTTTTTCAATGAGTGAGAAAATGTGCACATCAGTGGACATAATGTGTATTCCTTTAGGCTATACTGTCATATCTTGATAACAGGAATATGTATTAATAAGTTAGGATTTTTTATCAGTGTAGCGGCACAAAAAGCTAATGGTCAGTAATAGGGATGAAGTAGGAGGTGCCGGGGTTTAATGCACAATTGAACCAAGGAGCCACGACAGAGACACCTGTTTAAACAGACCCCTGAGCCTGGAAAAGTATACCTAAATACTACTAACTCTGTAAAACTCAAAATCAACTTGATGTCACTCATGGCCTATCGGTAGTCAAAAAACTCCATAGCTAAGAGTGCTTTAAATAAGAAAATAAAATATATGTGTTTTCCTTCTTTTTTAAGCACTTTACTGTGTGCTGGTGATTTTCGAATGTAAATAAATATCCTCTGATCAAAATTCCACACTTACATGCTCACCTCTTCTGTAAGTACTCACAGGATGGATTTCTAATTTTGTCTTCTATGCAACCAAACGGTAGCATGGCCCTCTTTAAATTCTTTGTTAGCTGCTTCAAGTGAACTAATCATTGGAGCCACTCAACTGATAGACTGGCAGTTAGAAGACTCAAATGTCAAGATGTTTTTATCAGTCACATCAACAGTAACTTTCAGATTGGATAGTTCTCTGGTTTCTGTCAAATCTTTGGCGTGGATTTCTTTTTTCCTTCATAAAACAGAAATTGCTTGCATGCTAATGCAAATGATCTGGTACAATTGTTCACCCATTTCATCTAAAAGATCTTTCACCTGCTAGTGAAAAAAGATGGGATGTATAATCCTGCTGCTGCTGAACACCCATTAGCCTTGAGAAGCAAATGGACCCACCTTGTGCACATCTAGCGCCTGATTGTACTAGAATTTCATTTTGTAGTTGTTGGGAAAATACATGTTTTAAAGCCAATCTACGTGAGTTTTCAAATTTCATCCCAATATATATTCAGCTTCCGAGCTGCTCACTTGCTCGCTGGCATGTATCCCATTTTCGCATGCAATTTCTTTATGAATTGAAGGGACTATGTAGGCGGGCATCTAGTTGTTTAGGAAAACAAATTTCTGTATTTTGAGCCTGTGCCTTGCTGGGGACACAGGACAAAATATATGGGTAGACATCTCAGACCACCAATGAGGTTTTATTTTTAAAGATAGCTTATAGAAAGTAATACTCATCTCCATGCCTCCCAACCTAATGTTTCTGCTCAAATTGCTTTTTTACTATTTAAATACTGCTCTGCTCCATAATCGGCAATATAATAACCTCTCTGAAATGCCATATGTCATCAAATTGTCTGGCAGCACAAACCTATTTGAGACCCATTATTTAGTGACAACGGTGTATACTTGAATAAATAAACTTCATTATCTATAGGCTCAAATCCATGAACATCTGTGAATGAAGAGATAGCATATTGATTTTGCTGTGGTCCTCTGCTGCAGTATAGGTGGCAGTACATCAGCTTACAATTTCAATGGCCTGCTGGAGTTTAGAAATAAAAAATCGTTATCTGGAAACCTCTCAAACCAACAGAAATGTAATCAATTTTTTATCTGTGGTTAGGCACTGGAAGTCAGTGGTGGATTTTCTGTCCTCAATGCTTTCCTCCTCTTGTTGAAATATTTAGGGTGCTCCCACGGGAAATACTATACCTAGAGTGAACCTGTTTACATTAGGAAGTGAAAAGTCTGCTCTTTGTATCCTGTTAGCCACAAAGGCCTCCTCTTCTCACAGGCTCTGTTCCCCTGGGGCATCATGAGAGATAGCTCTCTAGTTACTGAACACCCTTGCACAGCGATACTGAAGCCATAGTCCCTTACTACATCAACCTTGGTGATTATTTGAATTCCCCACAGTGTTACGTGACGTAATGTTAGGTTCCATTCAGATGGGGGCATATTCATTTGACATCTAGCAACATTCCCAGTAGAGTCAGTTTGATGATCATGACAGGAAAACAATTCTATTCAGGTGACTATGACAGATATGTTCCAGGACTGATACCATATTTTAGGTATAACCAGTACACTTAAGAAAGTACTTCTTTTTAATTATTGTTTAATTAATCTTTCATCCAAATTTCTGAGGGATGAGTTATGTTCTCTTCTACCCAGGAATTTATAATTTATCAAATAGGAGGGAAGAGACTTGCTTACAAATAATGATAACATAGGGCAGACACTAACAGATGTGGAAGTAGAATGATAAATAACTGATTTATCTAGGATGGGATTAGTTCAGAGAAACAAAGGGTATGAGAAAAAGCTTCATGAAAGAGGTGTCTCTGTGATGGAGTAAGTGAAAAACAAATACTCATCGAGACCTATACTGCGTGCCTGGTAGTGGAGGACATGCATCTAGGGGAGAAAGACCTAAAGACTCTATAGAAAAATTAATGAATTATATATATACACATATATATATATATGATATCTAAGAGGAAGCATAAGTTTCGATGAGTATGTAGAACAGAGTCTTTCATTTAAGGATTCTCTCATTAGGTGGTATTTAAATTGGGTGGGGGGAGAGCCAGAAGTAGCAGAGATTGGTAGAGGAGAAACAGAGGAGAAAGCAAGGGCAGAACAAAAATTCAGTTTATCCAAAGACACATACAGGGATAACTGCTGTGATCACTCTAAAGGCAGGCCCCTGGTTTCACAGAATCATGGGCTTCAAGACTAGACATAAGAATAAAGGGGTTTGGAAAGGTGGACTTGAAAGAGGCAAAGTAAACTGCAACACTGGTTACACTGGATCTGGCATTAGGGTTTTTACAGATAGTAACTTAAGAAAGCCACAATGTTATTTTACAGATGAGAGAAGTAAGGATTTAAAAAGCTGAATAATTTCCCTGAAATGATGCTGTAATATACAATGACTCCCTGGGAAAACTTAGAGGGGGTCAGACTTTTAGCTTGGGTTATGACAGGGCATCTGGATCTGAGGGGAATCACTTATTTTACCTAAAAAGTGATGTAAAGAAATGAGGCTTTTCTTTCAAGGATGGAGAGCTAGATAGGCTTAGAGTCAGGACTGGAAACTTGATTCAGGTAATTTTATGTCAATAAATGTCATCAATGAAAATCTGAGAGAAGAAACCAGAGATGAAAGAGTTTAAAATGGAAATGTGTGATTCCATATTGCTTCAGAATTAATCCCCAGTTGCATCTGACTTCATAGCTGAGCCTTCCCAAGGAATGGCTGGCGCACGTGCGGGCACACACACACGCACACACACACACACACTCACACAGAAAGTATTTGTTTGTAAGGATCAACTGAACAAAGAACTGACTGGAACCTCAGACCAGAGCAAGCATGGCTGTCAGGAGAATCTTCACTGAGGACATGTTCTTTCAGTTAGCATTTGAAGAAAGGTAGAGGAATGGGGTCTGCTGGGTATGGTCACAGAAAAGCTTTCTTGGCGGGGGAAGTAAAAGCTGTTCATTGCAAGAAAGTAAAGCTGGCCAATGTTGTCCGCCCTTCAAGAGCTGAGCACTCCATTTGACTGGTTCCAACTAGAGAATGGAGTAGGTGGGTGGGGAGCAGGTGCTTTGCATGTGAGATGAAAGGATTTGAATCTTTGTTTTAATAGTCATGGAAAGTCATGGAGTCAATGATTTTTATGGGGTCAGAGCAGGACAGATATGATCATATTTTTTATTCAGAGATAATTCTGTGGAAAGAGTATGAACACAGAGAGAAATCTTAGGAGTTTATTGCAGGTCCATGATGGCAGCATCTTAGAGAGAAGCATATATTTGTGAAAATACGTAGCAAGCTGGATGGAGGAACATGGAGACATGAGAGAGGGACACAATCAGGTTGGCTGGAGTGGGGAACAGGGAGGGGTAAGAAAAAATTCAGAGGATTTGTGATAGGCTGTTCTGGACATAGCTTGACCTCCATATTTTTGACTCTCTTATCCTAAAGTATAAAGTTTTCTTAATTTTTACAATTAAACCCAACTCCTTTCAAGCATCTGCCTTTTCTATATTTGCTTCAACTTCTCTGGAATTGCCTTTTCCACCATATATGCATTTCAAAAATTGTGTTTATTCTATTAAGTCCCAGGCCCAATGTCACTTCCTCCAGGAAATGCTAAGTAATTTGAATGCCGTATCCCTTTTCCCTTTTTTTCTGTTAATTATGTATACTTTTGACTTTAAAGATCCACCTACCTTAATTTATATATTTATCGCATGTCCCCTTGTATTTAATATTTGCATGTCTGCATAACTCCACTACAGCACCCGACACACAGATCTTACATTTTATCCACCCATGCCAGCACTTGCCACCAGCTGGAGTTGGACTGAAGCAGTATTTTATTTTAGCTTTGTTAAAACTTTTGTATTATTTGCCAATTAATTCACATAAAAATCCAAATTTTCAGTTACTCTGGGGGGAAACAAAAGCTCACCCATCAGCTGGAGTAGGGTTCTGCTCTCTGATCTCCCATTTCACCATTCCTTATTGTTTATTAACTTAACGTTATTAGCCTAGTCCCTGGAGGCATGTGAGTTTGGCACACTGGTCTAAGAAATTCCTGTGGAATTTAATAAAATCTAATCTATAATGGTATGTTAAATGACTAAATTCAGGACAGAAATAATATTTGTCAAATATCACTTTAAGTTCACTATCTATGGTAAATGGTGGTGCCTTTAACAAGAGGGACAAGGTTTATACAGGTATAAATCTAGGACCTCCATACCCTGAGTCTAACCTTCAATTTTCAACCTAAAGAAGCTTAAATGTATGTGAGGAAGGAACGGAAGGTTGGGTAAAGTCTTGACTGAATTAACATAGCTTGCTTGGCTTATAATTTTTTTGGATGTCTATAGTAAACAGGAGGGAGGGAGTTAGATTCTGACTGATGGAGATTATGCTGTAGGTAATGTGGTCTAACAGAGCTAGCAATGCTGAAAACCTAGTATTGCTTAGCAGATAGAATCTGGTGCCAGTGTACAGAATCACTGGTTTTGATGACGGAAACTTGACATTTTGACATTCTTCCTAACATATATTGCTAATGATGAAAAAAAGATATTTTAGTCTTAATTACTTATACTTCAATGTTATAAAAGAACTACTGTTGCAATAACATGGCTCATTCAAATGGTGGAAATCAAACTCTTCAGTGGTGAATGGGAAAAGTAAAAATAATCCCCTCTAAAATGGCATTAAATGCCAGAAGGAATGAATTTCTTTGACACTGCTGTGTACGAAAGCAGCTTTCCTCTGTTAATAGATGGACAGGGGCATATTATACTTTTAAGAGTTTATCTGAGCAGAAATCAATTTGAATCTGCAATGCTAAACTAGAAGTATTTAGGAGCTGGGGGAAGACTTTTATAAAGAAGATGAGGAAGCAAAGCAATGAAATTATTTGACTGGCTACAGCTAAAGTATTTGCCTTATTTGGAAAAGCCTAGTCAGTTACTTTGATTGGTTGTCTATAGGTTTTGATTTCTTAGCCTTGAGGCATTTGAAAATCTAGGTTATGATTTCTTTTTCTTGCCACTAAGGTATTACAGCCACCTCAGACTAATGACCTCCTTGTTTAATCTAACACTTTTCTACTTAAAGTGGAATTTGAGGCCTGTACATCATGTTTTTGGATTATTTGGAACTTTGGTATATCTTCTAAAAAGCAGAAATATTAAGATTTTAAATGATAACAATATAAAACACTTGACAGCTCACAAATTTTTTAAAAGATAATTGAAAGACCAGAGGATAAATAATCAACAAAATGTGAGTATATCACTGACAATGAGGCGGGGGGGGGGGGAGGCGCGGTGGTGGTGGGGGACCAGGGAGAGGGGAAATCCCTCAAGACAGCTCAAAAACATGAAAAAAATAAATCTTACCAAGTCTTTCATCATGGAAAATTCACAATTTACTTTCAAACTCACTTCTAGTTATTCAAAAATAGACCATTTTAACTTCTTAATCTAAAGACCTTTTTTTTTTCCTCTCTTCTCAAACTATTTCTTGGCTCTGAAAATGATGATCATGATAAGAAGGATTCTGTTACAAGAGTCTTCTGTGGCCACCACAGTTTTTATGAGCCAAGAAAGGATTCCAGGGAGTGCACAGTTATGGCAAAATCTTTATATCCTGTGAGGTTACATAATTCATTCCGTAACATCCTAGCTGCAGACATTTCTATAACTGCTCCAGCTTCAGCACCATCTCAGAGTTCATCTGGAAGGAACACAATGGCCATAATAGTACCCATTATAGCAGCTATTCTTCTCAATTGTAAAGGCACTGTGAAATCGTGGGGATGAAGCTGTGTCTTGATTGGCTGTTAAATTGCGATCAATGAAAAGTATTTGTGCCATAATTTTACAACCAAGCACGAACTGGCCATCCTGGTGATAAGTCAGCATGTACATACCATCAAAACTAAAGTGTCTCACTTGGATAACTGAACTGAATTTTCTTTAAGACAACAGGGTATAATAGAAGTTACATTAAAAAAAAACAAAAAAAACAGGGTATTTTTCTGCCACCTGGTTAAAAAGAAATAACATCAGCAAGGATAAAAATCCAAATAAGAATGATGACTTGTTACTAAATTATAGCTAAGTTGCAATCAAATTATAAAGGAAAACCAGTGTCTTCTTCTGATTTAATTTAAGAGTAGGTGACAACGACAAACGGCCAGACAGTAAATATTTTAGTTTTTATTGGCCACATATGGTACTGTTTTTTATTTATTTATTTTTTTTATATAACCTTTTAAAAATGTGAAAAACAGGTCTACAAAAACAGTCTATCGGCCAGCCTCAGGGCTACAGAGCGTATGCCTCTGATTTACATGAATGCTTACAGTTGTTTAAATAAAAGTATCTTTTGTTCTCTTACTCATGCTCCCCCTGCAGCCACCAGAGACTATGATCTAGAGGACAGCCCTAGTTTTCAGACTAGCCAGAGCTATCTATGCGAATCATGGCTGGAAAATAAATGTAACCAATTGTCCTTTTCCTATGGTGCATAACTGTACATTGTCTTGGCTTTGTCATTGTCACGGCCTCATAGTCTTGTATAGGATCTTAGAGAAATCAGAAAAATGATTTCTTCTCTAAACCCACAAGAAAGCTGAGAACACTCACTTCCAATCAAACACACATTCCTGGGTTACTCTTAATGACTGAGTGGCGAATCAGCCTGTCTACTATGATAATTGCCTGGTTATTTAACACAGCGCTGTTTGAAGCTGTACTTCATTGTCAACTTGAACTATTTCTTCTACCGTCTCAGTCACTTTTTAAATCAGCATAACACAATTGCTTGGGTAACTTGTTATACTTGCTATTATTTTCTCATTGGAACCAGTTAGATTGCAAGAGGCATCTTCTCAGTGTTACTACACTAAGTTGGCACATTCCAGGATGGTCACCTGGCATTTAATATTTGAGGAACACACCCACATTCTGTTTGAAATGCTGAGAGCAATAATAGGGAACATTTACTGAGTACCTACCATATGCTAGGTATTATGCTAAGTGCTTTAGCTAAGTAATCCATTGAATTCTCACAACAACCCCGAGAGAGAGACTACTGTTATTTCCACTGTACAGAAAAAGAAAATGAAGGACAGGGAGTCAACTATAGTCACTTAAGTTGTTCCCCCTACATTAAGTTATTCTAAGTTCAAAGACAGTTTGTACTCTCCATAAACCCCAAGTGTACTCTGCTGGGGCAGGTAAGCTTACTTTAATTGTTTCGAGGATGGTTTTGTCCACAGCTTATCCCACTGGTGATCATAGTACAGCCTACCTAGAATGTACAGCTACCCTGGTGGTGTCCTCAGATGGGCCCAAGTTTACACACAGGTGGCTCCCATCTGAATCTTGTTCATATTGCTGTAATTGGTGTTGTTTTTAACAACTTAGCTGCCGGCACTGAGAAAACTTCCTTTCTGGCTCTTCTTGAAGCGTGAGCAGCTCTGGCAATCCTGGGCTTGCTTTCTAGCAGAACATGAATTGAGTCCATCAGCTGCCTGGATCCTGGGCAAATGCTTTCCAGTTTGTTGGTCTCTACAGACCACTCCACTCACTGGCATTCTCTGCTTAGCTCCTGAGGGCTTTTGAATTTTCACCTCCTAATAGACATATTGCTTCTGCCTTGTTCACATAGAGCACACTGTGCTGTGATTCTTCTGGGAAATCTATAGACCTAGTCAAAGTATGGCATGCTGGAGACTTGTATCCTCGTAGTATAATTTAATAACTGCCGCATGCTTTCCTTTGTACTCATCTGCTATTATCCCAGGCATTTACCAGCTAAGGAAGCATTTGGCATTGTCTTAATGTGCTAGACACTTTCCGTTCCTTTGCTGTCTTGAATAGCTGTGTCAGCTTTCATACTGCTTACATGACTTAGGTAATACGTGTCTGTGAATATTTTCTGGTATATTTTATGAAAGTTTATAAAAGTAATTGTCAAAAATGATCATGCTTTGATTAAATAAATATGCTATTGAGGAGTTAGGTATACAATTTAAATATGGCATGAATAATTTGTTAGCCTATCTGTCAACCTCTTTCAATAGCTTAAAATTGTAGATACATTTGTGGAAACGCCATCCTGTTTTGTAAATTTGACAGCAGCAGCTATTTCTTGAATGTATTTGACATTATTTTCTACATTGTTTTATGCCAATCACATTTACTGCAAACTGCTTATTACTTTATTGCTGAAAATGGCAACATGTATTTATTTAGCTTTTTATTTTAGAATCAGCAGGCTATCACTCGCTTTATTAATCAGATCCAACCTTGAGGATTACCGCCACCCGTTTCAAGTTTATCTAATTGCTGCTGCTCAAGAAACTGAGAAATCAGTAATGCAGTTATACCACCTCCCTGGAGGAATCATTGTTCCTGAGAACGTTAATATTCGCAGTGGGGAAAAGGGAGGCTTCCAATTTATATACATATTTTTCTATTGAAAATAGTGCTTAAGTGGATTTCTACATTTTTTAAGGGGTCACCCTGGGAAAAGCATCAGGTTGACCTTCCTTTATGAATCATTTCTTCTTCTGGTTCTTATTATTTAGAAAAGGTTTCTTTTCTTGTATTTACAGGGCTCTCCCAGGGCAGGCACTTTTTCATTTATTCTAAAATTAAAACTACATTTGTTAACTCACACACCATTGTTTTTATTAGCCCAGCAGAAAAGTCAATATTTCTAATTTGTTGCCTCTGGATTTATGCCAGTTTTTGATGTGTAATAACAGCCTGAATAAAACAGTCCAACAAGAAAACATAATATACACTAACCCAAGTATATGAAGAAGGGAAATGAAAGTCGAAATAATACAAATTACTTGAGAACCACAAATGTGAAGCATGAGGAGAAGACAGTTACACCAGCCTGAATTGGTTCTTGGGTTTCTGAAAAAGAATGCACCTGAAAACACCTAGAAGTCAGAAGAGAAGAAAAGATGACTGAGTCTTCTATTCCTACAGAACTCAAAGGCGGTTTTTCAAATTAGTTTGATGTTATACCACTGCTGGGGGAAGCCCAATGTAAAGTTAGGAGAGTTGGATCCCAACTCACAGTCAGCCCTTCCGTGACTCAAGTTTCTGATCTTTGCTGTGTCTCAGTTTCCTCATTTGAAAAGGTTGGATTTGGTTAAGACTTAGCTCTTGTACTATCAGTTCCTCCGTTCTATAATTCTGATTCCTAAGAATAAAAAACACAAGACTATATATACACTCCTACTTTGTTTTCATGCTTTAACGTATTTCTTTCAAGAGAGGAAAGGCAATGGGAAAAGGAATAAATAGCTGTAAAAGATGCCTCAGTGAGAATTATTGTAAAATGTAGATTCTGTCATTCATTCCCCTTCTTCTTTGTGAACCATAAAAGCCTCCTAGAGAAAATACAGAAAGCTGGTATGCAGCTGATTTTCATAGAGAACATAGGTAATGTTGTTGTCTTCTATTTGTACCTCTTTTCCTCTTATCAAAGTGTTTTCAAGGCCATGCTATGGTTGTACAGAGGGAACCTCCCACCTTAGAGAATTATGAATGGCAATAACAGAACACACGCTTGCATTCCAACTCTAACCTGTGCTTGTTCATTAAAAATAAATAATTACCAGGATGTCTAAGGCTATGGAATGAAAACCACTATTCAGACACTTCAGATATGGCAAGTCTTTCTTGTTCCCAGTTTATTCTGCAAATTTTACTTAATGCCCATGAACTTAATACAGGTTAAATTTTGTTGTATATTTTGTGGTGAAGAAAAGATTAAGTGTTGAGTCTTGTAGACGAGATGGATCAATCAATTGATCTATCATCTATCTATCTGTCTGAATTAGTCACTCAGTCATTTATACTATCTGGTTTAGTATTGTTAGACTCTATTATGAACCAGAGGACAGAGGGAACAAAAGCAGAAGAAGGTGGGTCAGTTTAACTCAAAGGGCAAGGAGCCCTATCTGGGGTCCAAGATCCTATCTCTGTTCTCCTTGGGTGTCTCTCTTTTTGCATTGATATTACATACTTGGTCCTTTTTGCTTTCCAAACTGTGAAAGGAATGTTGACTCTTGGTGAACAATGAGGTAACACATCAGTAGCAAAGTAAGTTTCACAGAATCCTTTTAGAATTAGAAGGAAGTGAAAAAAAAAAAATGAGGAACAAAAAGATAAAAGCAGAATCTCAGAGAAAAGGGGAGGGGGCCTGATTGGCTCCCTGTTGGACTGGGCAGTATGGGACCTCAGAAGGGCAGGGTTCACACTGGCTCATGCAGAAAGACAGGTGCAGAGGTATCATTGCTCCTGACTATCGAGGATGGACTATGGGACTCCTCCTTCCAACATCATTTAAAATAAATGAATCCCAAAGCCCAAACAACATACTCCCCAAAATTTTTCAACAAGAACACCAAGGGCAATTTCCAGACTTACCTTTATATGATGAAAACAGTCCTTGGGATTAAAAGTGGATTACTATCTTTGGGTAAGATTAAACTTGAGAGTTGCAGTTAGGGCCCTCCACGATAAAGAATACACACCTCAGCTGTCACTTACACAAACTGCCATTGGTTTAGATAGTTTCCGAACTCCTTATATTCTTGTTTGACAGATTTGTTCCTACTGTGTGTTGAGGAAATATTATATTTAACCCCTTGCTTGTTCCACATGGTAAAGTAATGAAATAATGCTGTTTCAATTTACTCATGTCATCCCACTCTTTCCTTCCTAGAGATCATATTTTAGGGCAGGAGTTCATTTCCTTTCTTCCAACTCATGACAACAGCCATCTGTGCTGATTCCTCTGTCCAGAAGCCAATCTCCACATATCTAAAACCTTCCATTTTCAGGGACCCCCTCAAATACTACCCCATACATTATTCCTACTGAAACTTTCCACTAAATACCACACATTCTAATGTCTTATTGTAGCATTTACCTCCTCTAGTGAGAGGAGGGCACTTGTCTGAATCTTTGGTTAGATGACTGTTTAATACATTTCTGACTTATTCAGAAATGTATGCATTTCTATAAGAAATATATTATAGAAATTATTGGCTCTAGAAGTGTATGTGACAATAAGAATCAGAATGGACTGCATTATTTAATACAGACATGTTCTTATGCTTGACTTTTTACCCCTATTGCTGGTACCTGTAACTATCTCTGTATGTGAAACCATTTGACTCCTCCCTTTCATTCATAGCTCATGTTCAATCAATTGCAAACTATCCCCAATCACACTCATCCCTTTTCCTTTCCGTCTTCAGGTCTCTATTGTTCCGGGTCTGGATAATACAAGGACTTCCTACTAGGTCTCCCTGCTTATCTGCTTTGCTCATTTGTTCATCCTCCATATAGGCGATCTTTCTAAACACACAGCTAACCCATGTCATAGCCTGCTTATACTTTTCCATGGTTTCCCATCATCAAAGTTATTCTTACTTATCATATATCATCCCTTTGACTTGACACTGCATCTACTTCACCAGGCTCATCTCCAAATCTATTCTTTTTCCATGTCCCGTGATGTTTCTTACCACGATAGTTTTTCTCATACTTTTTTTTTCTTTGTTCTGAATGCCTGACAATACATTATCCATTTGTGGCTAATTCTTACTCATTCTTTAAGAATCATACCTTATACTTCGAACACCTTCACTCTTGCATTACTTAAGATTTTAGATTCTACAAGTTTCTCTCATAATAACTTCTACATTGCAGCCTATATCCCATATATTATACTCACCTGCCTAAAGTCTGTCTTGGAGCTCTTTGTGGGTATGCGTCTATCTCTGAATACCTATGATTTAGTTCCTATTTAATAACAGGTGCTCAGTAAAGGCTTCCTGAAAGGGAATGAATGTTGATATCATTTATGAATATTAAGTCATCTAAATAATGGCAATAAAGCTTGACTTTTATTGTTGCAAATCAGTAAAAATTAAACTAAGGTAAAATAATTTGAGATCAAATTAAATTAATCTAGGTCAAAATCAAAGCTGTTGGAAATTAAATTGTGTGTTGTGCTCACAGGTGACTAGAAAGAACTAAGACCAAAAAGGAAGACAGGGGCCACCAAAGAATTTTAAGCAGGAAGTAGATATTTTACTTTTAAAGCTGTTTGAAAGATACACCTGAAAGGAAAAGACTAGAAGCAGAAAGCTCCGTTGGGAGGTGGTAGCAGCAGCCAGTTGAGAAATGATAAATGGCATGAGTAAGTAGTGGTGCTGGGAAGAGAAAGGAAACATTCAAGAAATATTCAGAAATGAAATTGAAAAGATTTTATTACAGAAGTGCTTGTTTCTTTGTTTTTTTGTGTGCTGAATGATTAGTGGAAGAATCCTTTGTTTTTAACACTGAAATGTTCGACTTGAATCATCTACTTCGTGATGACTCAGGCACTCAGCACCTGGCCAGTCATCTCCCAAGAGAGCTGACAGGATGGGACATATTGCACAACTCTTCACTGAGCTCAAAGTGAACACTGACAGGCAAAGGAATAACCGATAGCAAGAATGGAAAGGTAATGATAACTCTGTCCAAATAAACTGTCAGAGGCGTGCTCTGGTGGAGTAGCGGTTGGGCGCAGTCCACACATATTCCAAGGTTCCTTCTTGGGGTCTGTGTGAACAACACAGAGACACTAAATTAAATAAAAATGCTTCCCCCTCATCTCTCTTCCTGCCTGCCTGCCTCTGATCACCTTCATTTCTCCCTGTACCTTTCCTTAAAAAACAAAAACAATCTACAAATCTGTATCTATCTCTTATTAAATAAACTACAAGAATAACAGAGTATACAAGAAATCACAGGATATTGTATTGGTTTAGGTTATAGCATCAAATTCTTTGTTAACCCAAATTACCTTGCAAACTGGTAACTATAGTTTCTCCTGTGAATCCTTAACTGGTGTAGTTGAGAAGGGTGGGGTGGGAATAATTCTCATAGCCTGTAAAAAGTTGTTCTGAATTAACTTTGAACCGCTTACAAATCATTAGGGATGATTTTAGGTTTCCTTTTCTAAATGTGATCTTCCCCTGTGAACTCAATTTCCTTTATCCAACTGGACCAAAACAGAACTAGACCATTCTTCAAAGTACCACAAGACAGAAATTCCCATTTTGACATTTAATTTGAGGATAACTAAAAATACTGACTCCCGCTTTGTAACATATAAGAGCAAAGGGGGTGTGGATTGCTAAGGATATTGCTAAGTTTATTTTTGATGCTGCTTTTGCACTTACATTAAAATAAATCAAAATGTTTTGGGAAGTTGCTAGGTATTATTAGCGTGGAAACACTAAAACAATAGGAGGTATATAAAGTAATAAAAAAGGACTATGGGACCAGCCCTAATCATAATCTAAATAATGGGAAATACAATAAAACAAATGAACTGAAAACACTGAAAATACTCAACAGCATTCCAATTGAAATAGGCAAGTATTACATTTTCTAAAATGATGTGAGCTTTTCCTGATTCAGACACTAATGCAAGCACAGCATTTTCTTCTTTGTATGTATGGGAAAGCCAGCCCTTTTGAGAGTTAGAATAGCTTTCAAGGCTCCTGATTTAAATTTCAAACTCTTGATCATAGCTGGGGAGCAAAGGTTTTTATCTTGGAATTGGAAATTGAGTTCTTTAGCTCTATACCAAGTGATAATATTAAGCATTTTGTTGTATCCACCATGCAAGCCAAGTTCCCCACTGTGCCTTCAAAGCCACAGTGAATGAACCATATTTGGATTTGCTTATCAGGAAGAGACATTTAGAAAGACAATGCACTTGTCCTGCAAGACTGAGACTCCTGATGCTTTTAGATAGGCCTGTGGAGAGTAGCAAAATGGGCCCTAAAATCAGGCTGACATGGTCGCTTAACAAGCTTCAGTTTGCTCTGTGGGCTCAGTGAGTTTGTGGTGTCCCCCACAGGGCTGCTGATGGCAGCCATCATAATTAGAACACATGAATCAAAAACACCAGGTGAAGATTTTGCCTTAGAAGAAAGAAAAGGCAGATGGAGGGAATTACCATGCCCTTTGACTATTAAGCTCTCTCAAGCAGCTGGATCGCTGGCCAGCCCCGGCTGCATGAATGAATCTGTAGGGCAGTTTATCCAAGTCTCGCCCTTCCTACAACCAAACTTCAAAGTGGCAAAGGGAGCAGAAAATCTCTTCCTTGTCAATTCACTGGAAGAAGTAAAACCCCAGCCTTCCTCTTCACATTGGGCAAAAGAGGTAACAGTGTCTTAATTTTTTTTTTTTTAATATGGAAAACGACTTGGCTTTTCACAAAAAGAAAACCTCTATAACCTTAAGGGAAATGACCTTGAAAGAGATTTGCTGAACTTTAATATGACTGGATTTTTTCCAATGTTTAGGGGCTCTTGATTTTAAAATCTGCCTAACAAAAGCTCTGCCAGGAAAGCTGTTATTATGAAGATGCTTTTCAATAGGGAGAAGAGGGTTAATTGCAAGCTCTCCAGTAAAATAAAGGAGGGTTTTGAAAAGAGGTGCAAAATTGACAATGTACACTTTGCTCTTATGCAGAAAATATGAGCAAGAAACATTTGAAATAGCAAAATGTCTGACATAAATAGATGCTATAAAACTTGTTGGAAGAGGCTACATATAAGAGATTTCAGATTATTCATAAACAATTGCCCATCTGACCTTGATATGAATACACAAATCCATTAGCAATCAAATTTTCAAACATAATTGTACACTACAAAAATACACATTTTTCCTTATCAATTTACATTGACAGAATCTAGTTTAATACCACAATCTAGACTTATTTATGTTTTTATCTTCTCTGCCACTAGATTGCTTTAGAGATTTAGTAAACATAATTCACCATGAAGAACGGAAGAGTAAATTGTGAATTTGTTTCAAAGATTTCCCTTTGGCATTTGTGTCTCCTTATTTATAAGCAGTTGAAGTGTTTTTCTACTAACAAAGTTAATCTTAAGGGTAATGTTCTGACCTTAACAACATTGAGAGGGAAAAAAAAAAATCCCACCATAATGTGGTATCCATAACTTAAATATAAACATCATTTAATATAATAACATGAATGATTTGAGATTGAGATTTTATATTTGAATATATTTAATATATGTAAAACAAAAAAGAGTAGGCAACACGGCCCAGAAACAGTTATCATAGAGACTAATAGAGATGTTTACGGAATCCATCAAAGAAATTAGAGAAAATTGCATTTCTGTCCATGTGTCTTAAGAGTGGCAGTCCCTGGGGGACACATGCCTTAATTTTGCCTATTAAGTAAATGAACATTCTTGAGAATTCACAGAGTCAAGCAAAAACACAACGGTGCCCATTGCCCACTTTTATTTTAGCACAAGTTAGACTAGACGTTTCTGTCTGATTTGAGCTTCATTTGGAAGCAATTAACTATTTTATATTAGATATAATAAGGGTCTCTAGTGCATGGACCACATTTGCCTGCATCAGTTGTTTAAGGCTTAATTGAGTAAAATTGCATTCACACTCAACATAGCTCCAAATGATAACTGATTCCTTATTGCTCAGTGCTGTTTTCTCGTTTCTTAAAGTGTATCAGTCAAGTGAAGAGAGTTGGGGGTAAAAGGGTCATTTAAAATAACTACTTCTATCTTTTCTTTTTCTGAGAATTTTCTTTGATTATCAAAATGGCCAGAGATCACCTTAAGTAAAATGCATCATGTAGCATTTACACCACATCAGATGCCTGACTTTACAGTCATGTTTCATTTTTAATATGCATGAGTAAAATCAAAGGAGGGTAGAAACTTCAAAGATTATTTTAAGCTTAAATTTAAACTATTTTAAATTCCAATTATTTTAAATAAAATTATTTCATTAAGTTGAAAAAGCATAAAGCATTGCAAAAAATTTATAGAAAATATCTTGCAAATGTGGCAATATGAAAACAATATACATTCTGGAATAATAAGTCCGACACTTGAGTGTCTGAGAGAGGTGCAGAACTTTTACAAATGACATCTTGAAGACACGATTATTTTTTAAGGTGATTTGTCCACTATACATGCTGTCTATTTTATCAAGCCTCTGAGCTTTAAAAACCAGTCCTTCTAGGCTGGCTGTCTTCCAGGGAAACTGGTTGACTACCTTTCTTTGGGTTTCCAGTGTGTTCTGTACTTGACCCTATATTAAAGCATTTTTCGTGTGATCATGCAATCATCTTTTACGTAGTTGCTTTCACAATGCGACTCCAACATGTTGGAGGACAGGAGTCAGATTTTCATCACATTGAACCTCAGTACTGAGTACAAGAGGATCCAACAGTGTAAGTAGGAAAAGGCAACTTGTCTTAAATACCCCAGAAATTCCTGTGAATGTTTTTCATAGAGCTGAAGATGGCTTCCCTTGTCTTACTCTGAGCATAGATTAAGAAGAATCCAGTCCAATCTAGGACATTTCTTACTACTGGAAGCCTCTGAATGTCTCACTGTCCTCACCTAAAAACTGTGAAGAACTCACTAAGAGAGCCTCGTTCTCTTGAGTCAAGATTGAGCTATCTGTGATGGGATAGAAGAGTTTCCTTTCTCATTTTTGTTTCTTAATTTCTCTGTTAAGAAATTTGTTTGCTTTTCCTCAAAAACAATTTGATATTTGTATTTCCTCTCCTGCCCTGACAACAGGAATTGTTGTTTGTAACTTCCACTATCTTTATGTAGCCGTGGGAAAGCCTAACAAATCACGATAAATGACAGCACGTACAATGCAACTAATTAATGTTAGAGATTATTTCTATAGAGCACCAGATTGCAGATACAATCTTGAAAATGTTTTGAGAACCAACTTTCCCTTTGTTGCTTCACAAACCCAGTGGTTTTGCCTGAGTGGAGAAAGTGAACTATTTTATCTATCACACAGCAACATTCACGCAGAGTTCAGACCTTTATGAGAAAATTAATAATGGTTGGAGTTTGCCGGAGGTGGAGCTGGTGACTTTCATTATGCTATGTGACACCCAGATAGGAAAAGAATAGCACGTGCATGGTACCAAGGAAATTCTGTGGGGTAGTGCTGGTGACAAAGCCAGTGAACTTCAGTCTTGATTCTGGCTACTTCCTTTATGGGGTTTCCTTGGACAAAGTTGTTTATAAAACTGCAGTATTAATACTCACCAATCTCATCAGGTTGTTGTGGAGATTAAATAAGGGAACATGTGGGAACACTGTAAATCAATGTTTGCATCCAGCAAGTGATCTCTGAGAGGTCACCATAATCATGAGGAAGGAAAGATCTACCATTCATTTGACTCTTATTTTCCAAGTCAGTGACAAGTAGCATCCCTTATTAACTATAACTACTCATGATCAGAGGGGAACAACGGGATAAATTTGATTCAGATTAAGATCTTGATAGCTCCCTTATTAGATCATTTTTCTTTTAATTAAAAAGGGCAAGAGAGCTTCCCACGTGGTAAAGGTAACTCTTATTTATTACAACTTTCCCCACTACGTAGAAAGTCCTCTTTGGTTAACTGGCAGCTGAAAGCAGATTTCTCTCTGTGTGCTCTACAATATCTTGTGGTTATTACAAGGTACAATGGCTAACGGTGCCATATGGCTGTACAAAGCAGAGCATGTTTATTTAGGAAAACCTTAAAGTTTGTAAGGACTAAAGTAAATGATGATCATATTTTTTTTTTCCTTTTGACAGGGGTTTTCTTTGAAAATTCAACTGGTGAACCATCTCTCCCTCACGTGTCTGTGGCATAAGTATAGGACCACAAAAAATGATATATCAGGTATAATTTTTTTTCTTTTTATGGTATAGAGTTACCAAGGTGATGATGTGCTGATATCAGATACGGGTTTTTCCTTACACTGAGGTGTGCTTCATATGTTTCATGGTCCTAGTTTATGCTCAAGCTTTGCTTCATTCACAGATGATAACACTTAAGTCACACCTGTCAGGAAAAGTTGCTTCCCACTTCCACAGAGACACCATGAGACCAAACCACTTCACTTGTAAAACACTGTGTGCTCGTGTGTGTTATATCCATACACATTTGAATATATTCACAACAATGCATGGAAATTCAAGACCAAATCGGAACAAAATCTTGTTAGTGATGCCACAGTGTGCTTACTTCTTTCTGGATCCTGAACAAAGAACAAAGAACAGTTGCACATGAGGAGAGAGTCTGCAAATAATATTTACCCGCCAGGGCAGGCAGGTTTGACCTGGGTCACTGACCCTCCTGCAGGATTGCCGTAATGCCCTTTCTGGATTCATTTATTAAGATTTCTAAAATGCCTCCTTTAGCTTCATGTTACTGTCTATTATCACCTGCTCATGAATCTGCTTGGTATTGTTTTCCCTCCTTTTGCCCTTCCAGACCATCTCCTGCTCCCACTGCAGGTACAGCCCCCGATTCAATATTCAGCTCAGAACTCACCTCTCCTCTTCAGCCTTTTCTGACTAATTCCTCTTAACTTTTATCGTTCAGCACTTGGGCACATCCATTCTGCATTTCCATACTCATTTTATGCTTTATCATGAAGTATTATGAATATGTCTGTTTGTACTTTCATTAAATTATTTCAGAAGTGTCTTGTCATCTCTTCAAACACATTCTAAGTTTCTAAGACTTGAACTGTTGGTGGTGAGCTTCTAGACAGATGTCGATTTATGATGAGCACCCTTTAGGACCACATAATGATATGATACAATGTTTCTTCAATACAGTTTTTAAAACCTTAAAGAATACTATCAAACTCAAAAAAAAAATTACCAGATGATATCATTCAATCTATCTTAAAACAATTTATTTCCCACAGTGTGGATCACATTTTGATACTCCTTACATACTCAGAGGTAAGTGTTAGTGGTGTTTGTTTACTGCAGCATTATTTACAATAGCCATGATATGGAAACAACCTAGGTGCCCATTACTTGACATATGGATAAGGAAGATCGGGTACGTGTGTGTGTACACACACACGTGTGTGTAGGTGTATATATACTATATACACTAGAATACTGCTCAGCTGTAAAATGGTGATAGCTATTTGCAACAACGTGGAGGCAAACTTCAGGGTATTTTGTTGAGTGAAGTAAGTCAGAAGGAGAATGACAAATATTGTATGATTTCACCTATATTTGTAATATGGAGAAATAAAGCAAATTAACCGATAAAATAAAACAAGTCTTTGGATTTTGACATCAAAGCTGAGGTTACTGAGAGACTAGGACTGAGGGCGGGATCATGTGTTGGGAGACTTTTGCTTATTTTATTTTTAATATTCATTTTTATTTCCCCCCTTTTTTTGTTGTGATTTTGTTTTATTTTTGTTTAATAAACATAAAGAATGGTCGTTATTTTGGCTATTATTCCTTATTGTTTTGGTTGTCCTGGCCAGAGCAATAGATCAAGAAGAGTCAATGGTCAGAATATTGAAATAATACATAAAATTACACTTTTGAAAATGCTATGCCTTTATAGTCCAAGAATCATCTGTAAAGTCATTAGAAAAATAAGCATACAATGGATTAGCTGGATTCAAGAAAAGTAATAATTATTAGAAAATTAGAGAAAGGAGACCATTCAAAGCAGCAAGTCACCATTATCACAAATCTAGTAATCTAGGAATAATCTTAAAATATATTTTTTTAAGACAGTGACCCAAACCTATGCTTTGGTTCAGAATATTCAAGATTTTAAATAAACATTCCCCATTCATCTAAGAATTATAAGCAATGCTGATAGAATTTTGACAGAACACTTTATAGTGTAACTAAAACTAAAATGACTATGAAATCCATCTAGAAAAGGATTATATGACAATACACTTATACATACACTAATTCAAATGCTTAGGAGAGATATTCCTTATCAGATCTTAAAAAGTGTTACAGAGACACAGTATGTAGAATGGTGTGGTATTGCTATAGGAATTGGCAACTAAGTCCAAAAGAAAACATCAGTCAAAAGAGATGCATTTGGCTTCTGGTTCAGAGTATATTTTAAAGTAGTTAGAGATCTTCCTTTCATGATTTACAAAATTATTTAAACAACCAGTGAAGCTTTAGATGCATGGTATAATAGAATCAAAATTTTAATATGAAATTGAAAATACATGTGAAATAACCAGAATTTCTAGATAGGAGAACATAGGACTGACTGTATATCTGGAAAATATATCTCAGTATGGCAGCTTTGTACTGTGTCAGCTTAACGAAACTGGAATTACACTTCCCAAAATTCACTTTCCTGTAAGGTTCCTGTTTAGAACTGGCTAAAGAGAAAATGTGATGAAAGTGGCAGCTGAAAGTGAAGCAACTGTTTTTTACTAAGATTCTTGTCATTAGAGGACTGAGAACAGAAGCAAAGTGGATTCCAACTACTCTTTTTTTTTTTTTTTTGGTCCAATTCACTGTCCAATTTCTCTCTCACTTGCTGGCTCTGCTGACCAATAACAACACGAGCTCAACACCAGATGCATAAATAAAGCCTCCCATAGATTTGGTCACTAATCTCCTGTGCAGCACCACTCCAGCACCTGGGTATGCTTCTCTTCAAGGTTGATTAATGACTGTCTTCTATTTCTAATTCTCCAACTGCCCCCATTTCTCCCACAATTATGAAAAGACCATATTCCTACAATAACTACTCCTTACATTTTCCTGAGAGTAGTTCTGCCTTATTGAACCTTGACTTAAATACAGAGTAAAAACACCAACCAACATGAGAGTGGAATTCCTGTGAGCAGCTTATGGATTAAAAAAAAAAAAGAGGTTATAGGAAGAGATAAATTTATTCAGAGAAATGGATATTGGTTCCATAAACTGGATTTATTTTTACAGTGAGCTAAACCTCGTGATCTAGCTCAAAGCAAAGATTCTGACTATGCTCTTCCTGTCTGAACAGAGAAGGAAAAAGTTCATAAGGGTGTCTGAGCAGAGAAAGAAAAGACATTTCTGGATTAAATTCTGACTTTTAAGTCAAAATGGACTAATAAAGTGGATGCTATGGAACTCTATAAGACGGTGGCCATCCCATCTAAGAAATCTCGAATCCAGCCAAGGAAATGGGGCAGGATCAGAGGTGTGATTTAAATGACAGAAACACTTTTCCTTTGCAATCAGATACATGGTTCATTTACTTTGCTTCTCTAAGTCTTTAAAAGGGTAAACAGATCAAAGATGAGGAAACTTTTGAAAACAGAATTCTTATAATGAAATTATCAACACTGTACATATTTTACAGTAAAATTACTAACATGAGTGCCTATACTAGTGGGTATTGGTCTAAGCTAAGAATAAGAAAAACATATTAAGTAGGTGACTGAGCTGTAAAGAAAGCATTAGACTTGAGGCCACCCTTTTTCTGCCTTTGAGGCGCCGTGGTGGTGGGTTATTTAGCAATTCATTCAATTTCAAGGAAACACATATTCTATATCCATGAATAAGGAGGGTCATGTCTATGTGTTAGAAATTTTGTCAGCATTGAATTAGGTAATTTATGTGAAAATGCTTTATCTGTGCTATAAACTTTATACACAAGTGTTATGAAAGAAGACATTCTGTTAAGGAGGTGATATAAATTGTAAGAGGAGGCGTTTTTTTTTCAATGGAAAAATGAAAAGCAGTTCTAAGAATATCTGGTATATGATAAAAACCTTTATATTTTTGAGTGAACGCTTTATTTTTTCTTTTGGTTTGGTGTCTATGCAGAAAAGAATATAGTTCCATCATAAGTAAAGAGAAAGTAAAAGTTTGTTATAAGCCAAATCTCCTGTTCCAAATGAGTTGTGTTTAAGGGTATGCGTATAATTTGCCATTGACAGTAACTCTACAAAACCATGGGAAACGAGGCAGATGCTGGATGAGTTGGAATGTAGCAACAGCTATGATTTTCGAAAACTGGAAGAAGGATTTCACAAATTATAGACATCAGTTTGATATAAATCATTCAAACAATTCTATATGGTATTATTAAAGTATTTTAAGTGATTTTTAAGAAACCAAAGCAATAAGAAAAAATCAGTATATGCTCACCCAAAATAATCATCATGTTATAAAGGGTAGAACTTTTTTTTTAAATCAATATTTTTTTTAAATCAACTTGAAAAATAATTTTGGTGACAACATGGAGGAAATGCAGGTTACGGTGAGCTTGCAATTGTGAAAATGACCAATGTTCACACCAGCATTTAGTGATGATTCAGTATCCACTTGTGTAGAGGAATTCACAGCACATTGATGACTTTTGTCTTGAACTCTTCCTATTTAATGGTTTACCAATAACTTGGTAGAAAATATAGCTGGTATTGTCAGGACCCCCACAAGAGCAAGCTTTAGACCAGGGATTAAAGTTCAGCTACCAGGACAGTGAATTGTCTCTGGCTCCAGCACCCAGTCGCGGATGCATCCGGATGGATAAGGAAAGCCGATGGATGAGTTTGACATGTGAGATGTGTAGTACATGACCAGGACAGAACCGTCACCAAGAAACAAATGAATGACACAAGTTGAAGAAGACCATCAATAACTTCAAAGGACAATGTCACCTTGCCCAATCAGGAACTGAAACCTGGTCTGCAGACTCCTCTCTCCATCCCCCTTCCTCACCACGTGGGATTTTCCCTTAAAAACTCAGGCCAGTGGCAAGGCCAATGAAGTCAACCTCCCTTGGTTGGCTCCATCCTCTCTCTGCTCCCCACTAATGGACTCCCAACTTGCTTACTCTACTCACTGCCCCTGTCTGATATGTGGAGCGACACTGAAGCCATGGGGTCTGAAGCTTCTTTGGTTGGCTCCATCCCTTTACCCTCTAATTAAATCTCTGCCTGCTTACTCGCCTAACTGTGTCGTGGATTCCTTGAGCGACCCGTACCCCACAGGTATTCTTATTCAATTTCCCATTATCTTTGAATTAAATGAGGCAATTAATATGTAATATGAACAATTCATGTTACAAAAAGACGTCATCTCTTATTTGGGACTCCAACAAATATGACAACATTTAATCAGAATACATATAAACTCCTCTGCTTAGATACCAAAAAATGCACCTCAACACAATAACTAGAATCACCATCTATAAAGCAACAGAAATCAACTACAGAAACAACTGTACTTAGTACAGTGCAGCAGGGGAAACCTGTTCCCAAAAAATAATTTGATAAGAGTTCTTGTGGAAGAAAAAGCAGAGGTTTAAACTGATGTCAAATACTATCTAATCACCATAATATGCCTGCCACAGGAGCTCACCTAACTGTGACTACATTGATATATACTTAGCGAAAGAGTGAAGTGAGCTATGTCTTACTTAGTGATGCTGTTACTCTGTCCAGATCACTCACCATGGTTTCTAGGTCTTAGTCCAGAGAATGGATGGACTGATATGAGGATTACCGTCTTATGAGAAGGACTCCCAGATTTTTAGCACAGAGTAGGCACCTACACACAGAGTCACAGGGATTCTTTGAGACTTAATAAGAGGAGGCAGATTGGGGATTAATTTAGAATTTTTTCTAAGAATACAATTATCCTAAAGAGGTTTAGGAACTATAAAACAGATTAGCAGTAATAGGACGAAAATAAGAGGAGATTGTTAGCTCATGAGCCATTCAATTCAGGTCAAGAGTGACTCAGTGTTAGTTTATTTGTTGGGGACACAACAGAGGAGATTCAAGCTGGTGTTAGATAAGGACACACTACAAATGCTCTCATCATTGAACATTATACAGGTTTCCAGTGTCATGATTATTCAAAGTACTCTGAAAAGTTTGAAGTAGCTGTTATAATCAAAATCTCATATGACAGAAATAAATTATAATCTACCAGAAAACCACTAATATGAAGCATAATAATCCCTACTTTATGGATGTATAGGAGCTCCTGTTTCAGGATCACAGCTAAGTAGAACTCACAAACTCATTACTGGTAGAGCAGAAAATCAGGCCACTCAAATTTCAGAGTTTTAATCTCTATAATCTAAAACATTGTGACCTAGAATCAGAAGATAATTTAAATTTATGGAGCCTCTCATGTATAGTATTTGTATATGAGAAAAGGGGACCAAATGGTCTTGAAGGTAGATTTCAACTCTCAGTTCTATAAATTTCTAACTAGATCTGTCTAAATGATAACAGAATTCCTTGATATGAAAATATTAAAAGAATTCTGAAATGTAGAAAAAGGAGCATAGTATACAAACCAACTCTGACTGTACTGCTAGTGGTTAGGTCCTTCAGAGTTCCGTGACTGACTTGGGACTCTCTCAGTACAGTGAAATGGATAATTTTGAGTCTATCTGATGTTCAAAAAGAAAAAAAGTAAAGAAGAAGAAATACAAAGTACTCCTTGGACGAAGGAAGTTTTTGAGGAAATTTTAAGGTGCTGAGATTTAACTAGAAGAAGCAAAGTCTGGGTGAGTGCTTAACAACAATAATGAGGTGCTCCAAGAAAATCTTGTGGGTGCTGATGAGCAGATGTTCCTGTCGGAGGAGGGCAGAACAAGAGAAAAGGATTTAGAGTGAAGTAGAAGTGTTTTGTATTGTTTTGTTTTGTTTTGGATACCCTATGTCCTTAAGTGCCTTTGAGATAATGAAATGTGTTGCTAGGGAAGGGTGACTAATCTACCTACCTGCACATTTTAAGAAAAATCTCAGGGCATTCTCTGTCAGATATAAGTGCAGTCCTAGATGACCTCATGATATTTTCTACTGTAGTAACATATCATAAGGTGATAATTCAGATAACATATGAACTTCCAAGTAGGTTCCATCCTGGAAAAATCACCAAGAGTTACGGTTCACTGGCTGTGATTTCTACATGTCTAATTCTAGTATAGGAGACCTGGTTTGTGTTAGGTTCCCCTGAAGATCTGGGGGACTTGGGTTTGGTTCAAGAGCCTGGAAAGGAGTGACTCAGAGAAAGGCTTCAAATATCAAAAAAAGTTTATTTTGGAATTCAAAGCAGGCTGACTCAGAAAAGGACTTAAACCAGGATTCTCAGCTATTTACAGGGGTGGGGGGATGGCACTGCTGAGAGTCTAAAGGTAAAGAGTCTCCTTAGAGATTCATTAAGATGCTAATATAGACATTAGTAAAAACAATGAAGAGCCTTATCAGAAAGACTAGAAAGAGTGCCTAGGACCCCTCAGGCAGCCACAAAGCAACACTGAGAGTAAGGCCTGGGGAGGTTCCTGCTGAAAGCTCCACACTCACAGCTCTTAGCACAAAATGTCATCACCCCGACCTTTCTGGGGAGCTTTGAACTATCAGTTTGCTCCCCGGGTTGGAACTGAGTATATTTTTACTTCTGTTGAAAAACCAGCAGTTACAATAATAAACATAACATTTCTCAATAAAGTGACGCTATATGAAAAGTCCTTGCACATTTAGGAAAGGAACTAGTGTGGTATCATTTAATTATTTTCTTGTTAGTTCATATAGTTTCTATTTAAAAAATTACCAATTGGTACAGTCCTCTCATAAATTACTTTCTTTGCATAATACCCGTTACACAGTAGGTGCTGTGTCGTTTACTTAATCAATGTGCTCTTTAAAAAAAAAATCTCGATGCCTACATAAACATGTCCATTACATTTGAATGTTGCTAGCTTTCTTGCCTTAAACAACACAGAGAAATTGTTTTAGAACATTAGCCCAGATGTCTTGGGCAGGAACAGGTTTGACTAAGGTAACTGAAGCTTCTTTAAATTTGAGACAACAGGTTGGTAACCCATTCTTCCTGCCTTACACCAGAGCTTTGCTTTGAAAACTGGGATCCATGAAATTGGCAGCCTGGGTATCACTGGGAGTTTGTTTGAATTGCAGAATCCCAGACCTACTGAGGCAGAATCTACATTTAAAAAGGAGTTAATTGGCGGCGTCTGGAATTTCAAAAGCATTATGATAAAGAAGTTAGGAGCAGAGGTCAGTAGATTCTCTCAATGAACCGAAATTAAAGAGGGGCAGAGATGCAGAGTATGTCTGCTGGGTATCTCTGAGAGACAGCAGGGCTGTCTTTTTTACAGATGAGGGATTGATACTTTCCCATTATCGATATTGGCCTCCTAGGATAGTGAATCTCACAGGCAAACTTCTCCTGTACTTTCGGTACATCTCTACCAAGCATGTCTTTACCCCTTGAGTCTACTGGCCTAGAGAATACAGCTAAAATTACATTTGTAATGTTATAATATCTGGTGTTTAATTTTCTAGTTATGTTACCTACACATCTGGACTAACATGTCTTCCTGTCCTTCCATATATCCCATTCTCACAAAATCACGCAAAATACTCTACATTTCCCATCCATGTGCATTGCTCATGCTTTTTTTCTCATTCTGGAGTTCCTTTCTCTTTTATTTTTATGGAAATTCTTCATATCGATAAAGTACACACTCAAGTCTATTGCCACCATCAAACTTTTTCAAATCAGAATTAGCAGTATCCTACCAGACATTCCCATGGCACACTGTTCTCTACATATGCAAAGAGTGTGGAAGTAGCAGGCACCAGGATTGAGCACTCATTCCTACTAGATCTGGGATCTTGTCCAAATTTCTTAATCAATTGGAAACTTGGTTTATGTCATCTCTTAAAAAGGCATAACAATAGTTTCCTCTTCATAGGATTACTGTGAGAATTAAAAGAGATGATGCTAATCAACTGTTAACAGTGTGTGGTACACAGTAATGCTCACTAGCTATTTGCTATTAACTGTAATGAGAATAGTTACAAGTTTTGATGCACTGAAAGAACGTCTTAGAGGGTATCTGTGGGGATAAGTGTGAATATTTTCTATCACACTGTCTATCCATTTCTTAAGTGCCAAGATCAAATTTATCTCTCTTTGAACTTCCTCACTCATGAGAGTTCTGGCAAGTGTTAGTTTTACCACAATTGAGTGCATCTAATCACAACTTGACTATATTTTTTCATTTCTAATGTGAGTCAGTTGGTTACTCTGTTTTCATAAATATTCAGTAAATTATGTTTTCCTATGTAAACTCTCAACTTTTTCTCCTACTGGTAATTTTGAAAACCATTCCTCCCTTGAGGAAAGGCTTTAAAAATTAATCTAAAAATTAATTTAAAAATATTACAGTCCTGCTTATGGATCTTCCTTCCAAGATCTCCCTACATCCCCAAGTTGCATATTCATGAATTAGCTTTTATTAAGTTATACTCTTTCTCACTCTGATTGGACACTGCCACTGCCACTGTATTGATACTTGAGGCAAACGCATTTTCCCACCCCAATGTCATGTTGTCGCTGCACACATTTATAAATATTAAACATTGATAGCAAGTTTTTCCTTCAAGTTTAGACTCTAAACATTGAACAGAAGTTGGCTTACTCAAGAATCATGAGGATGCTTCCTATGGAAAGGGGGTACAAAGGATTATAAGACTAGCAAGAGTAACTCTGCCATAAATTATGGCTATTGATAATTGTATACTTTGATTGCATTCCATTCTTTAAAAACAGTTGGTTAAAAATGGGAAAAATTCAGTGCATTATATATCAGAGGTCATAAGGAAATTACTTGAGTCAGTTCAACTACTTGCATCTGGATATGAATATACCTGGTAGGTTTATGTAGATTTTTAACATTTTAATCGGCGATTGAATGATCAAAGTTTAGACTTGGAATATGCTTTAATAATAATTTCAGATTATTTTCTCTATTTTGCCAATGAAGACACTAAGGTTTAGAGAGGTAAATTGTCAAAGGTCATAGACCTAGTCACTTAGCTAGGATAAAACCTAGACAATGTCATTCTAAAGTCTAAATTTTAAACACAAAATTTTCTTCTTTGTAACTGAATCATATGACTACCAGTCCTATGCTTTTCTCACGAAGCTCTTCTGAAGAGTTGAATTAGACTGCTTACATTCGCATCCGGAAAAGATGAGTAAAGCTGACTTGAATGAATTCCTTAAAATGGTGACTACTGTATAAAATCCAATCAAATGATTATCAATTTCATAATGAAATTCACATATCAAAAAGCTTAGATAAGCACCCCTAGCTAAAAGAGAAAAAGACACTTGAAAACATGAACTAAGTTATATTGAAGGTCACTTTCTTGAAAGCTTTCAAACATTTACAATAAAATAAAATTTCTAAGTCATGATTAAAAAGAAAGGAAATGGAAATAACGTAAATGAGAGAGATGATAAGATGGGTCTCGTCATTGTCTTTAGACACTTTATATTTTCATGTTGTTCTTATATTTTAATTGCCCATAAGATTGTGAAAACATCTATGCCCATAAATATTTTATGCCTCCTGCTATCACATCGTAATAAATCATTTGATATTTGTATCTTTGATAGGAATATTGCCAATGTAATAAAAGCATACTTATGAATAGCTTTTGGTTTGATGGAAAAAAGGCATGGTATTTTGTAATATAAATGGCTAGTAATATAACATAAGTAATGCTAATGCAGAAAAAAAATTCTGTGGTAAATATGGCATTTAATTCATCTAACATTTTAGTTTATCCAGAAAGTCTTTCTTATTGATAAATAATTACATTTTTATCTTTAAAGTAAATCAGAAATGATTTTCTACTAATACTGAATTAAGAGTCCAAATGTTTTTGACAGGATTGTTTTTATACATAATAATAAAATAAAAATGTAAAGCAGAATTTCTTGAGCTCGGCACTATTGATATTTTAGGATCGATAACTATTGTTTTGAGGAACTGTTTGTGAATTATAGGATGTTTGGCGTCATCTCTGGTCTCTGCTCCATGGAATCAGTAGTACACTGAAGACTAGTCTTCCAGTTGTGACCACTAAAAATGGCTGCAGATATTGGAATTGTACCTTGGGGCACTAAATTGACCTTATTGAGAAGTATTTATTTAAATTAATAAAATAAAAGGTAAAATAAATGTACTTCATGTTCTTTATCCAAAACTGAGCTTATTGATCTTCAAAGTGACTGATTTTTGATATTCAAGTCTGCGTGTCAACAGACCAAGGTCTACCTTTTCAGCACTTCCAATTGAATAAACACTTCTCTGCATTTAGTTTGAAATTTTTATTTGCCAATATATTTAATTTATATTTATAATTCAATACCTGTCATTTTCTAAATCTGAGGATGCCTAACCATTTTCACCAATGTTTTCCACACACACTTATTTCTCATAACCTTATTAGATTAATATGGTACTATATTTCCCTTCTTTAAGTTAATAGAAAATTTAACAACATTCCTTGAAGACATGGTTTGGAATTATCCAAAAATCATAATTCCCTTGAAAAAACAAATGCATTGTTTATATTTTTCAACAGATTAATTCTAATGGCTTAGAATGTCCTGAGATGCTTTTTAATATTACAGATGATTGAGTTCCCTCCCCAAACCTAGTGAGTAACTCTCTAAAGGGAATGCAGTGTTCTGTAGCTTCATATGCCCTGCACACTTGACAGTCACAGATGTAGAACATTGAAACAATATATTTCTGGATTACTCTATCAATAGAAATAATAACATATCTTCACTTTGGACCCAATTTAATTCTAACATATATCTTATTTTCTTTCTAATGATTGATAATACTTGAGATTTTTAAACTAGAATTTACCAAATTTTAGGATAAATGTTATTTACCAAGCAGCTCTTTTGGTAGATAACATTGGAACTTAAAAAGCTTTATTGATCAACCTAACTTAGTTGATTATCTATGAAAATATGTGCAATTAATTTACATTGAAACAATTACTTTTTATAACAATACTTTTTGAAAATTCAAAGAAACTAACAATGTTAAGATCTAATATCTCTGGTTTCTTTTCCCATGTCAATTTTCCAATTTTAAAAAGTTTCAATCACTTTGTAAACTTTCCTTTTATATTTTTACATAAAAATTTTAAACTCATGATATTTTAATGTAAATGTGGTATCATACATCTCCCTTAACTAAAAGGAAAAGAACAATTTTTGTGTCACACCTAAACCTAACCAATTTAGTTGGTCCTTATGGAAGAATAAGAGAGGGTGATCTTTCCATTTCTCCCCACTCTCAGTTCAGGAAAATGTATTCTTAAGTATCAGGATAATTTGGAAAAACTCTAGCAGTTACAAAGTCTTTTTGTTAAGACTGGTAAAAGGAATAAGAGGATGCAATGCATTTTAATCTAGTAATGGCAGACATAAAACAAAATTTAAAATATATACAAACTATATAATATATCCCAATACATAATGCCACTGTTTTCCACCTATGTGGCCTCAGTAATTTTAGCCTTAATTCTACAATTAAAGTTAATAATATTCACCATCAATTTTTGTTGCTATTTCCACTTATTTCTTGGTTACTTGTAGGAAACTTATTTCCTAGTAAATTAGCAAGAAAGGGCTTTTGAGTACAGTATTTTCTGAGTTCTTATACATTCAAAATAATTTTTCTATAGTGTTAATACTTGAAGTTTTGACTAGATATAAAATCTTTTTTCATACTTTGAGTTACTTGAAAATGTTATTCTTAAGAAATATGGGACTATATAAATATTTGTATCCCTATAAATATTTTAGTCCTTTTGCTTAGATCTTATGAGGATTTTTCTATTATAATTCTAAAATCTAAAATACTAGAATATGTGTTGGACTCAATTAATATTTTCCCAGATATAGGGTAAACCCTTTCAACCTAATACGGTTAAGGTTTCTTTAACTTTCAAAAGAGTTTTTTCTTATACTATAGTTTTAAATATTAGTGCTATTCTACTATTTTATTTTTCTTGACCATTTCCTCCAATTATATGTATTCAACACTTCTTTATCTACTTCCATTTGGCCAGTTTCTCATTGTGTCTTTTTTTTGTCTTTTCCTTATTTTCACTTCATACTGTTGGGTACCCTCCTACCCAATTTTGATGTCCTTTATTAAATTTTCATTTGAATATATTCTCTTAGGTCCTAATAAATTATTCCTTATTTCCAAGATATTTTGTTTTTCCTTTCAATGTATTTTTAAAATTTACTTTACTTTCACTGCATTTTCCCCTATATTGTTTTTAACTTTTGAATTTATGATTCTACTTTTAAAAATAGGTCCAAATTCCTGTTTGATAATTCTAAATTCAAACTGGAGTATTACATTTATTTTTTTCTTCTATTTTGTGTTGTTTTTTCCCAGCCTGGATGTTTTGAATTACATATCTATTCTCTCTCTCTTTGTGAAGAGTCTTCTTTTGCTGTTACTAATTAAATTTTTGTATCTCTAGGTGCCTCCTGGCAAGAATCCTAATCAATGTATCTAGGGTATTTGTTTTTCCTGAATGCCTCTGTTCCTTTCACTCTCTACTGAGGGATAGCATACATATTTCTATTTATTGCCTTTCTCTCTCTGCTCTGCTTATTCTCAAATCTTTTCTCTGTAACTGCTGCTGTGAACCCCAAGATCCAGATCTCTGTTTACTATTTTGGCTGCTATTGCTGGAGTTTCTGCGTGGAGTTTGTTTGTACTGCACTGTTTCTCTTTCCAATGGAGTCACCAGAGTCCTCCCTCCACCATTCTTTTTTCATTTTTTTCCACCAGTTTGTAGCAATAAACATGCTGCTGGAATTTGGTATTCATTTCTTTCTCTCTGGTAATGCAAAGGCATAAGTCAGGTACAGTTTCATTTGCTCTTTTATTTTCTTAAGAGATTTATGAAAATCCATCAAATTGCTTACATTCCTAAGTCAGTCAATGTTTTATAAAAAAAAGAGAGAAGCACATACCTAAAGTCCAGGCATGGCAGTGTATCACATGGTTAAAAGGAGGGCTTGCTCCCTAACACAGATAGACACTCAGGGGCACAAATTCATGCAATTACACCCTTTCCAGCAGGACTACAATTTCCAAGTTTCTTTTGATAGAGATTAGATAGATCATTTCTTGTTTCATAAACAAAGTTTCTTTAATCCTTCCTCTTCTTCGTGTGGATCCACAATTTTCAGTTATCCACCTAATTTAATACTTTATAAATCTCAAACCTAGATACTTGTGCTAAACTATAGTACTTCTTCTTCTACTTAATCTTATTTCTTTAAATCATGACATTCAGAAACAGAACCAATAGCATATATTTTCCATTCAGAACCCTTTCCTTCCAATCTTCTGGCAATATTTCGTTTTTGGCAATGATATTTGGAGTTTAATTGGCGCATGACTTCACATCCTCTGCAATCTAAGTGTATATATATATATATTTGGTCTCATTATTTCTGTCTTTTTTCAAATTTCATTGATCAGTGCAGGTAAATTTCACAGTATATTATGATTTGACTGAGCATAGTTTCATATTTGCCAAATGTTACTGAAAACAGGTAGGACTACATTTTCCAAGTTTATTGGGACATTTGTTAAATCATCTTAGATAATGTTATCTTACATACAGCAACTCGTTAAATTTCCCAAATTCTTCATTCATAGAATCAAGAGAGTCATGAAAGGTTGTTCTTATAATCATTAATATTGACGTGTTAATTTTGTAAAAGATTGTTTCTTTGCCAATGAGCAAGCAAGAATTTTTTTTTTTGAAGAAACTCATTTTTTTTTATTACTGTACTTCAAGGATTTTATTTCCTAGAGTCTGCTTTTCATGTTTATACATGTGTCAACTATATACATAAGATGTAGCAAACATTTTCAAAAAGATCAGCCCTCACAGTCAAAAAAGATCTATAAAAATTAAAGATGGTGTTATGTAACGAAGCAAAAATTTATTAGGAAAAATGCAAAGCTCAGGCACGTATTTCAGTTCCTAATAACACAGAATACATTTAAAAATTCCTAATTTTACTTTTCCATGAAAGGAATACCCTAAGTAAATTTTAATTGCAAATCATTCTGAAGAAGCATATGATTCTGGATCATGTCCAAAGACACATATTTACACTAATTCTCTAATAATTCATAAAGATTTTAGATAAACAAATCAGGAATAACCATCTGCTCATGAAAAAGTTGCTGAAAAATAATTCTTCCAATATGCATTAAGTGTAAATAAATTACAGTGACTTTACCCACCACAATAGCTATGTGATGAACAGAAAAAGCATCAATTATAAAATTACTCAAAAATTAAACATGCGATAATGGTTTCTTATGTTTGTTGTTAAATAAAATCATTAAAATTGCTATTGCTTAAAATCTGTTATGATATTCTGTATCATAAAGTCATACTTTAAAAAAAAAACGTGATTAATTATAAGCAGGTTAAAAAAAAAGCTTGTATCAAAGGCTTTTAGAGATGACTAATTTTATGATGTTTGTCAACCACTAAGGAACACATCTCTTTTCATGTTTCTCTTTTTAGTGTTTGTTTTATAACTGGGGCATTTTAAATGCATTAATACAATATGATTTTTTTCTTTTATAAGAAAGGACATGATAAGTAAAATCTTAATTTGAATTTTCCACTTGAAAAATTATTCTTTTAAATGAAAAGAATGTTATAATATAGCCCTGAGTTAAATTAGAATTGTTCCACTACATGTATATCGTTCTATAAGCAAGGAAAAAGAATAATAATGATTACTCATTTATATTTTTCAGTTGGACAAATCAGCTCTAGGCAAGAAAAGCTGGCTCTAAAGAAAGCCATAATCAAAATGATCTATAACATTTCTGCCAGTATGTATGTCAACATACTCTCTGTGTTCATGAAAGTTTCCACAATTTAATAGAACACAAATTAAAGTTCCCAAATTACACATTCCTACAATAGACAGTAACCTGATTTTGAATTAACTTGAGTCAATGCTAAAGGGGATATTAGTCAGAGCTAAGTCAGGGGTTGGCAGAGCTTTTCTTTACAGGGCTTGATTATAAATATTTTAGGTTTTGCAGGGTGTGCAGTGTCTGTTGTGTGTAACCAGCTTTGAAAGGTGTAGAAAACAAAGAAAATGTTGACAATGTAAGTGATAGGTGTGGCTGTGTTCCAGTAAAACTTTATTTATGGACAAAGAAATCTGAATTTCAAATAACCTCCACATGTCACAAAGTATTATTCCACTTTTGATTTTTGTCAATCATATAAATAAGGAAAAACAATTCTTAGTTTGTAAGGTACATAAAACACTGGGCCATATTCAGCCCAACGGTCATAGCTTGTTGACCCCTTATCTAAGAAATTACAGTGATTGTTTTATGACTATTTTATTAATATCATGTTGGTAACTATGGCAATCAGATGAAGATGATGATGATGATGATGATGATGATGATGATGACAAAGACTAATAAAACCACTGGAATGAACATTAGAAACAATCCAATGTATTAAACATTTACAATATGAAGTTCAGATTTCTTAACTTCATGCTTCAGTTCCTTTAATAGAATTTTCTTATTTTTTGTTATGGCACTTTAATTCTCAACAAAAATCTACCTTTTTTGCTTTGGTTAAACAAAACATTCCTATTTCACAACAAATATAAAGTCATCATCATACATAACGATTGTCATTCACTTTCCAAGATATTGCAACAGAAAGTGTTGCATATTTGTCTTATTTGTTCTACAAGTTTTCAATTATATTTTTGCATCTGATTAATTTTCTTTCACTGAAAGTTGAAAATGAATTGCTAATGTCATTAAGTCAATTTTCTTAGCTACCACTTTCTCCTGTCTCGAATATATACACACACAAATACATATGCATACATATATGTACATATATGTATGCATATGTATTTGTGTGTGTATATATACATATATATATATAAAGGCATATGGATTGTACCTCATATTCTCCCAAGTAATATTACTTTCCATACTTTAATTCAGATAGAAGTAGAGAATTATAAACTAACCAAGAATCTTCAACATGTTCATCCTTTCCATTCTCCCGCTGATGTATCCTATTGGAATTGATTCAGTTGCAAAAGTCACTGGTAAGGAAGTGGTCTTAATGGTGTGAAAGTTTAGATTAATTCTGCTGTAGTTGAGTGACTGGTTTTGATGTGCAAAAACACACAGGGATTTTTATCCCTCCCTAATTTCACCCTGAGAATTGGGAAGCTGGACTTCAGCTACAGTTAAATTCTTAGCACTGTCATTAGATGGTCCTAAAATAAAGTTGACCTGGTTCCCTAAGGCAATGTCGTCATCCCAAATCAACTGCCACGATGATGGAGCCTATAAATCATGGCAGGTTCGACTCACACTGACCTTTTCTAACGGAGAGAAGAATGTATTAAACATGGATGCCCCAAGAAACAGTTGGGAATGTGTGTGGGGGGAGGAGTGGGGAGAAATTCAGGTGGAATTAAGTAAGTGCATCATATAGCCTAGACACTTTGCATCATTCATTAATTTGAATATTCACCCTGTGCTCTAACTCACTTGGTAGAGAAGGAGAGATTGTCTAGTATCATGAAATCTAGTTCTATAAGAAGCCATCTGAAGTTCATCCTTAAAAAATTCCACCCACTAGCCCTAAAGATATATTACTTTTCACATTGCTCAAAATGACCCAGGCAGCATTCTCAAGTTGTGTTTTCTCACAGCACTGTGAGAACAACTTCACAGTCAGTTATGAAAATAACTGGTTGATGCCTGTATTCCTCAGGTATGCAGGCAAATAAGAATTTATCATCACACAATACTACAGCTTGTCTATGAACAAGGAAACATACTGTTGTGAAGAATCATAATATCTTGGAAGTATTTTCTTGAATTGGTATTTTCCATGATGATGACATATTCCAAATGTCACAAATATATTAGACAGAGTGATGCTTTGAATTTAAACACTCCGTGCTGAATAATGTGCTATTTTCACATAGATGATCCCTAATCTTTCCTCAAACCCTGACATATAGGAAATATATCTAATGCTCAGGAATACTTGACACGAAGCAGCATATAATTGAAAGCATCTTAGTAAATCACATATAGACTGTGAGGATTTTCTCAAAAATAATTGTGAGTGAGGGGTATAAAAATCACTATATATGGTTTGGAGATAAAAATAAGAGTCTTTAGACGTGATCTATAATTATGCATACATTTTTAGATATGCAAATTTAGTGGAATATGGTTTTACGAAGATTACTTTAAATTCAGGCTTCAAAGTGAACATTTTTTCCTAGTAAATCCATTATTGATAATGAGAAAATATGGAACTGCTGTACTTTATATCAATAGTAAAGCATGGCACAAACCACCAGTGTGTCTCCCTTTGAGCAAAAACAAGTGACCTTGCTAGTCCCTTCAATGCTGCACATTTGTTTATGTTGAAACTCATTCCTAAATGCCACTACTCCAACTTGCTATTTACTTTCTGTGACAGTTATAAGGCATGATTCATCTCCCCTGGATGAACACATTTTTTATTCTAGCCATCAATAACCATGACAATGATAATATACTGTAAGACTGATAATGATGAGGTTACTTCCAACCAGTTAGTATAATTGATAGTAAAAATAAAAAGATCAATAAAACCATGAACTGAGCAAGAGCCTTGACTAAGCAACTGATGATATGCTTATAACGATTTGGTTAAAATATGAACAACTAAGTTATGAACGATACTTTAATAGACCAAACTCACCAAAATAGGTTTTTGGTGTGTGTGTATGCACTCACACCTCTCTCTATGAATGGCTCTCTTTATACACACACACACACACACACACACACACACACACACACACAAACACAAGCATCAATATGCAGATTTCTATCTATCATCTATAAACATAATGGGAAAAATAAAATATCATAATCCACATGGGTTAAAACTTGGATTAAAGTAAAACGCCAAAAGAGATAATCTGATCATCAACAATATGATGAATAATTATGGGTAAAAGTTGAGGAATTGCTACAGTTTTTCGGGAGAAAGCAAGCAAGTACTCTTTGGATGTATTTTAGGCAGATTTACTACAAGCGTGGTCTGAGCTGGGATTTCTTCCTCCAAGAGCTGAGCCCCGGTTTCCGGTTAGAACACACTTATATAGGCTGGAGCAAATGGGGGAAGAGAGGGATGTAAATTAGGGGACGGGGTTTCAAGCTCCGGTAGTCTGCTGGCTACATTCCAGCAAGCTCAGGTTACAGGTGGTGTCATGGCTTTGCTTTGTAGTTGCTGGAAGTGGTAGGCAGGCCATTTCCCACAGCTCATTAGTTGAATTTATTGTTTCTTACATACTTCTTGGTATCGACTAGAAACCCCCACTGTCTCTTAAAAGCTATATTCTGGGATTGGACTGAATAAAGTTTTTAAGTTGCATGTACCACTAATTAGGAGAAATTAAATTACAAATAATGTATACTTACACAAACATAAAATCAATTCTAGGATAATAGTGGGAAATTATCTAATCTGGCCTATTAAACTCAATATAGATATGCCTAAGTGACTATTAGTATAAATAAAGGTAGTTAGGGGGAATATTTTAAAATTTTATTAATTTAAAACTGTGGTGAGTAAAAAAGTTATATATATTAAGAAGATATAAATTATGGCATATTCAATTGCTAAATTTTGTTTTATCTTATCTTTGGGATTCTTCCTTAATCCTGGAATTAATTACAACAGATTTTGAGATCTATAGGTAAACATGTTTTTCTTTGGAGAAGGAGCAGCTCTTTATTAGTGACTTTTGGTTTTATTAGATTATTCCCAGGAAATACTATATATAAATCTCTAAGTTTTGAATCTGCTAAAGTTTGTTTTGACCAATTTATGAGTAGTTTTACATTTTTTTCAGAGACTGAAAGAAAAACATTTTCTGTAGCAACAAGACCATAATTCTTAGAGCCAGACCAGCTGGGTTAAATCCTGCTCTGCTATTCTGCCATGTAGCCTTGGTCAAGTTACCTGGACAGTTGTTGACTCAGTTTCTTCACCTATATAAGAGGCTGTTAGGAACATTACATGATTTAGTGTGTTAACCTCTGGCACAGTGCCTAATGCACAGTAAGCATAATGCAATGGTTTGTTAAACATCTGTCATTTTATTAATCTGTCTAGCCAATGCATGCACACACATACATAATCAATGTATATATAGGAATAATATATCAGTATATATACACATACATACATACATTTGTGTATATGTGATGTGTGTATGTGTGTATGTGTGTGTGTGCTGACTAAATTATTCCAAACTTTGCCTTTTGCCTTTTATTCACTCTACTTACTTACAACTCTATCATAATTTTACAAACCAAGTCTCCAATCCCATTTGCTTTTATTCAACTGTATTTCTGAACATTTTTGCATTATGTATTCCACAGCTATGTTGGTTTGTACAAAAAGTTTGTAAGTCCTCATCTCTTTGGAACAGAAAATTTTTAACTTCCACGGTACTTCTTTTATTCTGTTTAACGGTTATAGCCTTGATTTCTACTTTAGAAGGCATTGATAAGGTAACTTGTACTTTCTTTTCTTTTACTTGGCATATATTATTTATGACTATTTCCAACCATTAACAATTTTTCAGATGTTCTCTTTATAAGCAGTTGGATTTGGTCTCTCATCCCAGTCTGGACATCTTCGACTTTTTATGGTAACACTAACATATCTGTTACCACATGATTGATTTGATTCTATCCTTTCCTTAAATAAACTTTTATTTGGTATTATTAATTGCTTAGATTTCTTATTTTTACTTTTATTGGCTTTGTCAGCTTTCTCTTCATTTTGAATTTTTAATCTCCCTCTCCTAGAAATGAAAATTCTACCAAGCCAATTCTCTCTAGAGAGGCTTTTGAATGGCTAAACTATATGTTGGATATGTCAGAGCTACTGACTTGATATCAAAGATGAAAACGAGATAAAACATTTAAACAATTTTTGCAAGTTATGAGGTTTTTTTAAACAATGGGGAGAGTTGGTATTGATTTTTTAATGTGTTTCCTAAAATAGAAATTCAGTAGAAATCACAGCTGGTTTCTTAAAAACAAACTTACTTCTTTAAGAGTAGAATTCCAGAGAGTGGTGAATAATTTCACAAACCACTAGAAACAAGAGGAAACAGAAGCTCATGTCCTTAAAGGCAATCTCTTTGTGAGACCAGACTTAGGTGTTACTTTTCAGTCATCTTTTCTGACTAACGACAATAGACTGAAGCAGGTTGACTGCCAAATCTGTAAAAGCCTGCACTTAGTTCAAAGTCGGGCATACAAAAATTGCAGTGACTCTTTTATTTATTAATCTATTCTGTTCCATAAGGTGCAATTATCCAGTAAACATATCACCTTAACACAGCCTAAAAAGCTAATTAGTGTAGGCCCTGCAAAAAGCCTCAAACGTCGGGGTCCTTCCCATCATTATATCCGACTGCAGCTCTGTTAAAATTCCTCGGCTGAGGAAATGGAAATCATTCCAAAAATTCATGCACAAATCTGATCTGAATTCCCTCTTCATATTATTTGTGGACTGTATGATTTTAAAATTAAATATATGTAAATGGTCAAGCCTATTACTGCTAAGTAAGCTAGGAAGCTAGCTTCCCCCTTCCTCAAAGGTGCATACATCTTTCAAGTGTCCTCACGCTACTGGGCCTTCTGCTTTTTATCCAATATATGTCCCCAAAGGAGCTCATCGGGAGGTAAATGAATGCAACGCATTCTCACCAAGCATTTTTATTCAAATCCGTCTATTGTCATATTCTGGAGAACACTTGAGAAGTGAGTGGGGAGCGGTAGTAAAAACAGTAGCAAGCTGTCAGTGGTGTAGTTTGTCATTGTTCCGCAGACAAAAGGCAGACTGTCACAATAAACAGCATTTATTCCTTTCATATTTGTGGCTTAGGGCTGGAGAAGGGGAGGTGTCACTGGTCGTAATTGTAGAACACATAAATAATAATAGTAGCTTGCAAATCATAGATCAAAGAAAACAGAGGGAGTTGGCAGTGATGAAGGCAAGAAAATAGATGATTCCAGCACAAGCTAATTTACTGCCCTTTTAAACAACATGTCCTCCTCCTAACAGTAAAAGTGGAATGATTTTGTTTGCCTCTCCAGCTGCAGGTAAGGAAGATGAAACTTCTAAATCACAGGTCTCGTGAATGATTTTAGGCACAGAAGGATGTGTAGGTGATTGTTCATTCAAGAGGTAGCTTACAAATTACCAGTCATTGCTTTTACTAACTAACACTAAGTGGCGGCCCTCTTGTTTACGTGAACCATTAGTGAGCTGAGTATCAGCTTGCTAAAACCTATCATAACGTTCAAGTGAGGGCTTTCAGATTAGGTTTCTTAGAGAGAAAAATCGATCTTAAGCTTTGAAAATGCCTACTCTATATTACACTGGGACAATCTGAACTCATCGGAGGTAAAACACCCAGCTCCCTGAAGATTGCAGACATGAATTATACCTTCCCTTTTGGATCCCCCTCTAAACCTGAAAAAAAGTGACAGAGTGCAATGCTAAAATTGAGTCCGTGTATGACAGACTATGGGCCACCTTCTCGTTCCTTCAACCTATGGAAGCGCAATGGAAGAATTCCCATAGGATGACAGAGGCTGAGAAAACTCTCCCCATGTTATTACAATGTTGAAAGATTTCTCATTTACTGCTGGTGAAAAGTGTCTATTGTGGCTTCTAATAAAAACCTGTGAAGCCGCATGGGTGCAAAGTCATTTTTTTTCAACTTTTCAAGGAACTGGTGACAATGCTAAGTTCACTGTTTTAGCTTTGCGTGTGAAGTATTTCACCCTATTTGTGAAGGCAGGTTTACATCTGTGCTGTAATCTATTCTTACAGCAGCATAATTGGAACTAGATTTCACACACAGACAGACTTTCTCTGGTGGGGCTACGTGACCGCTCCACACACACAAATGACCAACTCTACACTGTTTGCACGTTAGTATTTGACGATCAGCATTGCCTATGGAATGACGGGTGAGCACTTTTCCAAACAAGGTAAGCTATATTCTACTCTGGAGAGTGGATAAGACTTAGAAAACCAGGAAGATATGGCGGCCATGAGCATCATGGTGGAACGGCGCAGGCAGGCACAATAACCTGGAATTGGCTGTGAAGACACTGTGGCCATCAGCATTTCAGCAGTCAGGCTGCAAACCTTGCTGGTTGTTATCCCCACCATTTGCTTTTGTACAACAGTTTTGACAGATGCACTGCTCACAGCAAACTGCCACTGTCGTTTGTTCTGCTTCAGTGCCACTTGATTGTCACAGCCTGTCATGAGGCAAGAAAGCTCTAAACCTCACCCCATCCGACAGGGTTTAATCATTCCTATTACTCCTGCTGCCTGCGCAGGCCACCTTGAAGCACACAGCAGACAACTCTCCCCTTCCAACACCCTTGTTCCACAGGCTTCCATTGTGTTACAAAACAGGGATCAGCTCCATTGTTTTCATGAGGAAAAAAATGCAAGAAGTTTAGGAATTTACTAAAGAAATAATACTGAAATGTATCAATTGTGTACCAATCCCACATAAAACTACAGCTCCTTTAACTCCCTGTTCAAGTTGTAACGGCTTTTATCCTCATTCATGCTGCTCTGGGTAAGGAGAGAGGCAATACTTCTTTTGTTTCAGTGGGAGAACCAGGCAGAAGAGAGCTGGTTATTTCTTGATTAGAGGAAGCATATGGGAGAAGACATTAGCAACTTTCTCCTCTAGTCACCCTATGTTTTGGATGCTTTATAGCTATTTACTTGCTTTTCCTGATCTGTGAAATAAGGAGAGCCTCAAATCTTGGTCAGGGGCCAACTCCTTTGGCACAGAGGGACTCACAGCATTATTTAGATATTTGGTATGTCATCACTTATTTCCCAGGAAAGGTTTCTTGACTGTAGCCGATGAAGGGACAGACACAAGAGATTACAATTAGTCTGCTGTTTCCTCATTAAAATAAGAGACTTCAATCTACCACCTTTCTCTCTATTCCTCTGCCACAAAGAAATCCAGGCAGGCTTGTAAACACTGCTAGTATCGAACTCATCAAGGTTCAACAAACTTTGATCATTAGTTCCATGTAGACGAGACGATCCTCACAGCAATAGACAGAGAACCGGTAGAACAGGGGACCATGATAAGGGTAAAGCTACTAATTGTATGCGTTAATGTTACCTGGCCACACCTGCTGCTGTATTGCTTTTGAAATACATGTTTGAGTTAAAAGTTGCTTGGTTTTGGCCAAATACACTAACAAAGAATGGAAATACTTGGTCTGATTTCAGAACGGTCACTTCAACTTTTAACGTGGAGGGTCTAACACAGAACACACCAAGTCTCTCAGCATTCGTTTCTTGCAGATGTCCCACTCTGACATGAAGAGCCAAGGACAGTGGAGGATAGTCCCAGAGGCAAAGGAGAAGCTCCTGTTCTATACTGGCAGCCCTTCCCCTCATCAAAGAAGGCATCTGCTACCCTTGGACCTCCACCCTTCACCTGATCTAGAAATGATCTTTTTTCCTTATTCTCTAGAAGAATGTAGTCTGGGAAGGTCTTAATGCAAAAGATAGTTTATTTTAAATAGTCCTCTCAATGCAAAAACCTATCTCCTAGATAATGGTGACCCCTTCCTCTCTCCCCACCACTCCCAATCCCCTTTCATCAGAGCTCAGGATATAAATGTGGATCTGCCCCAGCTAACTCTGAATTTACCACTGCAAATTCTCCATGTATGTGTTATTAAATTTGGGGTTTTCTCTTACTAATCACGCTTAATGTTAATTTGTTCATACAGTCTGTGAAGAACCTCAGAGAAATGGGGAAACTTTTCCTCTGACCCCCCACATATGTTTAGATTCAAGATAGCTCGTGCAATACAGATTCTCAAAGTTTTTTAATTGGTTGATTCAAACTTCTGAATATTCAAATGTATGATCAATTTAGATGTTCCTAGAATTTCCAAGATTTTCCTAGAATCATGTTAAACTGGGAAAATAACTCCTGATTTTTATTTTATTGTGTAAATAGAGTGAGGTTATAAAAAGGGAAAGAGTTTTCATGAAACCGAATACTTTCAAAAGTTTTAAAAGGTCACAATAAAAAAAAAAAAAAAAAATGAATGGAATACTTTGCAAATAACCGAACTGTGAAGAAGTAGTTATAAGATTCTGAGAAATTTTCCCTCCTCCATTTTAATTAGCATCAGAGTAAAAAGGACTGAATAAAACCTGGTTCTGAGATGTATGGAAAGCATCACCCCAATTTACTGGCATCTTAATAATGAATTGCCCAGGCACTGTCATGGAGCTCAGACTGAACTCTGAGGCAGAAGAAATGGGGAAGAGCTCAGTGATCGCCAGAAGACACCTAGGTTTGTACTTCAGAGCTAATTTTCTAAGATCTAACAAAACGTGACCTTGATAAAATTTTTGAAAAGGTGACAAAAATCAAGGCTAGAAGAACCCTTGGGGATACAGGATAGATTAAGGATCTTGACTAATAGTGGAACAGAAATGGCAGACATAGATTGCTATGGGACAATTAGCAATTTCTTAAAGGTGTCCAGTTTTGAAATGAGAATCATGATAAGTAGCCATGAATATGGTTTTGCCTACTTTTCCACCTTTAACAGTCCTCCAATTACAGTCCTGATGTCACATTCAGATTGGCTTAATAATTATTTATTAAAGATGTTGGATAAATTCCCAAGATTATTTCTTTGTTAATGTTACTTTCAGTTGGAGTGCCCTCTCCTTCTTTACCATGAAAATGTTACCCATCTTTTAAAGGGCAGTTTCAATTATTTTTATTGATTAAACATCTTCTTATTTCTCTACCCAAATATGCTTTCTCACTATTGAACTTTAATGCATGTTATGTGTACTTTCCTTGCAAAAATAGGTGATTTTGCATCTGTCTTTTTCTATCTTATTATAAGCCAACTTGAGAGCATATATGTATATGTATATATATGTACATATATATGCAAATCATGGCAAATATAGAACACAGCACTGGCAAGTAGTAGGAATTTGAAATATGATAAATTATTGTCTCTTCTATTTTGTGAAATCTAGCAAAATAACTTGAAATTTGATTTTGTCAAATACACTATTGTGATTGTTGGTCTAGTGACTACATTGAAGATTTGTGATTAGTAAACTGATTTAAAGCTTAAAAGAGCTTGTATCTTTGCCAACATAACTATATCTATGTCTATAAAAAGTATTTTACAAGGAACATACTTGACAATTTTATATGGTTGCTTCCTTTCTCCACTTCATTGCATAAATGAATCAAGCCTCTTTAAACCCCTAATGCCATTGACTGAGGACTGAGCCCTACTGTGGTTGCTGGTGAAGGAATCCCAGGCCATCATTCTGATGTACACGTCCTTGCACAGCATCTCCTTTGTACCTAGTATAGAGGTTGGTATGACATGCATGGAAGTCTCTAAGCTTCTCTGCCATCTGCTTGTTCAAAGCAAAAAAAAAACCCAAAACAAACAAACAAAACTCAAAACTGCATGTAAATAATAAGCAATGCCTAAAACATTTCTTTGGGGGCCTAAAATTGTAAGTATACCATGAATATGATCCCCAGAATCATTTCCCCCAAGTCTCTTTGCTGTCAATTGCAAAGGCAGGCAGTGGGAGTAATCCACAAGCCATCTAAATGTGAGAAAAGATGGCTTGAACCCAAGCATCAACCTGTACAAATATTTTTATACACTGAACTCAGGATAGATCCATCTTGCTAAAAAAAAATTTATAAAACAACTGTGGATATTATCCAAAAATAGCTGACTGTTAACTAGACAACTAGCCAGATCTATAATGCTCCGTGTGGACTCTGGCTGTGGCGTCTCCATCTGTACAGCCTGCTGCCTGCCTGTTTTGAATTATGGAGAGCTGGGAGGGGAATCCAAGAGATAAGGATTCAATGGCATAGGTTGTCTTGGCTCTTGCTTTCATGGGGGAGAGATTTTTCTCTTTTATGCTTTGACAGTGGCTGATGCTATAGGATTCCAACCGACCTCCTCACTTTCAAAACACTTCTGTGCGAAGAACACCTGACCTAGAGTTCACTGAGTGCCAGGTGCAGATCCGATTACCTTCAGGTGTCTTACTGCTATTTGTAAACAGTATTTTAGTTCTTTCCTGTCCTTTGTGTTTTATATTTTTACACTTCAAAACTTGGGGATTCTTAGTTACTTTAAACAAATAGCACGACACTTATTAAGCAGAGAAAAGCATTTGCAGATGAATCATAAGGACCTACTTCCGCATCAGATGTTCGATTTCCGCTATGAACTCAAATCTCTGTCGTGTGAGTGACATCAGGTAAAGGTTTTAAACCCTTTTTCCAGCAGATGGAATAAGTCTTGTCAGTTATTAAATTGCCACTGAGGTATTTTTAGTTTCTTACTTTTTTAGTACTCTTTTTTCCCACCCCTTGGTAACATTATATTCCATGATTTTAAAAGACAGGGGTTTTTTTTTTGTTTGTTTTTTTGTAATTTGGAAGCAAAATAGAAATTTCTAGCAACTGTTGACTTTCCTTTTTCCTAGTTTTCCTTTCTGCTCTGTGCTGTCTCTGCCACAGAGCATGTGAGAAAGTAAAACTGGAGTATGTTATTAATAATTCTCACTCCCCCAAATAAAATGATACCATTGTACTATGACGTAAGTATGACTTTCTCTATTTCAATCTTGATTGATAGTGACAGTCCCTTCAAATCCAAATGTAGTAACAAGGAATCTCAGTAAGTTGTATGACAAATGACCTTATCAGAAATGTGAACCCATGTCCTCACGACGAGCTCTAAAGCTGGGGTGTATCATAGTGAGGTGCAGGCTGAGCTCGAGAATATAAAAAATAATTGCCTATACCAAAAGAAACTAGGAGTATGTATCCTGGCTGCTGTTATTAAGTCAAAGACCTTAAAAAGTGAAACTCAAGTGAAGAGAATTGAAACAGAAAGCAAGAAAATGATACTGAGGAAATAAGATGGGGATCCAGCTGATGAGTTAGACATGGCGGACACACAGTGGAAAGAGGTGAACACGGGTACAGAGCAACATTGTTGACAAGCTTTGTGTTTTTTCTCTGTTCTTAATTTATAAATATCTTCCCCCCAAAAGTCCTGACAGATGTACTCAATCAAAAGTCCCGACCAGATTCTACTATATGGTCAGTATTTTTATGTCAACTGAATAGAATAAAGCTACATGTGGGTGAAGGGAAGACATGATTGCTCCTCTGTGGCAAAGTTCATGGGGTCCTTTCTGTAGAAGTGATTGTTAGTTCTTGATGTGATGAGGCAGATGCTGATGCCTGTCACTCCCAAGTTTCCTTCTGCTGTTGCACATTTGAGTGGAGCAGAAAGTGTGCGGAACTGTACAGCAACACGCATGGAGGGAGTAGCTGGAAGGGGCAGCGGAAAAACTTAAATAGCCTTGGATCCTGGACTTGGAAAGGAGTTGGCTGATGGGTTTTTTTTTGGTTTTTTTTTTTTTTTTCTTTAAAAGCTTTAGTAATGATTAAAATCAATCTAAAAATATTCTGACTCTAACTTCAGAAGGAGATAAAATAGTTCACAAGAAATAATTTTGGCTTCCAAATCACAGTCCTGAGTGAAGACTGGATCTATATCTCACTTGCTGAGGATCAGTATGAATCTGAGTTTGAAATTAGAGGGAATCCTGCCATGTTACCGTAAACTTTAATGAAAAATAATGTGGAATCCTTAGCATCATTTTTTATCACAAAGGAAGCACTAGCAGTTAATCCCAATAAACATAAACCTATAAAAAGCAATTGGATTATCCTACTGGGTAATATGAACCACTCAAACTTGGAAACAAGTTACCTGTTTGAACAAATGTATAGAACAAACTCACAAGTGACTGGTGATATTACTATTTACTAAAATATTTTTTTAAAGTTATGTTTTAGTGGAAATGGATGTAGCCTAAGTCAAGGGCATGCTAGTATAAAAATTAAAGCAAAGTGACTGATTATCCATTTCTAAAAATGAATAGGTGGCCTTCATTTACCCTTTCCCATAGTCATCCTTGTTGCAAGCTAATGGTATAGTTTTACATTATGAGGCTCTGGAGATAATTACGGGTTGCTGCTATGCTTTTGAAAAGCCACCTGCCATATGGGTGATCCAACAAAACTTGGACAAAGATAGAGAAATTTGTTGTCTCTTCAATTTATTTGCTTATTGACCTAATACATGGTATTTCGTGAGAACCCCTGACCTGGAAATCTGCTGGGTGTTATTAGAATAAACATGTAAAACTAATTTATGTCCCAGAGTGAATTAACATAACTGCTTTATTAAGGTCATCCACACAGACTAAGATTTTGGAATAAGATCCTATTGATATGAATATCTAGATAAGGACAAATTTGACTAAAGTCAATCCTGCCTATTCAGTTAAACAGAACCAAGAAAAAGTGCTAAAAATGGTCTTATTTAATTGTTATAATAGATCTTTCATGAGTGACAGAATTGGTCATATTATTAAGCACTGAAGATAATTTTTTTTTTCTTTCCTTGCCCCTTTCATCATTTGGACATATACTATAAATCAAGTAAGCCTGGTTCATCTTTGCTTGATGAACTCACAGTTTTGTTCCCTATTTTTAGGGGTATTCTAATGCCAACCATGAAAAAAGTTAACTTTAAGTCACCTTCTGGTAGCTGGGGGCCTGTTGTCTAGTTTTCATGGCTAGAAGCTGTGTGTGTGTGTGTGTGTGTGTGTGTGTGTGTGTGTGCGCGCGCGCGTGTGTGTGATTTCCTTTCTGGTGTCTCATGTTCTCTTTGCTTTCAGTTTCAGATTAAAGCAAATAGATAAAAAATAAATCTATTAGTTCATTAAATAAAGTGTGGACTTAATGACTGATAACTGGATTCTGTGTCCTTAACTCAGGAGAGATTTAAGAAGAGAATATTCAAGAAATTAATCCAAAGGAGTTAACAATTAATGGCCCTATAATAAGACATTAAGGGGAATATTTTGGGCAGGGGGCTGTTTCTTGAGTTCCTTTAAATGTACCTTATGTTTGACCTGTCTATTACACTATCTCTGGTTATCACGGTTGTCAAAAGAGGTAAAATCTAATGACATAGTACACTAAGTTAAAGGAGAAGTTGAAACGAAATTAACGGTCTAAGGTTGTAACGTGTAACTTTCATTCTGTATTATTCACACAAAAAGTCGACCTTGTTAACACAGCCCCCACCTTGAAAGTGTACAATATTGGTGACAGAAGCATAAAAATATAAAGACTTAAAAAGAAATAGTCTTTTGAAACACTGCTAGCCAGAGTTCTCTGCAGATGAAAAGCGAGTAGACTTTCTCTGTATTAGAATCACATACTCACCCGCAAACATTTTTCTTTTGAATGGGCAAAAATGAGCTTTTTTTCAAAGCAGTATTTCAAACAATGTTTTCTCATGATAAGAGATCTGTTTTAATGTTTTTACAAAAGAGGACTTTCAAAATGGTATTTTATAGGGAAAGTATTAGGATTCCTAATCATACTGATTTTCAAAAAGGACTCAAATCTGTAAAATTCATCTCTTGCCAAGTTCTTTCAGATAGATACATTCCTCCCCACCCACCCACCGCCAGGAAGGTTTGTTGAGTAACTTGTTAGCCCTATTTTGTGAAGGATAGAAAAAAGTCAAAAGAGACCCATCTTAAAACTTCTCAAAACTTAACTTTCACCGTATGTTTTTCCTATCATAGAGGGAAAAGTCAAATTTAGTTTCCTAGGAATCCCTCTATAAAAATGTTATTTAGAGAGAAATCAATTATGACTCCAACTGTACTGCATTTTCTTGCTATCATCCCACCCAAATGCTTTCATTGGACTTCTTGATTTTACAGTATTGCAGAAGACATCCACTAATACAGAACTTAAGGAATATATTCAACCTATATTTCTTCCTTTGTAACATTATTTGAAAAATATTTTAGAATCATTCAATAATGCTTTGCATTAAAATTACAATGTAATAATTTATGCATGGTGGTATGCAGTGACACCTGCCCTCGGCCTCTTGTCTAACAATACACTAGACAAGAATTATTACTCCATAATTCACACCCTGTCATGTCTTATTGCTTAATTAAAGCACTACCTTCCTCTACATGACAAGCAATTGGACTGTTAACATTATAGATGATTATCCAACCTAGCATATTTTATTTTTACAACTTACTCTTTTATGTACACAGGATGCTCATTCTGGGTACACCTACCTCTGAAAGCATGAAAAATCTGTCTCTTTACTTACCTTCTGGCTGTCACACAAATTGTAAAAATGTGGGCAAAATATTAGATGCTAGAAATTAGTAATTTCGATAGAGATGAGTCTATCGATATGGCTTTATAGCATATAAATATAATAATATACATATTACACATAATGGAAATAAAATGTATTTATAAAGTAAATGAATGCTAGAGTTTGATGGCCTCTGTAAGTAATATCTTCTTGTCTCTGTTCTATTCTTCATCAAAGAAATGCTAAGGATTACATACATTAGCATGTATTCATAAAATACATAAGAATAAATGAATGTGTATGGCCTAAAATGGAAACTTAAAATTCTACTTAAGAACTCAGAAAAGGATAAGTAAATGATAAAACCTAGCATGCTCATGAATAAAAATATTAAATACAAAAGTATTGATTGGTTTTCCTACAATTTATCTATGAATTTAATAATAATCCTTTCCAAATTAAATAATCAACAGTAATTTTTAAACTTGAAAAAACTAGACTTTTTGGTTAAAGGTAAATTTTCACCAACTGATAGAAAAACTCTTGGGGAGGAGAAAAAACACAAGTAGCGCCTATTGCTATCATTGTGAGAAGAATTAGAACAGTTTGGTGCTAGAGAGGACATGATGAGAGACATCAGTGGGAGGTCCTGGGCACAAATTCAAACACAAATTTGAGTTTCAAATACAAATCTGCAATATCTGAGTTAAACAGAATAGAAAGAGTCAGTTAATGATTTAAAGAAAAAATAAATCTGGACCTTTAATATTTTACAGCAAACTACATCTTAAATAGATCAAAATTTAAATGTGAAAAATGGAAACACGCACATTACAGCAGGTGAATTTATAAAGATTACAAGGTTTTCCAAGAAGAATGTAGAACCCAAAAGATACGTTTTTACTTCTACGAAGAGTGAGGGAAAGAGTGTCTTTTCTCATACCCTTACCTTACACTTTATCAAGCATTTTAAAATTTTACTAAGTTGAGAAAAGGGGAAATTGCTTTTCATTTTGTTTTATTTGCATTTCAACAGTAAACAATTTTATTTTCATCTGTGGGACGGGTATTAGAATTTTTCTCTTCCTGTAAATTGTGTTCTCTAGGTTGTTTTTCTACTTAATTAAATTAAACCTTTTATTTTAAGATTATTGTACATTCACATGCAGTGATGAAAATAATACAGAAAGACCTCATGTATCTTTTACACAATTTCCCCAAATGGTAGCATATTACAAAACTGTAGTACCATAGCGCAACAAGGATATTGATTGTGATAACTCACAAATAGAATTTCCAAATTTTCACTATTTTTTATTATGGTAATCCATTTTCTTATATTTGCTTAATTATTTTAAAATTTAGGAAAGTTAAAAAAATGAAATTTAAGAAAGTTATATTTTCCTCACGCTGTGTTTTCCCTGAGTTTTTCATTTGCCTTTTCGTTTTATTTATAACAATTTGGCTGGTGTTTTTGATTTTTAAGGTGATTTTGATTTTTAAGGTAAAAACATAGGTAAACTTATTTTAAGGCAATAAATATGTGTATATATGCACATACAACAAATACTAAATGCACATGCCTTCTAACCCATTACTGGTAATTTACTTCATGAGCACACCAGCAAAATTTTTCATATACGTACATACACAGAGATATATGGCAGCATTGTTTGTAACAGTGAAAAATTGGAAACGACTAAAGGGTATATCAATGGAAAGGAATCCTGACTAAATAAATTTTGTCACATCTATGAAGCAGCAGCTGTTAAAAAGAATGAAGCAAACGTCTGTTAGTTGATCACAAGGGAAGCAGATCAAGGGAAAAGAGTTTTGGTGGTTGGGAACGAGCAAAGCCAAAGAGGTTAGCATGCAGAGAAAGGCTTACGTGAGATCTATTTTCTGAATCTCTTGGTTTTTGAGCAGGGTCAGTCCTGACACTTGCTCTGCCTAGCAGTTTCCCACCATGCCATCTTCTCCCAGTGTCCTTTCCTCTACTGTGTAGCACACGGGCTGGACAGCGAGCTTAGTGCCCTGTAGCTGTCAGACAGACAGGCATGTTCGAGAAACACAAGCCTGCAAGTGATTCTCTTTGACAGTTCCCTCCCTTGACTTTAGGATGGTAGGCACTCTTTCCTACATCAAAATTCTGGGTGGCTTGAATATTTACCGTGGGTCTTTTTTAATGTCCTAGTCCCTTAGTTCTGAGTTCCAGAGTTTTCATACTCTTAACCCTTTCTGCTACCATGGTCATACTGTGAGAGATTTTTTTCATTACAAATAACTAGTCTTTCTATTTTCTGTTTTAAGCATTTCATTCTTTAACAACTCACCTCCTTTGCAAGCATACTGACTGAAACTCATTCTGTAATCGTCTTAGAGTAGTTTGATCCTAACATCAATCCTCTGCTTTCCAGCCCGCTTTCATGCTTATCCACCTAAAATTCCACAATCCTATACTAGAATCACCCCCTGCTCCCATACACTAATTCATTTGTCCCACTTGAGTATCTTAATATTCACTTGGCAAAGCTCCAATCATCATTTAACTCAGCTTTCTACCTGCTTCATAACTACCGTTGCATAGTTGAATGTGCTGAGCAAAATCACACAGCCATACAGACCAGTCCTACCAAAATTCATGAACTCTACCTTCAGTGCTAGAGTTCACTGCTAGAGTCTGTGCTTCTAGTTTATATTTTTTGTAGAGTCTACTCAAGCTTCCTTTCCTATATTGCTTCATACATTTCCCTCTATTATCAAGCCTCCTTTATAATCCTGTTTCAACTGATTGCCTTGCTTCTATTGCATTAAGGAATGACATGGAGAAGCTAGAAGAGATCTTCCACTAGCCTTCTTTGCCTGTGATTGGTTTTCTTCATTTGTGCTTATTTATGTTGATTTCTTTCCTACAACTCATTCTTCTGTTTTTGCATAAGGTATGATTTCCTCTCATATAACTAAGGAGAACTCCATAAATTCTTTATCAACAAATTTCCCCTATTAATTGAATATTCTTAATATAAACACTATTAATGTTATCTTTAAAAAGAGGAAATATTATCCTCTCTCATGCCTATAATTACAGTCTTTGTTCTTATTTATAGAAAAATACTTTCAAAATTGGTCTGTACAGATTAATCCCAATTTTCTCCTCTCATCCTCTTGAGCCAATGCCAGTTTGATTTTCTTTTCTAACATACCACTAATAACCCAATATTTTCAGTCCAATACAATCTCCATATAGTTCTTTTAAAGCTTTACTTGGCTTCCAGAAAAACACTTTATTTTTCCCTCATCATTGTTGTTCCTCAGAATCCTGATAGCTTAACATTGAATTCCCAGGTCTAAATTCTTGCTTCTTCTTTCTTCTCACCCACAGTCATTTTTTAGTAATTCCCCCCAGTTAGGTGGCTCTAAATATTATCTATATGCTGAGAATTTCTAAACACATATCTTCATCCAACACTCAAACTACAGAGTCTTATGTTACTCTGCTGACATTTCCAACTGAACAACTAACACATGTTGTGTATTAAACATATCCAAACGTAGGCCTGCCAACTTTTTCCTACTAGTGTTCTCTGTCTTAATTACAACTTCATCCTAGGTACACAGGTCAAAACCTCGGGAGTCATCTTTGATTTGCTTTGATCTTTATCTCAACCTGAGTTCATCAGTAAACTGTTAGTAACACCTTCAGAATATATTTGAATGAAAAATGAGATAATCCCCACTGCTTCCTCTACCATCTGGGTCCAAAGCACCATCATCTCTTACCTAGATTATTACCAGTCTCATAACTAATGCCCTTGCTTCTGACCTTTCTTGCTCTAGTTCATTGACAATAGAGTAATGATGGATTTGTTTTAAATACATGCATCAGATTATATCATCTATTACCTTAAAATCCTCCAATATGTCACGTCCAGAAAAAAATTCATTGAAGCTCCTTATTCACAAAGATAAAAGGTTAAAATCTAAAATCCTGTAGTTGTCAGCCTCTGTGATTCTCCTATATTCTTCCTCTCCCAACCACACTCCACTCCCACATATTGCAGCTCCATTGACTCTGGTACTGATACCCTACTTTCCTTCACCAAGTGGGTCCATTCTCTAAGACTTTGTATATTCTTTCTGCCTGGAACTCTCTGGCTACCTGCAGGGTTCTTTCTCTCACCTCCTTCAAGTGTTTGCACAAATAAGACTTTATTACAAAAGCACTTCCACTCATACTTCCTTTCCTGTTTCATTTTATCCATAGAACTCACCACATATACCTTCTTATTTATTCTGTTTACAGTTTTCTTCCCACAGGAGTTTAAATCCCATAAGGGACAAGAGCTCTTAACATTTGTTTCGCTTTGTATTATAACTCTAGCACCAAAAATAATGCCCGGTTCATGAAAAAAAATCTGAATAAGTATTTGTTGAGTGAATTTATAAATGATACGAAGATATCGAAAGGGAAATACAATCCTATGGAAGTAATTGAGAAATTGTAACATGATTTTTTTAGAAGATTATTTATACATATCTTTATAATCTATTTTTTAAAAGAAGTAGCATGTTTTATTTTAAACAGAGCTGCAAACTTTTAAAAATTGTTTTAAGGTTACAAGCAAATAACCCAGAGGTCAAAAAATAGTGGAATAAGACTTTCCCAGCTAACTGAATACTCTGACAATTAAAGAATTATATGAATGCTAAATGAAGAAACAATATATAGGAAACCTAAAAAATGACCAAGCCAATAAGTATAACATATGTGTTCTGTTTCAAAGAACACAGAAATGTTTATTAAGGTTGTACTGTACTATGAAGAATACAAGAAAATAACATGTCCAACATGTCTCTATGTTCATTCATGTATTGGCTAATGACTGTGATGCAAATAGCAAATAGAAACTTCGATCCGATAGTCCATGTTGAGAAAGAAATAGAGTAAGAGCTGATTTTATTAGCTTGAGTGATAGGCTATTATATTAATGGCTCCCTTCAAAGCAGGGTGGCCCTGGTTCCTTTTAGTGCTGACTGTGCTCCATTCCATAATGACATATGATTTTTCTGTCAGGCATCAGCACTTTGATTACCCAACACATATGAAGAAAAACGTTGATGCTAATTCAGGTACATTTTACCAATTTAAATCCAAAGGTATTGTCAATGCATCATTGTTAACATACATTAAATTTTTGGTTAACTGCATTAAAAATATGTGAATTCAAGTAGAATTATCTGCCAGGGTAGGAACATATGGTTACTTTTTCTACTAATAAATATTTCTACAGATAGGAGACTAATGAAGCATGCAGTGATACTGCCTCTTCATGATTATTAAATACATAAGTTCTCAAGAGATATGAATACATTTAGGTCATTTCAAGCATAATTTCATAGAGAACCACTTCAATTACCACACCTTGCTTAGCACATAATATATGATGAAGGAATGTTGTTTGCACACATAATTACAGAAAATCAAAATAAACACTCGGGCTTTTTGATGCACATGTTTTATGTTCATTATACCTAAACAATTTTTTAAACAGAAGATATGATACTACTTACATTTCAAAGAACTTGATACATATGGACACTGTTAGCTACCAAATAATAAAAGGATCTTACAGTAAAGAAGTGGGTCCATTTTTTTGTCATTTCAGTCACAGTGAGAGATTCTTGATGTTAAAGGCATATATATATATATATATATATATAATATATTTATTTATGATATTATCAGCTCAGGATTTTCTGATCTCTCAATTTTTCTCTACTTCAGGTTTTCTCACAGGTAATAATAAAGCTATTTTGATAGAAATGTAGCCATCTTATGATTTTCTTTTTAAGTGGCAACTTACTGCAGTGTTTCTACTGTTTGGTGTTTTTTTCCTTTGTTTCTCACTATTTACTTTTCCATTTCTATGTATTTCAAGGATCACTTTTATGTTGAATTATTATGCTTAATTATTTCTTAGTCTAGCTTCTTCTGTGGAATTCATTCTATTCTTGCTTGTAAACATTTTTTCATAGTAAAACTCAAGCCCTACTTAATATTTCATCTGAATAATGCATATAGATGCTTCAAATAATATTCTGAAATTCCCATATGATTCCAACTGCTCTTGAAAATAAAGGTGAAACAAGGAACTGGAGAAACCTCCTTTTTGCTGGGTTACTCTGTGAACCACAGAGCCCTGGGGTCCCCGCTTTCTAGGAAATCCTCTGGCAGTGAAACAGAAACCTTGGACCCACCCAGTAAAACCTTGGCTGGAGAGGTTTCTGTGAACCTGCTGAGACCTAGGAAGAAGTTAAATGTCAACAGAATAGTTTAAGAGGCTTAGGGTGTGACCTCTACTTATGCAAACCGACCTCTACTTTAGAATGTGATCTCTGCTTTCGTAAACTGCTTTATGCACATACCCGGGGACACCCCAGGAGAAATTAAAAAAAAACGAAACCTAAGTTATATTTATACACAGGCCATTTGTCCCCATTGCATTGTACAAACCAGTTCTTTAAGGCTCATTCACGTCCTGGTTTTTATAAATATCCTGCATTATTTGGGTTCAGGGCATATGATTTGAGTGTTTTACTCCATAGGGTCCCCGGCTAATAAACTCCTCCTGATTCTCTTTAACGTCTCTCTGATCTCCTTGGCTACTCTGCAACAACAGAACTTGTAGATTTGTCAGAATTCAGGGCATTTTTTTGAATCTTTGAATAAAAACTTTAGGATACAAATGAGGAAGTTTGACATGGCATAATTGTCTTCATTTTTAGAAAATACTATCCCAGAATTTTATTTTAGACTAACAAGTCATCTAGATTATACTAAGTGGCATATTAGATTTCGTAGCAGCCAGGATCTCAAAATGCCTATAAATTTCTTTCTGAATGAAATTTAAGTTAAAAGAAGTATTTTGGTATGGTTTTTGGTTGAAGTTAGGAATTAGGTGTATTTACAGTTAGGTAAACTTCAGAAAACTAAACTCAAGGACTAAGATTGGATTTGATTTCAAACAAACCCTCCATAGCATATGAATCGGTTGCTATGCAACACAATATAATATCAACAAATGATGCCAAGTGATTTTTGCATACTGTAATTGGCTTGCAAGTTTTACTGCTTGAAAATTGCAAAGAGAATGTGGTTATTTAAATTTAAATGGCTACGTTAAAAATGCTAATTTTTATAATTAAAAAAAACCCAAAGCACCCTACATCCCAAAACCTACATCCTAAAATTGAAGAAAAGAATTGCCTTCTGTGATAATAAATGTGCAACAGTCTGGAAACTTTCTCGTCTTCCCTTTGGGAAAGCAGAGAACATATTGAAGTAACTTTGTGTGCTGGTCTACTCACCTAGCTTCTCTGATGAGTCGGCTGTGGAAAGCCTACATAGAGGCAGCGCTCAATTAGTGTAATTTATGTATCCTTGAACGTCAATCATTCCTGTTGAGAGGTGGGATTCGCAAGCTCTCAGTGCATTAATTAAGAGCTCATCTCAGCAGAGCCATCTTTCCACCTAAGGACCAAAACGAAAGTTTTAATTAGATTTTTAAAAGCAAGTATGTCATATATGAAGGCAAGTATAGTTCTTCAGTCGGTCTGTGAGACAACAACTGGAAGGGAATATTCCAAACAATGCAAAGGGCATCAGTTTTCAATCATCTGTAAGTTCTGAGAAGAGGGGGTGGTGGGGAGCCTCCATCACAAACATTGGTTTCAGCCCTTGGACAATCACTTCATGATAATAACTGAAGTTTGGACTATGTTGTTTCATTGCCAACATAATTATTGGACCCCTGTCTAATTATTGATGTGGAGCTGATGCTGATCAGGTGCAATTATAACATGGAGGACAGACAGTATTTTTCTCTGATGGCTGGCTTTTTGTTTCAGGCTAGCTTCTCACTGAATATGCAATGGGCAGTACAATGCAAGTTCAGCAAAAGGAAGTGAGGAAACTTGCACAACACATCAATTTCATTGGTTCAGTGATGGAGTGAGTGTGCCGGTGCTGGCTAACCTAAAAATACAGGGACTCAAGAGAGGTAAAAACTAGCTAGGCTCACTGGTGTGAGCAGCTTCAGAGAGGCTGTTCTCCTGGAATGGCTTGAGGGAGGCCATCAAACATACTCCTTAGGGCTCACTGGGGAAATAATAGATACATTATTGATTAAAATATTTATAAATTAAGGGAGGGAAACAAAATTTAAAAGCTAGTTCAGATTCTAGAAGGGAAATATATCTCCTAATAGCTATTAACCCCTCCCCCTCCATAATTAAGGTAGGGGGCGGGCTTCAGAATGCATGCTTGGGAAAATAAAAAAAAAATGAGTGTGCCCATGTCAAGGAAAAAGCAAATAAGGAAAACAAAAGGAAAGCAAGAACAATAGAAAGAAAAATAGAACAACAGAAATAGATGAGATCCCAGTAAATTGTAAACTAAGACATTACCAAACCTAAATATTCCAAAAATCAGTCAAGGAACAAAGTAAAGATGCCACATTTCTGTTTTCAGAAACATTATAGACAATGGGAAAATACAAACTCCAGTCTAAGGAGCACAAAATAAATGATGCAATCACTGTAAGGTGTTTTTCACGGGCAGGACTGTGGGCAGAAGATTCAGGAAAGACAAAAGCTCTGCTCACTGGTTCAGCGTAACAGAACATGTGTTCCAGTGTTTCTCATGGTTATTCTACTTCATTTTGTTTTTCTAAGGGAGGGTGTTTAGGAAATCCCATGACTGTATATACTATAAATTTACCACCTAACCAGCACACCTGACAAATACTGAATAATAGCAGCAAACCTGACAAAAGGAGCTATAGATTTTACAGGTATATGGTTTCTGCAGTATGTTCCAAATGAGAGTGTACGATGAAACCATTACTATATAGACCATTTGTCAGAAGAATAATGCTGGAATATTGCAACCCATCATTTATGTTAATGTTCATAAAGATATTTTATAATCCTTTCTTTGCTCTTCCCCTTCACATATTTTCCCAGCTATTTTACCTCATTTACTGAACTGTATAATGTTTATTGCTCAATGCATACAGTAGTACTCCCCAGATACAAGTTGGCAATTGTGCTGGTTACACCAATCTTGTGTGCCTGATAAATTTATATAATACAGCACCCTGCATTTGAGTACTGTTATTGTGTCCTTCAGTGCATCTCTTTTATTTTCATGTAAGCTGGCGTATATTACAAAGTCAAATTATGTTTTGGGCTTTGTATATTCCAGGATATTTACATGGCTATTTTAATTCACGGCTTTGTGTCTTATGACTATGTGTCAGTAGCTTACCTCACAAATTTATTCGCTTTCCAACCACTGTTTTCATTGTGATAGACTGAGGACTGAAGAGGTTAAAATGACCACATATTTATTGTAGTTACCTTCCAAGGGGTTTTGTAAAACCATCATGGTGTGCTTTTCCATGGATTGCCAACCTTGTTTTCCCTGGAGACCTTACACTTCGTCTTGCAATCTGAAGACTCCTTGAGTGAACTTGATCATGGCTACTCTGCTCTATATTCCTGTCCTATGAGCTGTGTTTCTTGATTAAGAGCATGGCAGAAGGAATAGGCTTCAGAGCAGGCAATAAATTGTGTACTTTTAGTCAAAATATGAATTTTCTTACAGATTAATTTACATCTTCAAAAGCGCCCAAAATCAGGCTTCTTTTTCTGAATGGAAATGTCCTTGTTTTTCTATATGAATTTTTCCCTCAATATAATGGCATATTTTGAGGGGAGTTAAAGCAGAAGGCTAGCTCAAACAGTAACTGGAATATAGGCATTCTAGGCTTTGTGATTTGCTCTGACATGGATGCCGTGACATCCCAAGAAAGACACCGTGGTGTGTAGGGAGCAACAGCTGATAGAAAACCTGGGTTTATCTGTGGCTCCGCTCATTTTATAGGAACTCACATCATTTCTTAAAAAGATGCTTGAGTTTGTGACTCTCCCCAATCCTTTCCATATCTCAAGACTCTCCTCTCCACAGAAAGTGATTCTGCGATACAAGTACCAGCTATTACTTTTCCCCCTTTCAGTAGCCTTGATGTTGCATCAGCGTAAGAAAGAGGAAGCCTTCTTTTAAGGGTGCCCTTGCTCCTGGCAATATGAAAGGGATAATCATTTGATGAACTGTGCATTGATAAAAAACAAAACAGCATTTGTAATGACATCATGGAGTTCAATTTGTTTTAATTCAAATTTTCACTCATTCACTACAATAGCCTAGTTGAATTTGGCATTATTAATATTTGTAATAATACTTGAATGTAAACATTCAGCATGAAGCTTTATGGTTTTGGATAAGGATTTAGGGTACATCTACTTATAGAACAGTTTTGACCAGGTGAACCTGTAAATTCTTTTGAACGTTTAGCTAATTGAATCAGTCAAGCAAGTATATATTAATTTACCACATTGTCTATACTCATGGGACTTGCATGCAAAGGCATCATATAATGAAGTGATAGATACAAGGACCCAGTTCTGAGGCTGTCGTACCACCAGTGATTCAATGTGAAAGAGCAGGTTTATTGCCTGGCCATCTCCATTTCTTTTAAAAATTACATTAGAATGAATAGCAATTTTAGATATGTTGAGAGAACAGAATACCCACTAAATGAGAAATTTGGGCTTGAAAATACTAGTAGCATTAGTCATGTAAACTAGAACTTCTGAAGTCTTTAAGTGACCTAAACACCGACTTTGATTTTATTATTCAGGTTGACAACTGTGAAATAGATTATAGAGACATTCATATTTCTATTAATAAGATCCCATATAAAAACTTTACAGATACTAATTCAATATTATTATACTAAGAAAAGACACTAAATCTAGTGTTATAGAGTATACAGGTGTGGAAATGGCACTGAGTGAGTGCTCTAAAAAATCTTCTTGCTTAGAGTTTTTCCTAAGCCATAGAGGAGAGATGTCTGGGTGGGTTATCAGTCTTTTATCTTTGACATTTTATTATTTAGCTTTAATGCTGAAATATTTTATTGTACATGAGCCTAGAGGATTTTTGCTTTGATATGTTTATAAGGCAGAATAATAAATAAATGATGATTTAGTCCAGTACTGATGTCAGTTTTGTAGTAAATTTCATATTTTTTAAACCTTTCCCCAATTCTGACTGAGGAAAAATGATTAGCTTCTAGTTACTTTCTTGACATCTGAATTATTAGAGAATAGTCTTCAAGTTTTATGGGTATTAGGCTATGTGATGCCAACTAATACCTACTTGTATTCAATGTTTCAAGTACCAAGTTGTTTTCGTGTAAATCATCTGAAGGTTTAATAAAAATGGGAGCAGTAATTAATTTACTCTATAAGAATTTGTTCTAATGTAATTTTTGAATTAAAGAGCAATAATTCATAATAAAAAGTTTTGGCAGTAATGAATCTATATAGACACTTTACAAGTGAAGCCACAGTGATGAGACAGAGCAGGGGAAATCCATATGTATTTTTTTAAAACAAGATTTTTTTCATATTCCTGGTCCTTGTATTTTTCTCTGGACTCTCTAGAAGGCATAGCAATAGACATTACCCATACCTGTTAACTGTATCTTTATTAAATTATTTAAGTTAATAATAGGAATATTATTATAATATAGGAACTATATGCAGGATATTTTAAGCAAGTTTCTAGTTATTTAACAGCCTATTTCCACTCTACCAACGTTTAGGTTTTTATCTCCTATTCTCATAGTCTCAATAACTTATAGAAAAGAGAAAAGAGTAGAGAAGTTTATTGGAATGATATGGAAAATCTTGAGATTCAGGGTGACATTCAGCCAGTTATATCTTTGAATAAAATATCAATATCTTTGAAAGATTAATTCTGTAGTCAATATCACCTCAACAGTAAATCTAAATTGAATATATATTCATATATGTGCATGTATATGTTTATGAACAAGTAAAAAATCTTCAACTCCTTCCATTTCTATGACTCAGAAAAGTCTGTATGTGATTGTGGTGTGGAGGGTGTACTTGACTGACTCATTCACACATGTGCTTATTTAACGAATTTGTATTGAAACCACAGATAATTGCCCTACACTCTGCTACATTCTAGGGAGAAAATAATGATCAAAACACATGAGGACCCTGCCCTCATTAAGCATTCATTTAGTAGATGGATGAATGTGGAATTGGAATGGGTAAATATATTGAGGTCTTCGGTAAACACCTTATTTTGTGTCATGGCATCCTGATACTATTGTCAATTTGGTCATTTTCACTTTCCAAAAACATTTGAAAATATATTTTGTATTGAAGTGTGATTTGCCCCCAAAGATAATTGAAAAAGCAATTCCAAATGACTTCTAGGCAATCTATATAAAGGGACATTTTCAAAGATATGTTTATGGCTCAATAATTAAATCTGGGTGACTATGCCTTCTGGGAACTTCTGCAATAATAAAATAGAATGACAGTTTCCAAGCCACAAACAAAGAACTTTTGCTTCAAAGATCTGAGCCATAGTATATTAGTATTTAATAGACTTTGAATTTTAAAATGCATCATGCCAGAATTTCATGGTAAGGTGTCCTGAATAATTAATTATTCAAATAAAATCCAAAAGATTCTGAAAAATAAAGAATGGGAAACAAATACATTGCTATTCCAGGGGCACTTAGTACCTAAAGCAGTAAGGTATGATTACTCTGATTTTAGTTCTGATGACTCCTCTTTTCACCCCTCTGAGATACTCAGTTTTTTTCCTTCCTTCTACAGACCAGTCAAGAGATGGTAAAATCTTGATAATTATAAGCTATGCCCCCAGAGGAAATGACCATCTGGGACAGAGAGTATTGATGTTGACCCATAGACCTCAGTGTGTAGAAGTCTTATCAAAAGCTGGAAACTGCAAAGCGTAAGGGTTTGCCTGAATTAGCTACTTCTTTTGAGACTGTCAACTTAATCACTGTTTTCTTGAGAACATGATCACAAAAATGATATTATAGTAATCAGTAACAACTGGGATTTTAAAAATAAGCCAACTTTCCAAGTGTTTCAAAGAAAGAGCCTAAATCAATTATAGAGAAGGTTTTAGAAAATAACTCCAATTTAAGGTCATATTCTAGCATACATATATTTCAGAAGACTGAACTTAAGTATACATTTATAATTATCTATGTAAATAGATATATTTACACCTTCCAATTTTATCTTTTTATCTCTTGTCCTAGGTTAAAGAAAAATAAAGTTCTACCTTCACTCCAAGGTAGTCATTATAATTGGAAGAAAATGTTTACATAGTGATTTTAATTCCAGAGGTCCAAGGACAAAAATGCAACTCCCAATCTTCAGCTGCATTTTCAGGCCATATAAAATCACAATACTTAAGTACTCTCAGAACAGTTAGGCAATTCTAATTTGTGTCCATTCTCCTCCTTCATTTCCTTCTAAATAAATAATGGATAAAGCAGCAATGAGTCTTTGCTGACTTTTTAATTTTTCTGATATACAAAAATTATCTCCTGGAAATAAATTAACATCTATACAATAGTCTGCAAATGGTTTGAAAGTAATTTGGTGGTTCTTAAGATGCTCCGTGTGTTCTATTTTATTTTTGAGCCAATTAATCACTCCATTTATCTCCTCCCTCTATCCTCAGGCTCTCTCCTCTCTAACATCTCCTCATTGTACCTCAAAACACAAGCTTCTGTCACATTGAGGTGGAGACTCACAACATTATTTTTACCCTTCCTTTCTTGCTTTGATAGCCAGTTTCCTATCAATTTTAATAAACTGACATATCAACAGTATAAGTGCAAATGTTCTGCAAATCTCCAACAGAAAGTTCTTTTTATTGGAACACAACTGCTAACTGTGTAAATATAAGAGCTATATTACCTGATTTATGCAAAAGATATTCTGGGTAAGTGAATTTTCAAAATAATGGCTGCTCAGTTAGCCCTTAAAGAATCATTGTTTCTATTTTATCTTTTTGTTTGGATTTTTAAAAAAATATGAAGGCATCTGTACATTAAGAGACTATCAGAGAAAATAAAATTAAAATAACCTGAAGTTAAAGTACTAATACTTCGATGAAGAATGATGTACAGCTTACACTTACATATGTTATAAATCAATGTCATCTCATAAAAATTATAAAAATTAAAAATAAAGGTTGTAAAAAATGTAAAAAATGTTAATGGAGGATTGTCTCTAGACTGAGAGAAATAAGAGAGACTTGTTCCTTCAGTAAACACTTCAGAATGAAGCTGTTTGGTGTGTTGTTCCTCTTGGGATAATTGCTAAGTTCTGTGGTCATTCCCTGCCATGGTTTGTTGCCATGTGTCTTTCTTCCCCTGAGCCTCCTCTCTTCTATTTCCCTTTTCCGCACCCAACCAGTGAACTCCGTCAATCACCATTATGACTGGGTTTCCTTCTTCAGACTCTAATTAAAGCAAATTGGAAGACTAATGGGGGAAACCTGACAACCAATTTTGTGCCTGAGAAGTAAACTACATGCAGAAAATTTTTTTTCTCGGATACATTCTTTTTCCTTTTCCATATAATTTTAGAGTCCTTCTGCCTTTGAGGTTTTTTAGGTAAGTTAGAGATCAATAAATATATAAAATAGTCTGGCTATATCCCATCAATCTTTATGCTACCTTAAGTTATAGAACATGCTCTGATGCCTACAGAGGTAAGATCACTGGAACAATCATATTTAGTTTATTTATTCAAAATAATATTTACTTGTCTCTTTACTACTTTGCTGATATATAGCACAGTGGACTTTGATAGTTTTACTTTTTTAAAAAATTTTACATGCCTATGCCCATTGAAGAAACTGATAAAAGTGTTCCTTTTAATTAGCCACCCTTGGAAAATCAAATCCATTTGACAAAAGTCTTCCTAATTCAACAGGTTAAATAAAAACTACGTAGTGTTTTGCATAGACTAGGCATACAAGAAATAATTGGTAAGTTGAACTGAACTTTATAAAATATACTTACTTATTAACAAATATTTACTAGAGCATTAAAAAGGATATCCATGATTATTAAAATTCAGCAAGCATTCCTAATGAATTATATATTATTCTATTTCATAAAATAATACACAACTTTAAAAGTATTTATCTGAACTGTTTTTATGAGCATTTTTCATATGGTGTTCTTTTTTGTCCCTGTCACAAAATGGATATAATCGGAGTAAAGAAGCGACAGACTCTGTGCTGTGATTTTGATATAGATCATTTGTACAAAAGCAATTTAAATAATCATAATGTATATCAAAGCCATATTTTTATCTGGGTGGTCTACAACTCATAATCTAGAATGAGATTTTTATAATCTTCATACTATTTTCAGAAATGTCCATCTTCAACTGTTGTTAAAGAACAGTCAAATAGGAGACTCACAGATCTTATCTTGTTAAACACACAAACAGAGCTGGAGTCAGAGTTTTGCTCTGGTGTCTGAACAGCTTCAATCTCACAACTTAATTTTGGGAGTTGCATGAACCACATGTACATGTTATTCTAGAAGCATCTTAAAACCTTACCCTGTAATTATAGTATGTGGTCTTCTATATTGCTTACAAGATGCTGATCACATTGAACTCTGAAGGCAGAAAAACTATCTGAATAGTAAATTGCCTATAATTCTGAGAAATTGAAAAAGCAAAAGATAGTAACTAAAATCTACTGTGAAAGATCTCTAGGTGTCCAGTTCCCCCTGCTTCCTCCAAATCTATTTTCCCCTTCTTCCTAGGGTCACAATTGTCAGAAAACAATGTTCTAGTCTTTCTTGGAAGTAATGTGGCTAAAGTCTCAAAATTCAGGATAATAGAATGTGAGCTGTCATCTTTCCTTGGTATTGGCTTTTCAACTTGTGCTTTGGCTGGAAGATGAACATAGCAGGGACCCTGCTCTGACCACGTGGATGAAATATAACACCCTCTGGCCATGCAGGGGCACAAGATGGGGATATGAGGCTCCCTGAATGACCCAGTGGTGAAGCGGCACCCTGACAGCTTAGAACAGCTGCATTGTCATATGAAAGAGGAATATATCCTGTTTTATTTAAGTGATGGTGTTTGGGAGTCTCTTTGAAACTTAACCTAACCTTTAACCATAATGCATCTGTTAGTAATACGGTCAGGTTTCTTCTAAACTATAAATCAAACAAAAACAATCTGATAGCATATTCAGACTCCTCTGAAGAATGCATTATGAGTTTACTCATTATGTGACTTTATGTGATTAGGGTCTTTCCTTCAGCTCCATTCTTTCATCTGTTCTTCTAGGAAGGGCAGGAGGAAGGCAGAGAAGCCTCCATGGCTTAGACTTCCAGAGTGAAAATGGAAAGCCCAGTCAGTTGAAGGCACTCTCCCTGTCAGATGTTTTTGGCTCCTGACTATGTTTTGAGGTCCAGGCCAAATGCCACCTCATCCAGAGATAATATTTTGACTTTTTCAACTAGAAATTATTCTTCATTTCTTCTTGACTGTCCACACGATTTTATCTGGATGTTGGTACTCTCCAGCAATTGCTATAATCATGGGCAGACTTTGACTCTTTCCTCTTAACAGGTTCCTCAGTGAAGGAGTTACGTCTGATTTATTTTGTATAAGTTGGTGTTTTGCATATACTTAGAGCAACATACATATGGTGATTATAACAGTGAATGAATAAATTCCCATTTATTAAATCATAAAATAATCTATTAGGCTTAAAGAAATAATGATATAACAATGTTTTCTTGGATGCAAAAAATATTTTATACTAATTTATCTAGAAGGTACAATGTTAGTATTAAATTGTTATTAATATTATACTAATACTACTATCAGTAGTAGTATTACTGATTATCTCTTTTTGCCATTCAATTCATACACAGCCAAATGATATAAATATCAGATGAAAATAGTAGTTTTCTTTTAGGCTGAATGTACCATCTTTTTTCAAGATAAAATTTTTAAAAGATAAGAACAAGACTCTATTATAAACTCTATCTATATTATATAGTTAATCACATAAAGATCATACTGATGTGATTTTGGTGGAAAAATCTATAAGCAATTTTAAAAATCATGTCTGATATTTACTCAGTAGCTATCTTATTTACTAGGCTTTATAAGATTGAATCATGTGTTATCTACCAAATTAAAGAACAGTAGATTTTTGATTGAATCTGAGGTTAACATTAGGACTAGCTATCAAACTTGTAAACTTTCTGTTGATCCTTACGTATACCCAGTCTAATTAAAACATACATATATATATATGTATAACTATATATGTGTCTATATATAAATATATGATATATATATACTTATATACATGTCATATGTATGTGACTGTTTTAATGTGTCCTTGATAATTAAAAATTTGGGAACCACAAAAGAAATGTCAAATAGCTATAACATATATAGATATTTATATTCTCAATTTTCAAATGCTCTTATTTGAATATGAATGATTAAATATGACTTTAAAAAAACAAATATTTCCTGTCTCTGATATTGAAAATGCTACATTACATGAAGCTAAAAGATACATTCTAAAATTTTATGTGAACTAGATAGTGCTACATTATGAAATCCTAGAATTAATTTTTTCTTAATTTTTTTTTAATTGCAAGACTGAAAGAGCATGAATTATACATTCAGTAGCAATGTTTCATGCCTTGTGGATTTAAGCAACTTACTTAACTTCTCTGAGTTATAGTTTCCATATCTTTGAAGACTGGGATGATAATGCCTACATGCAATGTTAGTATAATGAGATGATGTAAAAGTGCATGTAAAACACCCATTACAGGACCTGGAACAGCAGACATTCATTATATATAAAGCCCTCTGATACTTCTACACAGTGGGAGAGAAAATTCTTATTATTCTACTCATTTCACCTCCCCAGAGACCTTATTTAGCATATAGTAGATGGTTAAAACATTTTTGAGCGAATATATCCTATAATTCAAAAATAAACCTTGGTAATTCAGCAAAAGATATTTATATTTCTATAACATAATTTAATCAAATAAATGTATTGTGGAATTAATAATAAAAAATTAACCCTTTATCTTCCATAATCTTAATATTTCTTATGTGATCCTTTGCTCATAACTTCTAAACATTAAGTAGCTATGTGCTTTGCTTGGTTTTGTTTTTAAAGAAGGGTACAGGAAGGAATGAAGATAAGTAGGCAGACGGGAAGAGAGAGGAGGAAGAAGCAGTTCATTTCTTTTTATTGAGTTGTTCACACTAGTGGTTCCCCCGGCTCCGGGTCATGAACTCGGGGTCTTGGATGTTTGTGGGACCGCTCTGGGGTGTTCTAGACCTATGGACCACCAGAACATGCCAAGTATCTATGTTTTTTATTTTATTTTTTGAAAAACAAGCAAAAAAATATCAATCTTTGCCTTGAGACTTGGCATTCAAGGTATTAAGATTTTCCCTGAAAGTTTCATCATTAAAATGCTATGGCACTGCCACTAAGATTGAATATTATGAGGGATGAAACACAATACATAGTCTCTTAGTCTTTAACATTAATTACAAGCCACCAGACGCCAAAGGACAAAGACTGCGTCAATTAAAAATGTTTTTGAAAATCGGCTATTTGAGAAAAGAATAAAAAATGGTAGATGTTTATTTTGCAATGTCTCAAATGGATTAAAAAGTGAAATACAAAAAATTCAAACAGAGAAATGAATCAGGTTTCAGGGAATGATGGGAATTTACCTGCATACTTTTAAGATATGCCCTGTTCTAGAGCCTGAGTTTTGAGATTTACTATCTGTAGAGTGAAATACAGAATTTCTAGATGACGGGACACCAGAAATTGTAGAATATGGAGTTACTATTCACCAAATAGTAATTAAGAAATACATATATACTGAACGCTGAGATTAACACTACCTCTTCCATTTCTTTCTACACTCTGAAAACGGTCCTTTCATCTTCCAGACAGAACAATCATAGGTATTCTGAGGGCCATGACCCACCCTAAAAGAAACACCAAAATTACCTGACATGAAATAGCAATAGAAGGCATATCTCCGTAGAATCAAGTTCAAATTTAACACATGCCACATCTAAAAGTAGAATTTCCATTTTGCATTTTAATTGCAACTTTAAAATATGAACAAAGAATATTAGAAATCTAAGGATGCCTTTAATATAAAATATGGAGATTGAAACAAATAACAAAACAAAAAAGCATATTCCAGAGAAGAAAGCTTTTTAAATAAATTAATTTTCTCATGGAGATAAGCGATTTTGCTCATGAAATAAAATCAGGATGTTATTATAAATAAGACACAGGTAGAAAACAAAGAGTTTTTGGAAACAGAAAACATGATGGCAGAAATGAAATACAATATTGGAAAATAAATTTGAGATGATCTAAGGTAGAAAATAGAAAATAAAATATCAGAAAATCTGTGTGGGAGACACAATCCCTGGACATAAAGAAAATTAACAAGAAGTAACCAACTAAGAACTGGTGAGGTTAAGATTTTACTCTACTTGAAAGATAACAAATTAACCTGCCGCAGATTAATAAATACATGCTGACAGAAAGCGCAACATTTCTGTATCAAAGACAGAAATCATTGTTACTCATTGAAAAACAGCAGCTGGAGAAGCTTCTTGTGTTGGTTTCCTATCCCCAATGGCTGACACTAAGATGCTAGATTTTTCCTTTGTGTGAAGTGTGTTACACCATTGGAAAGGTGTCCCAAGTTTTAGAAGACTGAGTTTGACAGGCTGCTGAAAGATCTTCTCATTGTCCATTCCAGAAAGTGATTTTATGTGTCATCCTGGAATGTAAGTAAATACCTTCAAGAAGGAATGGAAAGTGTTTATCTCTATTCCTTTAGAACATCTCTAGAGAGGCATGTCTCTAAATCTCCCTAGAGAGATATAATATCTCTGTTCCTTAGGTGGCTTATTAATCAAAACTGTTGTTCTTAGAATGCTCAGACAGTACAGGTACAGAAACAGAAATCATGGAGAACTGTGTCCCAACAATCATCAATAAAATAACTGAATAAAAGTTTCAGAACACACAGTCTTCAGCTCAATAGATGAATTTAGACTCTAACCAGGACATGTCACTGTGAAACTTCACAACTTACAGACACGTCAAAATTACAACAAACTTTTGGAGAGATAAAAAAGGGCCTATAAAGAGTCAGAATTATTTATTTAATGTTTAACCCCCACATTGGAAATTAGAAGACAATGAAATAATGTCTTCAAAATTCTGAAGTATTTCTACGTTAGATTTCTATAACCAGCCAAATACACAATCAACTAAGGGTATAACCAAGATAGTTTACACTAGCTACTGTAAATGCTATTTACCTCCCATGTTGCTTTCTGATTGAACTACTGAACAATGTATTCTACACAAAGGAGAGAAAAATCAAGAAAATAAAGAAATGCATTCCAAGAAACAGAAAATTCAACACAGAAGAAAGACATCAAGAATTCTAACTTAATAAACAGAGATTCTAGGAAGACAGTTCCATGCTAGTGAGAACTTGTAGGCAATCCGTTCACCGTGATTTAAGAGATTTAGGAGAATGCACTGAAAACTGATTTTTACCAACCTGAACACACTACTCCAGAAACGTAAATTGACGACAGGGTGCCTGGATGAGTTTGTTATAGAGCATTAGCTATATATTGTCTTGACCATTTGCTTATGACATTTCTGTTTTCCTCTCCCTGTTGTTTTGTTAGTTGAATGTACACATTTTACAAAGGAGATATTCTGCTATGATCAAGAGAGGTCAGCCACAGTGAGTGCAGAAGCAAAAATTACCAAGAAACTCCCTCATTTGGTAGTATTCCCACTGTTCACCTAGTCTGACCCACTGTGGTCCTCCTACATACACTAGGGCTCAGTCCTATGTGTACCACGACTCATTGGTGGCTTTGCCCAATGATTCACTAGAGTGCGTTGTGTTCTACAAGCATTTAATACCCTCTCTTTGAGAATTTAAGAATAGAGTAAAACAATCATAATGAAGTATAAAGAATGAGATTGAAGACTGCGTATATACTGTCATCACAATTTTGTATCTAGGAGTTTCATCCTGTGCTTACTATGTGTGTCATGCCACAGTCTAGGTTTTTGACATCATTTACATTTTTTCTTCTTAAAACACATATTTCCCTTGGATTCCATGACACACTGATCTTTACTTTTCCACTCATTCTTTCAGAATGTTCTCTGAACCTCACCACAGTGACCTGCTACTAGAGGGTTTTCCATTGTCTTCTTTTCCATTTCATTTTATAAACTCATTTTCACAGATTAATTCACTATCTATTGTTGACTCCAAATTCAAATATCATGTCAGATTACTCTCCAGCTATCCAGACCAAATACTGATCAGTTTTAGTGACACCACATACATATGGCCCATAGGAACTACAGATTTAACACATCCCAAACTTCACTATTAAACAACAAAAGTGTTTTTTTTTCCTAACTCAGTGACAGCCACACTATCTCCTCAGTAGTCTAATCCAAGAGTCTGAAATCTATCTCATACTTTTTATGTTTATTTTTCCTTATCAATCACATTTATCCCCCAGGTCTATTTATTGATCCTGCCATATTGATATCTTTGCAATTTTCTTATCCCTATCTTGGTTTGATTTCCAACTTACTTGAGTACCTGATTGCCCCACTCTTGGCCTTCCCCAGACCATACTCTCCTCATTCCATTTCTACATGACTGCTAGAGTGATCTTTTAATGTGAATTTGACCATGTCAGTTGCCCAGTTAAAATGAATCAAGACATAACCTTCAGGATAAGGTCTAAACTTCGTCCTGGCATTCCTGATTTATTTCACCTTGACCCTGTCTCTTTCCTTAACATCATCTGCTGCTAACAAAATACTCTATTTCTAAAGAACTACCTTTTAAATATTCCCTGGTCTCTCAGCCTTTGTACATAACATTTCATGCTCCTGGAATAACCTATGTCTCTCACACTTCTGTTGGTATTTAATTGTTATTCATCATTTATGAATTCAAGAGTTACTTCATCTGAGAAACCTTCTATGACTCCCCCTTTATCCTCGTCTAGATTAGGTGCCTCTTCTAAGTGCTTTCAACAATCCCTTTTAAACATTCTTCTCTTAAAACCCTATCAAACTCACTTCAAGGACTGAAGGTAATCCCACCAGACACCTTGTTTCACTGATGTACCCCTCATTAGAACTCCTCTGGAGAGATTTCCTTCAGAATTAATTTATGAATAATACAAGAAAACTTCTATTTATGATACAACTTAATTTCTGTTCAAAAATAGTATTGCCCAGTGTGATCACTAAATTTATTGAACATATTTGACATTGAATAACTATGGCTCTTTCAAAAAATTCAAATATGCTTTCAAAGGACAAAGACTTTTTCCTACTGAGTCTATTCAAAATGACTGTTGTCAGATGTAAGAATTTTTCAATGATTGTAAGAAAAAAAATCCAAGTACTTTAGAGTTATAGTTTTAAGTATACACATCACCCAACACCTTTCTTCACAAAAACTAAACAAAAAAATCAAAATTTAATGAAAAACAAATTAATTCTTTATTATACTAGAACTCTATATAAATTCTCTCATCAGTGGAGAAGACAAAATGATACAGGAGTACAATACGTAACTTCACATACAATTAGATACAGTACTATAACACATCAAAATCATCAGATTAATGCATATAGAAAATAAAACAATATCAAACAGAAATATCTTATGATAAATTAATAATAGAGGTTAGATTATTAATAGGAAGAATACAGCAATACTGACATTGAAATCTAATCCACTCTTTCATATGTTCATTCTTATACTTTAATGTCAAAATTATTATTTCATGGAATATTTTTTGCCAGTATATTTTTTCAGTAAATAATTTTTTGTTTGAGAAAAGAGGATTATTATTTCAGACACATTTGTAGTCCAATCATTTGAATATTTTAATCTAAAACTATATGACAAACATTTAAAAAAGATTAACTACTTAGGTTGATGTTATAATGAAATGTTACTTCTATTAAAAATTGCTAAAATAATTTAAAACAGAATAAAAACAAATTATTAGTCTATACAAACAAAAAATTATTACCCAAATGGGTAAAGGGGTTAGGCAAATTGGATATGTGGAGTCAAGTGTATATGGTGAAGGATGGAAGCGACATATTTGAAAGTGAACATAATGTAGTGTATACACATGTTGATTTGTAATACTGTGCACCTAAGACCTATATAATCTTAAAAGTCAGTATTACTTCAATTAAAAAACACATAAAAAAAGAGCTTGTCTTGGTATTGCTTGGTGGCTTAGTGGTTAAATCCACAGCCTCTGGCTGACATTGTCCACATACATCCCCAAGACCTGGGTTTGTGTCCTGGGCCAGGGAGAACAATCAATGAACAACTAAATAAAATAAGTGCTTGTTTCTCCTCACTCTTCTTGCCTACCTGCCTACTCATCTTCATTCTTGCCTGCACCTTTCCTTAAAAAAAGAAATCTTGTCTTAGAAAGCATAGGAAGTATTTATCTAGTCCATTAAAATACCAAAGTCCACACAGTAAGGCAATATATGAATATAAAATTATACAACGCATACAAAGGGCACTTCATAATTATTTGTAAAATTGAACACCAAATATGGAACAGCAAAAGTGGTGACTATGAATCCACAGAGACCCAGATTTACTCATAGTATCATTACTTCCATGATTTCAGATTTTAATGAACATTAATGCCTTAAATTCTTTTATATCAGAAGCATTAAATAGGTTATTACTTAATGCATTGGTTAGGTTCTAACAGATGGAAAATACTCAGCATTCGAGTCTTTTCGGTTTAACTTTGGGTTTTTTTTTGCGGGGTGTGTGTTCAATTTCCTAGAATTCTGAGGTTTGAGTTTTAGGTGCAGATAGAGACATAGAATCTGGATACATTAAAATACAGATACACATAGATAGCATTTTATATATTCAGATTTAGATATTTCAATAAAGGAAATAAATGAGAAGCTACGGTAATGTCATAAGAAGTATATATTTTAGAAAACTTAGCTAAGGGCTACAGTTTACAACTCTTGAGTATACAAACTTGAAAAGTAAGACCTAGTTCTTGTCTTTTGAGGTCCAGTGGGGCAATTCATTTTATTATAATTTATTGTATAAGACCCGGATAAGCAATGTGGGATCACATATGAGAGGCTGGTCCAATTAAGTTTTAAGATTCTGGAATAACTGACCATCTTCTCACATGAATTGTCTTAAAAATTCAATTTCCATTGAGGACAAATCCCAAGAAAGCTTTGGATTCTATCTGAATTCAAATACTGACTTTATCCCATACTAGCTGTGTGACCTTGGGCAAACAGTATGGTGTTTATCAAATTAGTTTGCAAAACACTGTAGGAAGTAAAAAGAGGTATAACCAAGAGCTAGTAGAGTTTGGAAAGACTAAATGGCAGAGATGGAACGCCAACTGAACCTTGGGTAAAATCTAAGAATTAATTAGACTGAATGTGTGGTAGGAGGAGGACATTTGGGGTATTTGTAAGGAACAGAGCTTCAGAGATGGGAATATGCATGGTATGCGATCGAAAGGCAGACAGGTATACAGATATCATGTCAAGAAAAAAAAAAGATATCAAATTCCAAGTTCACAGAAAAATCTTTGAATGCTATTTCATGAAAGATTTATACAGTGTCTTTCCAAGCTTCTATTCTCCTGTTCTCTCATAGTTCCCACTAATTTCTTTCAAATATATCCTTACATACTTAATTGGATGCAATATTTTGCCAGCATTTATGATAATTACTTCCTTTTTGTTCCCTTATTAAAGAACAATACAATTTTATGAAGCATGCACCCCCATGTTCTCAGCAGTAAGTTATCTGACATATCTTGCAATAAACCAGCATTTATAAGAGTTATTCTTCTGGTAGAACAAGACAGTGCTACTGAGATTTTTAAACATACAGTCTTGCACTATTCACATATCATATGGTGAAAGTATAGCAGGTAGTTAATTTATCTTATTCAAATATGGTATCTCTATTCTTTTCCTATAAACTGTTTTATTTATTTTTGCATACAATTGATTTGGCTTTCTAGACAGAGACATACCAGATGAAAACAATACCTCTCTGCAACGTTCACAAGAGATTTATCACAATAAAAGGGGCCCGAAGAATCTGGACATTTCTGGGTTACTGTGCTATTCCCTACCGTTATTCTCTAACCATCTCAGACAGGCTGACAGAAACTATTGTTTTATAACTTCTGCTGGTGTCGTATTTATATACTGTACTGGTTAGGCTGCAGGACCTCAGGAAAGGCAGATACTATAATGTGCTCTTTCGATTTGCACACAGAAACTTTAAGAGTCTATTATCTGGTTTTACTTACAGTGCCTCTCACTATTGCTAAAAAATAGAAAATGGCACCATCAGGTTGAAAATAAAAGAATGTCTGTTCTGTAGAAAATAAAAGGAAATTAAAAAAAAAAAAAATCTCTGCTAGACATTTCACACCCCATGAACATCTTCTGCAATTTTCTCTTTGTTATGGAAAAGTTTGTCATGGACAAGGAAATAAGGACAGGACTTCTATTACATGGTGACCTGCCAATAATTGTATATCGCATTCAACTACTAGATTATTCACATGCTTTGCATTCAGTGAGAGGCCTGACAATGAAATAATTATGAACGATCTTGCCTGCATAAATTCCTGTTTACTTAGAAGTCAGCAGGCAACCTCTAGATTCAAATCTACACATCCCTTAGCCCATGATATGTGGGGAGGGATCAAAATCAAATCAAAGCTCTAAGACTCAGCATCAGGAGTGGCTAAAAGACTAGTACATTCTGTGCTTCTGTTTATCCACCAAAGTTGGCACGAATATGTCCTAATAATCCCAAACTGCAAGAAATATTATGAGAGACAGGTTTTGTTTGTGATGTGCGTATAGGGGGAGGAGAGTAGAGAAAGGAGATTTCAGATGTGTAATGATATCTACTGATGAAATAGTTTTCATATTTCTACCCAAGTTTCTTTTCTCTTACTTTTTGATAAACTCTGGATAAACTAAATCTGTAGAACATTAATTCATCTTTATTTAGAATGCACTTTGTGTCAGCTCTAAGCACTTTACATATATTAACTTATTTCATTTTCACGAAGATTTTTAAGGAAAGGTACAGACAGGAATGAAGGTGAGTAGACAGGCAGGCAGAAGAGAGGGAAGGACGTACTTTATTGTATTTAGTTGCTCATCTTGGTTGTTCACCCTGGTCCTAGGACATGAACCTCGACCTCGGGATATATGTGGACCATAGTACACCCATATGCCGGGGTACTAAACTGCTAGGCCACAAGGGTTCACTTCATGAAGATTTTGTGATGTAGATTTTATAAATATGACTCCTATATTATAGATTTTGAAACTAATGCACAGGGAGGTTAAGTAAACAGTTCAAGATTTAGCCTAATGCCTGGCTTCTTATAAGTGCTTAATGGATGTCAGCAATGTGTTCATTATTATTTTTATTGTTGCCCCTGCAGGTCATTTTTTTTCCTGGTACAGATGACCTTGTTCAAGTCTACACTACTCATCAGTCACATGTCATCAACGACCTAAGAAAATAACAAAGGTCTCTGCAGTTTGTTGGGTGGTTTTCAGTAAAGGTTTAGCTCATGTTTTTAAGCTTAAAAAGTTATACTTACAATTCATATATAAACATAAATAAAATGTAGGAAGTATCCATCCCTCTTTTAACATTCATTCTGATTTTTAAAGTAATATTGCAGAATGGTTGAGAGTCTAGACTGGAACAAATATTAGAAATAAAATGTTAACTACATGTGTAATTAAAAAAAATTTCTAGCATCCCCATTAAAGGAAAAAGAAAATTTGCAATTAGTTTTCATATTATAATTTACTTCATCCAGTGTAGTCAAAATATTAAAATTTTAACATATAATCAATATAAAGGTTATTAATATTTGACTATATATTGGTTATTACATATGAATTGTAAATATAACCTCAGCTTAAAAACATAAAAAACTAAACCTTAACTTAAAATCACCCAACCAACTATAGAGACCTTCATTATTTTCATAGGTTGTCGATGACAATGATACTGTAGACTTGAACAAGGTCATCAGCACCAGGAAAAAAGGACCTGCACAGGCAGTAATAAAAATAATAATGAACACATTGCTAACATCTACTAAGCAATTTTAAGAAGTCAAGCATTAGGCTCACATACTTCATCTATAGGATTGGTACTAGCCAGTAGCAGCACTATGGACACTTATGAGGCCACATTTGTTTACCCACAATGTTTCATAGGTGCTCCTGGCATCCAGCAGAAGGATTCAGTGATAAAAGAAGCCTTGGGTCAATCCTGCCCAGGAAGAAAGTCACCGATCATTTATACAGATCAACTATCACTTCATAATTAGCCTCACTTACTTAGTCTAAAACCTTACATAACAGGTGATTTTTCTTTTTGGGGGGTACAATTTAAAATGCACTGAGTCTTCCAGGAATTCAACTCTCATGTAAATCAAAGGAAGACTGTACTTCGGTCAGAACTTCACAAAGAGTAAACTGAACAAGAAGAAAGAATTTTTCTTTACAAGGAATGTTTACCATTTCATAAAATTACATCACGAACATTAATGGTGCGCTTGGTATTAGAGTCGCTGATTTGGTGCATCTGTACTTTGCTACCATAGCTGTCACTCAAGAAGAAATAAATGCGAACAACTGGTTACTGTATGTGTCTTTTAGATTTGTCATGAATAATCATTTATATATTGAATAATTTTATTAATTGCTTTCCTTTTATTTTTAAGTCAGGAAATTATATATATATTATAGATACACACATACATATACATATATACATACATACACATATATTAGTTATATGTATGTAGTCAGGTTATATTAACTATGTGTTATTTTCCATAAAGTAAGTATTATAAAATATTAAGGAAAAAAACACTGTTCTGGTAAGATTGAAAACAGCTAGGTTAAATTCTTTATATGGAGTAACTAATTTTATCTTAGAAAATGACACAACCTAGAATGTCGGCACCATTTTTGGCATCTCTATTCACAATAGCAAAGCGGAGTGTTAAATTGCTTTAATTATTTAAGGTCAGCATCTGGAATTCAAAAATAGAAAATCTGAAGTCTTAGTCTATGTTATAATCAGCACATTGTCTTTTTTATTTGATATACATTGACTCTAAATTTTAGAAAATATAAAATTCAATTCTGAAAATATTAAAAATGCAATTTATTGATAATCTTTTAATTCTAAGTTAATGATTTTTGCATCATCTGTTGAAAACATAGGAAAACAGTAATTTTCTCATTTGTGAGAAGATCTCATTGTCTTAAATTTTTTTTCCTTTAAAGCAGAGGCACAGACAGGAACAACAGTGAGTAGGCAGTCAGGCAGACAGAAAAGGAAGAGGTATTTTATTTAGTTATTTATCATGGTTCCAGACTAGCAAACGGTCTGGAACTGGGCACCATGTAGACTGTCCCTGGTGAACTAAACTGCTAGGCCATCAAAATGTGACACATTATCGTAAATGTTTTAAGGTACATCATCAGGGAAAAATAAATTGAGAAATGGAATTTTTTAAAAATGTTTAACACTTTAAATTTCCACCTGAAAGCAAGTTAAAATTTACATATGCATTTACTCAGTGACTCAGAATTTCCATTTCTAGGACTCTACCTTAGTGGCACTGGATTGGTAAAATATTACAAGTAGCATAAGAAAGGCTCTTCATTGCAGTTCTACTTACAATACCAAAAGATTGAAATAATTCCAGTGTGCACACTGAAGAGCTATTGAAATAAACTAATGTATATCCTTATAATGGAGTACTATGCAGTTATGCAAAAGAAGAGCAATTCTCCTCATCTTGCCTCAGTGATCATTAGCACATAATCTTAAGTGGAAAAAGAAGCATAGACACTACGTGGATTAGCACTATTCTCAAAATATGGCTCCCAGATAAGCAGCAACAGCAGTAGCAGCAGCAGTGCATTTGAGAATTTGCCAGAAATGCAAATTGAGAGCTATCCTAAATCCTACCGAGTCAGCAACTCTGGGGGTGGGTTCAGCAATTTGTGTTTTAACAAGCGTCCCTAATAATTCTGATACAGATGCATTTGAAAGCCATCATATACAGCATGCTATTATTTAACACAGAAGGTAAGAGGATATGAAACAAGTACAGACATAATTACACATATATTTTTATTAATATTTGCTTATATGTTTTAAAAGATTGATTAAACAAACACATAAGAGATAATAAAACTGTATCTCACTGTGAATGAGGGAGGGATCAAGGCTGAAGGGATATGACAGAAGTCAGACATCTCCAAATATACTTTGAGTTATATAATTGAGTTTGGAATCACGTTTTCTACATATAATATTGTTAAAGATATAAAATAAATAAACCTACATACTAAGTTAGTGGCTTAATAAAACAGAATTGTCACTAGAGATTTTTAAAACAGCAATTTGACTGTATTCTACTAGGATGTAGCTAATTAGAACACAAAGAGCTACAAAGGATATCTTAAATTATTTTCATTAATCATTTTGTTAGCAAGACTATTGATATTACTATCTTTAAACTAAAGAAATATCGATAAGTCTAGGATAATGAAAATAATTGATTATGTTAAAGTCATTAGGAATTTAGAATTTCATTAAAAGAGGAAAGAGCTTTGAGCAAAAAATTAAATGTCTAAAATGTAATTCTAAATTAGAACTGGTAATATTATCATAAAATATATGTCCTGTTGAAAAAATTTCTTATTGCTGTCCACTAAAAGGCCCAGAGAAATACGGTCAATCAATAACAATATGTACCCCTGGTACATATCTATGCCATTTACTACTAAAAGGAGTATCATTTCCTACTAAAAGAAAACTGGCCTCTTTTAGAAATAATGAAATTTAAGTCTGGGGCAAATATACTCTATAAAACTAGCCATCTTGTCACACTAGAAGTCACAAAAGCCATCAAAGTTTACTGCAGTAACGTCCAAAGGACTCAGACAAACACAAGATATTTAAATAACCAAAGATGAGACAATTCGAACATCAATGAGTTTAAAAATGACAATAAAGTAAAACACACTACATATGTTGAAATTATGAATTCACTGTTATACAAAAATACACACAAGAAACCTCATTGGTCATCTCTCGAGTTGCTAGAAATTCATCTGAAATAATTTGCAAATTGTAAAGGGACAGAGTCAAGCATTTCATCTGCCTTTCCTGAATTTATTGTACCTCAAGGTAACCAAATAATTGATGTGAGAATGTTTCTCTTCGATAGAGTATTCCAACTGATAAAGGAAGAAGGAGTAATGGAATCAGAACATCACCATTTGGCAAAGCCTTTATGAAATAACAAATTTAGGTGATAATGGCCACTACCTTAATGAAAAGAAATATAACCTGATAGACAGACATGTTCTCTATAAATTATACTTTGAAAAAAAGAAAGAAAATAAAAGAATTCAAAGCAATCCAAACCACTATTTTCAAAAATCTTCTTTAATACCCACAATATTTAACAAAATATTTATTCTTAAGAGTAGTTATTTTTAATTCTTTTTTGGATGTTCAGATAAGAACAGATTTTTAAAAAAATTAAAAAGTATATATTCTACTTATGACATCTTGGTATGCTATTTCAAAAATAACTGAAAATTCTATGGGAAAAAAAATTTTTTTAAAGAAAGTTGCAGGAAGGAATGAAGGTGAGTAGGTAAGCAGGCTAAAGAGAGGGGAAGAAGAAGCACTTTATTTTTTTTATGTAAAACTGGGTCCTTGGGGTGTATGTGAACTGTGCTTGGCCAGAGGCGGCAGTACTAAGTACTACTCCAGCAGGGTGCAGCAAGAAATGATCTTTGAGGTAATTTATTAAAAATTATCTTTAGTTTTTTTGGTCATGTAAACTTACCTACTTTTTAAGTAATCATATTAGTATTTAACAAAATAGTACAGGTAATATATACTATAAAAACTCATTTTTATATCTCATTAAAAAATCAGTGTTAACAAAATTTCATTCTGAAGACTATAGAATGCAATGCTTTTAGGGAAAAAAAAGTACTCCATGGTAAAATCTACTTGGGATATGTCATATACTACATTCCCTCTTCAAATTCAAAAACACAGTCATATTAAAGGCCCTAAAAAGTCAATGTTTTCCAGAAATTTTATAAAAATATATTTCTACAACTTACTTGACCATGTAACATTCTTGTATAACATGTTTTGATGTTCTACAATTTGGGGCAATACTGGTCTAAAAGTAATTGCTATTTTTAAGGCGTGTTTAAGTTCTAGCACATGGGCCATGCAAAGAAGATATTTCATTAGTGTCATTTTATGTGTAGAAAAAACAAAAACAAAAACAAGAGGTCAGTGAGTTGTCAAAAATCAGAAGTAAATACTGTTGGGTTTCAGGATAAGAACCAATACCCCTAGATTCACAGACTCTTACTTATACTCCTCCATTCTCAAAAATGAAAAACAAAAGTTTTTACTATTTTAAAATCTCATAATTAACTGGTTACATAAGTTAGCAAAATTAATATATACTATGATAATTGTTATGTACCTTACAACTTGGAATAATTACTTCTACTATAGTACAGTACTAAAGTAGACTAGAAATTCAATGATGGTCCCTAGTTTAGATATAGTCCATTGTTTAACTCATTAAAAATTAAGCAATAAAACTACTTTCTACTAAAATGTCAAATGGAGCCAAAACAATCCAAATATTTTAACATCAGGCAACTAGAACATTCTGTGGTTTGATAAGGCTATTTATCTGGAAGCTGGTGTTCCCTGTTCTTTCTGATGTTATCAGTGTGCCAAGGTCCCTGGTCAAACCCTAAGATGATACAGATAGCTGTGTCCTGTGGTTGGCTTTTGAAGCTTAATTTGCAAAGTAAACTATAGCATCTCACCTACTCACCCATGAGTCAAAGCAGAGAAAGCAGTATGATACTGGAAAGAGGTACATTGAAACACTGAATTCATATCCCTTCCCTTCAAACCTTACCCTCAAACCTTGCATCCATTCCCAGTTAAAAGATCAAAGGGGGTATTCTCAGAGTTCCTTAAATCTACTTACTTTGTTTTTAACCCCCTGTTACTCTCTAATTCCATAGTTACCTGTGGTTTCTTTGTTTTCTCACTCCTCCCTCCCTCTCTCTCCCTCTCTCTCCCTCTCTCTCCCTCTCTCCCTCTCTCTTCCTCTCTCTCCTCCCCCCCTCTCCCTCTCCCTCTCCCTCTCCCTCTCAACAAGGTAAGTAGAGTGGACTGCAGTTCATTATAGCAAAGTTAATTCATAAAAATATCTTACTTTACTTTCATCAAGATAAATATTTCTCGTGTCAAAAGGGGAAAGAGTAACAAGAAGTACTATAAAAGTATTAATATCTCCTAAAATAAGATGCCATTATCAGTGAGAAGGATTTTGGAAATTATCAGAGTCTCAACTGAAAGTGTCCTAAGGAAAAACAGAGACAGAGTTTCTAAGCTGTGGATTTCATGGAAGCACTTAGTGGATATAAACTAACATGTGGTTTATTGGCTACTTTTAGCATTTCCCCTTCTTCTAGATTCGGATAACATGTAATACTTCCAGTCACATTTTTCTCTCTTGTAGGTCGTTGTACAATCTAGTTCAGTGCAGCAGTTGCCTTGGTCAGCGAGTATGTCTAAGCCAGAGCATGTGAGCTGTGGTGGTTTCAGCCCTAGGTAACGTTTCTAATGCAGACAAGGTGTTTTCTACTGTTCCAGCCCAACTCAGTTCTAAGCAATTCTCAGTGCAGGAAGTCTTCAGACACTAGATTAACCTGTAGCAACTTCAGTGTTCAAATGTAAAACAATTTAGAAAAGAAAAAGAAAAAAACACAACATTGTGTCAATGATTTTGACAAATTTAAGCATAACTCTCATTGTTCTTGAACCATTTAATAAACTTAATTGTCTCTAGTGTTATAGTATCTCCATTTTGACATCATAATTTACATGCATGTATACAAAGCAATTGTAATTAAAAACATTTTTGGTAGCGTCCATATTCATCAATTCACATATTTGCTATTTAATTTTATTTAGCAAATCGGTACTCTGTAGTGGCCTTGCACAGACAAGAGCAGAGCAGTGGAAACGTTGAGTGTCCTGACACAAGCATTCCCAGCTGAGGCTGAACTAGGCGATGCTCTGCCTTTTTATTTCAGTGCTTATACTGCAAACACTTGAGCTTTCTGTGATCTCAGTGCCATTATTTGGTGGTGGTTGTTTTTTTCACCACATTGTTTGTGATTTCACTAAAATTGTGCCCAAATGTGGAGTATAAAGAAACAAAGCAAAGGAACAGACAAAACCAAAAACAACTCTTGGACACCGACAGCAGTTACGAATGGTTCCCAATGGGGATGGCTGTAGGGGCAGGAGGGTAGGGTGGTGGCATCCAGTGGTCAGTAGTGAAGGACTGTGGGCAGTTTGGTGGTGGGCAGGTTGTGTTGATCTATATTTGATGAAAGATGAATCTAAACCTATGGGCTTATATTATTTTGTAAATCACAGTTACCTCAGTAGATATATACATATATTTAAACTGTACCCAGGCTTGGTGCTAAAGGGCTGTCCAGTGTTCCAAAGTGCAAGAAAAAAGTAATATACCTTACAGAAAAAAGAGATAAGCTGCATTCCAGCATGAATCTTGGTGCTGCTTCTGTGTGTTCAACAACTGGGAGTGAATTAATCAACAGTACACATGAAGCAGGGTGTCTAATGCAAACACACACAAAACAAGGTTATGTATTGAGTGACGGATAAAGCTGTTGTGACTAGAGGCTCCCAATAATCTAACCCTGTATTTCCCCTAGGAGCAATTATTCACTTTGTTAATTTAGTGTTCATGGTGACTCTAAAGAACATTAACTGCATTAAACAGCCCTAGTCAACTATTCACTGGAATGTAGCAAACAATATACATTATATTGAAAAGCACCCTTCTTGAAATGCCAATTTAGATGTTAACCAGGACTCTCTTTGACCTCTGATATTGCTCTTTATGTCCTTTTCCGTTTCTTTATCTTATAGGAAAGCCTTCCTGTGGCCAAGCTGAGTGTGAAATTCTCAGTCCACATTTTACTTGACCCTCAGCAGGTAACCTTGAAGTTTACCACTCTCTTCTTGAAAATGTGACTTGACTTCGTGGAAAGTTCATTTCTGGTTTTCTTTATACGTGACTGGCTCCTCCGTATCACAATCCTTTTTGGTTTTCTCTAACTTCTCTTGCTCTGTAAGTATTAGTACCCCTGGACTCAGCCCAAGAACCTCATTTCTGGTATGTCTCCAGGTTCTTCTTTGGCATTATGGTATTTAGCCTATGTACAAGTGATTGTTCCTTAATTTATGTTTCTAGAATCAATGAGACCCTTCAGACTGATGAGCAAATATACAATGGTCCTTCCAACACCAGGATATTAAATATAGAATTCAGTATGTCCAGATAAATTACTGATTCTTCCTGTCTGCCCCACCTGCAATAGATTTCTTCCTTGGTCCCTACATCTCAATAAATGACTACTTTTTACTCATTTACTCAAGGCAATAACTTGAGACAGATCCTTGATTCTTTTCTCCCTATTTATTCCCAAACCGAAAAATCACTTTCCACCCATCCTCTGCTAACTCTTTTACTCCCTACTGGTCTTCAATCTGTTATCTATATGTAGGGCTGTCCTACTGGACACAGCAGCAAATTATGTCCCTCCCATGCTTGCACTTTAATTGAAATAGCCCCTCTCACTTCAGTTTTTTATGTTTGTCCATTATGCTGGTAAACTTGGTGACTATCACACCTCAAGGTCATTTCATTAGCTGTATCTCAGTGTGCAATGTCCTGCCACTAGTGAGTCTGGGGCTCATCCCCTTACTTTATTTAGGTCTTTGTTTAAATATTAAATTTTTTAAGACTTTTCCAACACTAATCACTACAATAGTCTCACACTGCCCTCTCTCTTTCCTCTTACCCTGAATTCCTATTCTTCATAGTATTTGCTAATGTATTATTATATATGTCTATCGCCCCAATTTCTTTTAATAGAAATATATACTCCTTGCAGTCAAGGACTTTACTGAAATGAACAATGTGTCTCCAGTGCCTAGAATGGTATCTGACACATAGCAGATATTCAAAGTAAAGGAATTAGAGGATTTTGATTAAATAATTTAGTTGATCAATATATAATAATTTCTATAAATATTACTGGCAACATATCGCTCCCTTTGCACAGTTATTATGACACCCTGGACACAGATATCCCTTTTGTATTATTATGAACTTAGTGTTTTTGGTAAGATTCTACTTTCTCCAGCTGATGATTTTCTATTGTCAATTTTCTATAGTCAATACCATTTGATACTCAAATTGCAACCATTCTGGAAGTTCCTTTAAGTTGTAACTTTCTCTTTTACCCTAGATAGCTCCCAAAGTATGGTTAAGTTGTATCTTTCTCTTTATCCTAGATAGTTGCAGAAGTGTGGTTGCTACCTCCATGCTACTAAGCTGCACATGTGTCAGCAGCTAATCCCCAGGAAATCTACTTTCTTTAAGGGAGTGGTTCCCAAACATGCATGCACATTAAAATCATCGGGGGAGGTATGAAACATCTCAGTGCTCAGGCTGCATCCCACATCAACCAAATCAGAATCCTGGTCATAGGATCCAGGTCTCAGTGTTTTCTAGAGCTGTAGGCAAAATTGGGAAAAATATTGGACACCTAAATCAGTATCAGTAAGGACACATATTTTTATGAGTACAGATTAAAGTCAGATGACACTAGGAATATCTTCTGCTACTTTAGAGACAGAAAAAAAAAAATCACATCTTTTAAACAAAAAACAACTTCTTTTCCTGAAGGCTGAATTTATGTTCATTTTTTCAATATTACTTCTTCGACAAATTCCTTTCTTATCTGGTTCTGATAGAAAACTTTAAAATGTATGTACCCTTCCAATGGTACTAGCTTTTCTTATCTAACATATGCAATGTCATGCTATATACTGTCATAACAAATTAGGTGTGTGAGTTATAATATTATTTGAGATACTGAAAACATTCCATTTTCTTAAACACAATTGTATCTTATCTGGGTATATTAAAACAAATCCACAATTTACTGTTCGTTTTACCATTCCATTTAGGGCTTAAGAAGGAATAACATATGGGATAATTAGATAAGAATATCTAGGTAAAATATACATGAGATTTATGACATCACATATAATGCCTTCTTAGATGCTTAACCTAATGTCTCAGGAATAGTTTAATAGTATAAAGGCCTTAATGTCACTATTTTTCACTTACTGTAATATACTTTCAGGACTGAGAAGAAAAGTAAAGATCACAGCTAGAAAGTTGGGAAATTCAAATAGCTCTGAAGACACTGATGGGAGGATGTGCTACTGATGAATCATTGTCACAGAACAAAAAAAGATGAAGTATTAAATACTTGCCCATTTCTATTGTAACCCATATATTTTTCTATAGTCTATTTTTAATTATTCCTTTTGAGTCAACTATTAGATCTATTAAAATCCACGAGACACTGGACCAAATTATACATGCTAACATTTGATTTTTACTTCATAGTAGACTGATGAAGTCTCCTAACAATGGCTGAAAGGATTCACAATAGATAACAGGTATAGAACCCATAATTATTGAAAGTTAGTCATCTAAGTATTTCTAAAATATTTGGTCACTGAAACCATTGGCATTTGGGAAAATGTTCTGAATAGAAAAATGAATACTGCTTGTAGGTCCACACACAAAATTCTCAAACCACTTGTGGAATTTTCGTCAAAATTCGTCAAAAGTTTATTTGTAGATAAGTAAACAAAAACCTACAAAGGATTACAACTTTACCAGGCACTCTAGATTGATTTTACTAGTGTTTCGATTTATTTTACCCTTGAAGTTCAGACTAGTCTCCAAATAGCATGCATTACTGCTTTATTAACATGCTTTACTCCTGTTTGTCTGTGAGATGCCAGATTCTTTTCAATCTGGGATGAAAAATGGGTCCAGAAGAAAACAGATTTTTTACAATGCATCTGCTTTGTTCTTTTTTAAATGTCACACTATGTTACTGCTTCTCCAACTAATTCGATTTGGGGTCAAAATTGTCAGCTAGATGGTAGTAAAAGGTAGGCTCCCCTTTTCTATACATCCGAGCATCTACTCTTCAGGTGCACAGCACTTTCCACTGTCTCTCCTGGGGAATAGAGTCACGTGACCCGGCAGGCTCCCACTTCTATCAGATTCTCACTTGCGGGAGATCAAGAAGTAAAACCCATTGAACATCCTTATCTGGAAACTTCCTGGACAAGGGAAATGGCAGCCCCACTGATAGCTAAGTCTGCTGGTATTTGGACTCAGGAGATCAGTAGCCCAGTGAGATGGCCACAAATGGAAGAATAGTTTAATAAATATTGGAACACCGAAGGCGGCGTCATGATGGAGAAAACGTCAGAAGCCTAGTCTTGTTCATTTTTCCCTCTATTGCTTTTATAATTCAGGCCTCTTCTCTGATACTGCCAGACCTTAGATGATGAAATTAAGATACTTGTTTCTCAAAGTGCTAGGAGATTAACCAATGCAGCCTCCCTTTTCGTTTATCACATTTAATATAGATGTTACTAAAATATTTTCATATCCACTCTATTTTGATACAGGAGAATACCTATTTAGGGAATAGCGCCCCTAACTGGGTAAAATTCTAATCTCATGGTCGCTTATGCCATTGAGCTATGTTGCTGGCAACTTTACCATCTCTGATTTTATTTTTCTGAAAACTAGAACTGTTCTGTGTTACTTTAATCACAACCAGTCTAGAAGCTGACTACTATGGGCTAAAATTTTGCCCTGTTCTAATTCATAATAAAAATTCCAATCCCTAGTGCCCTCAGAATGTGACTATTTGGAGTAGGATCATTATAAAAATAAGTAAGTGACCATAAGGTCAAATCTGACTGGCATCCTTAGAAAAAGTGGACATTTGGAATATAGACATGGACCAACGGAATATGCTATGAAGGAAAAGATGCCCACATATAGTCCAGGAAAAATCTCTCCCTCCCAGCCCTCAGAAAGAGTCAACACTGCTATCAACTTGATTTCTAGCTTCCGGAACTGTGAGAAAATTCATTTCTGTTGTTTAATCCCGCCCCCAGACTGCAGTAGTTCGTCATGGCAGCCCTAGAAAACAAATCTGATGACTGATATTTATATTAAACAAAGCTAGTGAAAGTTTATATGTGTTAAGGAGCCCAGGGTAACTATCTTGTGAAGGGGGCCATTCATTCAACTCCACCAAACTTGTTTCCTCCTGCATGAGCTAGGGTAACCTGACCATTAAATACATACATACGAGTTAAAAACAGAGAAAACCAAGTCTTAAAGATCTTAATATTTAATGACATTGTTTTTGATTATCAGCCAAAGTGACAGTGATGAAAAAGCAATAAGCTATTTCTCATCAATGAACATGACAGTTCACACAGCAGTGAATTGGAATTTAGATAAAATTTGTCCTATTGTACAGACTACCAAAGGTCTCCTTGGAGCATGATACAGTGTAAGCAATGAATCCAAAAAGAAAATCTAGACAAGAAAATCCAGATGTTCCTATAAATTGGAATTCTCCAAAGCCATGTATGCAAAATTTGAATGTGCCGATGCATTCATTCAATAAACTTTTAGTAATGCAGACCCTTCCCATTTTTAAGCAGAACTCTACGCTTGTAGCTTTCATGGAAGACTACAATTCTTTTTGTAATTCTTATAAAAACTTGAATAAATTACCATGGTGATGGTAATTTATTTAATAATTAGTCTCCTTCCATCTACCTACCCCACATTCAATGAAAACAGAGATGGGGGTTTCTTTTTCACATTCAAACTCCATTGCCTAGCATAGTATGTTTTAAAAACATACAGAAGGAAATCAAGAGTAAATATTATAACTATAATAAATATCATATATTGTTCAAAAGAGCAACAATTGACCAAATGGGAAAATTTCTGTATGGGTCCATCAGTTATGATTTCAGTTATAGTATTAAATTCATGTGTCCACCAGAAGGGGGAAAAAAAGAAAGATTTTAATCTCAACATTTTATCTGAACAAGAATGGCTAGGGGTTGTAATGAACACCGGAGGAATGAAAAGAGATGACCTACTTGTGAGGGATGGAATGTGTTAATATGAGAATCACCACACTTCTGTTGTTGTCCCCTAACCTGCTAACGAGAAGTTCTGGTCTCCTATTAATCTCCTACCCTCTCTCCTGGCCACTGACAGAATTTCTGCTGGGCCAGGCATAGCTCTTTGATCCTGCAAACCAGCATCAGAAGAGAGAGGAAAGTGGAATGGGGCTGAGGCTGAGTACTTCTGGGATCAGGGGTGGGGACAATCAGTGAGTGGCAGGGTAATACATGGAACAGTGAAAGGGAGAATTTAACAATGATTGCTTAAAACGGGTGGTCTGTGGGCCTCCATCGATCAGTGGGAAGGATCTGACTTATTTGGATGCTATCTCAGCAGTGAAATGACATTCTTTCTAGTTCTGAATGACAATATTCACCTGCCATATTGCAGAAGCTGGTACTGTCAGAGAAGACCCAGGTGAGCGCTGTCTTTTTGCATCATTCCAGCTCTGGACACGTATGTCTGAGACGAGGCTTTCTAATGCATCTGAGTATTCTGTTATATTTCACACCCAAGCAGTCACTGAACCACCAGGTCATTTTTCAAGGGTGAAATGCAATTTAATAAGGTTGAAGAACACATTACAGAGCTTTTCTTTATTCTTACACAAGGAAGGGGGAAGAAAAAAAAAAAACCTCCCCAAAGAACTTATATCCATTAAAGAGGAAGGAAGATAAGTCCTGGATGCCAAAAGGAAAAGGAAAATTAGCTTAGCTAGGCAGACAGGCAAGCTTCCACCTGCTCCACACAGGAAACATGGAGTTAGCCAACTCAGCTGTTATAAAGAGGAAACAGCCTCAGAAGAGCCTCTATACTCTGCTCTGCCATAGAGGGCAGGAAACAGACAGAGTGACCCTGATAGGGTTTCTGAGTCGGGGGGAGGCGGGGGGGGAAGGCAGTCAAGAGGGAGAAAAGTTTTAATGCGTCAACATCAAATCTTGTTAAGGACAAAATCCATCATCCACTTACTAGGTCTTATCTCTTTACCTCACTTAGATCTATGTGTGTCCGTTTATGTTAAAACTCCACCATCTGACTTTACGTATATGAGAAATAATATTTTACATTGTATGAAAGAAAGCCTGAGAGTAAATTATTCAAATCCCTAAGCACTTAGCAGAGCAGAGGAGGCTCTCTAACCGTAGACATGTACAATCTCTTGAAAGCAATGGTGCTGCCTCTATGAAATGTACGACTCCCTCTACAACCAGGAGAGACCTGGCTGGCATAAGGTGTGTGAATTGGAACGTGCTGGAAGGGCAGTGTCATTTAGTGACCCAGTACCTAGACGCTGGCTAGTCTACTTCGGGTTGAATGCAGCGCCAGTGCTTGCCCTGGTCAAGATACTGGACCCTCCGCTCCTTCATTTCCTTGTTTGTAAGATGGTGATGATAATATCGCCTCAAATATTTTCGCAAGGATTAAATCAGTTAATGTATATAGAGGACTGGAATATAGTTAGCACTTCATAAGTGCCAGGTATTGCTTTTCATATTGGTTAGAGATGGTTCACTTATAATCATATAAGGTGTTAGATTCATTAGATGCTAAGTGCTCTAAAGTAACCCATGTCTACAAATTAAGTGTGATATAGATGACTGATCACGGAATTTACTGCAATAAAAAATGTGAATGTGTGATGAAACTGAATCCATAAATAGGGTCTAGTACATCTACTTCTGCAATGGGGACTCTAGAATTCAATTTAGCAATGCGTAAAAGTGTTTTTATAAGTTTATATTATGCATTATTATTGGTTGGATTTTAAAGTATGCTCAGTGAGGACACTTCAGATTCAACAAACCATCTGCAAAATCGATGTTACGTAAGAACGTGAGTTTTATATATAGGAAATTTGTATATATGATCAAATTACTTCTGTCTTCTACCAAAACATCATGTGTTTTCTCCGTCTACTAAGTATCATGGTTCTGTTTGACCAGCCTGTTATTCACTGAGATAACTCTGAGAACCTGGGTTTGATAAGTCTTCCTTTATTTACATTTTAATTAAAAAAAATCCATTTCATTTACTCTTTCCTAAAAATTCTCTGTCTTTAGTACATGTGGCTAATGTTAAGTTCTTCGATTTTATTTATGTGTCCTCATATACATAGAAATTTATGTATCTTCATATACATAGAAATGGAGGGTCCTGAAAACACTGATCATAGTCTGTGTTTCTCACCCCTCCTATGCCGATCTTCCTCGCTGACTCCGCTATTGGCTGAGGCCATAGCTTATAGACAGGGCAGAGAAAACAACAGTGTAGAGTGAGAAAGAACTATCTGCTGGCTTAGTCATGTATCTGGGAACATTTCCGTGGCAAGCTCAGTGTACTCTGCACACGTGCATTTTACACCAAGGACGGGCGATCTGGGCAAAACCCACAGAACCACACCACTCCTGTAACGAATCCGGTGGTAGAGAAACCCCAAGTTACCATGAGCCAAACCCACCAGCACATTTGAAAGTCCTACCATCACACTGGAGGGCTTTAAAAACTGGGAAGCCCTGCTAAGAAAAAGTAAAGTTTTGTTCGTTTCCCATAAATGTAACCCATTTATTAAAGAAAGCTGGAAATCTATGTTGATTTAAATGAATCCTTAGCTTCCAAATTATGTGCAACAGCTCGGACTTAATGAAATATTTACTCAAAATCAACAAACTACCCTCTAGGAGTCTATCGCCATAAAGGCAAGCATTTTATTTAGTGCACTTGATTCTCACCTATGGCAATCTTGCAGCCACCTAACATTAGGGAAACTGATTTATTTCAGACCAGGCAATTTAAATAGAATATAACCTTGCCATACAGGTAAAAGCGCTTGCCCTTGGCTATTACTTAGCCTGACCACAGGGCTTTCTGGAAACAGCAAAAGCTTTATAAGTGTCAGCTCATGGCTAAATCAATGTTTATGCATGATGTACCTCTGAATAGCAAACACTTGCTGCCTGCAAGCTAAACAATGTTTTTATCTGTTTGCCTATTTCTGGTTCTTCAACCACTGCTCAGAGTGTTGCGAATCGCATTTAGTAACAATTATCTGCTGGTAGTTCATGAAAAGGAAAGTGTTGTGATTAATGAAAAGTGACACACACCCATTACTTTGTCATGCCAGTCTCCTCGGAGAAAGGGTTCCTCTGTTGAACCCACAGCTGACCTCCTTTACCTTTAACAAAGTCAAGGGGGGATGCTAAGAGTCTAGAAGATTAACTTTTATTAATGCTCCCTCCTAACTTAATGCTGCCTCCAGCAATGAACTTCAGGTAGCCAAATACACAGAAGGATAGCTGTTCACCTCCATAGTAAAGGTGGAATTAAAAACAAGCGATGACATGTTTGCCACTAAAATGTGGAAAGTCTAAAACTTGGATATTTGACATTACAATCTATGCGAAAATTAATCATATGCAGTTCAAAATCGAAATTTGCCTCAACTGATCAGGTGGTTTACTTAACTTTCTCCTTAGTTCTAAGTTCACATACAAAATGCTACTTCTACCCCTTCCGTGGTGGAGAAGCACTGACAACCTTACTTTTTTTTGTTATTGGGAGGCCCCACTGAGAAAATGATAGTCACTACTACTATTAAGGGGGATTTACTTTAAAAAATATATTTCCTGTGACCAAATACGGTTCATCTTTTAATAGCAAAGTAGTATAAAGAGGTCACAGAGAACGGTGGCAGAGGAAAAGATGATCATCTTGGTGAGATTAAATAATACATCAAGATTTCTAGGTTTCTCCCAAGTACTCATTGTCAACTGGCAAACACACACAGGAGCAAGTAAATAGCAATGGACTGAGACACAAAACTAAATGCATTGTATTCACTGAGGAAAATACCAAATCAAAATCAATGCCTAATGTCTTAGATCACATACAAGAACACATTTCTGTTCTCCTTATAACCTCCACATTTGAGCAGACTGATTCTTTTTTTCAACAGTAATATTTACTACTTCAGTTAGAAGCAACTGATTTTTTTAACTTGATTACAATTAAGAAATAAATGTATTCCTCACATGCAAAAAATGGCAAGTTACGTTGCCATTAACTTCTATTAGGAATGCTTCTTGCTGAAAAAAAAAAAAAAGACTCTGAAATAAAATAAAAATCAAACTTAGAAATGCTGACATTCACTTCAAGGAGGCAATTTTCAGGAGCATTTTATTTTCCATGTGCAATCTGCACAATCTAGCAACATTGTTCTATTTGGTCAATGCCTGCTTCACCGGGAATCTTCACTGATACTGATGTGAATGCTGGGACAGCCCTACCGAAGAGTCATTTTCAAGCTTTGCAAGAAAGTGTGTGTGTGTGTGTGTGTGTGTGTGTGTGTGTGTGTGTGTGTGTCTGTATAGAATTTTACAGAAAGATTAAAACTGAACCAAACCAAACAGACCTCATTAGGACAAAGCACTCATTTGTCCACGACTGTTATTCTTCAAAGAAAAAACAATCCGCTTCAGAAGACTGGTTTGTTACTCCTCCTCTGGAGTTAAGTACACATTAGGTAAGTACCCTTTCATTAATTGTGGGGGTTAAACTAGTAGGTGCTAATTGTCACACCAAGCAGACCCAATTTTCTTTCTGCAGTGATTATACTTCAGATCGTTTCTATGAAGATTTGCTTTATTACAAAAAGAAACAAGAGTGGTGATGTGAGATGATGGTAGATATCTTTGATTCAAGCCATAAGATGAAAGTGCATAAATAAGTACTTGACCTAAATTTCCTCCTCAATTTAAAGGCTGTTGTATTTTATACCTACCTCAGCTGTGAGAAAGTCCTCCACTAATTATTTTTCATAACCTGTATAATGATGTATTAATAATACAACTGTAGTATTTTCTCTGTTACCTAGAGTGCTGACTCTTGATGGAGACTGTGATGGACACACTAATTCAGCTCCTAACAGGCCCATAAATCAATACCTTAAGCTTTATTTCAACAGTGTTCTCTTTGTTCTACTTAAATGCAAATTTATATTTCCATCATATAATCTGTAGCAAAACAGTTTCACCTAAGTTCTGTTTGTTTCAAATCAAAATAATTTTTAGATTTTTTGTTTTTAGCAATAAATTAAATCAGAAGTAATATAAAGTCACAGATTTATATTCTTGAGGGTATTTTTTTTAAAGAAAGTATAATTATACATTGAATGCATACCTGAAAATTATGCTTTTCATGACAGTTAAACTACATAAATAATTTCCAGAACTGGAAAACACTTTCAAGATTATCCTGATCATACTGAAATGATAATTGAGGTCCAAAGAAGTTAGGTGTGTTGCCAAGATCCGATCGCTAGTCTTTGGCAGATGTGAGATCAAAATCTTTATCAGCTAGTTTCCATTACTGTCTTAACATTTTCTCTCCATTGCACACTGCCCCTCTGTGCATAATTCTGAAACCTGAAACCAAAATTTTTATTAAGGCCTTGAGATGTCTGATCAATATGACTACTATTCTAGAGCACAGTTCTGTATTGGAGTGTGCCAGAGTGATTTTTCTAAAGTAAGTCATTCTAGATGCATGACTTATAGAAAATGTACATATAGAAAAGCTCCTTGACATCAAAAATATTTCATATCATTAAGACATGGAATGAACCATGAAGAGTATCAGGAATCTTTGGAATTTGCTTTGCTGATTTTGACCTTGGCCACCTCGGTTATATCTTTTAAGTCTCTGTCCTTATTCATGGAAGAGGATGTACTAAATCCTTTCTTATGAACTTTCTTGGTTGTTTTTAAAACTAGAATAGGAAAATACACCCTGGGTCTTGACAGAGTATTACTCTCAGATTCTTGAGGTCATGTTTCTGGTTTTGAAAATGTTCAGCACCAGGAGACAGTCATCAGTAACCAAGGATTTCTAATCACGATGCAAGGGAGGAGAAACAAGTATAAGAGCTATGAGGAGAAAAGTTAGGCAATCCTAGAAAATTTATAACAAAGACAAAAAAAGATGGATCTGACTTCAACAACTGCTCTCATCCTTCTTGTGCTGCAGGTGCTGGCCCCTGCTTCCTTGGATCCAGAAGACTCTAGGCTTGGACTCACACTTCCCTCTCTCTCTTGCTAAGGTCAGTGTGCTGGACTGCAGAAAACCCTGGTGCTGAGTTAAAGGTTCTGAGCTCGGTCTCTGTTGCGGGGACTCACAGGCTCTCACTCTGGATACCCAGCGGCATAGTTCTTATCGATAAAATGAAACTCACAATAACTCAGTTTGGTTAACCCTTACTGAGTGTGTACAGTATTATGAGTTGGTCCCTTCAGCAGGCGTTGAGACAATAACCATAAAAGAGAGATGAACAAGATGTTCAATAATTGTGTCATTTTTGTTGTTGCTCTACATTGTACTTGTATGTATGTTATATGCCTCATGAGACATTATTTTTATATTTAACTAGCCTTTCTTAAAGCTATGGGAACTATATATCACAGAGCAGTCAACTACTACACAAGTGCAAACACTCTTTATAAAAGCATTTTCACGAACAAATGAAGAATAAACAATAAACTGCTACTATCTTGTACTTAGATTTTAAAACAAAACAATCAAATTTGGTCCCTGACTATTAAGTCTACTTCCTTAGATTTTTTTCAGCAACACATGAAATGAGAAAAGTAAAGATACTCCATATAGATTCCTTATAAAGCAAAAAAGGAACTACCACTTGATCCAGAAATCCCACTTGTTGGCATGTACCCCCCAAATAGAAAACCACTAGTGAGGAAACATGTATGTGCACCTATGCTCATAGCACAGTTCACAATAGCCAACACTTGGAAAAAACAAAAATGTCCATCAACACATGGCTGGATAAAGAAGCTGTGGTCTGCCTACTCAATGGAATCCTATGCAGCTGCTAAAAAAGATGAAATCAAAATCATTCCCTTTGTAACAACCTGGATGGAACTGGAAGGGACCATATTAAAGCCAAATAATTCAGAAAGAAAAAGGAAGTACAGTAAAACTTTCATTCAGATACGAAATATAAAAAATATATAAACAAAATCAATGAAATTCACAGGATGGAAGACTGTGGCTACCAGGAGGGAGGTGGAAAGGAGGAGGGAACAAGGTCATGGGTAAAGGACAAGGGAACTCGGTGGTGGGGGTAGCGGAAAATACACCCAGAGACTGTGTTTTAATATCCTAAAATGAATATAGCAATGTAAACTAAATAAACTATTTCAAAAGGAACTCCATAGGGGCTATTATAATATATAATATGTATATAAATCTACGGTATCGTTAGAGCAGACACGATGTTTTATATTAATATTTTTATCGAGATCTGAAGGCATTCTGACATTCTTCATGACAGCTGCACATCACTGGCCTTTGGTAGACAATTACTTCTTTGTTCAATACATTGGTGGATAAATGTCAGGTAATAAAGAAGTATTGATGAGGGAGAAGGGGTGCAAGGCAGCAACAAAAGAAGCGTTGCCTTTTCTCCCTGCTGTGTGCTACAACAGCGATGTGTTTTATCATTACAAGACTTCTATCAGACATGCTATAAAACTATGACTCTGTCAGCTAAAATGTCTCATTCTATTAGGTCTTAATGTACATTGATACCCATAATGCAATTCCAATGGTCTTAGTTCTCCAGGTTGCATTGCTATGAAATGCCAAAATAATCATCTTTGACAATGTACACACACCTAGCTTTAGAGAGCTCATTTACACATGGATTTACTTTCAATGATTATACCAAATAAAATTTCCAGAATAGTAAATACAATATATTCATATTTGCATCTAAGTATAGTTTTAACTTATTTTTTTCTTGGAAAACTTCAATCTTCTAGAAAGTGCTTAGCCTAGAAAAAGAATGCAGTCAGTATTGCTGTCTAGTTACTGGTATGAACTGTTCATTCTCCTGAGTGAGTTGGCAAATGGCTTGGTCAAGTCCCCATTACATGGGAGATGAGCAGTTTTCAAGAAAAAAAAAAAAAATCTACAAAGTTACCTACTCTACTTAATGAAACACTTTGTTAACATAAACCGTTTTGGTTTTGGTTTTTGTTTTTTTTTTTTTTTTGGTTTATTTTGACTCAGAAGCTAGGAGATTTTCAAGCCAGAAGAATGATGTACCTGCGCTAGAGAAATAAGCAAATGCACAGGGAAACTCCATCTTTAGTGTCACTAAAGGTATTAACTCCCAGCACATAGCAGGGAAAGAGATGGGATATGCCAGCAGAGGGAAAGAAAGCAAAGTTGAATCATCAACAAAAATCCCAGGATTTTATTATTTTGCTTGTTCTTCTGTGAAATCCCAAAATATTAAAAATACTATGTTTAAATATCCAGTAACTAATAAAAAACACATTTCAGTGCTCCATTTAATTGATTTGAGGATTGTCCATGGTTTGAATTTTCACATCACTACTCTCCTCCCCTGGGTTTATTAACCAACAGTTGTCTATTTGCTAAAGTTATTTTCAAGTAAATTCTGGATTATAAATGTTTCAGGGACAGAGACGCCATATTTATATTTTTCCCAGGTGTTTGTAGGATCAGATTATTATGACTATTACACGATCAATGGAACAAATAATTTACCAGCAAAATTTACTTACTAGGTAAATGGCATTTCCTAGGATACTGAAAATAACTAGATAATTGCAATGAACAGAATAAGAAACAACCACTTCATCACATTTAATTTTTTCCAAGCTTTCTGAAATGAGCAAAGTGCTTATAGTAAAATAAATATGAAATGAATCCACATGCGTTTTAATGATAGGTGGGTTGAAGAATGAAGAAAGTAAATAGCGGCTCTGAAATGGTGTAGCTTTGATTAAGGTAATGGAGAAGGGGCAGTTGGAACAATACTAAAGGTGCAATGATATTCTTTTTTTCTAAGATGGTAGAGTCTTAAAGCATAAAACTCCAGTGATAAGTACATTTTCTCTGAATATATAAAAGCATTGAGTAGTAGAGAAGGGTAGGTTGAACAAATTGGTTGGTGTCAAAGCAAAGGTATGTGAATTCCATTTGAGGAAGTCTTCCTGAAGGTCATTGCTGTTCTGACTGGGTCTACCATACTCTAAACTTACCTCTACTTTAACATTGTATCTTGATTATTGATTTGTGAATACCCCAGCCAAGCTATTAACATCTTGAAATTAAGGGTCTTGTCTTATTCATCTCTGTATCCTTCTATCTACTCAGTAAATGCTTGTATTACTACTACACATAGTTATATACTGAACTTGAAAATATTTTTTTTTATTATTAAATAATTTATTGGGAATTTATAAGCAGAATTGATATGTTAAAGTGATAGTTGTAGCCTGAAGACTTGGAATAAATTCTTGTGATGTAGGACATTTCTTTGTGTGCATAAGTCATAAATGAACGTATTTATATTCTTTATTTCCTCTTTATAACAGTTGATCTTTCCTGAAATCTTCCCATGATACGTAAATTTTTTCTAACAACTTGGCATAATAAAAACATCTCATGTCATTCTCTAAACAATTTTTTGAAATAGGTGTCATTAATATTCCATTTTTTAGATAAAGATAGTAAACTTTAGAGGAGTTAAGTAACTTATTTAAGGTGTCCAAGCACTTGAATACACTTTGTGCTCTTCATTACTATAATCTGATCACCCCCAGAATATTATCAAGTTCTGAAAATAGAATGCATACTAAAAAACAGTATTGTACATTATAGTTTTATTCAAGGAGACCTAGTGAATCCATCCAATTTCTACTGACACCCATAAAAGACAAGGTAGTCTTCATTCTTTCTGCCCCAAGAAGGGGGCAAAAAGTATAAGTCTTTCTAAGAAAAGGTAGAATTTCCAAAGGAACCTGCAGAGTCTGCCCAGTCTTTCCACTGCAGAGCCCGACTCAAGTTTTCAAGTTTAAAAATCAGAACTCTTGAAGATTCCTTTCTTTCCCTAAGAACAAGAATAATCCAATTATCTGCTTCTTTTACCAGAGTCAAAGTCAGAAGACCACTTCACTGTATTCCTCCTGGAAGGATACATGTTTCCAGTCATGTATGAGAATACATCAAGCACTTTGGGACATCCACACAGGGTGTCTAAGGAATGGACTGTCACTGGTAATTAACACACACAAGAAATAAAAATTATAGACGATGGATCTGATTAGAAACAAATGAACTTGACAGGTCACCTTCGAAGACTTGTGAAGTCTTTAAGACTAGTCATAGAGAAATGACTAAATTGGTTTTTAACCCAACAGACAAAACCATATACATTTGCCAGGGGATAATTAGAATTCCAAATTCACTCAACTACAAGGTACACTCAACTCCAGGTCACATTCAGTGAAAAGACTTATAGAGGATGCTGATTCCATGACACTAAATGTAAGAACGGGCCATTCATATAGTTCGGGCACTGCCTGTGTAGCAATACCACGCGAGTGGGGCTGGGAGCGAGGACAGACGTACTGCTGGGCCACTCCTCCTGTCCCCTGGCCCCTCACTATCAGGACACTCCCTAACTACTCAGAGTCCCCTCTGCAGTGCCTCTTCTGGAACTGCACTCGTCCATTTGGTGCCGTGCCCTTCCCTCCCCAACTTTTATGGCAAAAGACAGCATCCCTCAGCACAACTACTCTCAGCGAACTATTGGGAGGCTAATCTCTTTCTGGTGATGTAATAATATTAACCGAGAAAGGAGCGAGATGAATTACCAGTGAGAGAATTTCAGTAGAAATGAAGATTCCCTGAGTCTCATTACACCTCAGGCAGCTGCTTGCCTAGTCTTTCCAGGCATAGAACTGCTAGAATACTTAGTATGACTGCCACAGTATGATACTATTTTCTCGCATCTAAGTTAACTGTTAATAGAATGGACATAAGGGCACACATTTCCCCACTGTTGTAATACCAAGCTAAATACACGGATTATAGGTAATAAGAGCAATGATGGAAAATCCATATGCTGTGGCCTTCATCGGGGACTATGCAATAAACCCTTTGTTTAAAATGCTCAATTATTCGTACTTTATTAGAACTTTGATCTTATAATTACCTCAGACATTAAACTACTACATAAACTCTAAACCATGACACAGCATGGTGTTCTGCATTGATTGTGAAGCCTCTGACATCTTGAACATTAGCCTCTTAGACTTATAAATGATAGAGTGTGAGACAACACAGTGAAAATTAATTGTGTATGCCAAACACTTATTCAACAGTGACTCTTTTGCAGAACGCTCAAATATCTTTTCTTGAGCAAAATTTGCCAAGTTGATTATAAATGTGGTATCTTACCTCTTAATACATTTTACAATTTGCACATAATGGTTCCAAGGGAACTTGTAAACCATAGTAAATCATAAAATTCATTTTGCTTTGCATCAATTCATTCATCCATGCACCAACTAATCACCTCATTTCCAAATTCAATAAACCTAAATACCTGGATTTATGATGCTTTGTCAGAATTAACAAGGGAATATCAACAATGTGGAATTAGAAGTCTATTGCAACTTAAAGACAAGCACCTAGTTGAAAACAATTAAAAAGACTCAGCAGCAATAATTATATCCACAGTGTTAGCAAATAAAATAAATTAAAACTGATTTAATTTCTGCTCTGGGAGATGGGGGGGAAGCACAGAAAAGCCTTAATTTAGTCAGTTAAAACACAAGTTGTTTGAAGCAAAACTTCAAAGTGATTGTGACTTCGGCTTGTAGTGTTAACAATTCTTACTTGCAAATATAATGCACACAGATGTATTTTTAAGGATGTACTGATTGGTTACATTATATAATGGTCATATTCTTAAAATTTCTATTTTCCTCATCATACATTTGATGGAGACTATCTTATTACCATGCTATTACACTAAACAGTATACTAAAAAAAATCAAACAACCTCCAGTTTAAACGAATTCAAGCAGAGTTTAAAATAAATGATTTCCCTTTCCTAAAATTGCATTTTTACACACACTTTAAAAAGATGTCATTAACCTTCTGTATTAAACAATCCCTTTGGATTTATAGTTTTGTTTTAAAAAAAAAAGTCTGTGATGCTATGAAGTGTATGATTGTGTGTTTGTATGTGGTGTGTACAGGCACACACACAGAGTTCATATTCATTACTTTGAGTTGTGAGCCAGAAAGAGTACAATTTTCTTTGATTTTTAGTTGAAAAATAAAATTGAGACATCAGTTAAACAGCTGTTCTTATCGTCTTCTCAGTGTACTTTTAAATTTAAATAATTTCTCTGCTAATAACAATGGATTATTCTGCATTTTTATTTTTAATGTTTTTGGCATAAATTTTTCTTGCCAGCCTAAGGTGGCATAAAAAATAATAGAACATGCATGAAGATATAGAGAATATTTAGCAAAACAAAGCATAAGGATAAAGTAGTCATATATTTTTAAGAAAGCTTTAAAAAGTATCTGATTGTTAGAGTCACAAAAGGTCTATACGGGTCTGTTGCCCCTTTAATTAAATTCTTAGAAGTAATCAGATGCAAAATGACAAATGGGAAGAAGAGAACATACCACTGCTGAATAATTTTATCATTTATACCTATAACTGTCAATCCACGAAGGGCTATTTTTTATATGTCACCTAAATCATAAGAGCTGGTACCTTTTTCTGTGATTCATGTTGGCCCTGTTCTATGATTTACTGCTAAATTATTTCCCTTCTCTTTCAGGGAATTTTTTTTATCTCCTTTCTGTGATTAATCTTTCTGGTTTGAATGAGCAAAGCTTTTTAGATGAGTGAATGTCACAATTTCGTTGAGCATAAATTTTTTCAGTATGATTTTTTATACATATGTTTTTTTTTAATGTGCCTGGAAAAGACGATTATTTATTTAAAGGTTTATATTTCTATTAAACAATCCTTGCCCACCTCGGTTATATATTCCAGACTGTTCTTCCAGAAACAAATGACCTTTGCTTTGACAAGATGTGGTGACAATGGTTATTGGCAGTGATACCACACAATTACAAAGCTTTTTCTCAAAGTACATGCCTCTGGTTGAGTGACTTAAGAACACAGAGCATCCCGAGGTCTCCTTTTCTTGTTGTGAGTGCTAAATAGTCTGTGTGTGTGCGTGCAAATACGCATACACACGTGTCTGAGTACATGCAATAGTTTCCCTGTGCTTTCCTGCTGGTTCTTAAACACTCACAGACCTGCCCACTCTAAACATTAGTCCCCGATTTCTACTGCTTTAAAAAGGGAGAGCAGATGTCATCAGTAGCTTTAAAAGCCCCACCAATTAGACTCCGTTGTATAATGGATACCTGGGAATTATGCTTAATTCTGATTGACATGACCTGTGTGCACAGGTCAATCTCTCTGAAGGCAACTGAAAGTCCTTCACCTTTCCTACCTACCACATACATCTTTTCCCTTTCTTTTATTCATAATTTTTACCTTAACTTTTCATTTTTATATATCAAATGCTTACGCTGGCTATGGAAGCAGTCAATATGCCTTAGTGTCTCTGTGGAAAGTATACCTAACCTGACTCGATGAGAGCCAGCAAGAAAAGCCAGCCTTTTCAGTCTATCAAATCTTTTCCATGAAAACAAGTTATGGGCAGTTGTGTGACCTGGATCCCCGTTTTCTTCCCTTGCCCTTTCTTTAGTGAAATGCTGGATGAGTCATGTTCTCACAAGAGTCAACTCCTAAATATGGAAGAGAAAGGAAAGGCCTGAGCTTTACCAAAAACTGGATTACCCTCTTTGATAAAATATAGTTATGACAAAAATTAATGAATATAGAAAAAGTTTATACAACCTTTTTTGTACAAGACTTACGAGACAGAAACTACACAATTTTTTTACCACAATGTTTCAATCACCAGTCTGATACATAGCCAATCTTAGTAAATAAAATACACGAAGTTATTACAATAAGAAAAAGATAGTGCCCAAAGAGAAAAAATGGTAAAATACATACAGTTCTGAAAACAATAAACAGCTAGCTGACCAATAACATACTTAATGCTTAATTTCACTAATAATACAAAATAAATGTACCATGAATTATCATATTCCCCAGATATTTCAAATTGGAAATATTCCACAAAAATGAATGCATGTATTGAAGCTGTGATGAGACGAACTTTCTTACACAAAATTAAGTATAAATTGGTTAAAAAGAACTTTCTGGGAAACAGTCAAGTATTAAGAATCCTCAAATATTTACACTTTTGATGAGGTGCCCTTATTTCTAGAAATCAATATTAATGAAATAACTCAACATGCTATAAAGGACTAATGTATAAGGTTAAGTTTAACAGTCCTATATAGCCATGAAAATTGGCATCAATCTAAGTGGTCAACAAAAATGGTTAAAAACAATGAACATCCAGATATAAAACCAATTCAAACCAAATAAAACTCAAACTCTTGGGTTATCCACCGCTGAATAATCTGAGTTTTATCAATACTCTACCTACTCTCCCTAACCTTGCTTCATCAGGATCACGAATATTGGCAAGAGAACCTTGGACATGAAGAACATGCCGACATCCTGAATCTGGACTCGATAAAGTGTTATTTCTCTTCCTTTTTTCCTGACCCTTTAGACTAAAGATTCAGCACGAAAACAACCTTTCATGTATAAGTTCTGCAAGTCAGATAAAAATTCCAGTTAGTCACATGCTTTTGCCAGATTTCAATCAGTCAATCAAATATCAAAACTATGTAGATGAAAGCAAATATTGACTATAATTTTCAGATGACTTTTACTTTAGCTAAAAGAGTGTCATATAACCCTGAGATTAATTACAATAAATCACTGGAATCTGGAATTCAAAAAACAGGTCCTGGACACCCATGCAGAGAATAATACATGTGAGAAGCCTTGTTTCCTACACTGTTCATGTGGGCTCGCATTCACTTGTTCACTACTCAACAGAGGTTATTTGTTGTATGCACTGAACTACACATGTGGATTTAAAGATAAATAAAATTTGCTTGTGTCCAGTGAGGGACAGAGAAAGCAGCAAAGTGAATGGGGGAGAGAAAATCTGATAGGCGAGGCATTAAGCTGGAGACTAAGGGTAGCCAGGAAGAATGCAATTCTCTGAAAGGGAGAAGTGAGTTGGAAACAGAAAACAATAATCTGGTACTTTCTTTCCAAAAAGCTGTTCTGAAACTCTGTTGTTTTCGATCATCTTGCTCAATTGTGAAGACATGCACTTAAACCCTGAGTGTTGCCGACCCTCCTGCCTGCACCACACTTACTCACAGACATATACACATATCCTGTCACAGACCCCTTTTGAAGAAAAAAAGAAGTTTCCTATTGTCCATTTTACAACAGGACATGTTGAAGTCAGATGCTCAGTGGGCCACACTGACATTTATGGGTCAGAATGCACATTCAGATGCAAGTTGATTTTCACAGCTGGGGATGTGACACACAATGACACCTACTTGCAAAACCCTAAGGGCTGACTCTGAACAAGATAAAAAAAAAAAAAAATTAGCATCAGACTGCAGCTTATGAATTGTTTTTATCTAGAGAAAAACCCTAGCTTTGTCGACTCTGAAGACAAGACTTGCACCAAAATTACTGATTTTTCCTTGCTCTCCAAGTTCAATTATCAATGTAAGAAACATCAAAGTTCCCTTGTGAAATAAGTAGAACTGAGAGGGAAAGTTTAATACAGATTTAGACTTAGATGAAGATACTCACCTAAGTGATCAGATTTACAGTCAGGATCAACTTTGGGTTAACCTTGATGTTGGTTTTAAGACTATGACAATTTTGCAAGAAGCAAAACGATCAAACAGCCCCTATAAGCTAGCAAATTTTCTGTCAAAAATTTACTGCATTCATTTCAGTTTCCAAAGAATAGAGTATGACTAGAAGATAATTGTGTTGCTGGATTTTCTGTGAGCTAATTTATGCAAATCACTTACAACAGCATCATTTCCAACAGTACATAGTAAGCATTCAGTAAATGCTTGCTACTATTATTATTTATAGAATGTTTACTGTTTCTGTCACAGATTGAGATACTTTATCATTACAACAAATGACAAAAGAGTTCATTTAAATGAAATACAAAGGAATTGCAGTTGGGTGGGTTTGAAGCTATTAATCTGAGGCGAGGGGCATAACCTGATACCTTCTCTGGAGACTCACCTGATCAGATGTTAGTGCTAATTCAGGAATCAGCATAGAAGAAAGTCCCAACTTCACCCTCTGAGAGGATGGCTTTATGGAAATTGCTGACATGATATGATACAAGTTTGGCTCCTGGAGCATTGCATGCACATCTGAATTTTGTCTAGACTAGCAAAGTATAATGGCTTCTAAAACCAAGTGGTCAAAGTCATCGCCAATGCCCAGAGTACGTCACTTTCTTGTGGCATAGAAAAGCAGTTACAAATAAGCCTCTTGGGGGGACTGTACAACTTTCTATCAAAAATATTTTGGGAATTATTAGAAAAGCCAGTTTTCTTAAGATTACACAGCTGTGAAGGAGAACAAAGGAAAACAACTTTTAGTTTCTAAAAAAGTTTGCGTGATCTTCATGGCAAAGCTAATTTTGATGAAATGGAAATCACTATATACCCCACAGATTAGTCATTAGAGTGTGGGATTAAATAGTTTCATTACAATGCAAAAAAGGAACAAAATAACCACTAAATAATAGTCATTTCCAGTAACAGCTGGCCTAATGTCTTTCTACTAACACATGTAATGGTCAGCCTTATTTAAATTGGTGCACTTCTTCCATTATGACTAGTAAATGGTTTAATAAAATTTTATTCTAAAGGTCTATAAAATCACCAATTTGGTGTGGCAGGGAATATTTCTAAAACTCATTCTGTATTGTAAGCTCTATGTGTCTGTCTCTCTTTTAATAAGAAGACCCAGAGTAGCAGCATATAAGTAATTAGATAGTAAAGCAGAAAACAATTATTCACTTACGGAAGGAATAGGGTAAAATTCTTTCAAAATGAGGAGGTAAAAAGAAATCTAGCTTTTTCTAGATAAGGAAGTATTTTCAGAAAAGTACACTGTGGATGAGCATACTTGATGAAAGATTACAGAAATGACCATTTGAAATCTGTCTTTTTTTAAATTTTAGAAACTGTGGTTTTAAAAATAAAACAGGAACTTATTAAATGATTTCCATAACAGAAGATAATGAATTAAATGAAGCAATTACATCAAAAAGGTAGATGCATTCATTTTATAAACTTATCTTTTCTTTCTCTACAAGCATACATTGCGCCACCTGCTAAATTATAAATCTTTTAAGACTAGGAGTCATATCTTACTTATCTGTGAATTCCCATAACATCTACTTTTAGTTTTCCTTGTAACTGTACTCAGTAAATGTTTATGGAGGAACGAAGGCTGTAGAGAACTTTCGTCCTTTAAATTAGGTTAAAAACATCCTGAAATGTAAAGTTCAAACCACGGAAAAGCAATTTTAGTATTTTTCACTCAGGGAAAAGAAGAAAAATATTTCTGACTTAACAACAGTTAAATGACTCTCCTTAAGTAAGAAATAAACTAAAAAGAATTTTAAAATAAAGAATTATCTCAAGGAAAATGCTTGACTAAGAAGTTTAGAATGATCCAAAACATTTAATGGAAAAGTCTTGTTCCCTGTGATTTATGCATCAGGATGTCTGGGTAACAGGTGTTGATGAATCACTCTACTATCTGCAGCTGCTGCCTTATAACTGTAGCTGTTACTGACACTGTTTCTTGTGCCTCCCCTACAAGGATGAGTAAAACTAGTTTGCAGAAACTCAGCAAAGGGCAGAGTGACTCAAAAAATATGCATATGGATTCAACTCACTTGATTTTCATTTGTCAGCCTGCATTTTGTTTCCCACACAGAAAACACCTTCCATCCCTAAAATGTCAGAACAATTCAGACAAGTCATACTAATGCCCCCAGAACAATACTTTAAAAGTTACAATTAAACTTGTTTCCGAGTAATACCCACGGGTGGATGAGAAATTGTGCAGGGATTTCATATCATGTTTTCTGACATTGCCAATTCTGAAAAACTTCCACAGGTTTTGGGAAGCAATCCGACTTGCCATTAATTACATGCCGCCCTTCTAGCAATAGAGGGCACAGGATCACATTTGCAAAGTCAGAAACTCATTCTGGGGGTGGGTGGGGTGGGGTGAAAATTCATCCTTTGACATTATTCTGGATGATTTGCTCTTTAAATATTATTCAGCTTGGATTCGTCTTCTGCTTATGGAGATTGTCTCACAAGATACTCTAAATGAGTGTGAATGTGAAAATTCCTAGCCCCTTGTTGGTTTCCCTTCTAAAATGTTTGAGAAATCGAAAAGAAATTGTTTAGTTGCCCAGAACAATTAGAAGTGGATTTAAACCAACTTTACAAATGCAGTGAGATTAAGAAATAGTATCAACATTTGTCTGTATTTTCTGGTACCACTAACAAAGAAAAGACATTGCTTATTGAATAAATTGAGAGATAAGTGTTCACTGTGGATTTTTAGTAACCCACATATGAAATCTTAATTTCACTTAAAATTTTGTCCTTAGAAATATAAAAGTAATGACATATAATTGTCTAAATGTTAGATGACCAAAACAACCTAATTAAGCATGTATCTTCACCTGAAGATGAATCCTACTAAACATTGAAAACTACAGAATGTTTAAACTGTTTTTTTTCCTACACTTAATTGTGTCCAGGCATCTTTTTTAGGTGATATATTAAAAAAAAAAAAAAATCCACAATAACAAGCATAATTTATATCCTTAGTTTCTCAGAGAGGAACAGGTATTGTTTTTGTCAGTCTTAATCTTAAAACATCACTGAAATTAGTTCTTACAGAGTAATGATAGCTCTATCAGAGTTATATTACCATGATACAAACTAGCTCTTAATTCAAAGTGTGTATTTGAATGCATTTAAGGATGCTCAAAGAAATCTAATGTATGTCATATTGTCACATTCCTTTAAAAACACATTCCTTACACTTTCACAGATTATTGAGACCCCATAGATAAATAAAATGGGAAAACATTAGATTAAAAGTCACTGAATTAATTTTACTTATAAACTGAAAAGGATGGAGAAAGGAATAGTAGGAAGGCCGCAAGAAGAAAGAGATTTTTATAAATCCCTTTAAAAACAATGGACTTTCAAACCAAATTTCTTTTCTCTATCAAAAGTTTGGCAAATATTGCCTTCTACTGCTGATTTGGCTTTAACCCTTGCCATCCTCTTTCCTCTCCCACACAAACACCCACGCACACTGCTGAGTAGGAATCGGGTGTGTGTGAAGGGGGTACATTGAATGTGAAACAGAGTAAACTAAGTCCTAGAAGTCTCGAAACTTGCACAGAGCACTTCAAGAACTCAGCAAAGCAGAGTCTACAAACTTTTAAGCCAGAAATGACTGAAATTACCCCAACGGTCTCCTCCGATGAAAGTCACTAATATTCGTTATGTGATTTTATGTTCTTGGTGTTATGCTCATTTATTTAAGGACTTAGCTCTAACTTTTTCACCAAAATCTTGTGAAGGCATTATTATAACTGAGACTAGTTGTCTGCTCAAGTGGCGGAAGACCTACCTCGTTCATAATGCAGGCTCTTAGGCCCCACACTGAGCACAGGGTCAGTCCTCAGACAGACTCCTTCCTTCCAACAGTCACAACTGGAGTCAGAGTCTCCTCTGCTCTCTTAGACCACTGCCTTGGAGTGTAACGCAATACTTTACCAGGTCACATCTTGGCTTTTGATTCAATCACTTCACCTGTTGCCTATACCTGAGCGCAGCAGACTGGAAGCGTGGGCTGAGCACTGGCATTGTCAGTCTCTCCTGGGAACTTGCAGAAACAACTTCTGGGGCCCAACCCTAGACCTCTGAAAGAATAAGGAGATCTGGGGGGGTGGAGCCAGAAATCTGCTTTTAACAAGCCACTCAGGTGACTCTGATGCAGCCTGGAGGTTGAGAGGGGCTGGTGTCCAGTAAGATGTATTCTCTTAAGCAAGACAGGTGAGGACATTGCAATCTAGTTGTCTGTCCAGGACAGTGTGAGAGTGCACGTTTTGCAGTCGGACTGCTTGATTTGCTTCCTTGTTCCACCAAAGACTGACTGTCAGGGAGTCAAAACTGCCTTTGTTTTCTTATGTGTAAGGTAAGGATGAGTTATTCCGTAGACTTCATGTGAAGATTAACCAGGGTAATCTGACTGGTACATAATGAGTGCTCACACATATTAGGAATGATGCCATGATGATTTTACAATGAATCACAGTAATTATTACTTATTATTTCCCGTCATTCCCTACTTCCAACCTTAAATTTCAAGCACTGCTCAATCCCATGTTGCCCTAAACCGACCCACATTTTTCAAATGCTATCTGCAAGCTAATGCTTCTTTACCAGGAATAATCATCCTTCTTTCTTCAACCTGATCTCAACCCTCTAACTCCATCACAGAAGCATTTCTATTTATTATTCCAAGCTAAAGAAGGAAGTTCTTTTCTAGGAAAACTACAAGACCTTTCCTGTCTCTCAGATTTACTCAACCACTTCTTCTTTGCCCTACTTTCAGCCCTTCTACTTGCGATATGCCTAACACTGAATTATGTTTTCATATCTGGACAGTGAGCTTTACTCCTACAGTATATCTTTCTAATCATTCTCTGGCCCACCTAACACTAGACAGTAGATATTTGGTACATTAAAAAAATTTTTTTATTATATTTTCAAAGACTTTAATGATGCTACGCTATATAGTTTCCCTATTAAGAAAAGTAAACAAACTCTGCCTAGTTAATTTAACATTTGTTACATAGGACCACTTGGTTGATCATTTCATTTTTGTCTGTTTTTCTGCACAGCCTCCTATAACTTCACTGTACCCCTATGAGCTGTGCTAACAATCACTGCAGTGGGAGTTACTGGAGTCTCACTTCCTTTCTCTGGCCTAATGTACTCATCCCGCCTGCCATGAGAGTTGGCTGTGAGGTTCTCAGTGACCCCACTCTTGGGAGTCACCTTGACTGGGAAGTTGGCCCAGAGTTAATTAATGACTGACTACTGGACCCATAGCCTCAAGACTTAGGGGAAAGAGGCAATGGTGCAGAGATTTGGTTTTTGCTTTAAAGCCACCTATGGATCAGGTCAAACCTATATTTATCTGGGCCCATAGGCTTGCTCAGCTTTCCTTCCCTCTCCTGCATACAGGTTTTTCCTGAAAAGTACTCCTCCAATTCTTCATGTACTCCTGAATCCTGTCCCTGTTACTGTTTGTAACTAAGGAGTCTGCCTCAGACAATCCCTCGTCCCTGGTGGAGGTACTGAGGTAGAGGGAGAGTGTTGCCAGGATAGAGAGAAAGCCCAGACATAGGAGGGTGAGGGTCGTCTCAGGTTTGACAGTCTGGTCTCCATGGGACTTTGGGAAAGCCACCTAACCCCTCTCAACCATATTTGAAAATTATTAAAAATATTTAAAAAATTAAAAATATAGTCTTATTATATTCTCTAGTAAACAATCTAGATTGACCTTTCCTCATGCCTTCCAAGATTATGTCTAGTTTGCCTTGGAAACCACAGAATTCTCCACTGCCAACCTGGCTGGGGGTCCATGCTATACCACCAACCAAGTTCAGTGAGCCTTGCTCTTCACAGACTTAATTCCAACATCTAATCATGTTTACTTAAAATTTGTGTTCATTCATTCCAAACACCACAAATAAAATTCCCCACTTTTTTTGGATTTACTTTCATTTTACTTATCCTGGATCACTTTTCCAGTCTATGTCATTCAAAACTCTGATCTATTATTCATGGTATACATCACGATCATGTATGAACATATATATACATGTAAAATATATAAATATTTATCCTCTTCCCATCTTAGCAGCACTCAGTTGAGTCAGAACCAAAGGCAAGTCGAATGCTTTATATTACATAGCAGAGGCCATGTCCAGGGTTCACACAAAACATCAGTGTCTTTATGTACAGGGGTCATAGGATCAACTGTTTTAAAAATTTGATGGACCAACTGGTTTTTTTCTAATTTTTCAGTGAGCTGACTGGTAAGCAGCAAACTTCAAGGGGAAAACAAAGGCAAATGTCTTGGGAAAAGCCCACTGAACAGAACAACTCCACAAAATTCAAAGTAAAAGCTCCAGCTTGTTTGATGGGTTCTTTAGTCAATGATGGAAACAGCCTACGTGGCTGTGACAAAATACTTACAAGGGCTTGTCGCTGGTTTATTTATTGAATTCTCTTTTGTTCATTGTTGCAGTGATTTGCATTACATTGTGTTCCATGTAAGGTTTTTCATTACCGATCATATTTAATGTCTGATAATTTATATCAAGTCAGTTTCAAGACCTGAGTAATATTGCTACAACATTTTTTCCTCTGAGATTCAGTTAAAATGGATTGTTGATCCTTTATGAATGACATCTTGTATAAATGGCATCAAGCTTTCATTCTGAATAAGATTATCTAAGTCAGAATACAATGCATTAGAGTGTTCCTTTAAGACACATCCTACATGTATAGAAAATTCTGGAAACAATTTAGGCAAAACATTTTTATCACAACATTGTCATGTTCTAAAGGAGTTATTAGAAATATTTAACACGTTTAAAAAATAAACTGTTTTATACTGTTTTATCTTCCTGTTTCTAACCTGTTTTATATTGTGGTGGCTGTGAGATTCTCAGTGACCCTGTTCTTGAGAGAATCGCTATAAAACAGGTTAGAAACAGGAAGAAAAAAAGCTATTGTGCCTAAAACCAACTTTTGGATGTGCATTTCTTTATCAGAGAAGTGGAAAATATTTACTTGGTGTGTAGTCATGAACTAGTAATTCCTTGGCTCATTACTATGCCAGGGTTAACGTAATATTTTTGTAGAGTGAAAAAATATCCTGACCTAGCTAGTGTAAGCACTGGCTAACTTTATTGTAAAGTTACTTATACAGAAAGGATACTGCATCTAGGCAGTAAAGAAAAATACCTTCTAGCTGTAGAGTAAAAGCAGTACTCATACAATAATGGCCAACTGGAACCCCAAGGCTTTTCGGAATTGAGCAATTTTAGTGATAAATGCTTTTAGAACAAGGGAAGGAAGTCTCTGGTGTTCTTTATACCTGCATATGACCATGGAAGAGATTTCTATCTGAGAGAAGAAAATATCCAGATCTGGTGAAATGGTAGCTATTCCTATTTTTTTTTAAAGCTGAAATGTAATAACTTGTTCGTTTATTTTCAATTAGGTCATTTCCCAGTCTTGGGAAACTATAGGATGTAACTTGCAAAGTATTTTTCAAATGTATTTGTCACTTCCTCTCTTCTCACCGGCTAGAAAATTTTACACACAAATTGTTTCCATTTAACAAGATTATGCTTATCTCGGCACAGTCTATGCTAAATTTATCCTATAAGCTACAAGAAGGTATAAATATACTTCTAATAACATTTGGTATACCTCCACATATACTAGTTCCCCAAGAAAAACAAACAAAAAGGACAAAAAGATAATATTCAGTGTATTCTCTAGCTCACAGGTTAGCTTTTAAGATGCCACAATTTCCATATGTCTTCTGCACATGATTTGGTATTTATCTTTGGAGACAATTGATGTAATTATTTGGATAACTGAGGTAGAAACTCCTTTTTTTTGAAAACAAATTCAATGGGAAATTTAGAATGTTGGAATTAAAGATACAGCTATAAAACTTGACAATTTAGATTAACTTGAGTAATAGTAATATATCATATCTACCTAGCACTTTTCAGTTTACAGAGCACCTGGGTTCCTCATGAGAATAGACTGAAGTGAGGAAAAGCATAATTACTTATATCTTTACAATCTAGAGTTGTTGTTTTTTATTTTTATGACTCCCTGGCTGGTTATTTTAACTCCAGTGTAGAACACATCAGAGTAAACATCTCAAAGATAGAGGCAAGACTTAAAAATAATCTGACATATTAAAAACAAACAAGTAATACACAACAATGTAATAGGGGCTGTTGGCGGCAATAATACTTAGATTCTGCCCTTATTATAGTTGTGAAAACTTTATAATTGCTTTCATAAGACAATAATCTCATCCAACTGTCCTGATGGGCAGTTATTGAATGACTTTGGTCAAATTTACAAGCTTAAATTATATTAATAACTTGTCTGATGTCAGGATTGTTTTCAGTGTTCTTTCAAAAGAAGTTACTATAGACCATTGGATATTTGGGAACAAACCATGCATTTTACTTTGAAAAAAATTGTCACATGTATAGCAATAAGTTTCATGGTCCTCTGAGAGTTCAGACCCCTACATGGGTGTACCATGTTGCTTTGGCAAGCACCCCCATAATGAAATCTTCCCTCTGCTTATTGACCTGTAGTTTGAGGGATTTTTCCTAGCACATTTGCAGAGCTGATTCAATTACAGTTTAAAAAATGTTTTTGACAAACTAAAAGTGATTTAAAGTATACTGTTTATCAAGAGGTATTAAATATAGGATCTTCTTTGGGATAATTTTTATGAAAACATCAGAAAACACCATAGAAATGATTGTATTAAAGGTATTTATTATTTATAGCCTACATTCTTTAAAGAGTGTGTGTGCATGCATGTAGTAAAGCAGTTATAGATCACAGAGTTCAGATATATTTCTGGAGGATATTGGCTCAGAAATAAGATTTCAGGAGGAAAGAACTTTAATTTCACAGATATAAAATAGAATATTTAAATCTATGATGTAGTATGATAACAAGCTATAGGTAGGAGTAGTTGAAAGCTACACCTGGCACTTTTTATGGAGTTAGCTAGTTACAACAATAAGATACAAATTTGGAAAGGAAATTGATTAGACACAGCCATGATATACATGTGCAATTTGCCAGGTAAGACTCTATCTTCTTAGTGAAGCCAGCTGGGAGATTTAGACAATGATTTGTGTATCAATTCTCATCCTACCTGAAGCTTACTCTGAACTAACTACGTAAATAATGCAGAAGTGAATGTTTAAATTATCTAGGCAACTTCCCACTTTATATTTGAACACAGAGACTTAGTCTTATGTATTATTTATATTACTATAACACATGCACTATTTAGTATAATTCGGTCCCAATAATATGCTTAATCAAATATTTTAATTTGTCATACTTTATGAAGGAATACCAGTTTTAAAGTGAATTAAATTAGTGTTTCATATATGCACAGACATACATATACCTTTATGAGGAAGGTAAGTTATTTGCAGAATAATTTAACATAAATAAAAATAGCTTGAAAAACTATCAGTTTAATTGAATTTCCATCTAGGATAGTGAGTCAAGTTGTGGAATTATCCCAAACATATACTTTGCTTGTACTCATTTGATTTTGGAAATTTGCTTGTTTCATGGGTCCCTATGTAAAACCAAAGACATTTTACTTTAAATTGATTGCGTTGAGAGGGAAGTTTATAACTTACTACTGAGATGTACTAAGGTTCAACAAGATTATTTGTATTATGATTGTACAGGTATTCTGTACCACTTTTATTGGCAAACAGTACTAATGTGAAATTGCATTTTCCCTTTCATTGGTGTATTTTTTGAAATCTTCCTGGGTAATTTTCCATTTAAATAGCATAAGAGAGACAACATGGGTAGATGCAGGTATAGGTAAATTAAGAGATTAAGAAAGTAAGAAATTAAGCAAATATCTTCTTTTGTTACTGTATATAATATATAATATATACATACATGTAACAAGTTAACAAAGAATTTTGGTGAATAAAATGTTTTCCTAATGAATTATTAATTAATATCTTTATTTTAAATGTGTATTATACACTTTGTAAGGATCAAATTATTTTATAAAGAGTGTTATCTCCGTATATCTCTTGTTTTTCCTAGTAACTATATGCCAGTCAATGAGTTCAGCAATAGAATTTCAGTAGCAAGACAAAAAGGCATGTTCCTTCCTCAGAGTTGGCAGACTAGAAGGACAGACACAAAAAGACATTTTTTAGGTGTTTACAATCCATTCTTTTCTGTCTCAAGACCTTCTCAGTATTTTTAGCTATGCCAGAAAAACTCTTCCTTTTCCTATTCCCTCTCTGTCCTTTACATATTCAGATTTCTCAGAGAGGTATTTCCATTTCTTGAATCAGGCCTTCCCACACTCACTTTTCCCATCTTCTGGCCTATTTCTTCAAAAGTCATTACAGTTAAAATTTTACCTACATACATTTTTGTGGTGTATTTTCTGTTTTCTGTCTTTCCTATTAGATTATAAGAGCAAAGAACTATAATGGCAAGTAGAGAATGTGTCTGTTTTATTCATCAAAGTTTGCTATCATCCCTCAGTTTATCTAGCACATAGCAGGCTCAATATTAGTCATTGAATGAGTACATAAAATAATACCTGAAATAATATTACTATATATATTCTTTCAAAGAAGTATAGCACAGTGGAGCCATATGTAAGGGGAAGTTGACTTGCAGATCAGAGAATATTATCCAGAGAAATGGAACTGGGAGAAGAGAGTAATGCAGACAAAATAGCATGTATACATTCTTATGTGGGAGGTAGTACAGCTCATTCAAGGATCTGAAATAAGTTAATGAGTCTGGACTCAGAAAAATGGGAAGTTAGGAGCATGAAATGAGGCTCTAGACATAGGCAGGAGCCAGATTATGAAACAATGAGTTGTTCACTTAAGGGCTGTCTTTATTTAAAGAAAAATGAAAAGGCACTCAATAATTTTAAACGGGAGAAACATACCTAGATACAAATTTTTAAAGAAGCATTCCAACTGCAGTATGGAAATTGATCATTTGGGCAGAACACGAATAGAAGGGAATAGAACAGATTCAGAGAGTATGCTGTCATTTAGCTAAGCGAAAAGAGAATCTTAGACTATGGACAAGGCATGGGACTTGGTGACAAGGAGATAAATTTAAAGAAAAGTGGACTTGCTAACAGACTGGACAATGCGAAGTGAAGGAGAAACATTTCAAAGAAATGTTTATCTTTTGCATAGCTAGATGAAGACTATATTATTCTCTGGGCATTAATTGTGGAAGAAGATTCAGAATGAGTAAGACCAATTTTAAAAATTTGACTGAAACATGGTTAGTTTTAGGTGTGTGTGGGGATATCCAAAAAAAGATGACAAGTAGGCAGTTGCTTATATGAGTCAGAAAATCAGAGGTTGGAACAGATGAACTTGTAAATCATTGACAATTAGCTAGTAAAGAAAGTGACAGATATAAATAGATTTGCTTAGGGAGGGCATATAAGATAAGTAGAGAAGAAATGCTAAGACCAAACTTTGAGATACCCCCAGTATTGAAGGGCCAAGAAGATGTAAATAAACCCATGAGAGACTCTGAGATGGAGAAGCCAGCAATAAAAAATGTTTAAATAAAATATAAATGTAAATAAATATGAAAAGATAAAATTAGAAGAGCAGATTATTACTAAAGCCAAGGTATATAAAAAGGGTTTCAGGCACAAAGTTTGGTCATATGTAATGAATATTAAAATATACCTCTTAGATTTAATGGTCTAGAAAACACTGGTCACTTTGAGAGAGTTAAGCTGGTGGGTTATTTAAGACCTATAGATCATATAGGGTGTTTCTGAGGAAGGTTTAGTTTCATTATTTGTAACTAATATAAAATAGTTTCTATACATAACCAAATTTAAAAAAATCATTTTAATTTTAATATATTTTGATTTTTAATGTTGAAGGGAGTTTCTGGCTAATATCTAAAAACAGATTTATTAAATTTTTAATGAAAGAGATCATCCATTCTAACTCAATCCCCATTTTATAGATGAAGAAAACAAGATTAAGTCTAGGTACTTCCCTAAGGTTACAATAATCCAGAGTTTGAAATAGGGCCCAAGTTTCTCAATGTTTATGGATTTTCCCTCCTTAACTACTGTGTATCTTTCATGCTATATATATTGCTTGTGAAGTTGACTTTTTATAGATCCAATACCAACTATAATTTAGGCCAGTCTGCATTTCATTGCAGTATGCCTGTATCCAGAATGGTAAGTCCAATTTGCAGCACATTTTGAAGCTCAAAATGATCCTGGAATGATGGTGACTGTCAATTAAACCTTAGAAAAAGAAAATGTCTCCACCCACCTCCCCCAGCCTCACATAACACCTTTAAGAGAACTCATTAGTAACAGTTCTATTAGAAAATATATTGAAAACGGGTCAGTGGACGAGGAAGAAATTTGATTTATGACACATTTCTGTTGCTTATATACTCCAAGATAGACTTCTTCAGAAGGAATTTCCCTATTTCCCTAAGGGACTTTTATTATCAAACCTACCAATTTAACCCAACTCAAATTGAAGCAGTTAATGTGGAATCTGAAGTTGCTGAATTGAAAGAATCGAACTATGTTTCTTTACCAATTCTACCTTCCTTTTGCATGCAAAAAGTTATTTTCAAAGAAACATGTTTACCTTTTATGTTGCAACTGTAAAGCAATGATAACGATTGTCATGTGCATATGAAAATCAGGGGTGCAGTTCTGTGGCCACACATAAGAGAAAGATTATCCCGACGGCATTTTGAAGACTTGGAGACTGTCAGTTCCATCTTTTTCTGCAGTGTCTATTATCCACAATGCACATTTAAAAAAAATATAATATACTGCCTCACTTAAAATTCTATACATACTTTAAGTCTACCTTGTCTGATAGCTAATTAATGTTTGTTATCCATGTTTTGACAGATTGGGCTAATCGTAGTGGAGTTTGTAAATCATATTAGTGAAAACCCTTTTAAGTATATCGCTAAGTTCTGAAACAATTGAAAAGACTATATAAAACATTCATATTTATGACTACCTAGAAGCCACAATTCTTCCAATATAACTCATTTTCCAAACTGCAAGGAAATGGTTCACATTATAAAATATGAATGATTACTTTAAAAAAAGCTCTGTCTTCCATATAAAGCACGTCTTATATCTTATGTTTTCAAAGGGCATTCTGTCTGCTCTCTGATTTGATAATATTTCTGGAAAATAACTTCAATTCAAATAAACCTAGATTCAAGTCGGTCTATCAGAAGAGACTGACCCAGATTTGCTGTTTAGCTGATCTTCTTGAGAAGTCTTCAAGGATCATAAGTCATGATCATCAAACAGCTTTTACTTGAGCACCTTCTGTGTCTATAACACTCAACTAGGTGTTAGAGTGATTTATGGGGTAGTGTTAAAGATATGGAATCTGTTTCTAATTCAATTTCTGAGTGAAAAAATATGTGATAGTAATTTGGAAAAATGTGGTGACTATGCAATACAGGTAAAGAGTCAGTACTGAAAATTTCCGTATTATTTCTGGTAATCATTTCAAAAAAAGCAAGACATTTTGGAAACAGAGTGCTATTCTAACTGTGGTCCAAAACACTAATCGAGGATGCATATTGACTGCTGAATGGCATACTCTCTACGTATAATAACTCTGGTCCAAGAAATTCATCAGTAGTCTCAACTCCCCATTTTTCCAAGTCAGCATTTCCAAGATAATGTTCTAGAGAAAGCTTTTGAGAAGTCCTGTGGACAAAAAAGCTACTTATTCAAGTAATTTTATGAAATGCTGCCTGATAAACCACCTTCTTGGAATTTTACAATGAGTAGTGGCTTAATAAGGCTTCTCAGAAGTCCTGTACAATAGGAAACTATTTGACTTTGTCTAACTCAGCACTTCCCAAACTTAATTAAACAAGGAACAGGCCTTTTTTTTTTTTTCATAGACCATTTAACAATATTCCAGTAAACTCCAATTTTGAAAACTTGTGCGAGATACATAGATAAGATTATTATGGTAGTTGTGAAATCTTTTTTTAATATTAGGTAGAAATTGCACAGTGCTTCAGTTGTGCTTGTTGGTTTACAAGGCTGTGTACAATTATGTACAATTACAATTATGTGTAATGTGAAGACCCTTTGCTATAAATTACACACACACACACACACACACACACACACACACACACACCTTTATCATTTCCAATGTGGCCACCAGCCTACCAGTCAAAATTCCTCTATGATAAGTGGTGTATTCTAGGAGATTTTGAATTGAAAAAGAACTTAATTTTCAGAAGCTACACATGTTAAGAAGCAAATAGTATGAGCATTTAAATAAATTTAAATAAAATTAACTATATATTTACTCTATTATTATTATTAGTTCTTCCACGTAAAAGAAATTGTTAGTAGTAAACCGCTGCTTTGAAACAGTATGTTCTGAAAGTCCTTATTTTTAAAATGGGATCACTGCTAGTTCTTTGCCTTCGCTGAATTCTTTGTAACTGGTCTCGCTTCCCACCTGCAAGCAGTTAGGTATACTGTGGATGTTTAATACATAACTATTACACTGATGAAATTGTATCAAATTTCCACCATGGCTCTTGTCAACAACCATTAATATTTATAGAACTGCTTGCTTTTATGTGACATTTTTCTCCACTCTTACAATAGAGGGCTTGTTGTTTTGTTTTTTGTTTTTTTTTAACAAAAGCTAGTATTTTTCTAGAGAAGTTTTATATTCACGGCAAAGCTGAGTGAAAAGTACAGAGTTTCCATATACCTGTATTTTAACCATGCATAGTCTCTTCCATTACCAACATCCCCCACCAGAGTGGTACATCTGTCATAATCAATGAGCCAACAATGACAATCATTATCACTCAAGGTCCATTCCTTACATTAAGGTTCACTCCTCATATTGTGGTGTTGTAGTTTATGACTTTGGACAAATGTACAATGGCATATATGCACCATTAGAATATCACATAGAGTACTTTCACTGCCCTAAAAATCCTGTTTTCCACCTATTCCTTTTTCCTTCTCCACTAACCTCTGGTGGCCACTGATCTCCTTAGTACCTCCATAGATTTGACCTTTCCAGGATGTCATATAGTTGGAATCATATACTATGTCACCTTTTCACACTGACTTCTTCCGTTTTAGCAATATGACTTTAATTTTCTTCCATGGCGTTTCATGGCTTCATTTCTTTTTAGGGCTAAATAATATTCCATTTTCTGGATGTGCCACTATTTTTTCACCTACTTCAAGAAACAACAAACATGTTTCCAAGTTTTGGCAGTTTTGAAAGAAGCTTCTATAAATATCTGTGTACAGGTTTCTCTGTGTGTGTGGTGTGGGGTGAGGGGGTGATCATATGTTTTCTGCTCTTTTGGCTAAAGACCCAGGGGTGTGGTGATAATACTGTGTGGTATGATTTTTAATTTTGTAGGAAGCTGCCAACAGTCTTCCAGGGTGGTTGTGCCATACTGCATTTTCATCAGCAACTAAGGAGAGAGTTCTTGGTGCCCCATATCCCTGCCAGCATTGTTCAGTGGTCTGAATTTTGGCCATTCTAACAGGAATGCAGTGGTACCTCGTTGACTTACTTGCATTTCTCTGATGACACATGTGTGGAGCAGATATAGAGGTTTTTAAGCCAAAGGGAGTCATCATATAACACATATTCTTAGTCAGTCATTTTGGTTCAGACGCAAATAAGTAAATAAAGTGACTAGACTGAGAAACCACAGTAACATCTATTGCACATGGAGTGATCCACATTCCCTATGGAAATTTGTTTATGAAACTATGGAAAACAGCTTTGTCTTTTCAAGGTAATGATGGAAATATGCTTAGGTAGGGGATTTTGAGTCTATAACATGTAAGACTTCTGTAAATTTCATTTTAGAGATCACTGTGTGCTAACTAAGACTGTGAGCTGTGTTCTAGTTCTAGATGTTTTACTTACAAGATGTTTCCTTGAGTTTTGATATCCTTATCTGTGTGATACGGAAATCATATCACCTGCCTCTGTTTTTTTTTGTTGCTCAAAGTACACGGATACAATCATGCCGATGTTGAGAAAGCTCCAGAAAGAGTGACACCAAGCCTTACCACTTGGGTATCTCATGTCAGACGTAAAATACTCAATTCTTTTATCCTCAGTTTACACTTCTGTAAAAGGAAGATCACACTCACTGTGTCATTTATTCTGAAGCTTGATGATACTCTATGCAGACAGCACAGTTCCTGGCACATAATAAGGAAAATTATTGCTTGAACCTACAATGCATGTGAAAGCACTTTTGTAAAATGTTTTTAAAACAAAATATAATTATCAATAATCTTTAAATGATTACTGCTGTAATATACTCTTAATTTTCATTAGGCCTTTTATAAAGTACAATAGGTTTGGAGAAAGATGCATTTGATCATGCTGAGTTACTTATTCATTATATGACCTTGATTAGTTTTGTTAAGAACAGTTTTCTCAGATAACTAAGTAAATATCATGTCACTTACAGTACTGCTGGAAGGTTTAAATGAGATAATATTTGAAAAATTCTTAGCACAGTGCTCAGCTGGAAGAAGGTTCTCATTACCTGTTACTTTTCTGCTTTATGTCAGAAACTAATGTCAGTGTCATGATTCTGTATATGTTGTAATCGCAGAGTGCCTAACATGCAGTCAATCTCACTCAGAATCACAGTGGATTTTGTATGATTCTCTACTTCACAGGGAAAAAAAAAAAAGAAGACTCAGAGAGGTTAGAAGACATACTCAAAAAGGGCCTGCAATCTGGTGTAGCGATTTTATATTATACGATCCTCTGGGTAGACTCTGAAAGCATTATTATGATAGTAGAAGTACACACAACATTTGCAGTGTATTCTGCATATGCAAACATAGTTATTGAGTCTCTAGAGAGGGAATATATACCAACAGACTATCAAAAGAATGTATTTTGAAATTCTGAAATTTAAGTTAAAACCTCCGAAGTTTCAAGAGATGTTATGTTTTTATTAAGAAAAACAAAAGAAAAAACTCTGTTCTTTCTTGGGGTACAATCCTTCACGTGTGCCAGGGATATGTCGGAACTGTTTCCCCGGGTTATCTCAGTGACTGTTCCACCAGAGCACATCAGAAGGAACCACATTAATGTGTGAACCACACCTACCAAGTGCCAGACCCTTTATTCATTGCAGGGAATACAAAGGTGAAAAAGGTCAAATTTTCCTCCTATGAATAACCAATTTACTGGAAAAAAAGGTAGACAAATGCTAGGAACTAAACTGCTATGCTATTAGATATAAAGAACCATAGCAGGAAATAAAATGTTTTCTGAGCATCTGGTTTGAAAATGTTTGCGCTACTTCTTGTGTTTCATTCCTCTACTGTAGGAGGTCGGCATATTGTTCAATTGAAGAAATGCAAAGTCAGAAAGGTGAAAACCTTGCCCCAACTCATACACCTGATAAGCACTTGAACCAGGAATGATTAAGTTCTATTGTCTCCCAAGACCAAAGGGAGAGTTATATGATCTTAGACCCACAGTTTCGTTGCCACTTAGATGTCAATACAGCATAGGTATGGCGACCTCCCAAGGAAGAAATACAATGATTCTCATATTACTTTATATGTACTTAATATATGGACCAGTTTATTCATGACAAACTGTAGTGATAATTGCCCTCATATTTATAATAGAAAGCAAATTGATTACAATTTTTGAAAATACTAGGTATCTTTGTAACAAGTCAGATTTACTTGAGCTTCTATTATGCAACTCTTTGCATGCTTCTTCACTTTCTAATTCTAACCATTTGCTTTCATGGAGAACATTACCTACCCATGTTGGTAGATCCTTTTCTATAAATTATGCACAACACAAGTAGCAGTGTATAATACCACTACTTAAATAAATATGTATTATTTATCGTGTCACAGGTGAAGTATTGAAAGAAATGATATAATTTGCCAAGAATCCTATTTTGAAAATAACTTGTCCAGAATGCTGAACCTGTGCAATACTGGCTTTTTTCTGCTGTTTAGATTTTTTAGTAATAAATGTGTGTTATAATAAAATATTTCAAATAAACACTGCATTATTAATGTACCTTGTACTTGCCCTAGGGCAACGGAGGCATAAATGGTTCATTTAAATTCTGGGCTCTTCCTGCAACACACACAGTACTTCTAATAGTTCTCTATGTGAAGACTGTATCTTTATTGTTTCTATTTCTACAGAAATGCTACCTGCTGATATGGTACCTGCAGTATTTAATGCTCTGCCACCAAGGGTGCATTTTTTTCCCTCTTACTGCAATGCTAGGCATCTATGGTAAAACTTGCCTTACTTATTACTGCTAGTATCTTGTTTTTTTAAAGGAAATGAGCAGACAGGAATGAAGGTGAGTAGGCAGGCAGGCAGAAAGAGAGAGAAAGAAAATGCATTTTCATTTATTTTATTTCACGGCTCATCCTGGTTGTTCCCACTCCCCTTCCCCCGCCCCCCGGCCCTGGGTTGCAAACCCAGGTCTTTGGGATGTATGTGGAATGTGCCCAACCACTGCACACCAGGATGTACCAGCATTTTCAAAAGAAACCGCATTTAGGTGAATTTCTACTCTAATTCCAGAAGATTCTTTGTCTTTTTTTCTTACCTTTCACTGGGTTATAAACAATCCATTGTAAATGGTGACAAAACGCTTGGTTCTTAAATTCTGTTACAGATCATTTCAAGGCCAAGAGAATTAATAAAGCAGCATCACTTGTGCTTTGGTATATTAATAATCTAGATTCACCAGAGAAGAAAACATGATAACAACCATGGTCACTTCTGGCAATTATTTTTTGCCACAAAGGGACTAAGGGACACAATACTTCTGCCTTTCCATTTTTCAAATTCATATATATTATATTATGTAGTCTCCGTTAAATCTTACCTAGTGGCTAATTAAAAATTATGAAATGGTATTCATTCTAAAGTACTAATCAATACTTGCAATCCATTTACCTTGAGTGTAGAGATCAATTTCTACAAGTAGTGTTATAAAGCTGTTTATCTTCTACTTTTTCTTTGACTAAGATACACTTTTGGTAATCTATGAAAAGCAAATTTTCATATCTAAAATTAGCAGTTTTAAGCAGTAGTTCCACAGAATAATCATATAACTATTCCTATCAGTAGCTTTCTAATGAAGCCATCTTTTACCTTCTCTTTATGGAAGGTTTCAGGTTGTTTCTGTTGTATTCAAAACTTTAGCAGGTCAATTAAATTTTCTAGTGATCCTATCAAAAAATAATTTCAACATAGTCATAACTTTTTTTTAAACAGAGTAGGCTTTATCTATGGACTCCAAAGTCAAGGTTAGACCAATCCACTGAACAGGCATTCAGGCATGCCTGGTACTAGACCAACATTTCTCTAAGTCCACAGGTCAGAACAGGAGCAAAGGCCATCAGTCCTCGTAGAGAGGTTCCTCATGTGCTGATTTACTGGGGTTTCCTGGGCTTCTGCAAATGATTTTTGTGTGCATGGGAAGACAAAAGGAAAGTATGGAAAAGGAAGAAAATATGGATGGGAGAGACCTGAGAAAAGGAGCAAGAAAGCCTATTCCCAAAACTCTAAGCACACTTCTCCACGATACCTGGTTAGGTACTCTTAAAAATGTACCCCTTACATAGTGGTGACTTGGGGACATATTTTATATCCCCTTAAAAACAAAAATTTAGAATAGTGATGTGGATTACACAATCTCTAGACTCACACAGCTTTGGTCAATTCCCAAGAAATCATGGAGTAATTAATGTAGAACATGAATAAATTATTTAACCTCTCTGGGAATCTCTTTATAAAATAAAGGTAGATGATAATTATACTATCTCTCAGGATTGTAGTGAAGATAAAATGCATTAGTATGTAATGAGTTTAGAGCAGTTCTTGGTGAATAGCCAATAATTAGCTATTATTACTGTCAAACAGTCTTGGCAATTTGAGAATGTTGACTTTGCTGCCCAAGTGGGACCCTATAGATTACGATTGGTATTTTTCATGTATTATCTTTGTTTCCAACAATACAGTAAGTTGTGAAAAAGCCTCAATTTCTCATTACTTAGCTATTAAAGGTTGTTATTTTAAGCTAAACACTTCCTGAGATGATAGTCAAAGTCCTTCTTCCTTAGCCCTTTCCTTTCTTTCCTTTTCCCTTCCCTTCCCTCCCCATCTGTTTCTCCCTCCCTCCCTTTCATCTTTCCTTGCTTTGTTTTCTCTTGCTTTTTTTCTCCTACCTAACCACCCACCCATATATCCATTCAACTATTCATGCGTCTTATGATTCTATTCTCAAGGACCTTGTTATTAAGTAAAGAGAAAATAAAAAGATATCAAACTATGAAAGTGTTAGTCATGTTTAACTTTCAGAATATTACAAAAGGTAAAGTTCTTGAGTAAGAGTCATATAGGTTGAGGGCAAAACAGGGAATTCTCCAGTGATGGTAAACGCAGAAAGTAAGAACTGTTATAGATTGAAGGGTATCTAGATTGAAGGGTGTCCTTCCCAAATTCTTGTTGAATGTTGAAATTCTAATCCCCAGTATCACAGTATATAACCTGATATGCAGATATAACCTTAATTGCAGATATAATTTGTTAATCTGAGGTCATAATATAATAGGGTGAAGCCCTAATCCAATATGGCAGATAGCCTAATAAGAAAGGAAATTTGGATGCTGATACTCAGAGGAAGAGAGCCCTGTGAAGACTGGAGTTAAGCTGCCATAACCCAAAACTACTAGAAGTTAGGAAAGAATCTGGAACAATCCCTTCTCTAGCAACTTCAGAGTGAGTGCAGTCTGACACCTGGGCCTTAGACTTCTGACCTCCATAACTGTGAAACGGTACATTTCTTTTCTTTCGGTCACTCTGTGAAACTTTGCTATGGCAGCTCTAGCAGACTAACACAGGTATAAAGATGGAACATGCAAATGACTGCTCTGATTTTAGATCAATACAATTCGTGAAAATTAAGCCTTGCAAGTATAGATAGATTGGAAACATGAGCGAATACAAAAGCCAGGTAGAAAAGTGTAAACTTTATGTTTTACATGTGTTTATGTATCTATGTATATAAATTACATATATATTATATACATATACCCATGCACACATATGCATAAAACCTGAGAGTAAATTTATTGTACATATATACACAAATATGTACGTATATAACATATATTAGTGTTCATATAGTCATCCTACTCAACAAAGATTTGAGTATCTACTGCATGGTTTTGTTTTAGATATAGTTGGGGTATACTGGGTTCTAAAAAATTCCTGTCTTTGTGGGACTTATATTGTAACAGATAGATATACACATGCATACACACATAATTCTCAGTAGAAATATTTCTTTAAATGTCATGTTAAGTAGGTGTATATCTGAAATACACAGGGAAATATAAGACCAGAAATGTGAAATTATTCTGATAGAAGAGCTACATGGTGAGAGTGTGGACAAGAGATGGATGTTATTATTTCACCTGTCTGTCTCACACTTAGTGTCTGAGTGATAGATCCTTAGCCTCTTTCCAAAATTTCCATAGCTTTTCTGGATAGCATGGTTTGTGAGCCTTTGCCAAAAATAATGGCCATGGTGATAGATTCTTGAACCAAGAAACTATATGGTAAAAGGACTAATTTGGAAAAATTGTCTAGAGGTGATAGGCAGGACAGAACAGTAAGAGAAGACTTTAAGGAAAGGACAAAGCTAAGAAGCTGAGGGAATAGTTGCATAAATGGTATGAGTAAACTGGTGGATACAGCAGCGTTGCTGTCCTGATGAGGGCCTGGGGATTTACAAAGTGGGGTATTTAGGGTAATGAGACCTACAGAGAAGAATATGGGATTGAGGAAGAAATAAACTTTCAAGAATTTATCCTACACATATAATCCCGTGCAAAGATACAAGCGTAAGACTGCATGAATGAATTAAAAGTTTAGCCTTTTTCAAAATATGACCATATGGTTACATTTGGACAGAGAAATATTATGCTGCCATTTAAAAGAATGTGGTTGACCTTTTTATGCTGATATTTTTTTATGAGGACAGTTCAAAAGACACTAGACCAGAAATGAGACTAGTGTGGAGTCAGGGGGTAGGGCAGGGACAGCAAGAGGTGAACAGGCCACCTGAATTCAGACAAGGAGGAGTTTCAGAGTGTTTGAAAATATCATGGAATGAATTAAGTCTAGTATGGTTTTTATTATCACCCTGAAAAAAAATTTCTGTTGGGCTAAGTTTGAAATAATTGCAACAGTGACTATTGAATTTAGTAATATAAATGTAAGCTTCACATTAGTCTATTTTTATTACTTTCCCTTCATAACCCTTGTAAATAATTAGAAGTTAACTCAGAGAAGCTGCAGTTATAGCACTGGCCCCTGACTTGGCAACACATGTTCACTTTGAGTGAAAAGTCAAGTTTTGTTGTTGTTCAATCAGAGTGATATCATTGTTTCTTTTGAATCTAGTGACTATATGATGTGGGGGCACAAACTGCTTTCAAAGAGCTTGAAAAATTATGAACTGTTAGGAATTTTGGAAGATTTTACAAAATTCAAAAGAAATGCAAAATGGGTTTTTCTGAAGATGTTCTATTGGAAAATTTTTGACTGCATATATATTTTAAAGCTGCTAAAATCTATTATGAGAAAAAAAAGACATGGAAAAGATTACAATTTCTGGAACTTTTTGTAAAATAGGATTCTATGCAGCTCTGCCAGACTTTTCCTTATATTTAAGCTTTCCCTTAATTTATGTATATATTTTCTTATGTGAAAAAAGTTTCCAAGATTACAATTAATAAAAATAAAATTATAGGCTACAATAAGAAGAGAAAGTTTGACAGATCTGGCTATACTTTTAAATAAATTTGATGGTGCAAAAATCATTGATATGTTTGCAGAAGTTAATGCTGGAAAATAGAAATATTTACTACTGTATCAGACCAATATGTAAGTATTAATTTTTAAGAACACATATGTAGTTAAAATTACTAATTCATTATTTTTATTTTTATGTAAAATAATCATACTAAAAGAACCTTATTCTGCAAATGTGTTCTCTTGATTTTGAAGGATGTTCTCCCCTTATTTATTTGCTGAAATCTACTTATTTTCAGGATTTTTTTTATTAGCATTTATTGAGATGGGTATATATATATATAAACACACACACACACACCCCCACACAGATATGAAGTTTAATAAAAATTTTCACTTCTTGCATTTCTCACACATTATTAGTATTCTTTAATTCTTATAATTATTTCCAAAAAGAAGGGTGTTCTAAAATTACCTCAATTGTCAAATGTCCTAGGTTCTGCTGTCTCTGTGAAGAATGTCTATATATACATTATGATTCCATCCATTTACAAACAAGCATACTGCATACAATATATAGATTCATATCCTGGAAACATGAACACAAAATATTTGTATGTTGCTCAGATGTGTATAGAACATTCTGGGAGGATGTACTAGAACATGTTACTGTTAAGGAAAGGGATTATGAGTAAAAGAGAGGTGCCTTTCAGTTTTCATTTTATATCTTGTGTTGTATTTGCATTTACACAATGTTTATATATTACTTCGGTAATATTTTAAAGGCTACTTTAATTTATAATAGAAATTGGACTAACATTTACCACTTACAGTACTTGTTAAGAAGTTCACAAAAGAGACAAGGTAAAGCCTAAAAGTGTAGCTTATGAACCAACTACTACAATGTGAGCTCTGGATGCTGTCTTAGCTATTTAAGTTTTGCTTTCTACTTCAGTGAAACAGGAATAAGAGCAGCAGCACCTAACAGAATTAATGTATGAAATAAGTGCATGACTATCAAATACTTGAAACGATAGGCTCAATCTTCATGTTGTCTGCAGCCTTTCAAGTTCACTGATCAACTTCTATATTTGCCCCCAGAAAATATTTTACAATAGTTGTCTCAATTAAAAAAGAAAAAAAGTAAAAAGAATAACTCAGATCCTTGGGAGAGCATAAGAATTAAAGGAGGTGATAAACAGATGAAGTGAAGCCTCATTCATCACCTGTATTTGGTTCTCCCTGTTTCTCCTGCAGAAGTGTGAGGGCCAAGAGCAAGAATGGGAAAATAGATGTCAGATGTGCAGAGATCACGGGAAAGGAGTAGCTTAGCGAAAGACTGCCACTGATGTGAGAGGCACCTGAGGCTCATAAGGAGAGGAATGACCAGTGAATGATGAGGATACACTGAATTCCCGACCATTGGCCGTGGAAGCACTGTACTCATGAGGCATGGCCGCTTGCAGCAGTTGAGTGGTAAGCTTGAAGTTCTCTAGAGATATCAACAATGCTAACAGTGAAAGAGAGTAAGGCATTCCAGGTTACTGTGTGTTTTAGGTAATTTAATTTTCACAATAGCCTCTGTAGTTGGTACTACTATCCCCATAAACAAATGAGGAAACTGAGGAAGGAGCTTGTCCAGGTGGTACAGTTCCAGAGGTCAGTCTCTTAACTATCACATTAAATTACCTCATTGAGGCGTTACAAAGAATTAGACGTTCAAGGAGTCCAAATTCCCAATCTACCCAACACTTGATGTCATCAAGGATAACCGTGGTAGGAAAGACTAAGAAAAAAAACAACACTGAAATCACCTGGAAAGATGAAATAGGGGCTAGGAGAGGTAGAAGATGGCAGTATTGATAACCTAAAAGGGAATGCAAAGAAAAATCAAATCCTAGAAGCTGAGGGAGGCATGTCAGGTCAAGTGAAAACCAGGGCGGCCTGGTACCTTTGTTTTATTCTCCTGCCACATCGGGGATGATGGCGTCAAACCCCACTCTGCCAATGTTCCCACATTTTTAAGGATGTTCTTCCCATCTTTTCTGGCTGAAATGAACACTTTAAAGCTCAGAGAAAAAGTTCAGTTTCATAAAACCTTTCTCAATATTCCTATTAGGAATTTTTTTTTTAACCAATTTTGTGTTCTTCAAGTTCTTACAAGTTTTTTCCCCTAACATGGTAAGTTCATTGATAAGAATGGACATAGGAACATGAGGCATCCAGGAGAGATCATGAATGGAAAAAAGGAGAGAACAGAGGAGAGTGCTTTAGAGAAAGATTGGATAGTTTTCAATGATTTATGATATAATTTTGATAAATGTTTAACACAACTTTATTAGAATGCACAATTGCCCCAAATCTGTGCACATTTGGAGAAGTGCAGACAGTTGCTGCTGTGTTTGGTAAGGGAATACCCAGAACCCAGGAGAAAACAAACCAGTATTCCTTCTACCCACAGGCCTATGGAGACTTAGTTAAATTAGGAAAAACATCCAGGGGCTGAAAGGCACTGGGAAATGAAGACTTCCATGGGATATACTGTTCCAATAACCTAGAAAACGTCCATAAATATTTATTTGACTAGGTCAGCAATATGAAAATGTTTTTCAGATAGTTGAAAAAATTTTAAATAATTTTATTAATTAGAAATTGATCCAGTATAGCACAGAAATGGAAAAAAAAGAAAAATAAAAAACTGCCAGCAAGTGCCGTTGGCCACTGTATCAGCAGTGAGCTGGTTCTTGGCTCTGGGTATAGTTAGCCATTGCAGTTTTTAATTTTTATCATTTCACTTTAACCGTCCCATGACCATTTACTACCAAATGTTCCAACCATTGGAACATTTTATTCTCTTTTTTTCTACCCTCTTTGTGTGAATAAAAATGGGAGAGGGTAAAAGAATAATTCTAAGGGGGCAGAAAGTCCTCTTAGAATAAATTGGGTAGAATCAGTGTGTAAAACCCTTCAAGGAGAAGAATATAAAGCACTTGGTTGTTTATTGTTCTATGACTTACTTTAGCCCTTTCATTATGCGGCTGACATGAGACACATATGGTTCAATTGTTTTGTGTCTTCATAATACTAAAATTATTCAGTAGAAAGCATACATTAAAATCGTGACACAATGCCCTAATGGGAGAATAGAGTTTGGGTCTGTGCCCAGGCCAAGGTCAGAAAGCAGATCCCACGCTCAGATTCCTAAAATGCCAATATCCTAAAGAAGAAGGACAAGGAATAATGGTTCAAAAACTGTACACAGAAGCAATGAAATAATGCAATGACTGCAGAACACAGATTTATGAATTAAAGGACTGCAATCAACAGAAGCGACCTGTACAACTGAAAATATCAAGACCCATGGATTATTGTAGATTTTCCAAATCAAATGGAGATAGCTATTATCTCCAAATTTATGCTACATATCATGAAAACAGCATTGAATAAAAATACTGGAAAACATCATAAGTATTTTAATGAACTTTGCATTTATTGCTAAAGTAAAATATTCTAGTACATATCAGTCAACATGCATTAAAAATGCATTTGAACTTTTAATAAAATAGGATCTATCAAGAACATATTTAAACTAACAAACAGCAAATAGAAGAGCTGGAATCCTGCCACCTTCTTTGCTTTTCTGACTCCTATACTTAGAACATCTTGAAAAACGTGTGGCGAGTGTCTTTAACAGGAAGCCCTGTTACTCTACGAGAAATTTGGAAACAATTAGAGTCTGTTATCTCAAACACTATCAATTAGATAAGACCAAGCTGAAGAACTGAAAAGCAGGAGTATTTTACCGACCGGCTCTCAGTGTCTGACTGCCAAATATATATATACCTTTTGGATTTTCTAAAGGACTCTTTCGGGAAAAGAAAATGGCAGAAGAAAAGAGGAAAATCCACTTAATGTTTTATGGACTTATTAAAAGAAAGTCTCTCCTTTCATTAACTGTGAAAAAACATCCATTAATATAGAAACTTACAGCAACCAATTGGAGGAGCCCCCGATAACTGCATCTCCCAAGGTAACAATCTCGGCATATCAGTAATCGGTTTTCTGAATTTTAATGATAGTTTTCAAACAGGGCTCATGGTTCAGCAGGGGCCAGTAAAACTTTACATTGTCTGTTTAAGACTTGCTGTCTCTTTTGGAGCACATTTTTGATTAGAGCTTTGCTCTAGATATTAGTCGAAAGACTGAATCACGCCAAAGTTTCAGCAAAGCAGCCTTTAAGAACTAAACGGGGAGAGGGACTTCCATGTAGAAATTAAAATGAGATTTTTGTCAAGTTTCATTGTTTTAAATAATTTCTCACTAAGTACAGAGAAGTTATGTGAAAGGATAACTTTCCCAATATTGTCATTTAAATTTTTTTTCTTTTCTGTCAATTGCTTGGATAATGAAATAGTAAGTTGTGGATTTTATTTTTACTTGTTCTAAAGAGCCATTAAATGAGAATGTGCTGATTTTAAAGTATAAAGTAAGATAAAAGAAAATCATGTCCCTAGGAATATGAAAATCAATTTTAGATCATTCAATATTTACTTCACTACACAACTGATGTAACATTTTGCTTGCAAAATTAAAAAAAATATTTATCTTCAGCTATGGTGAAAAAAAATTACCGCTGTTCCTTCTATTATATACTTAAGTTTGGGGTCCCCGCTTACTTTCTATTTTCTAATGACTAGAACCAACATCCATGGTGCTGTCAGAAGCTTTTTGCCCTCTGACTTAATGATAAAAAGAAATCTTCATCTCAATGTTTGAATACAAAGTAAGATAAAGCAAGGATAAAATTTAATCCTTAGAAATACAGACTTTAAAACATTTGACATAATAAAAATACACTGAATATTACCTTCTATGTTAGTTGCTATAAATTAATCCATCCATAATGCCTCAACAGGTACAAAACATATTGAATGAGGGATTTTTCCAGTAATGTAAAAGGCATCAAGCAGATGTGCTTTGTACCAAACGATTTCATATTTCAATGTGACAAAATAGATGAGCCACATAAAGCCTAATTTCAGTTGCAAATTGCAAGCTGGAATAAGTTCCAGAATAGTAAACAATTAGCTGCTTTATTTTCTTTTTAATAAGACTAAATTACCAGATAATATCTACTGGCATCAACTTGGCTAATAAAAATCTGTTTAATAGGATTTGCCATTTTTCCAATTGCTATCATGATCAGCTTTGCATTTTGATTATCTCTAAACTTTGCCTCAATTTGCTCATAGGAAAGCTCTCAGTGGTAATTGCTTTAACATTTATTCCAGGTCAAGTGGTTAAGTATGAATAATGATCTGTCAAAAATGTACAGTAATGCCGTCAATAGAGCAATTACCATTTAGCTGGAGATTATTATGGCAAAAGAGCACATTAACTGGGCACAATAAACAGAACAACAGAGAAAAAGGGGGCAAAGGGACTGACTGCAGAACCTGTGTGAACTGTATGTGTTCCTGACAGATATTAATTGTCTTTCAAGACCAATTAACCATACCCCTACAATGGTCTTCCCAGTATAGAAGGAATTAGGAACTTTTCATTACTGATAAAAGAAAGACAAATGTTTATACAGCTAACATTTGATATTCCCAAAAAGGTTGTCTAGCTACATTTCCTGCAATGGTGTTTATTTCTGCAGTTCCTATTTCTCTTAGGAAGGCCCACCACAGGGCGGTATTAGTTGTCTATTACGGTGAATCACCGATTCAATTAATGCTAATGAGAGGTGACAACACCTGCTTTTGTTGTCAATATTACTACAAAGGCCCAATTTTTCAAAGTGTCTTTCTGTAGAAGAAGCAATGAATAAGACTGTAACTCAATACAATACTACTTGGGGGAAAAAGGTGATAAAAAGGAAATATGATGTTTACCCAGTCAACACAGCATTGTTAGTTGTGACTCCCTTAATATCTAGGGCTAAGGGGAAACCTTCAAACCAATATTCAAGAACAGATGAAAAACAACTCTTTGCTTAGAGGTAATTCTGTAGCTAGTAATTCTCTAGCTAGCTAAACATTTCAGCACTTTTCCTGAATAACTTTCATGTAATTTAGGAGCAAACTGCTGTCAGAAGATATCTCTCATACGTTCACTAACTGATGTTTAGTTAGAAGGGATACTCTCGGGTTTTAATTTTAATGGCAATGCATTCAGAAAAGTGGCCAGAGGTGACCAAAAAGTATTTCTCACTCACTCACTCACTCACTCACTCACTCACTCACTCACTCATTTAGAAAAATATCTCTTTAATTCTATTCGATAAAGAATGATGGTTACCAGTACACATTTAGGAGTCACATGTTTGGATCGGGTGCCTGGCTCCATCTATCACCAATGGTGGCTTCATACAATTTCCTTAACCTTTCAGTTTTCTCATCTGTAAGGTGGAGTAATTATATAACCTACCTGCTATGCAGATATAATGACAACAAATAGGAGGTGATAGCTAGAGTGCCTGGCACATGGTAAATGTTCCATAAATGTTCTATTGTTATTTGTGCAATGGAAGCTAGAGGCCCCAAATAACAAAGCACTGCCTTCAGAGAGCTTAAATCACATTTGTGTATAGCAAGCATCATATGCTATGTGGGATGACTACCATTAGTAGTGGTGAGGATAGGGGTGGAAGGCAAATGTATGAGGGTATTAGCTGGGCATGGAGCAGTATTCCCTATCTTCCCTTGCCTCTAGGTGTAATATATATATATATTCACTCATATCCTTAAAACTACTTAAGTACTCTCTGTCACAAACACCTGAAAGAGGCTAGTTATCTGTCTGTCTGTCTTAAACTTGCTCTCCCTTTGCATCTCTACACTGGTCTCCTTTTTGATTTAGAGCATGGGTTTTCTGACTTTCAGCTGAAGGACTTATTGTCAAAATTGAATATTGCTAAGTCCCAACCATGTAGAGTCAGGGAAATAGTCAAAGAATCTGCATTTATAACGAATGATTTGAAGGCCATTGTTTGAAAAAAAAATGTTGGCTTAGCCAAAATGAACTACTTGACAGAACTCAAATACATCATGCCATTTCATACCAATGAACACATGTAATTTTCATTTCCTGGAAACACGTTTCCTCTAATCAAGCTAAAACAACTCAACATTCTGTTGCATTTTACTTATTCCATCAGAGTTATTACTGTGGTCAGTTTACCGAAACTTGAGATGTTTGGGATCATAAGTTTGGATGTTTGTTTCTGAAAGCACAAAGGAATTAGAGAAGAGCTTTGGATACAGAATTGACATATTTGGAGGCTCATTTAGGGTATATTAATCTGGAAGAAACACATAAGAGATACTGAAGAAATAAACTAGAAAGATTATATATTACTCCTGGAAAGAAGGTGTGTGGGGGGATTGGTTCGTTTGTTTATTTGTTTTTGCAAAAAGGAGGGTGGCAGTGAGAAAGTGAAGATGTAGTGAAGGATGCCTCAGTCTTTCAGCCAGGCTGACTGTGCTACGGTGCACCAACAGAGAGAGAAACTGAAAAACTGAAAGCTATAGACTAGATAAGTGATACTTCTGGAGTAGTTCCTGGGCCTGTGTCATTAGCAGCTTCCTCTTAACTTGTTAGAAGGCAAATTCTTGGAGGCTACTTCAGACCTAGGACACTCTAGGTGTGGAGCCCAGTAATTTGTGTTTAGAAGGCATATAGATGGTTAAAAGGCATATGAAAAGGTGTTCCCTATCTCTTGTTATTAAGGAAATGCAAATAAAATAATGAGATATAACCTCACACCTATGAGAATGATTATTACCCCAAAGACCGAAGACAACAAATGTTGGCTAGGATCTAGAGGAAAAGAACACTTGTGCACATCTGGTTGGCCCAACCCTTATCCCTTATGGAAAGCAGTACAGAAGTCTCAAAAATCTGGAAATGAAATTGTCCCGTTATCCCACTTCTGGGTAGTCAAAAATAAATAAATAAATAAACTGTGTGTGTGTGCGTGTGTGTGTGTGTGCATGTGTGTGTGTGTCTCCCTCCCACAATTGTTACAGCATTATTTAACCAAGAGCTGGAAACAACCTAAATACCCAGTGATGAACGAGTGGGTGAATAGGATGTAGTATAATCTACACAGTGGAATACTACTCAACTATAAAAAAAAGATACAATCCTAGTATTTTTCAACAACATGGATGTCACTAGAGGGATTTATGCTTAGTGAGATAAGTCTGAAGAGAAAAACAACAGTGACCAAATACTGTAGGATTTCAACTATGTGGTGTGTAGAAACAAACACACAAATAAGCTATATCAAGCCAAAAAGGACTTTTAGACTTTTGATAACTGTATTTTTAATATGCAATCCAGGTACCAATAATTATAATCTCAGACTATTTAGCAACATTTTCATATTCAGGATCATATATCACAATCATAAGGGAAAAAAAAACAAAAAAACAGAAGAGAATTGGAAAGGACAGGAGGCTTTTGTATTGGACCACTGCAAAACTAATAAAACAAATGGTGCCTTCCCTTACCAAAAAAAAAAAAAAAAAATATATATATATATATATATAAATAAAAAATAAGAAAAAGGATAAGAAGGTTTTTCAGTATGTTGTAGGGCAAGAAAAAAGAGCTAAAGCTGTAGAACTCACTGGATACATTGAAGATACAGGAGGAATAAGAGGTAATTCATAACAATGCTAAATGGGGGAAGTACAACATGGAAGCCGTGATGTTGAGTTAATAGGGACTATCTACCACTAGGCCAAACATTCTGCTAAGTCATTGGAATGTAAATATAATTAAGGGCATTTGGAGGTGAAAATACAGAAAGAAGAAAACAGTCATTTAATCTGGCCTCTGTCTCAATAAAGAAGACATATAATCTTTAGAGAGAGAGCGTGTACGGAATGAGGAAGAGAGCATGTGGATAAAAGGAGTCAAAACGGGAGAGCAGACTGTGAAACTTGGGGTGGCCCCACTGACTTCTGTAAAGTACAACACTGTTATTGGTTCAATAAAGGTGACTTTAGAAAACTTCCCTTGGAAGAAATGTCAGAATGAGTTATGAACTTCCTTCAACCATGTCTCACAGAAGACCACAACAAATTGGGGAATTTTATTCCCCGCAACAGGCTTATATCTGGATAAACGGGGAAAAAATATGATTAAAAGAAGTAAAAAAAAAAACTCTCTACCATAGGACAACCAAATGCATACTAATCAATGATTTTTATTTTACATGACAGAAAATATTGTAATAAGTATTACAGTCATCTGTAAAAAAGGAAAATTGATATCTAATCTCTATATAGTAGTTAGAAAAATAAAGTAAAAATAATTTGAAAATCAAAACGATGTGGGTTCATTTGTATGAGTCATTTTTAGTCAATTAACAGGAAACAATGGTAAATGAGTCTGATTTGACAGGAAATTTTATTGGTAGTAAATATTAGGGTTATTCTATAATATACTGTTGAAGAATAAGTCCAGATAACACAAAAATGTCAATATTATATTAAAATTAGATATTGCTGCTTTTTATTCTATCAGATAATTATTTTGAATGATGTCCTTATTCAGGTTAGTTTGGAACATAACATTAATTCTCATTTAAATTCTGATATCCATATTCCTTGTGTAATCTTTAAAATATAACACCATAGGTTTTTTTTTTTAACTGAACCTATGAATCATAAATTAATATTTACTTTCACTTTGATCTTTTTTATTCTTAAAATCTCAATAACATCTTCAGCATTCTGCACAGGCAGACACATAGCATCCTCATTAGAAGAAAGAAGAAATCTCCCATATGCTAAAACATTACAAGTGGGAACAAAAGCTCAACAGAGTCTCAGACAGTTATTTATAAGCAGATTTCCCTTTTGTAGGTTTGCAAAAATAAATGTTTTAACTGAAATACAAATAAAACCAAAGATTAAAAAAGAGCTTTTGTTTCTTTCCCAACACTATATGACATTTTGATTAAAATTAGGAATGTGACAATTCCCCCTGGAACACCATTAAATGTGCTATCATTCTCTCCAAAATTTGTCGACCCTTCATTCCGCTGATGTAAATCTAATAGAAAGTTCAGAACTTCTGTTACTCAGTAAAAAGTGTTAAAGAGAATCAAGATTACAAACTTAGTCAATACATATTGTCTCATCCATGTTAAGTCAGAATGATCTATTTCGACTATAGTACTATTGCTAGGAAACGGTAGTATTAGAGGTGACAAGGGAAAAAAAATGATTGCAGCCATGACATGAGATAGGAAGAAAGAAAATAGATAGGTACCCAATATTCTCACCATAAGGTTGAGAATAAAAGGTATTTCAAAATAAAAGTTTCTAGGCAAGTGGAAAAGTTTAACAAGTCCCGTGTCACCTGTATGTAACACAGTAATGTCATCTATGACAATGCACATAAAAGCGAGTCCATGCCTTGGCTTCCTACATGCTTTTTAAAAATATGTTTTCTTTTAAAATTTGAGTTCTGAATACTCCTTAAGCAGAATCCTAAGAGGGTCTAACAGGTGGAATTATGAAGGAGACTTTGTTGATGCATGTAGGTCTCAGGCTTAACTTCTAGTAAATCTGCTTGAGGAAACGCAGCAACCTGGGAATTGAAAAACAGCCAGAGCGATATGCCAGTTTGAGGCTATCATGCATAATCTTTGAATGACAGGTATTCCTTTCCTGCTATCAAATCTGCTCAGATTTTTATAATCAAAATCCCACATGCTCTGAAGAAAAATCTACCTGACTTGTCTAATGAGTGACTTCCCCAAAACAAAGTTTGTCTCTGCTGTCAAAATCCCTCACCCAATGATAATCACTCCTACCGGAATGCCATCAATTTCTGCTATTATTTCCTCACAGGTATAACTTTTTAAGGACCCAAACCCACTCCAGATCCCAGCTGATTGAAATGACACATCATCTCTGTACCACAATAGCTCTACTTACAGGGACTGTAGACAATGATATTATTATAAAATATCACCTGGTTTCTGCACTGTCAAACATTATTTATCCCCAGGTGATCAAAAAGGAATGAAATTTACCAAGCGGTACTGAATTTTTTCATGTTTAACTGAACTTGTTCTATTACAAAACAAAGCAATCCTTCCTCCTCTTAGATCTTTAACCCCTCTCCTTTTGCAAATAAAAATATATTCATTCCTTTCATTCATTTACCCAAAATGGTAACCAATTGTCCTATACTCTTGCTCAGCAGTTGCTTAAAGACTGGACTGGCTTCCTTTAGCCCAGGGATCAAGAAATATGAAAACAGATTTGAATTTGTCAAGCCACAAGGCCTTAGAGTATGTAATATTGCCACTCTGGACCCACATAGAAATAGCTATTTAGAAGATAACTCAGAGAAAGAGGAAAAAATGAGGTCTCCATCAAATATGACTTATTGCCTTTTCCCACCTGATCCCATTTATATGCCTCATGCCAGCATTGATGGAAGTGTGGGGGAGAACGGCTGTAGGCTTCACATTAGTCACTGTAATCACCAACCTCAATAATTGACAGAAGAGAGGCTCCACTCTGGCAATAGGGAGCCAATGAAAATGTTTTCACGCAGCAGTTAACCATTTATTCAAATACTCAGCCTGATGCATTTTCAAAAATTGAAAAATTCCTTCTCTGCTAGAAATGGAGTTGGAGATGGTAAAAATGATACTTAAATGCAAAGGCCTTGAATTGCCTACAGTAACCATCAGGATCCTACTCCCCCCAAATATTGAAGTGCACTAGATAGGCAAGAAAGTTTGACAAGTGAATGATGAGGTGATTTAAGGAATGTCACTAGAGTGTCGCCTTGTTTCTAATCGCTACATCGTCCTTGATTATGGCTTCTCAGCCTGCCCACGTCTATGTACAGACATCTCTGTAGTTATGTGATACACAGTGTCTAGATTTATAGTTGGTGGGTGATCTCGTTCAGGTACCTTTACTGGTGACACATTCAGCGCTTATTTGCAATGAACACCACACACTTCACGTCAGTGACCATTAGAAGGACACAGGTTTAGATTTAGTTCCCTTAGGTGGACAGTATAGAATTTACTTTAGAGTCCAATAGGCCCCAGTCAGAGAAAAAGAACTCTCATTTATAGATAGATGTAGATATATACATACGTGTGTGTATCTGTGCATATATGCATATACATATATATGTGTGTATCTATATATGTATATTCATATACTCTCTATATCTATCATCTATCTATCCAATTTCCTTACTTTAAAATCTGGCAAATTAGAATCCTTTTGTAAATTGGAACAAGGGTTCCCCAAATACATAATGAAACCCAAGAATCTCACTCAATGAAACTACCATGAGCACTTTAGTAGTGACTTTAAATTGTAGAAAAGTCTATTTATTTATTTAATTTTATTTTTTTTGACAACCACTTAGTGTTGGTCCAAGCACTTTGCTAAGGTGAGTGGCAGTGAAGGCGAGCGGGTGTGTGGGACAGAACCCAGCGCAGTGCTCAGAGGAGACAATGTGTGAAGCAGTCGGTTTACTGGAGGGCAGGGAAACCCCTTCGAGGAGATCGCCTTTTCTTTACCATGTGCGCGAACTTTGCAGCAGTAGCGGGACCAGAGCCGTATCTCCATTCTAGTGTTTAGCAGCACTCTCGTGAATTAGGAACTTGTAAAACCTAAAAGAGCAGTGTGTGGACATAATAATTACTATACCAGAACAGACCAATGGAGCAAGGCGTCTGGTCCCCACCCGGCAACGTGGCCAATGCTGCATGCTCCTGAAGATGTAAAACCCCCCATAATACACCTAATTGTGCAACACAGGACTACAGGGGAACATTTCTCCTGGTACCCAGCTGGTGATCAGTAGCGTGTGCCCTGAAACTATGGCGCTGAGCGTCCTGGTAATGTTATCCTTGACAAGAAACTGCCAGTGCCTTGCTTACTCCTAAAATGGAATTTTACAAAGCTCCCCCAAATGCTGGAATCTAGTTGGAACCAAACAAGCACCTCAGTGGAATTCTCTCCACTGTGTTCAGAATCTGTTTCCCTCTCTCCCTTTGGATTTGTTGCCGTTTGGTTTCCCTGAGCGCCTCCCTTGTTTCTTTGCTGCTGAGAAAAGAAAATAAGAGTATCAGCTTGTTTTCCTAACACCATTTCTTATTTCCCACAGCACGTCCTCCGGCGAGTCCCTTTGCCTGCCCCCGTTTCTATATTCACTTCTATATTCATTGATCTTATTTCTCCTCCTGGAGGAGTGACTCCCCCCTTCACAGTTCTTGCAAATTTCATGACACATTCCTGGACTGTTGTTGGTTTCCTTGCTACTGTTTCATTTGTGAAAAGAGTGACAAAAGTAAACATAAGATCAAAGTGGGAGCAGATTCAGAGAACTGTACAGGAGACTTACACATGTGGCATTATTTTGATACACTTCTTAATTGATATGGTCCAATATTAATTTACAGAATAACTATACATTCTTTTCTTCTACTGCTGCTGCACATGAAATAGATAATTCTACCCATTTCTCCAGAGAGAAGACTCTTTGTCTTGAGAGGTTTATCCTGAATTCCTTTTCAATAAAGAACTGGTAAACATGCCATCAAACAAAAATGCATATATGCACTCGCATATATTCAATGTACATGTTGCTTTGTGTTCATCTGCATGGAATTTAATTTACCTGTCAAATTGTTGCTTGGTTTTAGGTTTTCATTTCATGTTCTTTGGAGACTTGCATCATATTTTATCTTCCTAATTTAACTAAAAATATGTCATCAGCAAATATTGATGCCTAATATTCCCTTGTCTTCTGAGTCATCAATATCGGCAGCATTTATACTACGGCCACTTCACTCTTGATTTTTCCTTGATGAGACCTTGCCATTTCTAAGTGAGTGTTTTCCTCGTCCACTTAATCCACAATGGAATTTCAGGTTTCTCTCTGGGACTCAGTTTCCTTGAGAGATTTCTACTGAGAGAATATATCATAAGATTTTTCAGTGTTTAAATAAATTATAGTCAAGGAGTTCTTCTCCACAGCAATAACAGATCTTGGAAAGTTTGTAAAGTATTATAAGAACTGTCATTCTGTCCATACAGTATGGAGGGGATGTGGAGTAATGTAGTAGGAAGGTCAGAGTACAGCTGCTGCCTTCTGTGACCTTGGACAAGCCCCTCTATGCAAAGCCTCCATTCCCTCATCTTTAAAATAGAGATGATTAAAAGGCCACCTTCCTCCTAGATCTTTAGGAGAGCTAATAGGACAACAACAGCTGTTTGATATCTATGAATTCTCTCCCCTTCCTAGATGTGACCCTGAGTAATGAATAACAATGAGATCTGGAAGAACACTTCCTGCCCCATGTTTCTAGAAATCATCTTGTCAGCTTCCACTTCTCCCTTTTCCTGAGCACAGTTATAAGGTCTTCCTTCCGTTTCCCCTTACGCCCTTTCTAGATACCCCATCCTCTGTGAGGCAGTGATTGTGTCTAGATTCTTTTAACACATAACCCAAAGAAGATTTCATTCTTAAGATAAAGTTACCTTGTCCTCCATGCAGTTTGAAAGAAGGGAATACTAATAATGACACCAATAAAAAGGGAGGCAATAAAAAGGAGCGCATGTATGGACATACTTACAAAATTGTTCATGTGTCTTTTAATGTTCATGCATATAATTCATAGCAACACCACACCATCAGCACCTAACACCTTTCAATGTCATCTTGGTCCCAGATCACAGCACAATGTGCCTGGGACTTGACAGGTCTTGACCTATTTCCTTCACAAAAGTGTGTTCCAATAGGTTGTTGGCTTCTAAGGGATTCGTACATGGAAGATGATGCTGTGAGAAATAATGTGAATGGTGCAAAGGCAGATTTTCTAGACCAACGACAATTTTATAGCCCAAGTGATTTTCATAAACTATGTGCAAGGCTATATGAGAGATCATTTTAATTGTAAAGACATTTTTCTTAGCATCACTATGAAACCCACAGATGTATAATTTCTGAGATCACCTTTAGTCCTATTAAAAAGATGGGTATCACCTTGGCAGTCTTCCAGTCTTCTAGTTCAGCAGCTGTTTTAAATGATAAATTACATATTTTTGTTAGTAGCACAGTTACTTCATTCTATAGTTCCTTCATATTGCTTGGACGAGTTCCACCTAGCTGATGATTTATTACAATGTAATTTTTTGAGCTGTTCCATCACTCCCCCTCCCTCATATTTTTAAGCATTTAACCTTCAAAGGGTAACTCAAGCTCTGCAATCATGTTAAGAATGAAGGAGAAACTGGGCTACTGTCCTACTAAGAGGGTGGGATGACCCAGGATGGAATGTCCCTCACAGCAAATGCCTAGTGAGTGGGAGGTGGAACCTCATGGAGTCCCCAGTCCAGACTCCTCCCACAGGCAGAAAGCTCCAGGACTTTCAGCATTGGTCTGGTGTACCTTGCTGGCTGCTCTTCTCTTTCACCTCCTAGAAACCTGCTAAGAGCTGGCAAGGAGGAAAGGCAGGGTCTGGGTAGAATCAAGCCTAAAATTATAATCTTGTTAAGAAGTTTCCCCCACACTTCTTAAGTTCTTTTCCTACTGGAGATTCTAGATTCAGAATCACCCTAGAAAAATTGTGAACATCTGTGAATCTTCAACTCTGAACAGATTCTTTGTAATCTTTATATTCTATAGCTCTGTTTCTTTCTGCTTTCCAGTAGGGTAGTAATAATAAGAGTATCTATATCACATGTTGTAAAATTTAGAGACAATGCAGACCCAGCCTTAGCAGGATGCCTAGCATAGAATAAGCAGTCAATAAGTTACTGATGAATGAGGATGAGATCCATGATAATGACTAATCCAAAGGAATCCAATGCCCAATAATAGAAAACGCAACTAAACAAAACATAATAGAATAACACAGTGGGATGCCAATTATATTTGTTTTTAAGACAGATACTTGGTCTATTTAAAGTAAACTTGAACTCTTTAGGGAAATTCCCTCAATCCCACTGTCTGGGTCTGAGACCTAACTTGCCTGATAATTCTTCTCTGTATTATAATTTTCATAATTTCTTGTCAGATAAACATAGTTAATCTCTTCTATAATTGAAACACCATTCTTTGATCCTGTGTTACTCTTGAGGCACTGTTACGAGCTGTGCTTCGTATTATAGACAAGATCTTTACAAGAATGGTCGACATTTGTTATCTATACTTTATTCGTCTCGGACAGCTGACTCGTCCCTGCCAATTACTACACTTCTGAAACATGAAATCTTATGAGTACTCTTCAAGGGTTGATGCTCTTGACTACTTTTGCACATTCTCTTTGACAGGGACTATTGATGGGGGATGGGAGGGGCCTCTCCTAATTTTCTGACTCCTTTTTTTTTTTTTTTACAGTAAACTTACACCTCTTCATCTGCTCCAATCTCCATGTTTGTTGGTAGGACCCAAGTCTTGGCCCCAAAGATATAGACATGGAAGTATTCAATACTTAGATACTAATGGAAGTTGTGTGTATAAATGGAAAAGTAATAAAATGAGAGAGAGGGGAAAAAAGCTATAATGTCTCCAAGGTTCCAAGAATACTGAGGAAGCATAATACGTCAAAAAATATACGAACAAATAGAGATAACAATCAGGAGTGGGTAGTCAAGGAAAGATTAGTGTCAAATTCCTGACACTAAAGTGTTAAAAGACATAAGGACTGAAAGTGTCCACTAGATTTGATGTCATGAGGTTATTGAACTATTGTGGAAGGCAGTTTCACAGAAGTGATGAGGGCTGACAATAAGCTGGAATGGGTTAACATAAGACAGGAAAGAAAAAGAAACACAGTGAAATACACATATCTTTTAAGATGGAAATATTTCAAGAAAAGTGCCCTGTTGGTGATACTTACTGATCATCAATATCAACAAAAAAGATGCTAAAAAATATGGCTAAAATTTTCTCAGTAAGAATTATTTTACTTCTAGATAAAACAGTCTTTTCTCTAAATTAGAAAAGACATTGTATATGTATTCTAGAAATACTAGGTTAAAAAAGTCTTGTTTCAATATTTTAATAAACTAATCCTTTCATAATGATAATAGTCTTTTTTGCATATGTCAGGTTTTTCAAGTTTATGTTGTCACACTTGTGTTTTGTTTTGAAGCAGTCCACTCTTGCAAAGGAAATTAGGTTGGCACTGTACAAGGGCTTCATATCATAATTTCTAGGAAACTCTTGACATGCCTCTCACTACAGCTTTTTCCAATGTCCACTCACAGAACTGCCAGTCATTGCTCCTGTGCGGTAGTAACTGCCATGATGCTGTTCCACAGGCTTCTGCCTAATTGCTTGTTTGCTTTTTCCTTATACCTCCTTTGCCACTCCCCTGGAGTTGCCTTGAATTACATACAATTTCCATTTTCATGTGTGTATACTACTTGTCATTATTTTCAGTAGGCCAAACACTAACTGCTCACTGCATCAAGTATTTCTACTTGCCTTTCAAGACCAGTTGTCTCCATTCGCCACTGTGGTCCCCATACCATGTGGCCCTCTCATTTCTGATTGGGTTTGACCAATGGAGAGCACCAGTAGATGACTGGAGAAGAGCAGAAGGAATGTGGTTTTCATTCTACCAGGTCACAGGATGGACAGTCTCGCACTATGAGCCATAGCTTTCCCTCAATTCTATTTCTTGTTGGATTTCTCCTACTTTTTAAAAAATATGTAAGTGATTTGTAATGAACTCTAGCCCTACGATGCATTGCCATCCTTTATTGTAGGGGTTCTCTGACTCAAGCCTGCAACAGAATCACCCAGAGAGCTTGTGAATGTAGAGACTGCAGGATTTCATGCCCTGAGTTTAGACTCTGAAGGTCTGGAGTAGGGACAAAGCATTTGCCTTTCTCACAAACTGCCAAGTGATGCTGATGCTGTTGGTCCAGGGACCTCACTATAAACTCCTGACTCTTATCAGCTTCTCTTAGCTTTGCCAATCTCTTCACCAAAGTCTCTCAGCTGCAACTTTGGCCTGTGCCAGAGCCTGACTGATATTCATTGATAAATTTGCCAGCCACTATGAATAAAAATGTACTCATCACAACACAAAGAGCAAACAGACAGGACACTGTAAATTACACATGGCATTACACTTGTTTAACCCCTGAGAACACACCCATTAACTGTGTGGCCTTAAGACTCATTGGCAGGAGTCTGTCATGGTGATTCTCATTGACTGAGAGTTAAGATCAAACTGAGCAGTGGGGAGCATCCCAGTAGTCAAAGGAAGGCTAACACTCAGAGCCAGGGAGGATATATTAATAGGACACTGCCATGGAATGATAATGACACAATGCTATGGGAGACAGAGCTACATCTGGCATGTCATACACAGATGCTCACCATGAGTCTGATCATTTGTATAACTAACTAGAGATCAATGAGCCCAATTTATCCCTATAAAACTCAGTGAATAAATAAAATATCTCTAAATGCAATATGCTGTGATAGTTACCATTTCATTTTGTTTAGTCTAATTACCCTCCTTATGTGCCTATTTTGTTAATCCACAGTTTTCCATAGCTTGCTGCTCCCGGTATCTAAGTAGAGAGTCCAAAAGAACTTCTTCTTATGTCAGATTCATGGACTAGTACCAGGGTAACTGATGACTGGAATGAACTTGAAGCATTTAAAATAGCCAGAAAAATATAAAACAAAATAAATTCTAAACTACTCTTTTACTTAACGATTTGGTCAGTTAGATCATCTGTGAATCCATTAGGTACAGTGTGATTAGAGTAAGTTCCGCAGTTTCATGCATGAACAGAATCTTTCAATATAACCTCTGGGCTACTACAAAATGTCAGTGATTAATACATGAAGGTGTTAATTCAGAAGCTAATTGCCCTCTTCATATATGAGACCAAAATATGCAGGTGCAGCTCTATTGATTTCAAGGCACTCTGGAACTTACATCTTTGAATTTAAAAAATATATATACATGATGCCTTTTAGTAAAGCAACATTTAAAAAATACACCATCTCAAACTATGATAATAATTAAAATTGCTATATTATGTCTTTCAAGAAAGTTTACACTTTTTTTTGCCAAAAGGAAAATAGAGCATAAAGACAAAAAACAGCCAACATTCTTACTCCTCTGCTGAATTTGTAAAGTTCTAAAACAATGAAATTATGGGAACAGACAAATATTCAGGAATATTAACCCCAAACAAGGATACAGTGACAGCCAGAACACAGAAAAGATGACAATTTTTATAATACTGTATTCCCCAGTGGGAAATATTAAGTATTCTTCTATACAACATGAACATGTTTCAAAACATGAACAGTTTTATTTATATGTCATTGATGAAGAATAAGGTTCCAGTGCTTATGCTGTAGAAAACCTAACCTGATACCTATTTATTCATGATTTAGTTACTGATTAACAAATGTATACTGCGTATCTCTCAATCTCAGCACTATGCTAGGCGATGTGGAATGAGTAGATCCCATTAGCAACAATCAGCCTCATTAGAAATAATACCCGTGTCCTAGATTTGAATAAATCAATTCTTTCAAATTACATAATAAAAAAACTCAATTACTAGGAAAAGAATAAAGTCAACATGTACATACATTATACTATCTTCCATCTTCTATCTTCATCCTTGCTACCAAAATTACTGCTTATGATTCAAATGCTTCATGTCAGTTCAACCACAGCCGAACAGCATATGTGCTATCATCTCTATGCCTTCAACTTTCCATCCGCTCACCCACTTATCCATCCATCTGTCCACCCACCCAGCCAACCATCCACTTATTTATTAAAAAATTATTTATTTTTACTGTAGACTTTGGAAATGTGCCAGTGATTAAAACAAACAAAAATTTCTCTTTCATGGACCTTATATTTTAGTGTGAGAGGCAAGCAACAATCAAAATAGATAAGTATAAAATGTAATAGATTGGAATTTGGGGAAAAAAATAAGCAGGTCTGGGAGAATTGAAACAGTTATCTGTTCTACCAGAATTTTTGTGTTTCCTTCTAGAGTAGAAACATATACTTACCTATACAGGGTCTGCATTTTCTTGCTATACCTATATTTATATGGATATTTATGACAGACTTTTGTCACTGTAGTGGGAGCATAAGTGATGGGTGTCATATTCTGGCTTCTCTCTCTCTCTCTCTATCTACCATTCATCCATTCTATTGGTTCTGCTTCTCTAGAGAACACTGAAAAATAAAAAAAAAAAAAATGCAAGATTTTGGCTTGAACAACTGGAAGTAGCTATGTTTAACTGAGGTGGTAAAGACTTAGGGAGAAGGAATGGTTTGGTGGGTGTGTGTGTGTGTGTATGTGTGTGTGTGTGTGTGTATGTGTGTGTGTATAATACATATATATATATATATGATATTAAGAAGACACATGGATGGATTGGCCATTGTATATGGTCACCTGGAGTATAGGAAAGAGTTCTAGAATCAAGATGATATAAATTCAAAATCAGGAGACTGAGTGAGATCATTAGAGACATAAACACAGACGGAGGAAAGAAGTCTGAAGACTCGAGTTAGCTGTCTGGCATGTCAATACAAGCAACTGGGAAAATCAGGAGGAACATGCAAAGGCAACTGGCAAGAAACAGCCTGTGAGGTGGGAGGATAACCAGGTGAGCATGGTATCCTGGAAGCTGAGTGAAGGAAGTATTTTAAGAAGAAGGGAATGATCAATGTTTCAAATAATGCTGGTAGGTCAAGTAAGGACTGAGGACTGAGAATCAAAAATTGGATTTAGGTCCTTTGTGTCTGACACAAACATTAGAGGCTGGAATGATGGAGGAGAAAGTTTGATTTTAGTGAGTTCAAAAGGGCATAGGTGGAGAATTTGAAAAAGCCGATATTGACAATTCTTTCTCAAGAGTTTTGCTTTGAGAGAGAGGAGAGAATAGGGGTGGTAGTTTGTAGAAGAAACAGTCTGCTGATGTGCAAATGGTGAGATAGAGAAGGACAAATTCATGACACAGGAAAGAAGGGAGACTTGGTGGAGAAGTGCCCTGGAAGCAAGAGAGATGGGGAGGAGACCCTGAGGAGTGTCACAGGGGTGACCCTGACGAAAGGAGAACTGTCATAGTGACAAGAGAATCGAGCACAGGTGCAGACACATGACACATGTCATCCTCTTCTGGTTGTGTCAAAGGTATCACAGCTGCTAATCACTGTCTTGCTGCATCATGACTCTCCTCCTTCCCTCCCCTCTCTTCTCTGTTCTTTTCTCACCTGTCTGCTCCTCTTCTCCCTTCACATTTTCTTCCAATAATTTGACCCATACCCCAAACTTAAACTACTCAACTAGAATGGAGACTCTCAAATTAAGTCTTTATCTTTGAACGCTCTGCTCTGCTCCAATTCAGATATTTCCTATTTCAAATCCATGTCTCAAAATAAAAGTAATCTTTTCCCTTCAACTTTCCCCTCCCCCACCATCACACCGCAGAAGGTATCTCCTTCTGATTTCCCTTTTTCTGAAATGAGGTTCCCCAACCTCAGAAACTCAGAACAAGTATTTACTCTCAAATTCCAAAAATACTAAAATAACATTTTAAGTTTGGGAAAATATTGATTATTTTTAGAGTTGTGATGCGCTATATGTGCAGGTACTATTCTCTCTATTTTAATAGTTGTATAAATTTTCTATTGTGCAATTGAAAAAAACAAAAACAAAGAAACAAGCTCAGGACCATTTTGATTCCTTCCAGTCATTGTCCTTTGTGATCCAGTGTGACTCCCTAGTCCTGTCAACCTCCCTTCCATGTACCCTACTGTCCCCAGAGTTCAGTTAGGTGCAGATGTCAGTTGTATTTGAAAGACAAAGATGGTTACTGAATTGAAGATTTTATACTTATTCCCAAACATGAACTGTAGATTAATCCCCGGGAAATGCTGGAGAGTGGTAGGAAAAAATGGCAGATTAGAAATTAGTCTACGTTTAACTTTGTCATTGTTGGATGACTACCTATGGAAACCACTTAATCTCTTTATGCTTTACCTCCTTGTTGAAAAATCAGAACGAGGGTTGTTGCAAGAATTGGCATGAACTTGAGTTCCATATATGAATTTCAACTGAAGATGTTTCCCACAGTGTTAATCTCTATCGGTTGACAACATTAAGACATACAGAAGTTTAATAGGAATGTTCAGGTTTTTAGCTCCTTTTATAACCTAACATCAGACAACACTGTGCTTGCATTCCCACATGGCCAGGACCAGCCCCTTCCTCAGAATGGGCACATGTACAACACAAGTCTTCTACCCCATGGCTGGGATAGTGTCTTCATATTTTTCCTGCCCCCATGTGTGGAGACATTTTGTTTTTGACTCTTGTCTGTCTACTCTATTTCTAAGATGATCTCTCAGATTGAAACCTGAACAATTGGCATTGACCAGAATGCTAAGGACATCAAAGGTGTCAACATTTGTGTGTCTTTTCAGACCCCATCCCAGCATTTAGCAAAGTCTTAATTCATTTTATTTTTTCCTCTAAACTCTTTAAAGGAAGACTTCTATGTTCATATTGAGTTGGATCAAGTTAGATCAAGTTTAACACCATAAAGAACACACCAGTGTATGTCCCCACCACTTCTACAGCATTAAGGTGAATTACTCTTGTAAATAACATGTGCACAAGTGAAAATAAACAACTTGATTTTCAGAGATGAATCTCACAATATTTCTATAACTCTACAGTAGAGTACATATAGTTTTCTCTTCTCCGTCTTAAGAAATCCAGTAGAAGTTGAAAAGAGTAAGAAGTAATAGAATATATCTTTTCACAAAAAGGTACATGAAAGGTATTTATTTTAAAATAAAACAAGTAATGTATTAATGAATTTCAAAGCTGTATGAAAGCTGCTCTGAATACTCAGATTTTATCTAAACAAAAATTGTAAACAGTCATGACTGGACTGTGTTGTAGAAATCAGCAGATTCTAGTCACAAGATTCATTAAGGAAATGGCTATATTAATTTAAAGTGACTGAAATTTTGATGTAAATTATGGGTCATCCATTAGAGATGAGTAGAGGCTCTTAGCACATTCATCTGAAGATGCAATAGAGGAATATCTTATTTCCTACAAGAGAGACTTAAAATATGTGTATCTTTAGCTTCCTCACAGCAGTAAGATCAATCACTTGAGGCATATGGTGCTAGCAATATAAAATATATAGGAAAACAGATAGCATATGGTTTGAATTTTAAAGGTATGCTGTGTGAAAAAAGTATTTCACACCTTTCCCCTCAATTATAAATGGCCATAAAAGAAATTAAAACTTGCAAAATAAACCTTTGAATTAAAAAAAGAATCAAAGAGACATACACATTGAAAATGGATCCTTTCAAGAGACCAAACTTTTTCAAAGGAATGAAGAAATAAGGCTACATTTGTTACTTCAATATTTTTTATTCACGGTGAACTTTCAAAGAGCAAATGGCAAATGTTTACAACCCCATAAGGCCAATGATGATAAAAGCGAAATTTACAGTTGGCAAAGGCAAACATGTAAATAAGGTTTACAGCTCTTCCAAACATCAGGCATTCTAAACTGTGACAAGATAGAATATCTGTTAACTGAATGAGATCATTGCCAAATGCTACCTATTCTCATGGTGTTAGACTCAGACTATCAATGTGACTAAACTGAAGGAAAAAAAGTCACATTTTCCCCTTCAGAGAAAACCATAAAAATGGAAGAGAATATAAAGAAGATATTCTTTGCTTTCCCTGGATAAAATGACAGCATGACCTTCAATACAAACTAGTACATGGCATAAAAGAATTCATAAAGAAATTGGTTTGGCATGTAGAGGCTGACATGAGTGAATTTAGCATCACAAAGTGGACAGCTACCTGGTTTACTGAACCTGGTTATGGGAGAGAACAAAAGTTACTAAACCAACTTTATGTTCCATGTGTTAAAATACTACAGGTATTAATATCCAAAACCGTTTCCAGAGCACTTTCTGGAATTTACTGAGAAACTGGACATATTAGTAATTCAGATTTTGGTCCCAAATCTATAGAATTTCCTTTTCCTCAAGTATCTCCAAATAATTTAGACCTTGGCCTCTGAATCAAATCAGATTAAGAAACGTATTTTAGATTATCTCGGAATTTCAGAATTATTACTTGGAATATACAAATATGTAATTTAAGGTACCTGACCTAGGAAACATCAGATCTTAGCCTAACCTATCTTAAATGTACTCAGAACACTTACTTTAACCTACAGATGGGCAAAATCATCTAACACAATAGTCTGTAGAGTATCAGGTGTTACTCTTATGGTCAAATGACCGAGCCGCTACCCAGTACATGGGAGGGCATCATACTGCATGTTCCATGAATAGTGCTAGTCCAAGAAAGATCAAAATTTAAGATGTGAAGTATGGTTTTACCAAATTCACACCATCATGATGCAAAAAATAGAAATTAGATCAATCATACTAAGTTGAGATCATTAGTATGTAGAATAAGCCACCTTTGAGGTTCTCATTTTTTCTGTGTCCAAACAGCCCCCCTAGAAGAAAGATTGGGTTAATTATTGAAGAATAATGAAGTTTCAAGTTCATTCAAGAGAATGTTCATCTAAACTTGTTAGCACTCCACTTATCTTTTAAATCAGGAAATCCAACAAACCCAGGATGATCCATTTTAATCTGTTGTTGAAATATGACTGAAGATTTACTTAACATGACAGAAATAAATGCTACAGGTTTTTAACAATAAATCTGTGATGGACCGAATTCTCGGATGTCCTCCCAGATTCTTGCTCTCTAGTATACATACCCTGTATCCTATGGATTGTGTGAAACTGAAGATGATGATTACTGATTACATCACATTATATAGCAAAGCAGAAGGGATTCTGCTGAGGTCATTGACATCAATTCAGCTGATTTGGAACTGATCAAAATGGAGAAATTTTGGGTGGACCTGACCTATTCTGGTGAGCATAGAAAAGGAATAGGGCCTGCTCTGAGGAAGACATTGGATGGATGAGAGAAGTTTGAGGAAGCTCAGCAAGGAGCTAAGACTGGCCTCTAGGGACTGAAAACCAGCAGCCAGGACTGAAGACTGAGGTCCTCCATCCACAAGACAGGGACTCTGTCAATAATATGAGAGAGGTTGTCAGTGGATCCTTCCTTAGTTAAGCCTCCATATAAGGGCAAAACAGCCCAACTCCTTAATTTCAGCCTGTTGACACCCTGGTCAGAGAATCAAACTAACCTATCTCCAGATTTCTGATCTATCAAACTGTGAGCTAATAAAGGAATGTTCTGTCATGAATCTATTTTTGTAGAAATGTGTAATGCAACAATAGAAAGTTAGCATAGCACCCCATCAGCAAAAAAAAAGCTATGAGCATACCTTCCTGTGTTGTTATTTACAGTATACCATTTTCAATCTCAATATCAAATATTAAGAGAATTTGTTTTAGTTCTATATATTTTTAGTATAAAATTATGAATAAGAATTCTAATATGTTCCTTCTGCATCTAAGTATATCAGGCACCCAGGTGTGGGGGATAACAATACAAAATTTGTAAATCTTTAATGACCTTACAAAGTTAGGAAACTGAACTCTTCAGAAAAATGTATTTTATTTCACTCTTCATAATTACTCAATGAAATCAGGTAACTCCATGTTCCTCCTATAGGAAATCACATTGACACCTGCCTGTTTCTCTCACTCCACATTTATATTGTTATTATGTCCTATAGATTCTGATATTTGTCAAGTTCCAGGCACCAGCAACTTCCCCTGGACTTTGAGCAGTTGACTTGCTCTGCTTCCATCTTGCCCTGGTCTCTATTTTTCGCTTAAAATTTGTAGTGATCTTTAAACGCATGTCTGATTATGTCACTTCTTAGATCCAGTTTCTTCAGGTCCAAATCTCAGGGTAAAATCTAAAACCTGTTTGAAAGGTCCTTATCTCTCTTGTTTTCAGCTGCTGTCACTCCCAGCTGACTCCATGCCCTCCAGTCACATTGGCTCTTGTTCCATGGCTATGTTTCCCCTCTTCTTACCTGAGAGCCTTCACACTGGTCTCCTCTACTACTGCAACCCTCCCTCATCCTCTGCCTGGCTCCACCCTCCTCAACCTTCTTCAGGTTTCAGCATTTTGGTCACTTCCACAGAAAAATCTCCACTGATGCCCATTCCTACATTTTACCTAGGTGCCATGCTAAAAGCTTTCATCTCATCTATTCTGTGCATATATTTTTCATAATTTATAACACATATTTATGCACTCCCATGCTTACTGTAGCCCTATTCATAATAGTTAAGAACTGGAAAATACTTCGGTGCCCAACATCAGGTGAATGGATAAAGAAAATGTAGTAGATATATGCAATGGAATGATATTCAACCCTTAGAAGAGATGAAATCTTGTCATCTGAATAAACATGGATGGATCTAGAGGAGATTATGCTAAGTGAAACAAGTCAAAAGGAAGATACCAGATGACCTCACTCATAGGTGGAAGGGAGTAGGCAAAATAAAAGAACAGGTGATACAAAACCAACACATGGACACTTGTCACAGAACTGAGATTACCAATAGGGAAAGGGAGGGCAGGACAAGTGGTGATGGAGCCCACTGGACAATGGTGACGAACACTTGATTTGGTGGAGGGCAGGGTGTGCTGACATATATTGAGGAATGGGGAAACTACCCATATTGGGGAACCTCTGCATGTGAGTTTATTTTAATGTGTAAAATGAGTTACTAGAATAAAAAATTTTAAATTAAAAAAAATCATGTATTTATTTACAGTGATTATTTATCCAGTGGATGGTAGACTGACAGGACAGAGGTTGGGAAACTCTGCTTTCTGTTCGGTTCAACCACTATAGTACTAGTGCCAAGCAGACTCCCAAGTGCATAATAAATTTTCAGCTAATATTTCCCAAATGAATAAAACTTTCTTACTTAGTTATTGGCTGTTGATTTCATATCTAATGACTGAAGCTTCCACAAATAAAATGAATGCTATATAAAAGAGTTACTTTCAACCACTCTGGCAGAATCAAGAATGACCAGAAGACTGAATGAGCTTAAGGTGACAAATATTTGCAAAGACTCCTCTGGCTCCCTGTTTCTATCACACAGAATCACAGAAAAACTCAGGAGTTTGACTAGTCACATCCCTGCTGCTCATATAGATCTGAGAAATGTTCACTGTAAAAATCTTTGAAATGGCACTGATGACTGTACTGCTGTAGAGCTACAGATTTTATTTACACACTACTTTTATAAAATTTTTGAGGTGATTTTAGCCCAGGAAATAAATGCAATATTATTGTAAAAGGAAAAGAGAATCAGAAACTGGCAAGAGGGTGCTACTCATGTGCTACCCAAGAAGGCAGATAGAGTTGCTGTGACAGAGCTGTGCTCTGACTGACGGGACACAAAAAAACAATCAAATGAAAAGCTCCTTACTTCTCACAGTGGAAACAACATTTTTTCAGTTATTTTCCAGACTGAAGTCCATTTGTAACAGAAACAAACCTGTCAAGAATTCTCTGGAAAGTCATTGTATCTTTTCTGGGCTGCATGTACATTTTCAGCACAGTCCATAAAGCTGCTGGTCACCCCCATCCTCTGTAGAGAGGTATATAGTGTTTACAAAGATGAAAGCAGCAGTCCCTCCATCTCTGGATCATGCTCTTTCGCCATTAAATTCTTCTGATCCTCCATCAAAAGTCTATTTCCCTTCCTCTTGAATGATCCTGCCCGCCCCGATGTCATCTGGTGAACAGAATGAAAGGGATGTAGTTGAGGGACTTTCTAGTGTTTCCTCAGGAAAACTTTGGGTTTTCACTGTTGTCTCCACTTACCCTGAGATTACAAAAAAATCTTTAAAAAATTAAAAATTCCTGGGCTAGATTCCTTACAGAAGGAAAGATCTGGAGAAAGAGGCCTGGCCATCAGCCAAGACCGACTGCAAGAAAAATGAGTAAGGCCATCTTGGACCTTCCAGCCATTCCTGCGGCCATGTGCTTGCAGCACCATGAGGGAGCCCAGGTGAGACCAAGAAAAGAATCCCTCGCTGAGTTCAGTCCAAAATGAAGAGCCATCAACTAACCAATAGTTATTGTTTTAATTACCATTCCTGACGTGGTTTATTACGCAGTAATAGATGACCAGGAAAACTACAGAGGAAAGGTACAAGTGACTGTGACCCATACTACCACTACTTGGAAGGGTTTGAACCATGAATGGGGTACTCCTCATTTCAAAATATTTTCATGTGGTGTCCTATGCTTCTCTCACAATGAAGGTCCTGGATGTGATATATCCCTTCTCAATCAATCTGAGAAAAATGAGCTCAGGAGAAAAACACAAGGATTAAAATAAAAAAGAGTCATTAATGTGCTTGGCCTGAGGCACTTCTCTGATTTCTACCTGTTCTCTCTCATCCAGGACATGATTAAACATCCCTTGATTCTTGAAAGTTAGGCATGGCCACGGAATTTACTTTGACCATTGAAATGTGGATGCTAGATTAAAAGTCAGTGTGTGATGAGACATCTCTCATTTTTCTCTGGTCCTACACCACTACGAGGGGCTATGTTCCAGACAGCGGTTGTTCCAGTCACGTGCATTCTGCAATGAGGACAAGCCAGTCTGCAGCTGAGCGAGAGAAAAGGTTAGGCTGAGAGTTGGAGACTAGTACTACAGTTAAATCTCACCCATGTACTCTACTATACCTGTAGTAGATCCTAGACTGGTTATGTGAAACTAGAGCTGAGTTTCATGAGAAATGACCTGATGGATACATTAAAATATGTAAATCTGTCACTTTGCTGAACCACATTTCCCAGCTAATATTTAGATACCACCCTCAGTTGGGGCTAATACATTGTTAATAGTACCTAGTATACAGGGATGGCCTAACAAAGTCTGCGTCTGAAAACCAGTATTAAATCAATCTCAGGGTTGAAAGGGGAGAAAAGAAAGTCTCAAATCATAAGAAGTGCAACCTATGTAGAACTTTCCCCCCTTCTGGAGTTACTCTTCCTTCTCATCTTCATCGTTATAAACGTTCTCTGCCATAGGCCACACTTGCAATCATTTGGAAACTTACTTTGTCAAAAAAAAAGTTGTCCTTAAAAAGTTGGTGGAAATATTTAAAAGGAAAATTCATTCCTCTTTGAATGCTTATGTTCAAAAGGGAGCAAAGGCATTGCCTTTTTTAAAAGAATAAAAGAACAGCACTGAATTACAGGTATCCCATCACTATGTCTAATACAATAGTGTATACATTTTAAGATGGTAGACATTTTCCTATGCATCATTTATCACTTTTAAGCTAACTTAATATCTCAAATATAAAATTGCCTAACAACTAAATGAAGATTTCTATATCCTGGAGTCATCAAAATTGTTGCTTATACATGAAATCTTGCTTGTAACTTTATATTTTAATCTCCAATGAATATAATAGATAACTGTTTACAAAGCAGAAGAAGGCCTACAGCACTGAATAATTTTAGAAATGACTCGTAAACATTAGTGTTGGTGACATAAAACTCTGATTCTGCAGAGTTTTAAGGATGACTTGGAAGTGAGTTCCTGACTTGGACAGACATTGTTATATAATAGTTCATTTATTCACATCATGAAGCTATGAAGTAGGCATTTTTACCTCCCTCATCTTTACCAGTAAGAACAGAGTGGTTAAGTAACTTGTCTTAATGTCACACAGATTGTAAAGAGCAGAGCTGTTATTCAAACCCAGATCTGGTGGATTTCAGAATCTTAATTGTTTTTCATTAAACTGGTATGATTCAATCACCACCAGAATTTTTTAATTTTTATCCTAACATAGACACACAATTATTAATATACCATAGTGTTTGAAATGTTATTATTAGAAATAAAATCATCAGTATTTCTAATTTTCCTTCTACGAGATAATGATATACGAAGGGGTAACATACTGAGTTATGATGTAGTAAATTAAGGTGCTAAGTTATAAGCTAATTATGGAAGAGTTGGGGGCAGAATGAGGCCACAAAGTATCTAAAAGCCAGGGACCCTACAAAAAAAGGTACCAGAGAACGGAGTGTGATATATTAGACACCAAAGGCAAAGCTAGTTTATATGACCAGTCTCTCAGAATCCGATCTGTATTTAAAAAAACATCACCTCCCATATCATTCAAAGGCTAGCTGTAGTATTTTTTTTCCAAGTATAAGGATTCACAGGAAAAATTTTGACTCAGTATTTTGGTTGAATGACAGCTGATGTTTTAGTTAGCAAGTAAGATCGAAGACCAGCAAAGGTGAGAGAAAAGGAAAGGAAGAAGAAAAGAGACCGTGCATACACAGTGATCCACTGCCCCACAGTCCACCACTTCACAGCTCATATCTAGACAGCATACATGGGACAGCACCAGACAGGTTAATACAGAGATATCACCACCATGGAAAAGCCCTTAGGAGGGAGGTTTAGAGAGAATTAATCCCATGTTTAACACTGATAAAAGTTTGGCTTAAAAAGGGATATAATTCCCAGGGTGTGATATTTTTAATTTGGCTAAATGCATTGTTGTTTAGAGTTTAATTTAAATGAATGTCTACATGTGCTAATTGGAATTACTTGGACGGTCTGACCTGTTTGATTTGAAGTGGGAGACTAGGAGAAACAACCAGTTGGCTTTCATAGCTGTCTCACAGCTACTTGAGCTTTATAACTACAACTCATGATGAATCTCTTTCAAACTCAGGAAATGGGACAACATACAGCTCCTTTGCTTGGACAGTGAGAGTTCATTTTACTGCTGCTGGACCTATTCCATCCTTGTATCCAGGAGTCTACCTTTAATATCCAGTTATAAATGATAAGATTCTGACTTTTGAGACTAATGGAGAAATGAGACAACATACAGAATACATTAAATGATTTTTTTGTGAGACCCTGGACAGAGATTGTAGAAGGAGTTATAGACCTTGAGAGGTTTTCACTATCAAGAGGCTATTCATAAAAGCACACTGCTTACAATGGCAGGTATCTGAGGAAGTGAGCCAGAGTGTAATTAAAGTTAATTGATATGTTATTGTTCTCTGTGTTGCAGCTTTAAATATAGAGAAAAAGATGAGTGTTAACTTATCAAACTGCTCTTCTATGAAGCAAAACTGAAAACAAATAAAGACAGTTATGTAGAAGGTACTGAACAAATATTTTCCCTGACCTTGAGCCTGGCCTTTCCTTCTCCCCAAACAGTACAGTAAGGTATTAAGAAAATTGTTTCTTCATTTAATATGCACTTTGAAGAGTGGAAATTTTCTTGAAAGCATGGTTTTCTCAGTATGGAAGAAGTCACTGAATTAAAATGTGGGATCATTTATATGGTGAAGGATAAGAGTGGGCAGTGGTGGTACAGTGAATATATAGAAACGTTGATCTACCATGATGCACATCTAAAAACTATATAACGTTATGATGCAATGCTTCTTTTTTAAAATCTCAGGAAAAAGTAAGTAAAATGTATTTGATCTTTTGTTAATTTCACCAACAGTAAAGTCAACCATAGTTTCTTAACTATATTAGCGATTTGACCTATTTGATTGCTGTACACTGGCTTCATTCTTTTTCCTTCGTTCCTATTCCCTCAATCTCCTCAACATGCACCTGCAGAAAAACCTCTGGTTAAAGTAATACAAGGCTAATATATGCCAAACAAGTTAACTAACTACAGAAATAGAAAAAAATAGTTAATTCTATTTGTTCTCTGAATAGAACACCTATCCATATATTACTAATGCATCTGAAAAAAAATTACACTTTCTTATAAATGGCATATAAACATTTCGATTTGAGAAATTAGAAATATAATCAATAAGGACAAATATTAACAACCGACATTTACAAAAATATATGTATCCCAGGCCCTCACTGCTTATTTTCAGTTCTCACAATTACATGAGGTAAGTTCTATACTCTTCCAATTTAAATGGTGAACTTGAGACTTAGACATTCACTTACTATACAATATTTCTTTTCTTCTCTATTTTTCCATATTTGACATCGGGAGTCTATCCCTAAAACACAGACTTTCTGCATGGAAACATTGAAAGCCCATTTCCAACTATTTTAAATGGGAAAAATTTTAATTGTGTCACATGTAAAATCAAAACCTCAAATAAAGTTCCTCAAAGTCATTCAAAACAAGTAAAGCCATCCACTAAGTAACTATCAAGTTAGGATGTCAAATGCCTAAAGCTTTATTGCCTTGACCAACACACAATGAATATGGCTACAGATCATGCTTATAACTACAGTAAAATGTTTACAATGAGTACTGAGGTTTGAAGTCTTGAATATATATTTTTTTCCTTTATATCAATTAGAATAGATTATTTTCTGAGAAATGTATCTATGAGAAGTACAGATAGGTAATACAAACAGAATGACTGGAGAGTTTCATAAAGGACTATTTATAAGGTATGAGTAGGGTTAAGAAAACAGAAAAGTTGAAATATCATGTAATAATGCTCAGAGAAAGTAACTATAATTGTAGAAAAGGACACCTAGCAGGAACTATGGCCTGAACAGACAGGACAGCACATAGTATATTTGGGAAGAGTATAGGGAATAACTATCTCAACCAAACTCTCCTTCCTTTCCTTTATTTCTGGTGAGTCTCCCATTGATCAAAGCCAACTAAAAGTCAGAGACTATTAAGACCCTGATGACGAAATCAATGAAGGTCACCCATCCAGGGCACTGAGCAGAGTATAAAAAGACGAAGTTTGGACCTGAAGGGGCAAATTAAAAATACCCAACACAACATGAAATTTTGTTTCACCTCCATTCTCTGCTTTGATTTTCTTTGTTGAAATGGCATCCGTAATTGGTGTCAATTCTTTTGTCCTTTATCCTTCATTGTCCAGAAGCAAAACATTGAAGTGCGATCCTGGATTACCCCCAAATCCTGACAGATTTCTTATTATAGAGATCTCTATTATAAAAATTGCAGTCACAAACACTAGTCAGAACAATGAATAATATCACAAGCTGCAGACAAGGTTTTAGGCCCCTTTGCAATGAAAATACTTGTAAGATGAGTTCTATCTATAAAACTTTATTCAGTTCAAATCCCCTAAATTTTCTAAATTGGCTTAGAAGCCTTAGGCATTTCAAAACTACCACTGCCTCCAAAATTTTTGGCCAAAAATAGACCCCTACTACAAAACAGCAGCTGCAGACATCAGCAACTTGTAGGAAGAAAATTAAAACTGACACTGCCAGAGAGCTAAATCACCCTCTGGTCAAGAGCTGATAGACTAACACCCTCTAACCCCCTTTCCCAGGAGCAATTAAGAAATGGGATGGTTAAGTCTCATGAGTTCCTTCTCCATGTTTGCTGAGAGGACACGGTTAATTGCTTGCTAGCTACATGAGTCAGCCAAAGATTCATGATAGGACCCAAATCAGAGTAAGTCATCAATGTTGATAAATAGGCTCTGGACTCACCCTACACTGCCTGCAGGAACTCATCAAGGCCACAGTCTGTCCCAAGTATAGACTCCTTAGATAAGGAGCCTGCCACACTCAGAGGAAGCAAATGTCAAAACTGAAGCCAGTGACTGCAAGCTTTATATTGTTGCACTTCATTTTCAAAGATGACACCTCTGTTGGTGATTATGTGGTGTATGTCTAGGGAAGATGGAAACTCTGATAGAGGACTTCAGGTTCAAACACACTGTGTACTCATAAAGTTCAGTGTGTGACTGCTGCCACTATTACAAAATCATAAAATCCTTATTCCCAAGTCCACCAAATGAGCTTTGATTTGCTGTTGTACATGGTTTTTGTTGGACTCCTTTCCAATGGTGATATTGGCTCTACGAATGGAAGTGTATAGGGCATCTGCTTTACTCATGATAGATCCACATACACACAAATAAGCTGCAGGGATACGGAGAGTTTCTTCATAGTAATTAGTGGAACTGTAATTGGGTGTTCCACATTTTTAATCCCTGTTCCTTAGCTCATTGATAGTCATGTCACTTCCAGTTTAAAGCTTCTTACTGTAAATAGAATAAATCTCCAACTCAACCATGGCGGATAAAGTTCATGTCTTGAGTGTTTGATTTCTCTTATTCTGTCTACTTTCCCATCACAGTTCTTTCCCACCTTGGTCCTTTGTGCTGGTCTCACTGTAGGAAAACCCCGAACCCCAACCCCAATTCATTCTCTAAGGTCCCATCTATGCTGAACTGTTACCTCTTCAGAGATAATGTAGAATAACTAACATCCTGCCCCTGCCCCATCACTATTACCCCACCTAATATATTTACGTGAGAACACTTACTAAAATAGAAATAAATCTTACCATTTTTGTTTTATTGACTACTGCCTTTATTTGTTTTCTGCATCAGCTAACAAAGAGTAAGTACTTAATACATATTTGTTGATCGAACTTAAATTCCACTGTTGATGTGATGACTCATGATGTCATCTGCCTATCAGTCAGTTTGCAATACTTATGTGAAAATTTTGTAAAGATGGGGGTTAGTAGGTGCATGAGTAGTGAGAAGATGGGAATATAATGGAAACTAAAGACTTATTCCTGCTTCTAGAAAGAGGGATTCCACCAGTTTCTCAAGCTTGAGAAACCATAGGCTTATGTAAGATATTAATTCCCTTTTAATGGTTATGTGTTTATTTTAATATAATTTCACCAGAGTAAATATTACCTAAATAATGATTAAACTAAGTTGGAAATTATTTGTCATTGTGTATATTTCATATTCATGTTGTTATTTACATTAAATTGCAAGAGGAATAGGGAAAAACAAGTCTTTTCTCTCCTCCTTTCTCTGCCAAAATCAAGAAGACCTGTTTTAATAACCATGAAATAAGGAAGAAAATTGGACTCTTAGTTACCATTGGTTATTTAAAAAAAAAAAAAAAACTACTTAAAAATTTCCTGACTCAATTTTCTTACAGTAAATTTCCTTCTTTATGTGAATAATAAAATAACTTTCTCAAAGATGTATTATTCCCTTATATATGGCAAAATATCTTCTATACAGGCATAGTTTTCAAAGGTTTCACATTCTTATGTCTTTCTCATTGCCACAATCGCTATGAACACAATCAACTATCATATTTTGTTCATGAGGTACCCTCTGACCTCATAGAATTAATACTGTATTTTAAACTCATGGAGGAATTCTGTCTAAGCTTTAGCAGGAGCATGACTGGTATATAAAGCCCTTATGATGTATTTTGAGCTGCTGTGAGTTACTTAGATTGGATGTTTGATGTACCCATTCTGTTTGGCTTTCCTCTGAAATAATTCATTTGCCTTCTAAATGGAATCATGAAAATACTTAATAAAAATGGTAATACATCCAAGGGCACATGCTATAACTGAAGGATTGATGTAGAGAAAATTTTAGTGAGTGAAGACAGGGGGTGGTGGATGCTGGCTGAAGGGCGGAGGGGGGTATTCATTAAGTGATAGTGGCTTCACGACATTTTTCTTCTGAAAGATATTGAGCTGCGTCTAGGATTCTTTTCTAAATTTTATCTGGGGTCACTGTGTCTTTCTCTGGTGAAACTTTGCTAACCAGTCACAAATCAGAACATTGCAAAAACAAAACAAAACAAAAACAACTATTTAGAAAATTAGACTAGAGAACAGTTTTGAAGGCATTGACTCTCATAGTCCAGTAATAAGTCTTGAAAATATAAGTAGTACCGACGAAATGCTCTAATCACATAGAAGTGATTTAATAAATACAAATATAAATGCCCACAATCAGCAGTCATAAACTTTGGATGCTGTGTTCTTTCTCCTCTGCCTTTCATCTCTAAAAGACAAATGAAAATCTGATCATGAGACCCTCAGGCCGAGAGTATGATTTGACACTATCTACAGGTTAGTTGAGTCCATACTCACCTTTCTCTTGCTCTTTATCTAGAGTCTGCTCTTTCCCAGTAATTTCTTTCACCTCTAAAATCCTCACAGTATAATTAGTCTCTAGAAAACTGCAACTGAATGAACTACTTAGGGCCCCAAAGTTAATTACTGCTGAGTTACACAGAGGCCTAGAAAACTAGTGTACAGTTTTTTAGAGACAACCTGAAAAACCACAAAAAGAAGTCTGCTACAGACCTGCTGATCACTTCCACAGCTTCTTTCTGCAAGACCATGTGCCCCACTGACCTTCACTGAGAAAAGGTGATACGACTAAAGTGAGAGGATGAGTGAAGCACAGGACAGTGTAAATGTGAAATGCTGAAAAAGGAGCTCCTTGAGTATATACTACCCTTAAAAATGTGCGAACATCTCAAGATTACTTAGAGGTTAAACATACTTCTTGGGTTCTACCCAGGCTTCTAGAATCAGAATTTCTAGAGGAGGGGCAAGGAATCCCTACTATAAATAAATTTGATTGATTATGTCTATTGACTGGAAAAGAATCACTGAGAATAAAAGGGTCAGCTCCTCTTTTAGGGAGAACTGTGAAGAGAACATCCCACTAGGTCCCAGCGGGATTGCAGGATGAGATCCAAGATAAGGAAGGTGGGAGAAATTGATTGTAATGCAGCTCATATCAATAGTTCTTACATACTGTTATCTCAGAACTCTTTTGTATTTAAACAAATGTAAAGACTTTAAAGAGCTTTTGTTTATGTGAGTTATAGTTGTCAATATTTATCATTTGAAAAATTTTAAAAAAATTTATAAATTCATTTTAAAGAAACAATAGATGTCCAGGAATATATTAGCAAGAATAGAAAAAGTCAAATGACATCATCTCAGCATTGTGCTAAAAACAGTTTTGATCCTATGGACCCACAGAAAGGGTCTCAAGGATCCTCCCAGAAATGTAATTTTCTTCCTGGTATTATAGTTTCAGGTCATAAACGCAAATCATTAATTCATTTTGAATTAATTTTTGTGTAATATTAAATAGTAGTCTCATTTCATTCTGTTGCATGTAGATGTCCAGTTTGCGAAACACCATTTTTTGAAAAGACTTTCCTTTCTCCATTATAATTCTGGCTCCTCTGTCCTAAATTAGTTCTCTCTGTAAGTGTGGCTTTATTTTTATGTTCTCAATTTTATTCCATTGATCTGTATGTTTTTATTGCAATACCATACTTTTTTGATTGTTATTGCTTTGTAGTATAGTATGAAGTTGAAGAGCCTTTATTGTACTTCTTTTTTTCTCAGAATTGCTTTGATTATTCAGGGTTATTGGTGGTCCCATACATATTATAGTATTCTTTATATGATTACTTTGAAAATACCAGCAACCTTAGAGGGGAATTTGACCCGAATGGCAAGGGAAACAGAAGCAAAAATAAATAAACTGAACTAAGTCCAAACACAAAAGAAACCTACAGATTTGGAAAAGATATTGAAAATGCACATGGTCAAGAAGAGATTAATATATAAAGAATTCATATAACCAACAAAAACAAAAAAAGTCTATTAAAATAAAATAGGCAGAAATCCGAATAGACTTGTCCAAAGAAGACATAGTCAAAACAGGCATATAGGGGAAAATGCTCATCACCACTTATTATTAAGGAAATGCAATACAAAATCGCAATGAGATATCATCGTACTCCTATGAAAATGGCCTATAGCACAATAATTATAAACAAATATGGGAAAAAGGAACCCCTATACATTATAAATGGGAATTTGGAGTTATTTATCTGAAAACAAGCACACTCATTTAAAAATATCTATTTACCTCCATGTTCACTGCAGTACTACTTGCAGTAGCCAAGGCATGGAAAGCACCTAAATGATCGCTGATGAATGATAAAGATGTGGATACTACCCAGTAATTAAAAAAAAAACAACAACAAACAACCCCAAGAAATCTTGATAGTTTTGATCATGAATGAAACATGAGGTAATTACATTAAGCAAAGTCAGAGACAGAAAAAGATGAGATGATTTTATATGTGAAGTATAAAGAAACAAAGCAAGTAAGCAACTGAAAAACAAACCTTATACTCTGACAATGAAATGGTAGTTACCAGAGAGGAAGGGGAATGAGAGTCTGGAGCAATGAGGAGAAGGGGTCAATGTGATAATGGTGAATTTGATGTGGTGCTAAGAGTATGAACATTTATGAAGGTGTGAAGCTGTACTCCTGAAACATACAAACTAGTGTGCACTCATGGCACATCATTAAAAAGAAATAACAATAGACCCATTACAGTTTAATGTAAATGAGACTTACATGAGAAATCATTAATTTTCCATACTAGAATTATAGTGAAAGGGATGATATCATTTTCCATTTTATAGATCTCTGTCTAGCTCAACAGAAGACAGCTGGATTCTCCTATCTGCTTCTGCAGTCAATCTGTTACAAAATCACAGGCCATGTGGCTTCTGCACAATCTTAGATCAATCATGAGAGCATAAAAGCGAAAAAGTCAAATAGCAACTTAGCATTATAATGAAAACAGTTTTGATCTTATGGGCCCACTGAAAGGGTCTCAAGGACCCTTCCAGAAGCCCCCTCATCCCAGGCTGAGAAGAGATAGCTTGTATTAAGAGGCCAGCAGGGTTCTGAGCGGTGAGAGACATACTGCTATTACCATGATCCCTCTTTCACAAGTAAGGAAACGAGGTAAAGAGGGATGTTATGAACTCAGTGACATAGTTGGACTAAAACCCAATAGTCATTCCCAGCACCCTGATGCTGTACTGTCTCCAGGTTTAGAAAACGCAGGACAGACATATTGCCAGGACAACAGAAGCAAGAACGGGCAATTAGCAAGGTCTTGTGAAGTGATCCTCCACGTGGCCCCAGCTGTTGGCTCCTCAGCTCCAACCGTACCAGCTCATTTTTGCTCATGTGATTTCTAGCTCCCCAGTGAGGGGACCCTATGGTAGAAGGCATACCAAGAATCCTTAAAACACTAAGTTCCAAACAAAGGGAGGCAGAAGATTTTCCTGAATTTATCACCAAGGTTAGAAGAGAGCTCTCCACATTTAAGTCCTTTCTTCTCAATAGTAAGTTTTCCTAAAGAAACAGAGACTTAGTAGACCAGCTTTCACAAATCTGTAAACTCTTTAAGTGTTTTTTTTAAATAGGAATTTGAATACCCATACCTTTGCAAAAAACAAAATATCACAAACTTTTAAAGGTTGCTGTGTAGCAGCACTTAGAACCTATTAAAGGTATAATAAAAACATATGGCTGTTTTAGATATAAATAGCTTCTTGATCTCGACAAAATATGATGTGACTTCCTGAAAGAGGAGTATCATAATGTTGCATCTATTTTATTCAACTACATACTGTTTCTCTCATCACACAATTTAAAAAGAATCATTATCTTTATATTGTCTAGGCTTGAATGAGGTAATATGATTCTCAGTTAAGGAAAAATGTCGATTAGCATGTTAGGACTTCGGACAAAGTCTTCTTGTCATTCAGTGTTTTAATAGCCAGCTTATTTTATATTAAAAAAAGTGGGAAATTAAAAAATAAAAAACCCCAGATATAATCCTTAAAGCTTGAAAGACCACAATATTGGACATCGGTGATTAAAAAGAATAAAAAAAAAAAAAAAAAAAAGACTATATTGGTGCTAAAAATGTTAAATAATGTCTGATCTCTCTTTCTCATATCTTAACCAAAGAATCATTTCGATCTCTAAGCTGTTTCTAATTAGGTGTTAATGACCTCAGAGTTGTGTGAATTTACCATTTCTGTACCTCATTTGATTTCCCCCCTGGGTTAAAACAATACCAAAAGGACTGAAATGAAGATAAAATACACCTCTACAGTCCCAATGGTGATTGGATCAGAGATATATAAATACAGAGAAGTCCAGAGGGAAAGATTATTATTAACTTTAGTTCCATGACCTATGCTAACCAAGAAATGAAAGTAATTATAGTGTTTTCGTGTGTTGAGCAAAGGGGTTCTCAGACACGGAAATCATGAATGAAGCCGACAGAGAGTATCACAGGCACTTGGGAGGCTGGAGGTTTGGAGGTTAGTGTTTGCTCTATGTAAAAGGAACAAAGCAACACACAGTGCCTAGGAAGATATAGTCTCTTGTTGTAAAATAACCACCCTTGTCATTAAGAATGACAAGGTAAGAATGAAGTATGAATGAAGTAAATGAGAAAATAATCCAGTAAGAAAAAAAATTGATGTATCAACTCTGGTGCTTGACACCAAAAGTGAAACATGAACAGGTTTACAGAGTGACTTTATATAGATTCTATGGTGGATTCCAAAAGGTATCTTTTAATTAGTGAATTAAAAGACTATTATCTGCATATATGCTCTCTATACCCCAAAATTCCTATGCGTGAGTAAGGATGAAGTAAATATTTAGTCTCTAGTAATCCTCAGTGAAACATTTTATTTATTTGCATTTGAAAGTTTGCACTCATTATAACTCTATAATTGGCAATGCCTCAGACTAAGGACTCATTCAGTTGTTAAAAAAGAAATTCTCAACAGATTTTAGCCAAGGATTAGGAGGAAATAGAGTTACCAAACAAACCTTCAAATATTGTAAAACAAAATGAGTCATTTTGAAGTGCTGTTGCATCCATAAATCTTGAACAGATTAAAAAATATGCCAGACGATAAAGTGACCTGGTTATCATTTAAGAGAAGAATGGAAATGAAGGAGGGAAAGATGGGAGGGAGGGAGGGAGGAAGGAAGGAAGGAAAGAAGGAAGGAAGAAAGGAAGGAAGGAAAGAAGGAAGGAAGGAAGGAAAGAAGGAAGGAAGGAAGGAAGGAAGGAAGGAAGGAAGGAAGGAAGGAAGGAAGGAAGGAAGGAAGGAAAGAAGGAAGGCGGGGGAACAAAAGCTTGATAATATGCCATTACTCCATATTGACTGAGCTGGTAAAGTCACCACGATTAAAATGAAGTAATTCACTTTGAACTAACTCTAGTTGACTTGTCTAATGTGCCTAAGGACTGTCTGTGGAAAGCCCAGAGGAAGTCTTTTGTGCTTCAGTTAGCAATAAAGCTCAGAAATCATTATTCTTTCAAAGATGAACATAGATAACAGAGGGAACAAAAAATGTCTGTGGTCTTGTGTTATACTTTCAGCCTACCCGTAGTCTAGTCCTGCTGCTTGACTTGGGTGAGATTTTACAGGTGTGTTAATTTAAATCTCATAAAAACCCTCTTCCCATAAAAACTACATTCACCAATGAACTTCAGTTATTAACATGGCAAAAAACATGCCTTAGACTCTGGCCAACATAGAATCAAGAGTGAGAGCTTATTCTTGAAAGCTAAGGCTAGAGTTATCAACCCAAACTGGAGGTCAGTTGGCCTTCTGGTCTTTTCAGGGAGACTGTTCACCTGACAGTGTAGCCCTTTTGTTTTGTTTTGTACAAGTGCCCAGCAACCAGTTAGGAAGAGCTATTTTGCAAAACTTGAGTGGGAGAATAGTGGTAGGAAGCAGAAGCCCTTATGATTCTTGGACTTCTTGCCCTGTCCTGGTAAACATGCAGCTCCCATTTCAGGAGTGCCTGATGTCTATATAGCTGAGTACATACAGTATATTCAAACCCAAACAGAAAACCAAACATACCACCAACCCCGCCACCATTCTCTGAACACCTGTTCTTCTTTTCCCTGCAGTTATGTATGAGACAATTTCACAACATATTTGTACAGGTGAGTCATGGTGTCACATCGCTCATTTCTGCAATTTTAGATGCAAAAATGAATTGTCTCTCTGGTGTTCAGTGGGATAAACGCCTCCTTTTTTGATGCTTTGATGCCACTGTGTAAAAGACGGTGAAGTGAGGGACATGAAACTAGGTTAAAAGACTTAATAGAACTATACTACATTGACAAAGCTCAGGATTAAAATTCAGTCACGCATGCAAAAAATGTAATAAATGAATGAAAATGTATGTTATGGGTCATTTCTGCTTTAATAGCACCTTTGTGCGACGGAATCCAAATAGCAACAGTCATCTCATACACGCCTCACAAATGAAATAACATTAGGTTTCTAGGCACTTAATGACACACAACTAGCACAGAATGAGACTTGTGCCTACGGATTTATTTCATGCAAACATCCGGGGCGTGGAGAGACAACTGATCAGTCAAAGAGAGGACTCCATTTAAAGCTGCTGTAACATTGATGTTCTGGTTTGTCTCCATTTTTCAGCTAAATAGAGGTTTTCTTTTTCACTTCCCATAAAGTCTTCAACTAGCTCAAGCCTTCTAATAAATTGCAAACTCTGTGACAATATATCTTCTATTATGCCGCTTGTTACTTTACTAAGACAGGAAATTAAAGCAATAAAACACTTTCAAAATGATAGGGTACACTCAGGCAGTCATTTTTCTTATGTTCCAGTATTATTCTTCAGAAGACCTTTTATGATACTAATATTAAATTCTTTGAAGTCTGAAGAATATGTTGAAAGTGTTGAATTTCTAAGATATAGGGCTCAAATATTGCATCTACTCATGCATTTATTAAAATTGAATAGGTGGTAGAAAATTTTAAAACACAAAATACAATACAGTTAAATAATATATGACCAGATACATTTCAAGTCCATATTAGAAAGCCCATTGTGTGGAAATTTGATTGAATGCTCTGGAAAATCTATTTTGCTTTTTCTCACCTTATGTGGCCAAATGCACAACATATGCGGTCATTTGTATAAAAGGCTGGTGACTGGAGAGTGACGTGCCGAGAACCAGACAAACACCATAACGGTCATTTATGCAGCGTGCTCACATAAAGGAAATTGAATCAGGCTTATGAGGCAGTGCATTCTTTATTAACCTCCTAGAGAAAGGTCAGACAACTGTTCTTTTAATGGGAAGAACACTATGTGAAAAAGTCTAAAAGAGAAATGCAAAAAAACTGCAATATAGCCTAGGCAGTATATTAGGCCATTGTATTAAAAAGCTTATGGAGTAATGTGGGAAAAAAAAGCCCTCTTATTGACTATTATCAGGGGGAAAGTGTCTTATTTTCTATTCAGCTATAAGCATTTTCATCTAACTTTATGGAAAAAGAAGTAGAAGAAAAAACTGATAAGAGGAAAGTGTGAATTTAGAAGGAAGGAGGACTCATAAAAAGTATCTTCCCCCCACCATTCTTCTTCAATACTTCATTCACACCCACATTCCCAGTTCTGCCCTCCCTCCTTTCCTTCCTTCCTTTTTTTTTTTTTTTTTTTTTTTGCTAAGGTTTGCAAAAAAGCAGGATGAAAGATGAGCATTCCTTCCCCAAAGACTAAACAAAACCCCAACTTCCCCATTTGGTAAAACTGCAGAGTTGCTTGAGCAGTGCAGGGATTTTCCTCTTCTTTGGAAACCCCAAAATTTCTTTCTAGATGTGTCATTTTAAACAACTGCTATTTAGCAGGTGTGAATGTTCCAATTAAATAGCAAATGCTTTTGGAGGCAATACTGAGAGGCTCTGCAATGTCAGGCTCCATCCCAATCCGCTACCTTTCCTCGCTCAGCTGATTAGGGTCAGCACTTCAAAATTAGAAAACGAAGCCCTTGAACCCCTTGTCACAGCTATATACACACTTGCTAACATTAAAGGATCTCCTACACACCAAAGGGAAGTCAAACTGGGCCTGCATGCTGCTAATTTACTTCAGTTCTTTACCAATTCCTATTCCTGTCTCAGAAATATCTTTTTGATATTTTCTGAAACATTGTCCTGAATTCCCAGTGATAAAATTAGCTGGTCCAATCTGAGGCATTAGTCCTCAATAACTTATGTTTCCCTTCTCATCTGACACAGTTCCTCTCTGCTGGAATTCCAAAGCAATCAACTACCTGGGGATACTTTTCCCCAGAGACCTTTCTTAGCACACTATATCAATTAACAAAAAAGCAATTTTGGACCCCCTCCAACACACCGCACTACCATCTGGTCTCCCTGGAACCTCATGGAGAGGGGCAGATTTCAATTTGTCAAAACAATGCAAATTCCCCAAATTATTTTCAAATTATGCACATGTACTTCAGTGTCCTGCCCATTCATCTCTTAAAAGGTACTTTGCAAATTCCTCTAAATTTATTCTCCAGACTCTCTCTCACTCTCTCTCTCTCTGTCTCTCTGTCTCTCTCTCTCTCTCTCTCTCTGTCTCTCTGTCTCTCTCTCTCTCTCTGTCTCTCTCTGTCTCTCTCTGTCTCTCTGTCTCTCTGTCTCTCTCTCTCTCTGTCTCTCTCTCTTTTCTCTCTCTCCCTCTTCTCTCTCTGTCCTCTGTCTCTCAGTCTCCCTCCCTCTCAGACAGGTAGAAACGGGGGTTATAAAAACTGAAATTTAACTCTAGAGAAAGAAGAGTTTGTAGAATCTAAATAGCTTACTCACCAAGAAGAGCAGATAATTAGCTATGTCAATACCCTATAGACTTACTTGCCAATTGCCAGTGATTTCTTTGGGAATATCATTTTGACGCAGCAAACATTTGATATTTTTTGAGAGGTACCACAAAGACTTCCACATCAAAGAAAAATATTCCAAATGTTACCATTTGTCACTCTTTTCCTTTAAGGCTTTGAAAATTCCTGATAGAATATAAGCAATTAATTTTTCACTCATTATAATGAATTGATTTAGCAGAGGAGTTTGGCTGTTATCTTGAAAAATTTTGATGTGAGGGTGACAGAAAAGTTCTGGAGCTAAGTAGCTAAGTAGCTGTGGCTATTCAAATTTAAATGTCAATTAATTTAAAACCATTTTAGAAATTTAGATCCTCAGACTAGCCGCCTTCAAAGAGCTCACGAAACTCGTGACTACACACCTAGCAGCCTAGATAGAGAGCATCTCTATCACTGAAGAAAGTCATTCTGGACAGCGCCTACATTCCAGAACTTGTTCTGTGAAGTATATATGCAGTGTATATGCAGGCACATTCTTGAGATAAAAAACAGTTCCGTGTGCCAAAGACCAAATTACAAGCCTTCCTATTTACACTGAAAGTGGGCCCTTTCTATGAGCATAATGTTAAGTGAGAGATGAGAACATCTCAGTTCGCTTGGGTATATGTAACTGGACAGAGTTATTTCATTGTATTCTTGCTTTCGAATGACTTGCAGCTACTGTTGTCTCTGTTGGTAGCAATCAGCCTTCAGAAATGCTCAGCCAAGATCTGCAAGTGGAGATGATTCTGCTGCTGGCTCTGGAAAATGACCCCCGTGGGGCAAGTAGAGTCTTGCAACTCTCTAACCAGAGTAATAGATTAAAAATGTCCTGCACCTGGAGCCTGGCGCACCAGTCTCATTATAAGTCTTCCTGGCAAGCTTGAATGACCTGGAATGAGATGCTCCTCGACTGCTAAAATTGCCGAGAAGACATAAAGCCAACAAACATCATAAAACACAAAAGCAGGAATGTCTGTGGTTGGTAGCTACCAAGAGGCAGAGGAGATAAGAGACAAGGTTCTCATGACTTCATGTGACGTACTGCATCCATGGATACTCCAAGCTAGATTTTTTTGTTTTGATTAATATATTTCTCTCCACGTCCGGAGAGACCACCAGGTTCGCTCCCACCAATGAGTATATACATGTAGACTTGCACACAGTATATACCCGAGATGTACAAATTGTACAAAGCAAAGCACATTTTTGGCAGAGAGAATATCTATGAAGGTCCTGGGGCAGGAAAGAGCCTGGCAGATTGAAGGACAAACGAAGGGCAGAATGTTTGAGTCACAGTTAGGTGGGCTGAAGTGGGACAGCAAGTGGCAGAGACAAGTTCATTTCAAGAGCAATGAAAAATGTGAAGTGACTTTATTCAGATGGGCGACATTACTTTGACTGCTCCAAAAAGTTGGAGAGATAAGACTGAAAACATAGTGTCCAGGCAGGAAACTCAGGTAAGAGGCTATGTGTGTTGGACCAGAAGATGATGGGAGGAGGGAGAAAAACAGGTAGACGTAGGGTGCAATTTGAGAGAAGAATCAAAGGGACGTGAAATCCAGATTTTTGCCTGGAGCACCTGGGTGGGAAGTGAGAGCACAAATAGGGGGGACTGAGGTAGAAAACGCAGAGTGAGTGGAAATTACTGTAGTGCCTGAAATCCTCTCATGAAAACGATAAGATGGACGGTCCAAATTAAATCCAAACTTACTAATGAATTCTAAGTTCTTAGAGTTGGAAATTGCCCTGAGGAAACATGAAGTCAAAAATTTAACTTATGCTTAAATCCCATAGGCCCAATACTATCAAAAGATTTTAACTGCTAACTTGTTTTTGGACAATTAGAGTACCACTTATTAGAGTATAATAATGTTCCAAAAATACCATATCTAAGATTGAAGTTTGATTCTATTCTAGAACTTTTTTAGTACCCTTGATTTATAGTCTTTTTCTTATATTTAAGAAGATGAATCGATTTTACTAGAATTCACTTATTTTGCCCTGGTTTATTTGTTTGTTTTTTTTATTGATGCATTCACGTATTTCTTTGATTAGCACATGACCCAGTAGGTTCATTGAACACTAGACCTGCATTTTTAATCTCAGTTGATCTTGAGCCACTTGGTAAATCAAAGATTACATGGCCATTTAACAATAGCTATTAGTTAGTAAACACTAGGTACGATAACATATTAAACCAGTCTCTGCAATAACAACATGAAGTGGCCTTATTGCTCTAATTTACAGATGTGGAACTGAGGTGCAGAGAGGTTAAGTAACTTTTCAAGGTCACGGTTACAATTTGACCCTGTCCTATTTCCTCTAGCATGTGACTAGGATTCAGTTCATGCCACTTTGACTAGAATTTTGACAAAATGTAGGAAACAGATGGTATAAAACATTGTCACCACTGTGCTTGAAAAAAAAAATGTTGGAACAGAATTTCAAATCCAACAATAAAATCATAATATGCCACATACCGGGATACATTGATTTTAAAAAGTCTTAAAGAAACATCTCCTTTGAACAACACTAGCCTGGGTAGAGTAAGGAGGTAAGAGTGCTGTCGTTTCCTATCTAGAATAAGGGGTGTGGGAAACTAAGAGGGAAGAGACATGGGTCTGATGGTCACACACAACTTGTGTTCTCAGGACTGATGCAGTCTTTGAACTTGCCACTGTGTTTGGTCCCTGGAAGCCCGAGAAAAATTCCATGTGGGACAAAGAGAAGGAGAACTGTTATCTGAAGGGAGAGGGGGAGTCCTGAGTGCCCCCCCGATGAGGAACAGTAAGAGATATTTCTGTCAAAGGCTCTCACAATCCTTCTAATTTTTTTTCCTCCCTAACAGTGAAATTTCTGCAATGTCTTTTGTTTTTTTTCAAAGCTGTTTTTAAATGCTGAAAATCACTGTATTCAATTCAACATTACTAAATATAGGAATAGATCATCCCATCTTTTAATCAAGACATATTTAATTGCAACTGTGATAGGTTCAGGCAACTTAAAAGCTCTAACTGCAATAGACATTTCTGTAGGCAAGTTGTAGTCATCTTTATTTCTAGTCCTCTTTCATGCAATTTATTGGAGATGGCAGATTCTTTTCTGAAGCTACTACTGAAAGCATATTTTCTCTCTGATTTTCTTTCCAATAGGTTTTAAGATTTTGAAAGCAGGGATTATATCCTTATGCTTCTTTCTACTTATCAAAGTATAAAGTCTATAGCTATAGCTCCTTACATGTAGTAAGTGCTAGTTGGATAGGAAGAAGCATTTTAATATTTCATTATTTGATGACATTTCATATCATTTTTATTCAAACTTCAGACAAAACATTTAGGGACTAATTTTCCATACCTACTGCAGCTGTATTTGCTTTCCTTCTTGAATCTAACTATTGCTCAAGATTAAGTGGTACTAGAATGTGCTGATGCTGTTGTAACCTTTCTTTCTCTTACGTTAGTGTTGATTTATGTGATGCCAGCAAACCAATCTAATGACTAATGACTGAAATAACTAATAATAACAAAATCGAACATATAAGTTGTGATATAAGGTTTATAGTTCTCTTTCATAGTTATCACCTCCTTCCATAAACCCAAACCCACCAACAATACAATTACTGATGTATTAGGATCTTCAGTGGGAGTTTTCTGCTCTCAAATATCACACCAAGATATATGCAAGATCAGCTGATTGTTTCAACTGAAAACTAAAAAGTTTTAGTGCTTCATATAGAGTCAGTAAATGAATATGGCTATAATTTCAACAACTATGGCATTTTGTCATTAAGAGCCTCTTCATTTCCTAGGAGTTTCATGTTGAGTCATCGAGATAGCCTGGTTATATCCCTAATAAACGTTTGGAGACTAGCAAGAAATAGCCATTTCAGCAGGTGGCACTGCACATATTTGCAGTTTCTGATCCTCCTTTAGGCAACACAGTTGAAGGCTGCATGATGAATGAGCAACCACTGATTGGTCCTATTGTGTATTTGTGATTCTTCTTCTTTACCCCCCCTAACTTTAGCATGCAGAAGATGCTGTTGGTGATCAAAATCAAATATGTAGCATATTCACTAAGCTAAAATATAACAATGACATGGAGTCAGATGATGCTTTCTTTGGGACTTTTTGGGTGTTACCCATGTGTCAAAAGTTGGTTTAAGATTTTAAATTCAGTTCTTAAAAACAGAAACTCTGACTTTTAGAAGTACCATCCAGGGACAGCTCATGCATTTCTGCCACCTTTTACCCACTTCTTTTTTTTTTAATTTCAAGAGTAACATTTCTAGAGAGTGGATGACATACCTAACATCACAGAAGATAGTTTTTGGCAGATATTTCAGGATATTTCAATTGCTAATGGTGTCGAACTTTCAAGTGTAGACTTAATATAAAACTTGTCATTAATGACTCAAAAACATCTTGGCAAAAATCTTGTACAAATGATGATTTGTGATACCTAATACTAAATGCAGTGAAGGAAAAACTCTTCAAAAGCAATCAACTCAGTAGGTACCAGGAAAAATGCACATCGAGGTAACAATAAAATGCTGTTTATCTCCACTTGATTGGCGAGAGTACTTAGTGAGGAATGGCCCTTAATGAGTGATAGGAAGTGGATAAACTGATTATCTTTTTAATCACGACAGTCATATAAATTGGGACATCCACTTTGGAAAATGGTTTATCTTGTCAAGCCAAGCATTTATATGTCTTCCTACTTATCAATTCCATTTAAACTGTATCATTTAGTTTTACCTCTCTTTCATTTTACAGAGAGGTATTATGGTATATTGAATTGTAGCACCCAAAAGGGGTGTCCACAAGGAACCTAAAATAATTGTGACTTTTGAGGGCAAAGTGTTATATAGATGTAACAAAGTTATGATTTCTGAGATGAGAGCATCCTTGATTAGAGTACATTCTAAATCCAAGAACAAGTTCTCTTGAAAGTCACAAGGAGGAAAGGGCTATGAAGCTAAGTCAAAAATGGGACCATATGGTACAAGTCAAGGAAAGGCAAAAGTGGTAAGGACTAGATCATGTTCTCTAATTCATGTTGAAGTTGTAAACTTGAGTACCCCAGAATGTGAGTGCAAGTGAAGATAACACCTTTAAAGAGGTAGTCAGAATAAAATGAGGTCTTTAGAATCGGCCCTAAGCCAATCTGACTGGTGACCTAATAAGATACTGGGACAGACAGAAGGATACCAGGAGCCTACACACACACACAGGTACAACGATGTGAAGAAATGGACATCTGCAAATGCAAGACAGAGGCCTCAGAAGAAGCCAACCTTGTCACACCTTGATCTGATGAAAACTACAGGTGAGGGGCCCACCAGACCTTTGAGTCCCCCCACCCCAGGACAGGGATGTATGTCTGTGAGCAAGAGCCTGGGAGTGTGTATGTGGGAGAATCACAGCAACAGCCAGGAAGAACAAAGAATAACTGCCTCCCCAAGTCCCTATTGTCAAGGTCCAGACAGGCAGGCTCCCCAGATAAGTGCACTGCTTCTCTTCTGCTTTGGTAGGATCGCTCTGGAAGTTTCTTAGAACTACCTGAAAATCTCAAATAAGAAAACCAGGAGCTGGGAAGAGGATTAACCCCAACTTAGGTATAGATGGGTCCCACAACATCCCAGGAATGGAGTTCAGATCTAACTCCTGCTTTCTCTGTTACTTCAGGTCACAAACATGGTGGCCTAGGGAATGGTACAGTTCTTTAGCCCCTGGACTGGAGATTCATTCCTGAGGGGCAGATTGCGAGTATTTGAATTGAACAGTGGGCAAAAGCTGGGTTGACAATATTTAGTATTTTGAGATAAGGTGTAGGTTTCTCTGGAGCCCTCAAATTTTAGAAACGAACCTGTTTAAAAAGAATGTTCATGTCATTATGTACAATGACCAAAATCTAGAAACAATCCGAATGCCCATGAAAAAGGATGCATGAGTTCACTGAGGGCATATACGTACAACAGAAAAATACACAGCAATCTAAATAATTAAATTACAGCAACAAGGAACAATGTGGGTTAATCTTAGCGGTATAACACCCAGTGAGAAAAGTAAGTCATAGAAGACTACACATAGCATAAATACAAAATACATTTTAAAACAGCTAAAACTAAAAACATGTTTTAATAATAAAGTGTATTATTATTTCAATTATTTCTCTAATCTAAATTAGAGGAGGAGGATGGTATATATATTTGAAGATTCAGAAGAATGGTTCTTGTGGTCTAGGGGACAGAAGATAACCTGATGGAGAGAAACTCATCATACATATGTTACTTAGAATGGTCTAGGCATGGAGTTGTCGAAGTGTGTTCATGAGAGTTAATCTATTTTTAAAGCAGATAAGTAAATAAAGGAGTACATAAGAAAATAAAATAATATATAGATAAACAATAGAGAGAAAATATAAAAGTGTTGTCTAATTTTGTACACATATCATCCAAGAATCAAAATTTAAAAAATCATCTTTTCTCATGAACTATTATTCATCAATATATATTGTTTTATGAAGGTATTACTTATATCTTACAAGAAACTTTGTCCAAATAAAAGGAATACCGAGGTTAAATAAAGGAGCTATGTGAGTCACCGAATGCTGGGTCAAATTTTTTATGAAGCAAACTATATTCTTGATTACCATATAAATCTAATTATATACAATTCTGGACTATTTCAATAGTAAAAGAATGTGTGCAAATTATTTTACCATTGATAATCTGTACCTCAATTGTTTGCCTGTGACAAAGGACTGGATCATTTGATTTGTTTTCTCTGTCTGCCCTCCTCAACCACTGATTTGACAGTGCCCTGCTGTTGCTTTTGTACCAGTTTTGAATGTGGCACTAATAACCACAGTGAATAGCTGGAATCTTCTCTCTTTGTGTTCTGTCTCTGGTGTTTGGGCATAATGAAGGGAATAATGGTTCATGCATTCAATTGGGTTGACTTGAGATAATGAGGACTTTGAATAAGACATCTCTGCTCAATGTGATTCCTTCATTCTTTCTTAACTGGGGAGAAATATTCTACCTACATGCTTGTTAGTATTCGGGGATAACTAGATATGTTTTGCCCTGCCTGGATGTTTATGCAACTTTTCACCTTACAGTTTCAACCATGGGTGCTGAGAGAATAGAGCCAAATGAAAATTTCAGGTAGCTAAATTGTCCACAAGCTAACATAAGTGTTCTTCTTCCTTTTTTTTTTTAAGCGCAGTGCATGTAAAAAAGATGGAAAAATTTGTTTTCATCTGAACTTGCACCACAGGTATAATGAGATTACTATACACATATTTGAAAAATCTGCATGGTTAAAAACAGAGTCCTGTAATCTCTTACATTCATACTACTTGAAAAATGGCAAATTGTTCCCTGAATTAATAAGCAAATGATTACTCTCTTCATACTCATATTTTCATTCTGGTCATCATTTCATGGCTATGTGATTACAAAATATAATCTCTTCTACTTTGAAGACCTCAGGTTTTCTTCTTTAGGCTTCTCTCATGATCAAATCAAGGTATGTTAAATATTGGCTTTTCAATAATGAAATAAAGATAATTTCCAACAATATCTAAAATCTTTTGCTTAACTTTCAGATGTTTATTGTGTCAAAATATATTTTCATTGTGTTCTATAAGATGATAAAAAATTTTCTTTTAAACATTTTTTTTTATGAAAAAAATCTTTAAAGAGGAGGAACATTAACATTTCTTTCACGAATGATTGAGGGAGTAGATGACTATCTGCTAGTACCTTAAAAAAACATGCTGGGGTACCCACTGTATCATAGGTCTGCCAGATGCCTGCAGAGAAGAGCTCTTAGCTGGGGACCACAGGCAGAAGGTTATCGCTCACCCCTTTGGACTCACTGCTGGAGATTATCAATATCATTCTTAAGGTGACACACACTTGAAACAGGCTGACAGAAATGTAACATTCCAGAACAGCTTACTATCTGGCACTGGAAAAGCAAAAAGATTTTCCTGTAACTTTCTATGGCAACTCTGGAGCTGAATTATTGATTAATGGAAATGCTTAAAGCTGAGAAACGTTTTGGACTTCTTTGTCTATGTTAATCAAAACTACAGCTTTAGCTCTTCCCAGTGAGTTTCAACACAACAGGGACACTGATTTATTGAGGGAACCAATGGTAAGCTATTTTGCAATGTTCTTTCTCCAGGGAGGACTCAGTGGTATATCAATTAGGCAATATGTGACATACTAAAATATTTTATCGACAACTGTTAAGGGATATTTAAATAGGATTAAATTACAGACTGAGATATGCTAATATGCAAAAAAAAGGAAATAGAAAAATGTTCCCTCAATAGGCAGAAATGTAATAAAAGATAATATATAGATGTGTTAGCAGATTAAAGATAAAGAGGAACATAGTATAAAAAGAGGCACTGGTATCTTCTTGGATTCCTAAAGGTGGAAACTGTGAGTTATCAGGTGTTCTTGAGATTAAATCTAGCATCATGCTTATGCCCTGTTGAAAATATAATTTTGAAAAAGCATAGCATGAGTAAATTCCATCAGAGTTAAGTAACTTCAATCATTAAAGAATAAGGCTGAATTTAATTTTTTCCTAAATGAATGAATGCAATTTGTTTAAGAACTCACCGTTCTTTTGCAAAATGATCAATGTGAGTTTAATCTTAGGTATAAAACCAATGCAAAAATACTTAAACAGACATTTCATAGGACAGTGTTACTATAACCACACACATTTATACACATTAATATATATATATATAGTTCTCATAAAAATATTTTTGTACCTATAAATGAAAAGATTAATCACTGATTGGGATCAGGAGTCACAGACTTACTAGGCAAGTCCCAAAAGTGAGTTAGGTTAACTGTATAGACTGAATACTTGGGGTTAGTAGTAGAGACCTGTTGACAGCAACAAAAGATTTTCAGATTTGTAATCTACAAAAGTAAGCAGTCCTCCACTTGGATTAAGCATCTGCTCTGTACCAGGAACTGCTGATTGCTGTGGATACATTATTGAAACAAAGTCTATGACTTTAAGACATTTATAGTTCAGCAAGCAATAATAATGCAAGTCACAAAGACAAACAAATAAATGAGAAATTTCCAGACACTTTGCAACTTCAGGAAAAGATAGGTGATGTGATCAACTGACTTGGGGTTGGGGTAGGGGGTGGGTTGGCATGAGTGGCCAGGAATGACTGTCTGAGCAGAACATCTGATCTGAGGTCAACATGATAAGTGGATGCAGTCATGCCAATATTTAAAAGAATAGAGCTCCAAGAAAAAGGATGAGAAGGGAAATTTCTTCAAGATAGAGCCCATTTATTGTGCTAGACTAAAAGAGAGAAGGCATAGTAGTTAGACAGTGTAGTGAAAGAAGAGGAAACAATAAGCTAGGAAAGGAATTCAAGGCTCATTTTTTATAGGATTCTCTAAAGCAGTTCTTTTTCAAACTAATACACACATTAATCACTCTGGGGAGCTTGTTAAAATGCTCTTTTGGGTTCACTATGTCTGAGATTTTGCATTTCTAACAAGCTTTCAGGAGAACCAGTTGCTAATCCTCCCATCACACTGTGAGAAGCAAAGCTGTAGACAATGGTGAGAAGTTGGATTTTATTTACTTTCAGTAGAACATTATTCACGGTATAGTAGTAGATAGTATGGATCTGCAAATGGGCAGAGAAAGCCAATGAGTTGGTTGTGGATGGTTTCATTAGTTCAGAAGAAAGATTATGGTGACTTGAACTTCAAGAAGAGATGCAGTAGACCTACCTACATACATATATGTGTGTGTTCAATGCATATTTATGTACTTGAGCACATAAATGGGCATGTCTATTATTACTTTTGATGATAGCAGAATCACCTTTGACAAATAATGTTTTTTAGCCTAAGCAGTAAGGAGGAGGTAGATCAGTTTTTGTGCTGGAGAAAACTTTAGGAGAAGCATATTTTACAAGCATGGTGCATATTTGGAAGGGAAACAATACCTCTGTTTGGTCATGTTGTTCTGGATGCTAATATTTATCTAAATGAAAATATCTAGATGCTACTTGTATATGTGAGTTTAAGAGATTGATCACGATGAAAGAAACAGAGAATCTTGAGCATATTAGTGATCTTAAAGGCAGGAAGTGAATGGGACTGTTGGATATAAATATAGACAATGAAGGGAAAGTAATGAAACAGAACATTCTGGGACTCCCTGACCTATAGAAATATGGGAGACAGATAAAACACAAAAAAAGGGGCTCTGGGAAGGCATGATCAGAGAAAGAGAAGGGAAACTAGGAGAGTGTTTTTTTTTATGAAAAGCCTAGAAAATATTTCAAGAAGAAATCTGTGGACTAATACTGATGAAAGGTTATAGAGAGTGATGACACTTAACAATTGACCATTGAAGTGATGAGATTAGTTATTTTTAAACAAATCAAGGATAGCCTAAAAAAGTTATTAGCTACTTAATTCTCAAGCATAAATTGCAGATATTTTTAGAAAGATACGAACTAGAAATTTCAGTAGGGTAACAATGAAAAACTTAAATTATTGGGTCATGTAGATAATTCACACTTTCTCTAATTCATCATGCTATCCACAGTTGGTTAAAAGGACACTACATTTGCCATTTTCAAATTGTGCATGATTTCTCAGTGTAGAAAGAAATAATAAAAAGGAATCTTCTTATATGGCAAAAAGCTACCTTATTAGGTTGATTATCACTTCTGTATTCACTGATGAATGGAGGAATTAAAGCAGCTACCACCAATTTCATTACATAAAAATTAAAACTTCCTACAGAAATTGTTTTCCCATAACCTTTATATTTAATTTAATGACCACTGTGTCACAATTACTAAATGATGGCTATTGCATAATTAGATAGAAATGTAACTCTTATTCAGCATTTAAGGATCTAATCTAAAACCAATAAAAAATAAACTAGAGAAAACTGTGACTATTAATAATATTTTCCATGGCTTCAATTATCACATTAATAAATATGGCCCAGATCTTTATAACCCAATGTCAATCTCTCTTCCAGTTTTCACGTGATTTTTCAATGACTGACTAGCCAGGCTGAATTAAGAACACTGTGTTATTCCACGTCCATCTGTGTAATTCCATAAAGCAACATCAAAATGTAAGTAACAACAGAACATACACAGCATGCTTTCATTTTCAAGATCTGGTCATCACTTCAAATTAGTCTGAACATATGTACCATTTAAAGTGGGACATGACCTTTTTTTGTATTTCCTGACTTTCCTGTTGTTTTCATCTAAATGTCAGTTTTGTCCTGTTTTTAACAGAGCTGTGATGTCTTTAATGTGGGGAAAAGGGGGCAGTTGAGCTGTCCCAGGCTAAAGCAGCTGGCCCTTTTGCCCTGGCTGTGGCTGACTGCACTGGGCCATTGCTGTTCCTGCTCCCTGTAAGGAAACAGGAGCCACAGGAAGAAGATTCTCCTCCAGTCTGCATACCTATTTCATCAAAGGGAGCAGAACACTGCAGCATAGCCCAGATGCAGGTAAGTTCCATCCAGGTTATTTACGGCACTATGGGGGTTATCTCTGGCAATGTAGGGGCTATCTCTGGTAGGGTGGGACTCATTGTTCATTTCTGACACCAGAATGGTTAAGGTGGCATGTATTTTAGACAGGACATTTAGAGTGGAACTTATGGGGAACCAAATTTTGTTTTTGCTGTAGATGCCAAAATTCCTTGCACCAGACGTAGCCATTTATATAAAGTCCTAACCAGACCACACATCATCACTATGCAATCACCCATCAGCATGACATAGTACTTACTTGTTGCTGGCCTGGCTGCTCTGCTCCAACTTGGACTGATCCACCTCCTCCCCTCCCCTTAGTAGGCATCTCATAATCCCATCCCGTTTACACCATCCCATTCTCCCATTTTTGTCTCAAGGAAATATGGTAAGCCTACTTCAAATGCAAATTATAACTGTACTCATCAATTTTTCCCTAACAAAGCAAGTATTTCTTTTAGACCAGTGGTGCTTAAACTATTTCAGATCAGCTGATGAAGCCTATAGACCACTAAAAAAATACACATAAATACACATGCAAGTAGCTCCAACAGCTTCGTTTTCTTTCACTCCACGATCATTTCCACTACACAGATTACAAAATCCTATGAAGCACCAGATCACGTTCACTCTTGATTTTCATAATGATCACTTACTAATCGTAAAATGGAAATGGCTCCAAACTCTGCAACTCAAACAAAATAAGCCTTAATTCTGCTCAAAACAACTTTTAATGAAGAGGCTTATTGTTTGATTTGTATAAGAAGTGATTATGGCATAACTGGAAATGTGTAAATAATCTTTGAAAGCCAACTGATTGAGGATTGGGACTTTGATAGAAAAGTGAAGAAAATCTGTACTAAAAATGAACACAGTAGCAAACAGAATTCATACTCCCCATGGTTTACTCGGTCATAGGAGGGGTAGGTATGCCAAGGAGCACAAGGATCCCTAGTCCATCACTTGCTTTGTACCTGAGTCAAAGAAGACTTTGTAGTAAGGCCTGAATCACTGAGACCAACTGTGTTAACAGCAAACGATTACAATCCTGCGTTTCAATTTTAAATGCTTCCATGCAGAAGTAACCTTCAGAAAAGTTCTGCAGATTTCTGCCTGCTAAGAAATGGAAAAGCTAGGTTACTCTGAACACCACCTTCTAGAAATGTTTCCTCCACATTGATAAGTTTATGTATTGCCCCGCTTTCCATCCCTCCTTCCAGAGAGGCTGCTGGACAAAAGAAAAGCAGATTTTCAGCGGTGTCTAACTAGAAACTTCAGAAACTTGAACCAAAAGTTTTACCATATACTTACAGCTGAAAATATCAGCCAAAATACTCAAGTGGAAAACAAACTCTTCTGTCACATTATTCTGATAAGGGCTTCTTTTTTTTTTCTTTCTGAAAACAAGCAGAACTTCTTGTTCAGTCATGGGCTTTGAGATGTGTCCTTTGGAATGCAACCTTGTACAGCATTTCATGACTAGACTTTTGTGACCAGCAAAAGTAAATTTTGGGTAACTTCTAGCCTTTTTAAATAAGAACTCAAGGTACTCATTGAACTCTCTTAGGTGTGTATGCTTGTGTGCGTGCATGTATGGATGCGTGCATGCATGTACATTTGGGTTGTTTGCAGTTGGGAACTACATAAATTAAAATTAAATTAAAAACAAATTAAACAAGCTGCTATGAGTTTTGAGGCATAGGTCTTCATATGCATACTTGCCTTCATAGTTCTGGGGTAAATTCCTCAGAGTTATAGCAGGGTTATGGAACAGATACATTTGTCAGTTTTTAATAAATTGCCAAACTATTTTTTAAAGATAACATGACATTTTACATTCCCATATACCATGTGTGAGAGTTCAAGATATTCCAGAGTCTCACCATCACTTGATATGGTAAGTCTTTTAATTTTAAAGATTCTATTATGTGTGAAGTAAAATTATTGCAGTCTTAATTTTTGATGTTTATGTTTTGATTATCAAGAACCTTGTTATGTCAGCCACAATGAGGTTTATTCCAGCATGTTTTTCAGTGCACATTAGTCAGAGGTGCATATGAATCAGTGTATCTGTTTTTCCTTAACAATGGCTTTTATAACTCAGCCTTATTGTTAACAAAAGGCAGTGTTAATAAAGGTAGATTATTTGTATCAAAATATTTTAGACATCGTAACATGGTAACCACAGTGCATATCAGCTGCATCCTTGTCCTCGTTGGAATTAAATAACATCTAATAACAAAATAAAATAACATCTAATAACAAAACTGAACAAGGTCAGTTTTCATTTCATTATTTTTGTTTTGTTGTTTATACCTGCATGACTGGCCTTCAAAGTATTTGAAAGTAAAAGGAAATACTTAATTGAGAATCCAGTTCAGCATGAGAAATCCTGCAGATGCCTTGCTTAAGACTTCCCGCTATAACCATTAATGTTTTCATTTGCTAGGGAAAGAATTCATTTTTCTCAGCTTCGCTGGTTCCTCCTGAAGGAGAAGAAACTGTTAATCTGGTTGGTCAGAGACCAGGATATTTATTGGAGCACATTTTACAGAAGGGATGGGTCACCGCATGTTAAAGGACAGTGCCCATGTGCACTGAACCCTAACTTCCCTATTCCTTTGAGAGAAGCTCCCCAAGCCAGGGAGGGACATCGGGACACACTTTCCCTGCACCTCTTGTTCCAAAAGGACCCTCTGTGACTGGATGGAGAAGTTAGACTGGAGTTTGTCTCCAGGTGGGTTCTGCTCCAATTCTTTGCCTATCAGTAATAATAAAGTATTTTTATTATTGTAAATAAGAAGAAATTCTATTGTGTTCTTATGCTTTTTCTAGGGAGTTCTGCATGGAGGTGGAGGGTAATCAGGTCTTTGATGAGCTATTTATTCATTAGTACTTCTTTGTCATCCATTTGGCTGTTTCTTATGGACAAGTTTCCTTGGTCCACAATCCCTGGGGGAAAAAAAAAGGTATTGAATAAAAAGATGTTGGGATATAAATGAAAATGTTCTCTTTCAGTGATAATTTAAGATTAGAATTATCTAGGATTAAATGCCTTTTTTCAGCTATTACATTTGATCCATTCCTTCCTTTTTCTATTTACTTTCATTGCTACAATTTGGCCCTTATGTTACTGTACTTTGATTATCACAATTGTTTCAAAACCCACTCACTCCCATAATGTCTCTATATTGTATACAGCATGCAACACTCTCTAAAAAACTTCAGATATTAGAAATAATATTAAACATAAAACACAAGGGATATAATAAATTTCTGCTAAGACTACTCTTAAAGTAGTTTACAGACCAAAATCACAAGAATGATATAGCATCATGAGTCAGAACAGTTTGTGATAAAAAATATCATATATATGTATATATACTTATATACATATACACACATACATATTATACACATATAGCAAATTAGGAGCATGTCCATTAAATTCTTTACTTAATATTCCCCTATCAAGTTTATTTGGTCCGGTCTCCTTTTCTAAGACAGATTACCACCCAAATCACTGAAGACAGATGGTTGCCTCTATTTTTAAAATGTTCTAGAGTTGATAATTTCACAAGCTCCTTTGGTAGTCTGCTTCAGTGTTTAATCACTCTTACACTCAAGACGTTCTTCCTTATGTCTAATATATGATGTCTAAATAATGAAATACACTGAGTGGAATAAGGAGGATAATTTTAACTCTCACAGCTGCTAGGACTAGAGACCTAAACAATTTTTCAATGAGACACATGGTTCAATTATGCTCTATATGAGGTAGACAGCTCCATCCCTGACCTCTCACCCTCTTTATAAGTCTATAATTCTTACTTTTCACAGGATATTGTCTACTGCATATCCCATGGACCTTTGGAAATTAATCTAATCAAAGTAGACTCATTTTACTTCTTAAAAATGCAATTTCCTTGAATTTGTAGTTCTATGGCCTACTCTTCCTTCTAAATTTACTCTTCTCCCTCTTTTCTCTATTTACAACACAATATTCAGCAAACAGCTTCCCAAGGCCAGTAATAGACTCCCTTTCTCAGCATAGAATTTGGGTTAGCAATGACAGCATTCTGAACAAAGCCCTGGTATTTCCTCAGTCTCCTTCATCATCTTCCCTCCAGCCAAGGACTCTCTTCAGGAGCAACGATTAAGTAGTTTTTATTCTTAAATTTCTTGTATGTGTCAGGCAACTCTCTCAAAAGGATTTAGAGATGATTAAATGTTAGGAGTTACAGCTGAAGGAGCATCTCTTCTCAGGAAATGTGAACTTTAAATGTGTTTGCTGTGAGGGAAGGGATTGCTTCTTGGAGTGTAGTCCCTATTATACCTGTGCGTTTCCTTCAGGGCAGTGACCAGAGGCAGCTCCCCTTCCTGCTGGTCTCCACTGAGTGGTCATTAGACAAGTCATTTTGTCTCTTCTAGAAAGCATGCTCCCTGTCTGGATGCTCCCTGCTTCTTTGTTACCCAGTGCAGAACTTTGCTCTTCTCCTCTCTTCACGCATCCCCCCCACCCCGCCCCCATGCCCCGCCCTAACATGTCCTTTTCTTCTTTCTGCCTCAGGATTGGCTGCCCAGAATTTTCCCTTAGTCCTGTCACTCAAAGTCATGCAGCAAGCCCCAGAGTCATTCCTTCCAATTGTCCTTAGATTGTTGGGGTTCAAATTCTTAACAAAGTTAGGTGTCTTGAGAATGTTCTTTAGGATTACTCTATGCTCAGATTAAGAAGCTTCATTAAACTACGGTTACTGAAACAAGGTGAAAACAAAACTAGGTGCAAGATTTAAAGAAATGCTCAACATTCAAATTAGTCATTGAGGGTCACTAAGTACAACTTCTGATGACAGAGAGGTGCCAGTACCTTCAATCACTGGCAGTCAGACCCGGATACATCACTCAACTTCTCTCAGTTTCTCCATCTGTAAAATGGGGGTAGTGTTGACTTCACATTGAGTTTTTAGGCTTAAATGCTAGCCAGAGTTAGCATCGAAAGTGGTTATAGAGTTCACTGATTAGGAAGAAGGGGTTGCAAATAGAGGCTGCATTTTCTAGACATTTTTGCACTGAGGAGGAAGATCAGACAGAGCAGGTCTTCCAGGACTGGTGTGCTTTCAGCATGCACAGAGCTAAGGGAGGTGGATTTGTTTAAGGGGAGTGAGGATGATGAAGTCCATGAGAGAAGGCACCCAGCATTGAGCCCGGTGGCCAGCACTTCATAAATGGCGACTGGATTTGGTAAACTGGAAAGGGTCTATGTTTTCTCAGCTACAGAAATAATAAGGAGTATAAAAGTAGAGACTAATTTAAAAGAGGGAAAGAGAGAGAGTTAGTTACATTGACCTAGAAGTAGTTGATAAGTAGTTGAGCAGGAGAGAGAGAGAGAGAGAGAGAGAGACAGAGAGAGAGAGAGAGAGAGAGAGAGACAGAGAGAGAGACAGAGAGAGAGACAGAGAGAGAGACAGAGAGAGACAGAGAGAGAGACAGAGAGGTTGGGTGTGGGAGGGAAAGGAGGGAGAATAGTTTCACTAATCTTAGTAAATGTGGATAAGAAGAATAAAGAAAAGCGTAGGTAGGTTGAATTAATGAATGTGTCCTTGACTAATACTAGTTTGACACAGCATTCTTTGTTAAGATGTTTAGAAAAGGATTTCAGGAAAAATAGTTGCTTATTTTTTTGTTGTTTTTATGGGAACTTCGTGACTTGAATAGAGGCAGTTCCAGAATGATCCTGTTTTTCTTAAATTCCATTTGCAGACTGCCCAATAGTCGCACTTTATCATATTTCTCTTCTCCTGTGATTTAGTATGTAGCTAAATCCTGACTGCCACTGTGTCATGTGGCTAGTTCTCTTTTACAGATGAGGAAATGCCACAGTCTGACTGAAGGAATCTGACATTTCCTCAGGTCTCTAAATGCATCCCCTAAAATGTACTAAGGATCATATACTGTGTGATCATTAACTCAGTAAACAGGCACTTTCTTTTGGCATTTACCAAGGAGGGAAATCTGTTAAAAATGTATTCATCTTCATGGACGACATAGCGATTGGAAGCTTTGGGGGGCAGGCAGATCAAGTTCAAATCTTACACATCCCTCCACCCCACAGAAAAAAAGTCAAGATGTGATGATTTCCATTGATTTTGGTAAGTTCTGTATCCAAACCCTTCATTCGAAAGATTAAAGCAAAAGCTGGAAGTCAACATTTTCCTGAATTCTAATTCTTGCTGATACTGCAACCCTCTGGGTGATCTAAGGCTAATCACCTAGCTTTTCTGGGCTTCAGCTAATCCAGTAGTAAAACTGGACAAAAAACAGAACTTTGAAGTTAAACAAAACAAACACAAAAACCAAGCCAGGTTCTCTCTTGTCTATGTTAATAGAAAAAAATAAATAAATAAAAGTACCCCAAAGAAGCACGATATATAAAAGACATGGAATAAAGGTTTCTAATGGGCCAAGGATGGTTTATAGAGGCCAAATGCACTGTCCTGCTGACAATAAATACTTGATTAAAAGAATTCTAGGCATTTGATTGAAATAGGTTCATTTGCGCTTTAGTTTTCTAGAGTTAATGACGTTTGTTCTGCATTACATTATTTTTGTCCTGTTTAAATAATAATTTAAAAAGGAAAAGAAATGAAAGCACAGGACCAAGTGCCCTTTTGCTTTGCTGGAGGGAAAGTACAATGCTAAATAGTCTCATTTTTTAGTATATCATCAAATTTAAAATAGAGTTTTCTCCCTACATTAAATTAACCTAGAAGTCGCAGTAGTTCAGTGAATTATCTTATTGGTCTTTGTGATTCCTCTCTCCGAAATGTTTTGCCTGATAGATGAATATACAATGTCAAAAGCTTCAGGCTGTGATATACAAATAAGAACAATAGTAAAAGATAATGCAAACTAGAATTAAATTCAGAGACTGCATTTGTTTTCTCTGCATTCTTAATATAGTCTCCTATTATAGAAAACTGTAAATAATAAGGATTATTTTTAAATCTGACCCATTCATGAATCAAATACAAGGTGCTTTGTGATTTCTCAAGCAATAATATTTTTCAACAAATGGAAATAGATATGTTTACAGATGTAAATAACAAAGTTTCGTAATTTTCCTACACACAAGGAAAAGTACAAAGATAGTGGGTGATCAAATCATATATAATGGAAATTCTACTTTGGTCAAATAATTGGAGGACTGGAAGGAGGAGGAACTGTTAGCTATCGGATCTGTTTTATATCACTCCCTTAATTTAACTAGATGATAATTCATACTCCTTAGCTTTAAAGCATCGCTGTGGATTAATCAAATGTAAGAGAATGCCAAAGAAACCAAGGCTGCAAGCCACTAAAATAAAGTCAGATGATTCAGTTTTTATTAGGCACTTATGTTTGTGAGTACTGTTGACATTGCTAAGAGAAAAATGAATGCGATTGTCATTTTTCGCATTAACTAAAAAAATTTTAAAGTTCTCATTTTAAAGCATTTTGTTTTTAAAAATGGATGATCAGCATTGTTAGAGGGTGGCAATTTGAATGCCATGTTGAGTCCCGGGGCAACATGTATCTAGATTTTGCTCAGGAAGGATCAGGACTGAAATAAAAATGGTAAGTTTTCTATATGAACTTTTGTTTAAGTGGCTGAACATTTCAAAGGAGAAAATCTTAACCACAGAGGGGATTTAGCTTTTGTCATTCTCTTTATTGCAATGTAAGATGATTTATTCAGCTCTAAAATGGGGAAAATAACATGGCTAAAAATAACACTGGTGTTGACATGAAACCCAGCTAGTGGGGACTGGGAGGTGTTTTCACTACTCCGTAACGCTTAGTCACCTCCACAACTTTCCCACTCTTCATGGTGCATGACTGCTGTCCCAAAGTAACTTTGAGCACAGTGTTTTCAAACTGTCATTCCTAAACACACATAAGAAAGTTTCGATACGACCAAAAAATTGCTATAGAAACGATGCATTGGTGGCGTGCTCTGGTGGCCTAGGAGCTTAGTTCACCAGGTGTAGTCCACATACATCCTGAGGTCCTGGGTCTGCAGCCAGGAGGCCCAGGGAAGAAACTAAGTGGAACAACTAAATCAATAATGTGCATCTTGCCTCTCTCTCTTCCTACCTGCCTTCCCTACTTGCCTTCATTCTAGCCTATATCTTCCCTTGAAAAAAGAAATCAAACAAAACAAAACAAAAAAACAAACGAACCGTGCATTGGTACTAGGAAGAAGATGAAATAACTTACTGGAAGCCAATCTTGACTCCAAGGTAAGAGGATTAAAAATAATTTATGTCATAATGATTTCTTTAGGAATTATACTGGAAGTCACAAGGGTTTCTATTTGCTTTAGAATACCTGATATATTCTGACTTTGTTAGCATGGGAATTGATGCTCTGATGGGAAAAAGTCACCCTTCCCTATCTGTCCTCTCCCTCTTGTTTTTTCAGGCTCTTGTAGTACACAGATGAGATGTTAATTTTTTTCTGACTTTTCTAATGAGATATAACCAAAGATTCTTTCAACAAAGATATAATGAGTGTATATTAATGTATTAGAGCTACTAATGTGATATACTTGGTGCTGGAGAAATATTAAAAGATAACACAAAGTATTCCCTGTCTATAAGGAGCTGAGAATATCAGTGTGATGGGACTTACTCAACTAAATCTTTGTAAATGAATAACTGTTTTTAAAGAAGCTATGAGAATGTGTAACAAGGACAAGAGTTCCAGGGTAAGGGGAAAGCATAAACTTACTGGAGGGAATGGATTATGAGCTGGGAACAATAAAAAAGACTTTTTGTGAAATCTGCATTAATTCTATCATTATTTCTACCGGGATATTACTAAAGAGGCTAGAAAATGGATATAATTACACAGACATAGATATTAAGTGTTTATCTGTGTCGGTATATTTAAAAGGACATACAGTGTAAATGATAGAATATGGTCGAGTTTTTAAAATCAACAGGCAAGTTAGTCAAAGCTTGAAATAAAACCATGGACACATTACTAAATTTCTTCATCATGGTTATAATTTAATCTATCTCAAAAAGTCATCTTGAGATTAAATTAATTAACATCTATAAAGTACCTAACACAGTGACTAAATGCTTGCATTAATCGAATATATTATTTTCAAGGGTAGAATAAACATTCAGTGAACAGCCCACATGGCTACGGATAACTAGAGTGATCATAAATGCATCATCCAAATCAGGACACTTTTGCACGTGAATGTACCAGGATGAAATGTCTAAACTGGAAAGTATATTGACTATAGAAATGGCTTTTGAAAGCAATTAGCAAAAATCCACTTTGTACTTGCAAGACATAGCCAACTCTATGAAAATTTTGACTCACAAGATGGCCTAATGGAACTCTGCCTAGAATATTCTGATATAACGCAACTTTGGTTTCATAGCTAATTTAAAAGTGTATGAATACGAAAAGGGAGATCTCGTGGCTATCACTGCTCTCCTTTCATTACAAAGAATACTACCTGAATGAAGCAAATACGTCAACACTACAGAAGGGTATAAAACAAAAGGAAGAAGTCTCCTACCTTTTCCCTGGTCCCACTGTTCAGGGATAACCACTGCTGTGTCTTGAATATCCATCCAGGTGTGTGTGTGTGTGTGTGTGTGTGTGTGTGTGTGTGTGTGTGTGTGTTTAATGCTACGTTGTTTAATACTGTTTAGATATCTTGAGAACTAAGCATCATTAGAACAAATGCAGAGGACATATAACCTTCAAAGGTGAATTAACAAAATCTTTCCCACTTTAAGACCAATGACTGTATCAAAAACCTGGCAGTTTTTCTTTTCAGACTCTGAGGACCTTGGCCACCAGTGGCAGGGAGTCCTGTGCAGTTCAATGACCCCGGGCAGCTACTCTCAGTTCCTTTCTCACCACTGACAGCAAAGGAGTTTTATTTCAGTCCCCTGACCCTGGGATGCTTTTCAGTGGTTTAAAGTCACAGTAACTTTGTCTTGATCAGTCCAGTTCTCCTGCACCTGCGTGGACTCCCAGGCCTGTTCATGAAGTGCATCAATAACAGGCGATTCAGACTCATTTCTGAGACCGAGTGGGACACTCTAACCCAGTTCTTGCTCACAACCAATCACCAATGATTTTTTTTCCCTCTTTGCTCCTTTTACATTCTCGAAATGCAAAGCATGTACAACAGCTGTGAATGTGAGAGACAGGCCAGTGCCCTGTGCAAAGGAAAACAGTCACCAGGACTGAAAAACATTATGGTGCCTGCCATCAGGAGCTTGTGAAACTGGGAACAACGAATACATTTAGCCATTAACAACTTTATTTCCAACGCAAACATATGTGCTTGCAATATGAGCCTGTGCTCATTGAGAATTAATTGCTTGACAAAAGTAAATTTAAGGCAGAACATCATTTGCCTGCAGGGGAAAACACTATGGAAGAGGTTCGCAACGGAGAGTAACAGGTAGAGTACTGTTCGACAGACCCTGCTGAGGAGACAATGATTTGCTTCGCGAAATGTTTAATACATGAATTGGAATTCTGAGAAGTTGAGAAGGGAACTTTTGATCTTCTGTGGTGTTTCTCAGAAAAAACAAATAAATAAAAAAAAATTAAAAACCTGCTTAACACAAGACAGTAGGAACCGACTGACTTTTCTTGCTTGTAGCTCCTCATTCTTCGAATTCTTTTCCTGGGCCTACGCTTGGCTTCCTATGCTATGTGCACTATTTTTTCTATTTCTGAGCTGAGAGGTATGGGCAGAAATAGCAGCATTTTCCTGGTTGCATGTCCCGGGTTTTCAAGGAAAACAAAATAAATATACAGCAACTTGGCCACTTGGATCATCCTCTTTTCATAAACGACCAAACCACACACACATTTACAGTCCCCTGACAGACAAGGTAAAGCCTTAACATCCCTTGAATCTGAGCAATTCTGAAACTACAAGAACCATCAGATTCAATAAGAATTTAGAGTTTATTTAGAGGATGTACCAAATCTGGACCATTTCCTGTCTGAGTGATTTCTAAGCCAGATTCCTCCTTCATCTGGACACTACATGGGGCATGATGGCAGTGAAGTCTCTTCCCCTCCCATCCCCTCTTTTCTTTTTCTCACTTTCATCACCCTAAAATTCTCTTCTCCCAGGGGTTGGATTCCCATGTTTCCATCATCTGCTCCCTGCCCCTCCAAGATAAAAGCAGTCTGTCAATCTTAACCAAGATCAGGTGTCAGCTATTGATAGGTCTCAGCTTATTTTTATACCATGATTTATTATATAGACCCTTGTGAGTAGCACTTTACAGAGACTGTCTTCTCTGTCTCTATTCTTTGCCCATCAAGGTTTGCGTGGTGAGGAGACCTTGGTCTTCCCAGAGGGTGTTGGGGATGGTGAGAGTTGTAGCTTTGGCCTCGTGATCAGCCTCTAAAAAGGGCAAAGCCACCACTGTGCACTCCCTCCAATCTAATCTACGGACAAAACAGTAGAAGCTGTTGCCTGAATACTTAACTGCACAAAGAATGGTATCCATATATGAAAGTTAGAAGTATTAGGGAATATTTTAGATTTTCCAGAATTTTCTTAGAAGAGCTAGCATGTCAAAAAATATTCTGGGGGAAAAAGTGACCGAATATTATTCCCAGATCTCTAAAATCCAATCCAATTCAAATGAGGTATTTTGACAGAATTCCTTTGGCTGTACAGTTGAGTATAGACTGGGAAGGGGGTTAGAACAGATTGAGGGGGTCCTTTAGGAGTATCCTTATATTTGAAGCCTTTTCCCAGATTCTAGGTGAAGAATCCCCTGGTTCATGGGTCAAGGTAGACAGAATTAGCCTTTTAACTATGCTGATCATTTTCCTCCTCTCGGGCAGCAAGTAAGCAGACACCTGACTTGGACCTGACCATAGTCTGCCTCTTTTTGGACTTCCATGGGGTGCAAATGAGAACAAAAACCCTGGGTCAGAGAAATCAGAAATAAGGAAATATTGACAAGAGAAGAGAACCTTCTTCGTGTTAATAATATTTAAATTATGAGGGGCTTATTATATGCAGGGATTTTCCCAGTGACTTAACTGTGTTATGGGTGCAATTGCATCCTGCCAGAATCCAGATACTGAAGCCCTAACCCCACCTCCTAGTACTAAAGAATATGACTACATCTGGTGATAAGATTTATAAAGAGGTAATTAAAGTAAAATGAGACCATATGGGGAAAATCCTAATCTAATAGGACTGGTGTCCTTATAAAAAGAGATTAGGATACAGGCAACACAAACATAGACCCGGCCAGGTGGAGAAGCAGCAAACCCTTACGTCAAGGAGAGAAATCTCAGAAGCGGGCAATGAGGCTAACACCTGGGTCATGGACACCCCCTCTCCAGAAATATAATAGCATGAACTTCTGTTTCAGCCACATGGTCTACAGTATTTCATTTGGTAACCCTTGAAAACAAATACAAGTACAATGCTAAGCAGCTTACTAGTCACTGCAATCCTTGGGCATAGACGCTGTGATTATCCACTTTATATAGATAGAGAGAGAGAAAAGTAACTTGTGAAGCTCAGTTCCCAGCACGGGGCAGTGTTCATCTAGGTGCTGGCAGGATGGCCCTGAAGACAGTGTCTTTCTCTATTGTGGGAGGATGACTTCCACAATTGACTGGAAGAATAGGAAGCTATCAACTGAGTAACCACCAACTCACATCAGAGGAACAGGGCTTGTCACTCTTCTACTCTTGTTTAGTTTTGTGCTGCAAACTACTATTCTAATCCTACTTAAAACGAAGGGCAGTTTTCTCAGGGAGGTAGGTAAATTGCTTATTAAGGAAGCTGAAGGGTTTGGGAACTTGAGGAGAATCAGACTGGACTTCAAGGTAGACCTGGGCTTCCATTAGGATCAGAGGAAAGGAGGTAAAAGAATAAGCACACTATGCAAAGTAAAAGATAACAAAGAACTCTATCCCTTACAGAGAGACAGAGAGAGACAGAGAGAGAGAGAGAGAGAGAGAGAGAGAGAGAGAGAGAGAGAGAGAGAGAGAGAGAGAGAGAGACCCCTTATTTTAGCTATTGACAGAGTCCATGGCCTTCTGCTTTTTCCCAGTTCACCTTCTCAAAATGGAAATCTCCAGGTTCATATGATTGACTCACCCAATTACCTAGACCACCATCCCTACCTTTTACGTACAGGCTTACGGGGGTAAGCAAACCGTTTAAGTGCAACATATATTTTCATTGACAATGTGAACAAATAAGAATTGTCAGGTTCTTGAGAAAAATTGAAAGAATGGAAGAAAAGAGGAAAAAAACCTTCATCAGATAAAACAGATATTTCTGAGCATTAAAGTGAAGGATTTTTTAAGTTAGAATTTTTAAACATCCTAGAGAAGAGTATATTTATGTAAAAAAAAAATCATAGTGCTTTTTAATGGGGGCAGAGTAGAATGAAAAAAATTTTGGATGTTAAAAATGTGGTCACTATTCCCCGCTCCAATCACAATGGACAGAGCAGATAATAAAGCATGAACAGTTAGACTTTGTTATGTAGCTTGAAGACTTGAGAGTTGGTCATAAATTTAGCAAAAAGATAAAGGAGTATAGGCTATTGGAGAAAAGTACACAGGGATGGAAGCAAGTTTTCTGAAGGCCAACATTTATATGATAGTTGTCTAGAAGGGGAATAAAGAGATAATACTGGGAAAGGAAATGTAGAAAAGGAACAGCAAAAAAAAAAAAAAGACTTTCAAATAGTTAGATGGAAAAGGCTCAACCATTCATCATTAGGATGCATGAAAAACTCTCAAAGCATCAGATCCAGTCTGGTGAAATTTCAGAACTCCAAGGAGAAAAACTCTATGCTAAAAAATACAGAGAGGAAAAGAGTAGTATTAGGGGCTATAAAAATATGCTTCAATGTATACTTATATATTTATTTCTCATGTGCTTAATAATTTAAAGTAGATTTTTGGGTGGCTTTCTTCCACACAGTGATTCAAGGAACTAGGGGTCTTCCATCTTGTGGTTCTGCCATCTGTTCTGTAAATTACTGAAAGAAAAGGTTGTATAGCAAGACGGGGAGAACACAGTTGCTTTATAAAAGCCTTGACCCCTGTAAGGGATATATCACTTATGTTGTTGATTCTTAGCCTAACACAGAGGAACTGGGAAATGCATTCTACCTGTGTCCCCACAGGAGAAAAGCAGGTTTTGCTGAATAACCAGCAGGATTTTATTACAGAATTAAAGTTGGTCTGTCCATAGCCTGACATCCAAATGCTGAAAGATTGGATTTTAGGAAATAATAGAACCATATTTTCGATTTCCAAAGAAAATGACTTGAACTCCAAATGTTACAGATGGTTCAATCATCAAATTAAATTTAAGTGCGATAATTTGAAAAAAAAAAACTTATTTACCACCAAATGTATATACAAATTATTCTTCAAATTCACCAATTTAAAAACGTATGATTCCAAAAAAGGAGGCGACATGATTTTCAAGAAAGAGAACAGTTGAGAACAACTCAGAAGAAGCTTGAAAAACACAAAAAGCAGACGGTGTAAACTGGAATGACCGGCAACATCTTCTGTTAAGAGGTACCTTTGGAAAGATCTAAGATTACATTTTTTTATACAAGGAAATTATTCTAGTTAAATTTTTTAAAAATTGACATGATCAAAGAGTTCTAAACACTTGTCATATTTATTAGATCAACCTATGGGTAGAACATGGAATAATCAATTACAGTATCAGTATAAAATATAAGAACATAATTAATTAATGCGCCCTACAACAGAACTGATAAATTACATTCTTGAAATTTTTTAACTGGAAGCCAATAGCTTCTTTCTAAGTTTCACAAATTAAGGAGAAAAAAATACATAATGAAATATAATAATAACTACAAGACTAATTAGATATTTATATTCCTAATGATCCGTGGGGTATGGAATTAAGGGAAATGGGAGTTTAGAGTGGTCAGGAAATTTACATTTCTGTCTTACTTATTTCTAACGTTTGAAAACAACAGTTGCATAAATCAGTTCTATGATAAAAATTACCCAAACGATTCAATTTATAAGTAGTAACACTAATCTGAAAGTACCCTTGTGCTCTTAACAGCACACTTCACAAAAGCCAAGACATGGAATCAACTTAAATACCCGTTGATGGATGACTGGATAAAGAAGATGTGGTATATATAATCAACAGAAAATGACTCAGCTACAAAAAATCAAAATGTTGGAATCTTGCCTTTTACAACAACTTAGATGGAACTTGAGGTGAATATAATAAGTAAAATAAATCAGAAATAAAAATAACAGATGATTTCACTCAGATGAAGAATGAAACAAAGAGAACAAACTGAAGAAACAATTCTCTTAGGCTCTGAAATTAAAAATGTAATTATCAGAAGGAGATGGAGGAGGAAGGAGAGAGGGAATTTGGAGTAGAGGGGTCATACTGAAAGTGTTGAATGGCACTAGAATTCGGTGATAGATGCATTATGTGATGCATATGGATTGAGGTGTGCATCTATCCCATGAAATTTATACGGTGTTGTAAACTAATGATATGCTACTGTAAAAAAAGAAAATAACAACATTCTAAATGGTTGAAAAACAAAACTAGATGTAGGATCTTCTAAAAATCTTCATAAATATTGGCATCTTTGGAATTAGTTAACTCTTAATTCTGTTGAAGCCAGGTGCTTAGTTTAGTAATTTTCCATCACTAGTACATTTTCACTTTTGTAGAATAAAAGTGGTTTTTGTAAACCATCCCTCTGCAAATTCTCTCTCTTCAGTACCAAGTTACATTATGACATCTACTTAATGATGCAGTATGTAAAAAACCAAATAATTCTAACTTTAATAAAGGGAAATACCTTTATTCTTTCAGTGATGTAGTAGCTTTTTCTCCTTTCCTCTTTTCAGAGGGAGTTTGTCTGCTATGACCTTTATTGAATTCATTTATGTCTGAATCAATTGTCATACTCAAATAAATGAGAAAATAGTCATATGGGAATTAAAAGATTTTTTTTGTTTGTTTGTTTCCTTGATAATCAAGATCTCAAGAAAAAGTGACTGGGAAGGAACTTTGAAAGAATTTTTCCTCAGCTGAACAAAAGGATAAAAGCAGGTATCAGAGATAGCAGTGGAATAACTCACTGTGTATTTCACAATATTAAATCTTCGGGGAGTTTCAATTTTAATAATGGACTCTTTTTTGAGTCCTCAATTTCTATAGGATTTACGAATATATCTTCAAGTTTCTCAGTGTGCAAACTATACTCATGATATCTCGGAGGGTTTTCTTCCCCTTGCTTCCAAAAGCACATTTCTTTGAATTCCACCAATTTGTAATTTGAGATACTGGGGACAGGCTCATTCTGAAGAATATAGCTGTGCCTGCAAGGAAGCTTGTTCAGCACGTAGGGGGACTGAATACGAGTAAAAATGTAATTCTTGTCTACTTAAAAAGAATGATATTTTAAATTACTATTACAAATTACTTATAACATTACCTGAGCTTGTTATTGGTTAGGTTCAAATTTTGGCAGTAAATTTTTTATGCCTTAAGACATGGAGAGAGAGAGCAGGAGTAAGAGGAAAGAGGAGAGACGAGATCTCAGCCAGGTGGTACTTAATTAACCTGGGTCTAATTGCTTAAATATTCATCTTCCGTATTCCATGTTTTCACCAATTCATACTTATTAACAAAGGTTTGCAGTTTTATATCATTATTAGCAGATCATTATTTTCTACTAGAATAAAATAGCAAGGATTAGTCACCTTGTTATGTAAATTGATATAAAGATTGATATTTATTTTTTTAACTATCGAAGTAACATTGCATTATAACATGATGTTGATTTATAAGGTATACATCTTTAGAAATCAACATTATAAATCAAAATCAACAACATTAAATTCACCACTAACAGTTCAATTAAGTTACTATAAAAATGACATCTTTCCCCCTTTTGAATGATCTCTATTTCTTTAAGAAAAAGTATTTAAGGAGTATATTACTTCTATCAGAGTTGTAAGGTAGTCACATTTTTACAATTTGTTTTTCTGTTCCTAACAGAATGGGGACATAGTCTTGCTTTATAAACTTTAGTTCATTATAGTTTATGCGCCTTCTTGTTTTTAATATGCTTCCATAAAGAAAAAAAGTAGCAATATATTAAAAATAAAAATCATATCCTGTGGGGATTTTCTCCCCACTGAATCACAGTGAGAACGACTCAACATCTCTACAGGCTACTTCTCATGAGACTCTCAGTCCATCTGTTTAGTACTTTTGTTTTTACAAAAGTTTTATGAAGAATTCAAACTTTGGGAAATGCTAACACAAGTCCTAAAAACGACAAAAGTTTCTAAGTTGAAAAATGCTGATAAACTTGCTAAATTTCATAATTTATGAGAGCAATGGTTTATCTATGGCTTATAAAGTCCTCCAGGAACTCACAGATAAAATATTTTATATAATAAATTCTGTGCTACAGGCATATAAATGCCTGCTTCTTATTTGAGCCAATCATATATACATACACATACATATATATATATATACACATACGTATATATATATATATATATTTTTTTTTTTTTCTCTTTTCTCTTTTCTCCAAAAGGAAAAAAAAGGAAGCTAAGAATAATGTGATAACGAAAAGATGGAATTTTTGGCACAAATTATATGTACAAATCTATCTAATTTTTATATAATATAAAAGATAAAGCAAAATACTGCATATGTTGTATCTAATAAAATAAATATTGACATTAGAGAGAACATATGATTTCATTATTTTATTGTTCAAAGATATTTAGTTGTATTCACTGAGGATCGGTAACAAAACTTTTAAAATCAAAATATTAAAAACTTCAGGGGCATTTAATGAATGGCTACGACGTGCTTTTCGCTGACTCAGCAGTGGTTTTTCCTGCCCCTTTCCTTTCTTCTTTCCTACCAGGAGTTTTCTTGAATTCTGAGGCCAAGATAAAAATGTAGCACTTAGATACTCCGCTGCAGTGAACGCGTAAGTGACCAGCTTCAACTACTGCCCTCTTAATTCTCTATGTCCTTTAAATCAAGCCCATAAATCCCCAGGCTGCCCTCATTCAGCACAGCAGAGTTCCTCGTGAAAGCCCATTCCTACAAGACACAAGTCTCTGCTGGGGAACACTGGCTCAAGATCACCCTTCAGTCTGCCCGTCACAGACAAACTTCAAAGTAAAGCATGACTTACCTACTGCTCACGCCTTGTCCCTCTCCTTCTCAGGGTCACAACTTCATGGCATTCTGAAGACCTCCTCCAACTTCTCTGGCTTTTTCTCCTATTTCCTTCACAGGTGTTCCCCCAGTAAATCTCTTGCACATCTCATTCTGTCTTGGATGTCTACTTCAGGGAAGACCCCGACTAATGCCAACCATTATTGTCATCTGCTGTAGGGACCTTATGACCCGTCTCTGCTTTGCTTACCACTGCCTACCTGTGGTTTTCTTCTGATTATTTTTTACCCTCTTTCTATTTCCCCAATCCTTCAGAACTGTATATACCATCTGACTCCACCATTTTTCATCTGTCTTTGTCTATGACTGCCTATTTGGTTTCAGGTTCTATTCCAATTGTCTAAAACTGTGGATGACACACAGTAGGTGTTCTGTGAGTATGTATCTGGATAAATGAATGTCAGTTCTGAGAAAGATTAAAAAGTATAGTTCTGAAGTATGGTTCTTTCCTGATCATGTAGAGGCAAGCTGGCACTTATTGTTCCTGACATCTAGTGGCAGGATGAAAAACTGTCCTGAGACCCAAAGTGATTTCATTGGCTGACTAAAGTCCAAACAATAGAAAATGACAAAGTGTTTAACTCTTCAGGGCATATACAATTTTCATAGGTTAGTATATCTTTTAAACACTTATCAGGTTATGTATTCAATGGTGAGAGCATCAGTAAATTCTAGCATGTAGGATTGAAATCCAACGAGAAAAGAATAACCTATTTCAGCTGGGTAACTGTGTTAGCAATCAGATTGAATCTTACCAACATACAGATTCTGCAAACCTGACACTATTCTGTTCACCCATGGAAATAAGAATGGATGCACTGAAACATACGAAAATGTCAACATGCTGTGATGCAACAGCAGCAAAATTTAGAATATGGACACTGACTCAAGTTTTAATTCCCACACTCACAATGACCAAACAGCACACAGAACTCAATGAGAAGCTTAAATAAACACCTTGTGAACTATATCTACATCATGCTGCTGAGACAAAGAGCCAGTCAGAAAAATTACAGAAAGTCAATCAACAAGGAAAACTCACTTTTCATTCTTTTTTCCCTTTCTGTGGCTATGCAGTCAATAAATAAAATGTATTTAAGTCAAAATATATGCCAGGCACTATTCTAGGCTCTTGGGATATACCAAAGAATATAACAGACAAAAATTTCTGCCCTGAGGGCACTGATACCTTTTTTCTCTTAACCTACAAAGATCTGCAACTCCACAGATGTCTTAGCATGGCAGGCTATGCTATTTGTCTAGCAGAGGACAAAGTTTATTCTTGGGAGGGGCAATATCTGTGATAACTTGGAAAGGAACAGGGGAGCAGATCTGTTTTCCTGTGAGGGACACTTTTCTTTAGTCAGCTACTCCAAAAGACTGAATAAACTATCAAATTTTTATGAGGGCTTAATTGCCCGAGAAATAGATTGGAAAAAAGTGTTCTAGAAGGAAAAGTCCCTAGGTATCCGAATTCCCTGAGGAGCTGGGTGGGGATGGGTACTGTCAAACTGACCCTAAGATGAAAAGCAGAAGTCTGGCAATCCTTGGATATTGACATGACAAAAGTTAAACCAGTAGTAGGGGGGGAAAAACCTTCCTTAACTGCTCCATGCCTTGAAACCTATCAAAAGAAAGAAGGAATGAAAAGTCTGTAGATGTTTGATTTTTCCTTTACTGAAATTTTAAGAAACTCAATGAATTCTCTAGCTTCTGATGTAGTAATACACAGAGATTTCTTTCATTCCATCTCTTGAAGAATACATGTCTCTGATAACTGAGCTGGCTGAAGAAGCCATGGGCATTGTCAACAGACAGATTTGATATAAATCTACCACTTCAGAGGTCTTTGACCCTAGACAAGTTATTTCACCTTTCTCACCTAGTCTTTTTATATATAAGTTGTAATAATTCCTACCTACATTAAATATTAAATGCCTCCCTCAACATAACTAATTTACTTTTTTCTGTGGGTTGCTATCAACTTTTGATTTATGAATACACAAGTACTGATTTTTTTTTTTTTTGCTTTATTTCAAAACTAACTAAAAGAGTATAGTTAGAGAAATATAGGCTACCTATCTGAACACTGAAATGAGATTTTCTTTTTAAAATTACTTTCATTGTTTAGGAAACCTGAACTGCCTGTACGTAAGGTTTAGTCCATGGTATCCGCTGCCTTGTATTGTGATTCAAAAGTTACATTACAGTTAATTCAGCTCCTCCTCCTCATTACAAACATCTAAGTCAGGATAGTTTCTACACTTGTAGGAGTTACCTAACAAGCTACAGGCCAGCATTTTTTTGAAAAGTGGTTTTCTAAACTACAAACTGAATCTTTAGAATGTACTAAGGGCACAAAGCTGACAGTACACTGTTTTTCACCACTGATTTCCAAAGGTGATGAAGTAAAGAAGCACTTTTAGAAACATTATGCCTTGCCCAAAGGGTCTGAGAGTATCTGATAAAAATCATTGGCTATGTAGCCACTTTTATTGATCAGACTATGGTGTTTGAAGTGAGATCCTTTGTTCTAACCCTTCATATACCACTTTTCCCCCTGTGCTCCCAGCACCAATTTTCAGTAAGAGGTTAACCAGACTTAGTTCTCAGGTAAGTTCAGGGATGCTAGAATGCAGACTGCCTATTTGTCGCTGGGGGAGACAGCATTTTTACAGGCAGGTCTTCGTATCATTTGACCCAGGGATAATTTTATGGGAAAAGAATGTCTCTCTAAACTTCCCATGGACCTACAACAGTGGAGCAGCCTACTTTTTCATAGTTTCGAGAGAGCCCCAAAGATCAGTCTAGTGAAAGCTGGCTCACATGAAGGAGTCCTCACCCAGGCAAGAGGAGGTAGTCTTGCAGTAGATTTAGGTGGGCACGGACTTGAGCCAGCTGTAAAGGCAGACATTTTAGAGAAGAAAAACAACAACAGAACCAGCCGGGACTGAGCCAACCACAGCTAGTAGCTGTGTGGACAGTTAACAGATGAGAAGCAGATGTCAGGTCCCAATGCTAAGGTCCTACACACATAGGTAAGCCAGTAGCACTCTGATGCCACTCGGAGAAACTGATGGTATTACCACCTGGAAGGGGATTACTATTTACTTGGAATTGACTATGTAGAGCTCTCTTCCATCCAGTAGACCAGAAGTTTGGGATAGAGATTCAATTTATAAAAGGAGCACATTTTTCACAAACATGTATTTAGAAGACATTGGGTTCACTGACAGACGTGTACCTCACTTTCCTGAAATGTCTCTTGCTAGTAGTTGCCGAGCAGTGTTGTGAAATACTAGTTCTGCAGCGTAACAGTAGTTCTAGGGAAAGCAACAAAGTTCCTGATGAAGCCTTTCCAGGAAACACTGCATAGTATTTTTAAAGGTTTTTAAAATTATGACAAAAAGAAAAATCTCCAATTTTATTTCAGCTACTTCCCAAAATCATTTCAATACAACTTTTTTTTTTTTTTTTTTTTTGCCAAGCATTTGAGGAAACAAGTGTCTATAGAAAAGTTGGCAATGCTGTTCTGTCCATATTACCATATAATTTCCATCCCTGGCTCTTCAGTTTAAATAACGTGTTTGTGATTGATTTTTCTCTCACTGTAAATTAACTGATTCAACAAGCATTTTATGTTCTCTTAATATAGGGCACACATGATGGCAGCATTTAAAAACTTCCCTCAGCATTTTTCCAACTTTATTAGATATAGTTAACATCTAATATTGTGTCATTTCAGGTATAATATGGGATGATTTTATACACACTGTGAAATGATTACTACAATAGGATTACTGAACATCTCCATCATCTTCGATAATTACCACTTTTGGTTTTTACATTTTTTTTTTGAAGTGCAAACATTTAGGGTCTACTCTATTAAAATTTTTCAAGTACATACTAAAATACTGTCAACTATTGTCCCTCTGATGGACAGTATATCCCCAGAACTTACTCATCTTCTAGCCAGAAGCTTGTACCTTTGACAAACATTCCCCCATTTTCCTCAATCCCTGGACCCAAACAACCACCATTCTACTTTTATGTCCACAGATTTAACTTTTTTAGATCCAAGGCACTGCTAAAACTCAAGCTGTGGTCTCTTCCTAGCCCACCCTTTTGGTTAACTTTCTGGGCCTGCTCACTCCCCATCCCAAATCTGGGGCGCACACCCAGGGCGTGGGGTACTGGCTGGAGCCTGGAAGTGTGTGGGGGTGACCGGTGCAGACTGTGGGGCGTGCCCACCAGCAGGGGTGGGATCCATGGCAGGGCATCCCCTTGGCTTTGGTCGAGCCCCTGATAGAATCCACGTCCCTAGATCCAAGTCCCTGGGAGCCCTGGCTGCTGTTTTCCAGCTGCTCACTGCCCCTGACATGCAGTTCAGGACACAGCACTCTGGAGTGGGTGAAGGAGAAACTAGTGCCTTTGATCATCTACTCTTTAGTATAGTTTCCTAATAGTAAGTGTCCTAGAAAATGTAGAAGTAGATTAGCACAGGAGATTAAAGCTATTATATAAAGCACATGCAAAGCAAGGATAGTCTTTAAAATTCAGCCATTTCTTTCTACAGTCAGTCACCTGGCTAACTATCATGACCCTGCAAGTTTGCTATGAGGGCTTTTCTGGGCCCCTATATCAATTCCTGTTTATGCTTCTATCGTGACATACACTGTATTATCCTTATTGCTTTATATGCCTGTTTCCCACACCATGAGGTTTGCTTTTTATTGGCAAGTAGAGCAGTCCATATATCTCTAAGGCTTGGCGTTGCGGTAGGCTGTAGTGTCCAGACAGTACATATATATATGTGTGTGTGTGTATATATACATATATATATATATTTATTATTTTTAAATGTCTCTTTTTATGATACCTGGGTTTAAATACCAACATGTAACTTTGAGAAATAAGTACATGCAACTGAGATTATATTAATAGTTGGCTGAAAATATGCAATGTCCTAGAATAAGAGAGAAAAAGAGTGTGAATCATAGATGCCCACAATACCCTATTCTTAAGTTTGTCCTCCAGTGAGTATCATGGGACAACTTTAGGGGAAAACAGCAGTATCTAAAGCAGGAAATCATTTGACTAATAATAAAAATATTTCTATGGAAAAAGTGCTATAGTATCAACAGCCTGTACAGACTGTTAATCCTCTTGTGATCTGGTGACATGTTGACTAAAAAAATCCAGTTGAAACATTAATTTGATATATACAATTGTGGCAATATTTGAGGATTTAGAGGTCTTTGGATGAAAGGATACTGTACTGGACTAGACTTATATTGATGAATTTCTCTTATAGTATCTTCAATGAGAGAATATTTTGATCAAAAAGCCACAAAGCTGTCCACTGAGATACTACAGAGGAAAAAGAAGAGATTCATTAATACTTAAAGGTGAACCTGCCTGATGCTGATGACTCACAGCGGGAGATGCTGGCTTATGTAAATGATGCCTTCATTAAAGATACAAAAATATTTTACAAATTATGGGAGGTCAGAGATAGTGATTGACTGGGTTTACCTATGAACTTCTTCATTAACTACACTTTCACACCAGAGAATTCATCTGACCAGTGAGAAGGACAGAATGATGAAGATAGTGTTTTTATTGAGATTACTCTTCATTCAAGATACTGAGTGAGAAGTTAAATCTTCATATTTTTTAAAATAAAAACAGTATATATATTGTTGATCTCATTTTATTCTGTGCCCACTAGACATAAGATGTAGCACCTGGTATTTAAGATCTTGGGTTCTGAAGTTATATGTGCCTGGATCAATCCATCTCTTCGCCTTGTTTAATAGTTCTGTAACTCTAGGCAAATCACTCAACTTCCCAATGCCTTTTTTTTTTTTTTTTTTTTTTTAATTTTTAAATTTTATTTAGTTGTTCACACTGATTGTTTCTCCCAGTCCCAGGATTCAAACCCAGGGGTATGTGGCCAATGCTCCTTCGGAGGTTATTGACTTAACCTCTATTCCACTAGGGAGTGCCTCCCTATGCCTTTTTATCCTCACCCCTTAAATAGAGAAAAAGAGTGCTCCATTTGTAAATTAGTCACGAGTTTAGTAAACCCTGAATATATTTTTATTAGAATAAATTACCATATCCATGATGAACTATCTAACATATTTTTATATTTTAGTTATAATAAACAAAAATGATGTGCTATCAATGACTATTGGATGAGATCAATGAGACAGAATAGAAACTACAAAAAATATCATAATTCTCATTTTCCCAGTTATATTGAGAAATAGCTGACAAATAACACTGTATATAATGTTATATAATGATTTGATATACATGTATATTGTATATTTCAAAATGATTATCAAAATTAACTTAGTTAACACCCATCAACTCACATACATTTTTGTTAAAGAACTATTAAGTTCTACTACTTCAGCAATTTCAAATGTGTAATATAATTTTAACTATAGTTATGCTTTAGTGTTGATCTCATTTTATAATACAGCATACTAGTCATGAGGTTTACCACATAGTATTTAAAATTTTGGGTGTTGATTTGAATACGCATAGATGGAATTTCAAATACTGAGAAAATTTGAGGTTATTAAATGATACTAGAGAAATTGGTTTTATGCATCAAAAAAATTTCATATCTCTATCTCAAATGCCAGATTAAAATAATTTTTTAAGATGGATGATACGAATTTTTGAATTGTGTCCACCTTCTCAAATTCTTTGGTAGATGTGCTAATGTGAGTACTTCAGAATGTACCTTATTTGGAAATAGGGTGTTGGAAAAACAGTCAAATGCAATAATGAAACTGGATTACTCTCTAACTCCACAAACAAAAATAAATTCAAAATGGATTAAAGACTTGAATGTAAGAACTGAAACTACAAAATACACAGAAAAAAATTTAGGTGATATGTTTTATGATATCAGCTTTAAAGATGCCTTTGGAAATGCAAACGCAATGGCAAGGAAAAAAGAAAAAAAAAAACAGGACTAAATCAAACCAAGGAACTTCAGCACAGTGAAAGAAAATATTAGAATGAAAAGACAGACTACTGAATGAATGGTGGAAGATATCTGTAGATCATTTATCCTATAAGGGATTCATATCCAAGACTGTAAAAACACTCATAATACTCGACAATAAAAAAGCAAAAATACTTATCAGAAATAGGTAGAAGATACAGATATTTCTCCAAAATAGATACACAGATAGCCAACAGGCTCATGAGAAAAATACACAGCATTACTTATTGGGGAAACACAAATCAAAACCACATTGATATGTCATCCCCCACTTGTAGTAAAGGTTTACATCGAAAAGACTAGTAGACAGTATTGGTGAGAGTGTAGACAAAGAAACAGAATATTGTTGGGGGAAAAAGTAGATTGGTACAACTGTATTAGAAACCAATATAGAGGGTCCTCAAAAAACTAAAAATAAAACACTTCATGATCCATAAATTCCACTTCTGGATATCCATCCCGCTACTATGAATTAACTCAAAGACAAAGGATTTGTAGGGAATTTAGTGAAATAAATTATAAGGAAAAGGGTAAATAGCAGATGACTGCACCTATATGTGGCATATAGGAAAACAATGCATATGAATGGTTACAAACAATTAAAATAAACTGGTAGATGTAGACAAAAGAACTGTGGCTTATCTAAAGGGATACACATGGGGAGTCAGAGTAGGATCCAGAGGACAGTGACATTCTCGTTTTGCTCTCATTATTTAATAAAAAAGACAAATGTGAAAATAAAATACAAATTTAGAGCTTATGTAACTATATGTTGTATATGTAAAACTAAAAGCCTTTATTAAGAAAACTTAGCCAAAAAAAGTAAAAAACTCTGAGTCAGTGTTTTTATAACTGATTACAAAGAAACTTAAATATTCTATATATATCAAAAGAAATAAACTAAATCACATAAAAACTGAGGGAAATTCTGAGAATGGCACCTATTCAAAAGACTGGAAGCAACAAGTATTGACAAGGATGTGGAGAAGAGAAAAACCTTAAACTTTGCTGGCGGTAGTGCTAATTGGCGCAACCATTATGGAAAGCAGTATGGAGATTCCTCAAAAAACTGAAAATGTTAATACCATATGATCCAGTTATCCCACTTCTGGGGATTTACCCAAAGTCCCCAGAAACACTAATCGAAGGAGATTTATTCATGCTTGTGTTATTGCAGCATTATGTATAAAAGAGGTGAAAATAACCTTCATAGCCATCAACAGATGAGTGGGTAAAGAGATGTGATATACAGACACAGTGGAATACTACTCAGTTATTAAAAAAAGATGAAATCCTGTCATTTCAACAATATGGATGGGCCTAGAGGGAATTTTGCTTAATGAGACAAGTCAGTATGAGAAAGATAAACATTGAATGATTTCACTGATGTGTTATGCATGCATACACACACACATGCATATACAACAAGAATCAAATCAAATCAAAATAAATTTTCTATAGAATCAAATTAGTGGGGGTGAAGAGGTCGATAAATCAGGTGAAATGGATACAATATATTAACTTAATGTATCATATACCAATATCGATCTACAATAAAACATATATTAAATCTATATAATATCATGTTCATTCAATAAAATTTATACAAAATAAAATTAAAAATATATGATAGACTAATATTTGTATATACACAATATAAATGTTCTTAACAAATGAAAAATGAGCAATACATTCATATGCCAATGAAATATAAAATGATCAATATCATAGAAGTTAAAACCACATATAAATAGGCAAAGAGAAAAGAGAAAACAAAATATCTACAATTAGCAAAGATTCAGGCAAATGTGATATACTCCCACAATGGTAGTAGGAGGCTAAATTGTTATAATCTGCCTAGGTGGCTATTTGACAATATGTATTAAAAGACTTAACAGTGTTATTCATACCCTTTGAACCAGAAATTCTACTTCAAGAATCTAATTTTGAAGATTTTTATCCATGTGCAATAAAAAAATACACATTCAAATCTGTGCTATTAGTAATAACAAAAATTTTAGAAGTCTGATAATAGGTTTTACAATTTAGTTTTATATAAACTGTTATTGTGAATTATACTGCATTTCTTGTATATAAAATACATGTTGTCTGAAAAAAAAGAAAAAGAAAAAAGAAAAAAGCCTATTGCCATAGAAAGTAGTATTATAGTAAGTGATTTATAAAGTAAATTTATAAAGTAATTTATAAAGTAATAATGTATACAAAAATATTGGTTATCCTTGCTGATGACATTATTACTTTTAACTTTAAATTTTTTTCAAATGTTCAAATTTTGCATTCAGTAAAGAATATTCTAGTTACCCACCCTCAAAATGCTGTAATCTTCCCATTTTCGATTTTAAAGGAATACTCAAGAAAGCGGTTGGCACACATAGTTTAGATTCCATATCAACAATACATTTACATCTGATATATAATACATATTAGCATTTTTATATGAAGGAATACAAATTATTAACTTAAGGGATGTCATATTCTCCTCCTTCCCTCTACTATTGTTTTTACAGAGCCTTACAGCAGTGCCCCATCTTCTTTCCTGTGCTCTGAACTCTGAGGAGAAGAACTGTGTTCCTGTGCCTGTCTCTGAGCAAAAAGCCCGCAGGGTAGAAAAGGTACAGCCTTTGGAGGGATTTCCTAATTCAAAGGAATGTTACTCTGTAGAATGGTTCCTCACACAATGAAATAATATGCAGCTGTTAACAGAGGTGGATCTCTTGTGCTCCAGCTACAGAAAAGTTCAAAACAACATCCTTAAATACAAAAATAAGGTAAAACAGACAATGACCTCTGGGTCCCCATTTATATAGAGATGGGTGTGACGGTGCCGGTGCTCACACACCATAAAGCTTAAACATGGAGAGCATCTCCCCGGGAAAGGACTGGAGGTTGGAGAAACAGTCAAACCTTTCACCTTACGTCCTGCAGTGTTTGAATTTGCCTTGTGTGTATCTATCACTTTACAACTAAAACAAATAAAGCAAAGAAAATAACCACCCAATGCTCTTTTATTATAAGATTTTTTTAATGAAAACATGGGAAGTTTACATATACTTGTGAATTACATCAGGGCACTAACTATAAGGAGGTTGAGTACTAAAAAATGTTGTACCCTGGGAATGACAGCCGAGTATCAAAGGAAGGAACATATTGAAACGATGGACCCTCTCCCTAAGGTTGGGGTTCTTGTCATCTGGAGAAGGTCTAGCTGTTGTCCATTGGTGGTAAAGAGAGTCACTGTGTTGTCTTGGGTCAGGACTAGTTCATGGAAAGTCCACAGAAGCTGGCAGGCAAGAAAGGGACACTTCCACCGGGTTGTTGTTGAGTTGTTCTGATGAACAAGGACTGGAAGCAAGAAACTATGCTGCAGATTTTAATTGGACCAAGGTTGGCAGGTGACACCCACTATGGAGTATCTGCAGTCTTACTGTTTTTCTGTGTGGTTTCTTTATGCTTATAGAGCATCCTTAAATATTTTTTGCAAAGCTGGTTCTGTGATGATAAACTCCTTTAAATTTTGCATGTCAGGAAAGGTTTGTATCATTCCTTCAGTTCTGAATGATAATTTTTGCCAGATATAGTATCCTAGGTTGACACTCCTCTTCTTTCAGCTCTTTGAATATATTATTCCATTCCCTTCTGGCCTGTAGAGTTTCATTTCTGAAGTCTACTGACAATCTTATGGGGCCTCCTCTGTATGTGACATGTTTTTCTCTGGCTGCTCTGAATAGTCTTTCTTTATCTTGTATTTTTGAAATTATTATGATGATGTGTCTAGGTGTATTTCTGTTGGGTTTCTTTTATCAGGAATTCTTTGAGCTTCCTGGATCTTCAGGTTCACTTCGTTCTTCAAATTGGGGAAGTTCTCATTGATTATTTCTTCAAATATGGTTTCTGCCCCCTTTTCTCTCTCTTCCTCTGGGACCCCTGTGATTCGAATGTTGTTCCTTTTGACGTTTTTCCAGAGGTCTCAAATGCTGTCTTCAATTCTTTGAAATTTTTTGATCTCTCTGCTGGTTTGCTGATTGAGTTCCTCTGTCCTATCTTCCAGATCACTGATTGTATAAGAAGCTTCATCCATCCTATTGTTGAGTCCCTCTATTGAGTTCTTTAATTTAGCTATCATGTCTTTTACCTGTTTGATGCCTTGTTTTAATTATTCTCTTTGCTTCCTGACATTCTCATTTACTGCCTCTAGTGATTTCTGGATTCCCATGAGTATGTTAATCATTGTTACCCTAAATTCCTCATCAGGTAATTTACATACGTCTGCTGTATTCAGATATCCCCTTGGGTTTTTGATTGGATCCATCATTTCATGTATATTTCTCTGTGCCTTTGTTCTATTTGGCATCCTGTTAATATTTCTGAGGGTTCAGGTTCCCTGGTATTTTGTAGGTTTGACTATTCCAGGATGGCAATTGGCTGCAGTTCTGCCTCTACCCACAAGGTGGCACTAGCGGATAGCACTGAGTTTTGGAACTGCCTTCTCACTATATTCCAGGGGATGGGGCACACGTTGGGTGGGATTTCTGGTGGGAGGATATGCGGTAGGCAGAATTTCTGCTCAGTGGACCCCAGTCTCTGGCATGAAATGGTTGTGGGAGGGGCTTGATTTGGCTAATTTCCAGTTATGGCTGCGCCCAGCACAATTTCACTGCATGGGCTCCAGCTCAGCTCCCGGTGCACTGTCTCTGCTTTCACCCCCTCCCAAGTTGGCCCTCCATGGTTCCGTGTCTCAGCCCCACTGGGCCCTCCTCTTGCTGCCTCTGCAGCTGGTCCCAAAATCCCTAGCCTCTGCCCCACCGCATGTCCGGAGAACCCCGAACTCTGTCCCAAATCCAAATCAGTGGCTTAGCTCAGGAATGCACCATATGTCCTCACACACTGTTATTCTTCAGCTGATCTATCTCCAGCTGAAGTGCTGGTCGTTTCTTGGTGTTTGTCTCAGGAAAATAAATGATTTTTTTTTTGGTGTCTGTGGGGAACGACCTAAAAGTGCATCGTATTGCGTCACCATCCAGAAGTCGATCACAATGATTTTTTAAAAATGGTAAGATATGTCATTGTTAGCCTTACAAAGGAGTACAACATTTAAACTATATTCACAATTAAAGATTCAAAATCTCAAAGTTAATGAAATGGCACAATAACGTGTGTCTGTTCTTTCAGCACACATATGTGCTACTAGGTTCACTGTCTACCAGATGCTTGTTTAGTGAGACAAATATGTAAATAAAGAGTTCAAATGTAAATAATGAAGGATTAAAAATAATGAAGGATTATATGAGGTAGAATGTAGGGTCTGAGGAGATAGTGAAGAGCATATCATATGAGTAAGGGAAAGCTTAACTAACAGTTGACAGAGCAGCATCTTGAAGATGTAGTAGAAGGTTGTCTGGGAGACAGTCAGGAAGGGGCTCCCAAGTAGAGGAACAAGCAGGTGAAGACACACATGGAACACAATGGCATGGGCTTACAGTTGATGTCTAGAATCAATGCCATGAATGTCATAATGTTAAACATATAATAGCTAAAAGGTATTGTACAAGTTATAGAGCCCAGGTACTGTTGTACAGGTTTTATGTGGTACTAACTCATTCCATCTCCACACTAATAATGGGAAATTTTTATCACAATTTTTCTAATGAGTAAGTGGATAATGGAAGAGTTTGAATTATATCACCCAGAGACACAAACATAATAATTGGTAGAACTGGGATTTGAACCTAAGCCTTCTGAGTCTAGAAACACTTTAAATCACTGTGCCATGCTGACATCCTTGTGCAAAATCTCATAGAAAAATACAAGTCACAATTTGGATTAGGTCAGAAAACAGATTAGCTCAATCTGCCATTCTGCATCCCATTGTAGTTTCTTTATTGAACTATTTTTAAAAATAGCATTTTTGAGGTCTCAGAATTGAGTCACTGAAAATTTAGTAGATTATTAGAAAAATCAGAAGAAAAAATCATATATAAAGTCATATTTTTCATCACTAGTGAAGAATCACTTCAGTTCTTCTTAGGAACCACTTTGCTTATCTATACTCACTGAAATTGCGGATTATTTCTTTAGTTAGGAAACCAAATCAGCTTCTTAAGTGTAGCCTTCACTTCCCCCCTCTGAGCATCAGAATAGAAGGAAAATAAAGGTTAGATGTGATGGTTCAGTGAACCATTCACCAGAGAGCTCTACTAACCAGGATTTCAACATATTTACAGTAAAATAATAATCAAGATTCATAATTATATCCCTAAGGCTTTATAAATTCCCAAAGTGCTTTTGAAATTATCAGCTATTAAGCCATAGTTAAACTATTTTTTGCATAAATTGGATTTTATTGTATTTTAATTCTTTGAAAATTGTCCATGCATGTAAGGTATCTCTTAAGCATACCATTTGATTAATCTAAATAACTTCTGTCTGATCCACACCACATTACAATAGGCTGTATAGAGCTGCTTTCTTATGCATTTGGAGAACTGCCAGGTATTCCCATGTTCTTTGCAGAACACTGACTATTGATAAATGTTATATCCTCACAACATAGGCATTACTGCCACGACTAATGATCTAGAGGGGTCCTCCCAGGCATACCTATTATACGATAAATGCATCCATTTAGACTGACAGAGAACTGTCTGCTTGGATTATGGAATGGTTTATGAAAGAGTATTCATAAGTGCTTGGCTAATAGTTTATAATCCTGTATTGAATAGTTCATATACTAATTTATGACTCATGTCATGATCCAAATTCTTATCTTAGCAGAGCTGTGGATGAACTGCTTATTGCATGTTCAGAAATCCCATCAGTGGTAGGTTTTATAAGCCTCTTCGAATTTATTGTTGAACTCAATTGCAGAGTGATCAGTGCTTTGACAGGACATCATACTCTGTAAATTTAAATCTATATTTTTGTCCACAAGATCTAGTGTGTTGACAAATTTTTGGCATAGAGCTTCTATATTCTGTGTCAAGTTGAGACTCTTGTCTGATGCTTTTACAAAGTACTTGATCTTCCATATAGATTTTTCTCATACACTCTTTCAATATCTGAACTTTCTCAATAGTACTTAGGCATCAAAAATAAAATTCCTTCAAAGTCTCTGGAGGGTCACATCTCTTCAAAATTTTTAATTATTTAAAAATGTCTGATATATTTTCAATATTCAGTTTCTCACATTTAGTACAGTGTGATACATAAAAGTGAAAAAGGGTCTGTAATTTTCAATCTGGTGGCAAATATGATGTAGTCACAAAGTCTTAACGAGACTATGCAAGGGTTATAGCCATGATCTTCTATATACTGATGTTCTGATTCTTTGACATTGTTTCATGAATATATCTTAGAGACAATAATAAAGATGCACAGTGATTCCTCCTCATTCTAACTTATTCATTAATACAAATAATACCTTGCAACTCTTAAGTTCTGTACAGTTTCTAACACTATTCTTTCCTAATAGTATTCTTTTAACCACACATATATTTCAAATTTCCATAGAGAGGGTTAATAAGAAGACTCTAGAATGTGGAAATTTTAGTAGTAGAGTCAAATTTTGAGACATACATTTATGACTCACCATCATTAGTAATAGGAATTTTTATAGCAAGGCTGTAGGGGGAGAGGTAATATTACATGAAATCAAAGAGTTTTGGAGAGCTTTCCTAGGGTAAAAGGTTACATTTTCTCATTATACTGAATTTAGAATACTATGCACTTGAGATGTTGAAAGTTAGAAAGTCTCAACTTAAAAAAATGCAAAATTTCAAAGAAGAACAAATGAAAACTGTTATGAAGTCTCACAGTAATGACCCATTGAGAAAAGAGTAACAGATTAATTTGATTAAATACGCATCAACACTTCAGGATAAATAATCCATGAGAACAAGGTAAAGAATTGAGGTGTGGGTGGAAAACAAAGAAAACAGCTGATGTATTCACGCTGGCTCCCTTCATATACAAAGTAATGCCGTTAACTGTGAATGCATATTAAAAATCATTATGATAGAAAACTATCCGGGGGATATAATAAAAAATAAGTATTAAATAATAAAAGGCAAGATTTTTATGACCTTACTTCCTAACTTGCTGTTGAACACTATATGTGTATGCTACTAAAGTTTATAAATTACTGTCAAATATTCATAAAGTTATGATGCAAAATTGATATACTAAATATTACTCAATTTGGAAAGAGAAATCACAAGTTAGAATCTACTGAACACTTAATTAGTAATCTATCAGGCATGAAATTCTACTTCGATTCCATATATCAGCCTCTTACAATATAAAATAATTGTTCTGTCAGGTGCAGAAGATAATATGCAGAGAGAGAAAAGACATGGAAAGTTCTATAATTTTAAGAAAGAAAAATAAAATATTTATTTTTTCCTTATTATAATGGCTGATAATGTGAATTAAAATGCATAAAAAATAAGAGCCCAGAGAAAATATGTTAAGGAAACACATGTTAAGGACGACTCATCCATAAAATAATAGTAAATACTTGAAAACCTGACTTGATTACTTTTTAAATTTGTTAGTCAGTATACCTAAAAGTCTATAAAGGCATGGCAGATACAGGCTAGTTAGCTATTTATCAGTGTCCATGGTTTTTCTTCTAGGCTCACTGCCAAACTCTATTATCCATTTTTCTTTGTGGTTATATATGATCATAAAACTGAGTTCTGGTCAATAGTTTGGGGTAAAAAGTGATGTTAGACAATTCCACATTCTTCTAGCTTTATCTTCCACATTCTTTCTTTTTATTCAATGTCTGGAAAAATTAACAGACTAAAGAATAGAAATTCAAAGCCTTAGGAAGGGCGCAAATACAAGGAAAAAGTGCCCATGAATATATGGAATAGAGAATACATTGATTTGCATTAGACTACAACCTGAACTTGAATCAATCTTTGCTATGTTTAATCATTGTGATGTTAGGGATGTTTGTTACAAAGTTGGTTTAACTTGATTAACATGTCAGGAGAGGCTCAGATTGGATGGAGAGATCATTCTCTATATGAAACTATAAATAAACTAATGTGATTACATTGAATAACAGTGTTTTTATTAATTAAATATAACTGCCTTTGAGTTACCTAAATTTTATTTCAATTATCTATATACTAATTATACCTTAAATAAACCAATCATAGGAATTCATACAGGTGAAGCAGAATCTGAAGGATACCTTACTGTCCAGTTAGAATGAGGAACAACTAATTTTTAATGGCTAAAATAATGTATATTAAAAGAGACAGCATCTGATTAGTATTTCAGCTCAAGCAGTTACTACTTAATGTGACCTTGGATCAATTACTGAACTTCTCTATACATCTTAATTCTCTCATTTGTAAAATAAGGAAAATAATAATACCTACTCATGGTCCTTAGGATTAAATGCAGCAATGTATTTAAAATATGCGGTCTGCATGCAACCTAGAAATCACTTAATTAGTTAGTGCTTATTAGTGCTATTACTAATGAAAGCTAATATGCTAGAACGGTTCACACAAAATATTCTACCTTGGAAATTGATGACATAAAAATAATATTTCAAAAACTTAAACGATGACATTTAACCTGGCTAAGACAAACAACAAATTCAGTGATAATTCAAAGTAAATTGTCATTATTATACTGATAAGGGTTATAAAGCCCTTAGAGCTAGACTAGGCATTTAGGTATTGTTGCATAAAGGAAACTTGCTTCCATACAGGCTAGTACTTCAAGTTGATTGTTCAAAAGGACCTTGCTGTTGAAAGTGAATAGAATGCCTGGTTTGGATGATGGTCATACAGCACAAATATATATTTTTGTTCTAGGGAGAATATGTCTTAGGTTCAGGGATGGAGTCGATGCTCCTGATTTTCTCAACTTATGCTCTCATAATAAATACCATTTTAATTATCTTCTTTCTCATCAAAATTTTATTCTGCATGCAATTGTGCATGACACTATAACCAATTTACACAAGAATCACAACTAAGATACAAGTTGGGAAGCAAGGTTATTTTTTTTTTTGAACTTCTCCCTGAACTCTGCCCATTTGTTCTCTCCCAGTACATGACTGACATATCAAGCAAATCCCCATAGCTTTTCAAGGACCCTTAGATAATAAAATTCCAGATCAGAGTGATTTAGTTTCACTCTACTTGAATAAATTACCCATGTTCAAATATCTACCCAATTTAAAGACTCTACCTTTCCTCATTCTGAGCTGGCTTCTGGTTAGGTTTTTCCAAGTGCTATCTTCTTTATTTGTCTCCTAAATATATGACCACTGAGTTGTTTCAAGTTTCTACATAATTGGAGCAGCATGAGTGAGGAGTTTAAAAACAGGAAGCAAAGTCACTAGCTGACTGTAAGAGGGGAGCTGGAAGAAGATCTCCCATAGTCATCTAAGAGGACAGGGGTACACAATTGTTGAGTAGTACTAATTGCCCACTCGAAGAGAGAAGTCCTGAATTTAAGGCCAAGTATCAGGCTTATGAGTTTTTCTACAGCTTCATTTAGAGGTTACATTACCTACTTGACCACCTTTCCCACTGAACTATAACCTACATAGGGACGAGGGTCAGCACTGTTGAATTGCCAGGGTCTCGTATCCTAACTGGACATAGTTTTGATTCAGTATATACAATTTGTCACTCTCTCTCTCTCTGTCTCTCTCTCTCTCTCTCTATACACATAGACACACACACATGCACACATGTAACACTCCATTAATATTCATTCAGTGTATACTTTAGTTCAATATATATGAATGATTTTATATTTTAATATGCTTATTTTACATGTCGATATTTTATATAGGTATACAGAGAAAGAGAGAATGACTACAATTGCAACTTCCTATAATGAACTTCCTATAATGAAGAGCCCACATGTGTCTGTGAGACTTCAGATCTTCAGGATCTAGGGTACAGAGGGTACAGGCACAAGGTCAGTTGTTCCAAGGCCACTCATTAAAAACATGTCTCTTCCAGAAATAAAGGAACAATCCCAAAGTGAAAGGTAAAGTCCTAAATCAAAAGTCTCAGTGGTACAAAAACCAAACCTAATTTGCAAGGGGATATTTCTGTTCATGATGGGGAGAGAACAAGGCAAGTGAGGATGAGCACTGTCAACAAACTTGGGCCTCACCCTGGGTGTCCAAAGAGGTGTGTGTGTGGGTGGGGAGGGGGTAGGGTGTGGGGAGTGGGTAGAGGTAGAGACCGAGAGATTCCTAGACTGTGAAATTCAAGGAACCAGAAAATTATTTGTAAACAAGCCAGTTTGGGGAAGTCCAAATTTAAATAGGAAAATATTTCTCACACCTTTGAAGTTTGCTCTAAAGAAATAATTCTGATGCCTTTTCCTTTCCTGCTCCTATAAATTCTCCCCCTTTATCTCTTCTACAGTGAAACTTTCTCTTCTCTTGCATGGAGAATACAACAATGAAGTCCATTTTTCCCCCAGTGACTAAGAATGAAGAAAACATACAAAGGTAAAACTACAGCCTGTTATATGGTGCATTCTCAAAATAATAACTCGTGAAGTTTTTGGTTTATAGAAAATCATTACAATTTGACAGGACTTTAGTGCTTTGAGGAAGCTCTTATGTGAGGAACTAATGATGACTGAATCAGAGATGAGTGCCTTTACGTTCATGACTAAATCAGCTTTCTGTCGCACCATTACTTTCAAAACAATAAAGAAATATTGGAAAGCAAACACTAACAATAACAACTACACATGAAATGATTATTTGATGATGTGTCATAATATATTTTAATCTGTTCTCAATATACTTAATCATGGCATACTCAACTAGGGGAAAATTAAGTGTAGATTTCTGTCAAAGAACAAGTCCATTTGAATAATTGGAAGATTTACTATGTCTCATGTCGTAAGAACTTTTGAAGAAATTTAGAAAAACGTCATATTTTCTCCCACATTTGTGATTACATATTTACACAAAAAATTAGTGATTTTTTTACACTTTAAGGTATGTATGAAAATTCTTTACATTCAAACACATTTTCTTACTCTCTCTCTCTCTCTTTCCACACATACACATATCCACACACACAAATTATTTATGGCCTAATTATTTATTATTTGAACCCAGAATGAGGAAAAGTATATTGAATATTTTTGAAATTATTGTTAATAATACTTGCTAGAAAGACCACAGACAAAAGCATGCATTAACTACCTAATTTGCACAAAGAAAAAACCTAGTGACATCAGCTCAAGGGAAATTTAGCCATTTAACATAGAATCTTTTTATTCACCACTTCCCTCTACAGTATGTTGACTATTTAGGCCATCTCTTTCCACATACCATTTGTGACAGCAATGCCTTATATCAGTGACAGAGACTATTTTTCATGAAGTTTTCTGGAGTGATTGAGATAAAAATAAAAATGTTCTGATATATATGCCCCCAGGAAAGTGCCAGTAGTTTCCAAAGCTCAAATAAGCTTTAACTACATCCCACAGAGCAGCGCCTCATAGTGTATTATTAGTGTGATCAAAAAAGATCAAAACATGTTTCCAGGAAGGCGTAAAGTATCAGCCCACATTAAACATTATCAGGTGAACGCACCTCATGGAGTGTTCAGTTTCCAAGTGTGTATCCACTGTAAACTGTATGGCATCTATATCAAGTAAGACCTTCATTAATTATAGCTACAAATACAAATGCTCATTCTCAAAATGTGTTTTACCTCCTTAGGAGTTTATACTAGGTTTTCAAGAAAGAGCAGAAACAAAATACAGGGTTACTGTATCCAGTGATAATTGAGTTGAGGTAATGCAATGTTTACTTTTAAGAATGTGTTTCTGTCAAGAGGGAATCGAAACATGCCACTATAATAAGTTTCCCAGAAAAAAAAAAAGATTCCTGTTCAGGAGTCTTGTAAGATCAGTCAAGACTCTTCATAGTATCAATAAATAGAAGAGTTGTTTTGCTTATTATCTTGTGATTCTGAGATTCTCATGAGCACGAATCCTTGGAAAGCTCACGGGGAACGAGACCACACATTTACAGGAGATGGAAAGTCATATAAAAACATTGTGATTATTAAATTATAGGTAGTTTTTCATAGAGAATGGACTTTTGTGTCAGATAGATCTGAATTCAAATCCTTAACACTACTGGTCATTACTCTCACATGATATGGAGACAATTATTTAGTCTCTCCAATCATCCCATTGTCAATGAAATTGAGAAAGTAACAGACACTGCTCAGAGACATACCCAGGACTAAATCTAATAACATATAAAAGACTCACACACACAATGCTGTCCTTAGATAATATCCATCCTCTTCTTACTTCTGCGACCATGTAGTAACATTATGAATATTTAAAATACTAATTTCTCAGGTTCTTGCCACCTGTATGTATCTATACACATATCTAAATCTGTCCACCTAGCTATGTAGCTATATGGTGTGAGCAGGCACTGGACCTCAGCAATTAGGATGCACTCAAGTCACCATGATCAATCTATAGTATTCAATAACAAAAAGATTTGCATTTTCTCATTTTACTTTGGGTAGAGAATTTTCAGTAATTCCCTTGCAGAGGGCTCCAATCTGGAAATGTTAATGTTGATTTCCAGTTGAACGCCACCTGTGGCTGGACAAATTAATTTGTTGCAGGTAGATGGTATGGGTCATTTGCTATGATCAAATTGGAAAATTCCCATAAACTACGACTGAGAAACTTCCAGAGGCAAGTATTTAACTTCAGAATATTAGGGCTGTTATAACCAGATCCTATTTTGGGGAAAATAATTTTCTTATGAATATGACTGCAACCCTTCTGTGGACTTTATGTTTTGGAACTTCAGTTAAAACATACTGTCTCCCAAACACTAACGCTCTTGTTTACGTCACCACGTTTCTTAGTCAATTGAAAGTGTTACCTAACACGTTACAAGAAAACCAGAAGTGCAAAGTGAACCCCAAGCATTCTTGTCACCACAGGAGATGCTGATGAGACACATTATATGCATTAGATCCTTAAGTTGTCAAAAGGGAAAAAAAAGTGTGATTTTTTAAAGACCACTTTTGAGTATTAGGTGTACCAGAATCGGAGAAATTCTGTGCTAAAAAGATTTTTTTAGGGCATCTCCTCCAGCTTCCTTCTTTTATAGACAGAGAAAGCAAGACAAAATTACTTTGTCCAAATTTATACCAATAAATTTGCAACTTCGCCCACCCAGCCTAGGGAACATTTTGAATGGGATAAATCAAGGTATAGTTTCTAAACATCCTGAAATACATCAGATTGTTACTGAAGAGTTTTGAGTATGAGAATAAATGATGAGTATATGATCCATATTAGGGGAACAAAATACACACTACCACACACATACACAACACACACACGCATACGCACAAACACATCCCTATTCACATATCTTGAAGGACTGAACGTAGAGCCTGGGGCATGAGAAAGGCTGTTTTATTTAAAGGAGAACATGGAAGAAAACATAAGCAGCAATAGTGATAATAATGATGAAAGACAAATGCCATTTTCTATTCATATTGTAAAAGCTGGAGGATAAAAAATATTTGAGTCAATTCTCCCAGCAATATTTCCAACAGTCCTTGACTTCTTCAGCATTCTTGCAGCTGGGGATGGTCCTGGATCCTGCAGCCCAGGTCATGACAGCTCCAGTTTCCACTGGCCAGGCCCATTTAGGAACATCTGGTACAGCAGCCTCCTTTGGAATAACCTCTCTGGGACAGAGGTGTGGGGTAAGCGGGTGAAGGAGGAGATGGAGCAAGTGGTTTTGTCAAAGGGAAAGAATTAGGCTAAAGTTTCGCTACTTTCATTACCACTCTTGGGAAAGGTGGGGAGCTGTGAACATTCTAGTGTCACCATCAGCCCGTTGCTCAGACGTCAGCTCTGCCAGGAAGTTTTTCTGGGGTGACATGGGCTAGTTACATAAGGGTTTGTTTTTCTTTTTAATTTTCAGACAAGGATGTTTAGAACAAATGCTACCTGTCATTAAAGTGTATATATGCCTCTTTACACTCTGAATACTATAAATGACACCTGAAGTTAAACTTGTTTCTCAGCTTTTCTGCTTTTTATAGCACCTAGCATGGTGCCTTTGTTTATTAAAAGTTCAGCACATGCTGATTCACACTCAAGATGCATTTACTCCAATGATATCTTCGCTTTGCAATGTTTTTTTTTCTTTCTAGCCCAGCTTCAAAGTTATCATATCTGGTTTTGCTGTTTCTTAACATTCTGGGGTTACTCTTCTCTTTCTCTTGGAGTCGAGCCTCTATTGAATCAATCCTCTTTCTTGATTTACTTTCTAGTTTGGAGGAGGCTAGCCTCAAAAAGTTTCCCAAGAAAGCTGCATAGGAGGTTGTTTTTCTGAAAACTACTGATACTTGATTCTAAAACATGTGTTCTCTGAATACAATAAAAACAAATATTTAAAAGTGACGTTGGAGTGTAAGTTAAAGTACTTAAATTGCTCCACTTTCTTGGTGCCTAAGGTACTAAGTAGAAAAATCTGATGTTTGTCTTTTATATCCATCATACGTATGCCCCAGAAATGTTAGGATTCTTTTGCTATTCCTGGAGTTTAGAAATTCAACAATGATCATGTGAGTACCCTCCAATTCTTGCTTGTTTTTTGTTTTTTTTCTCTCTTTTCAGTATTCTGGATTTTTTATTCGATATTGCATTTCCTGAATTGAGTCCCTAAATAACTTATTTTGCTACCAGTTTTTCCTACTATGAGAGGTTTCTTCAATTTCATCTTCCAAATTTATTATTTATTGAGCTTTTAATGTCTTTTCAAAACTATTTCTTTGTTTATATTGTAGTGACCCCTTAGCCATAGTTCTGGGGCTCTGGTTGCCCACTGTCAGCTGATCTGAAAATATTACTTAGAATTAGAGATTTTGAGAGCGAGAGTAGCCATCATCACAGACTTTTTAATTACAGTATATTGTCATAATCATTCTATTTTATTTTATTATTAGCTCTGGTTGGCAATCTCTCACTGTGCTGATTTAAAAATTAAACGTTACAGGTATGTATGTAGAGAAAATTGTATATTTAGGTGCACTATCTGCGGTTTCATACATCCACTGGGGTATTATAATGTATCCCCTACAGATAAGGGGGACAATCGAGTATAAAATTTCATATTTTATGTTTCTTATGATATTAGATTTATTTTGAACTCTTCTGCTTTTCTGTACTTTTTCTTTGCTCTGACTTTCTTTTCTCATATTCTTCTGCATTTTTGTCTTTTATATGACATCCTTGGCTGTCTGTTTACATTTCAGAGTAAGATTTTTGTTATTACAGAGAAGACAGGGTGGGGCTTGGACTCTGCACATGACCAGGCTTAGAGACTGAAAGGCTTCTGTATGCAATGGTGGGTCAGTGCCTTGACTTTTGTTGAAGATACCAACAGATTTCAGCGTCTTACAAATTGTTGCCTTCTCCCAGAGAAGACAGACCATCTTTGGTCTAGAGGTGGAAGACAGGCGGAATGTGGGTCATACAGGGGAGAGGACTAAACTCACATAATTCAGAGCACAGTCTTGAACATAATGCTTCCTCCTTAGAGCTGGATGTCTCCTAGTCGCAGGATCTACAATGTACAATCTCTTTCTCTGGTGTGTGGGGCTTGCATAAACATTTCACTACGGAGGGTGCAGGGAGGCCTGGGGATCTAATTGTTCCTTGCAGAGACTTTCAAAGGTGACACCTGATATTCAGGTTGCTAGGGCTTTGTGGAGTTCTGTGAACATGTAACCGGCTTACCTCTTCTGTGTGCTTTTCTCTAATGCCTTTTGTTCTAATTTTCTCTTTCAGATAAGCAAGTTAACAACTTTCCATCTGCTTTCCATCTTAAAACTATTTTTCATCGGTTATTAGACCTATGAATGCTGGTTCAGGTTTTTCAATTCACATTGAAAATCTATGCCGAATCTTTTTTTTTGTGAGGGTGTTTCAAATACTAGCGTGAGCATATTTAATCTTTCAGACTCAAAAGCAGAATGGCAAGAGAAATGCGTAGAAATAATTATTTTGCAGATAATTTGGCAAGACAAGAGTGCAATGAATCAAATACAAGATAGAAATTTGTGATTTGATATTACCAACAGAACATAGTACTCGACAAAATAATTATTTACATGATAATATCTACCATTTACTATGCAATTTCTATGAGTAGGCCACTATATTACTATATTATATTAATGTTTACTGTAAATATGATCTTATTTAGAGCTCACAAAAACTCACAGGATGGCTCTTTGTACAACTTAACACATTTACAGACAAATGCCACTAGTTTATGGAAGTAGGCACTTTGAGCTAGAGCACTGAGATGACAAACTGAGTCAAAATTAAGTCTCAGATTACTTCACCATCAATGACCCTGCTCTTCCACTCTCTTGTATTGCAGTCTTTGAAATAAAGCAAAAAGAATAAATACCTCTCACTTTGTTAGTATGTTTAAGAGGCACAACTGATTAAAATTACACTTTCTTACTACAAGATCACACAAACACTAACTTGAAGAGATATATGGACACCCACATGCAGTACAGAGCTATTTACAACAGCCAACAACATACTTTCCCATTGAGAGAAAATGAATAAAGAAGATATAGTATATGTACACAATGGAATGCTATTCGTCTATTTTTAAACAGATGAAATATCACCCTCTGTAATAACATGGATAAACCTAACAGGTATTATGCTAAGTGAAATAAGTCACATGCAAAAAGACAAACATCATATGATTTCACTCATCTTTGGGACATAAAGAAACAAAAACAAAAATGAACTAAATAAAATTAAAATTTTTTTTCAACTATAAAACCAAAGTAGTGCTACCAGAGTACGAGGTTATGTGGGAATGAGAAAACTGGTTCAAAGGGGTCTAGTATATAGCAAAGGATAGAACTGGACTTGACTGGTGAACTTAATGTAGCATATGCTGCTGATTTGAATGATAAACACCTGAAACTTACTTAATGCTATAATGCAATGTTATTTCAATAAAACTATTTTTGAAAAATACACTTGTTTTTGCAATCTTTTCTAACGAAGAATGGAACTTCATACAGTAAGTAAAATGTTTTCAATTAGTTGTTTTATTGAGAGTGGAAAGGAAACTATGCTATGGAACAGAATTTTGATGATATAACTGACATAATTAGGTGCAGAATACTGCTGCCACAGCAATGTTCGGGAAAAACACAGAAAGAGGTCACCAGGGCAGTAAAACGCACCTCCACCTCTACTTCCCCAAAGAACTCTGCTGAAAGGTGAGGTGATGATACTTGGGAAAAAAAAAATACAACAACATAGTAGAGAATAGAATTTCTATAAATTTCAAAACATCTAATTATGATCATAATCAAATCCCTTTTTACAAAACTCTTTGATCATAAATAAATCATAAAAATAAGCTCTTTTTTAATGAGCCTGCAATTGTACTGCGTGCATAATTTTGTAGGTAATATAATACAGTTTGGATCAATCGAAGGGCGTGAGGACGGAAAAGGAAGCAGTGACAGTGTTGTGAAGGAAGAAATGATAGTGGGTTCCAAAGGAGTGACGCAAGGGGAGAGATGCCAGAGAAACCTGACACTCACACCATGATGGTCTGAGAAGTGGATTCACACTACAGAGAACCACACGACCACACCAGAGGAAATGCCAGTTAAGAGCAGTAACAGGCCATGTGCGAAGGCTTCCTCCCTGTACTCTGAAGGTGAGATAAGAATTGTCCTATCGCCATATTTAGGCATTGTGCTTTCTGAAGAATAATGTCGTCTCCCCATGGAAAATTAGAAGCTTTTCTTTATGAAAAAAATGGTTGATGAAATAAAAATAGTATAGAAATACATATTTATACTTATTTTTCAAACAGATACAGCAAATTTTATAGTGGAATTAAGAAAATAAAGTGGAAAATGATTTAAGAATATTATGTAAAACAGATACATAAACCCCAAAAGGAATCCATTTCATTTTACCCCAGCTGTAACATGAAAATAATGTAAAATTTCTTCAATTAAACAAAATGCTACATGCAGCATTCTATATATACAGGCTCTGAAAATAAAATGTGGTCCCAAGAACTTTTACTTTAAAAAAAATTGAACTTAGACTTGTGTCTTTTAACATTTTAACATTTCCTCTTGATATGGCATTTCAAGTCTCTAAAAAGCTCGTAAGAATACTGCATTTTCTGAAATCTACTGTGATAATCAAATTAAAATAGAAATACCAGAAATTTAATAAATTCTGGAGTAGATGATTCTTTAATCTCCTAATTAAGGACAAATCATTTAATTTTCCCCATCTGTATTCCCTTGATGGAATCCCAACTTGAGTTACCTTATTTTATCTGTCCTCATTTTCAAGAAATACGATGACTACAAAAATACCCACTAGTGGAAATATTTCAAATGGAAATCCTTGTTAGGTGGATGACGCACAGTAAGAAAGGGATACGTCTACATTAAATTTTTACATATTTGCTTACTAGCAAAATAAGATGAGGTAAACAGAACGCACAGCAAGGAATCTAGGATTAAACAAAATAAATCTCTTCTGACTCACACCTAATAACTTGCTCCAAAAGCTCTCATAAATTATTAGCTTCAAAATCATTCAATATGTCTGATACGCAGCGTGTCACTGATGTACTTGAGGCTCACCTAAGAAACTGTATCATCAAAATGTGCCGACAAAAACCGCCAGCAGCAATGCCACCTTGCAATCAATCACATATCTGTTTCAGAATTATAAAGTGTCTGAGAGCTATAATTTCATCTGCTTCTAGCTGCATATCATTTAAAACTTCATATTCTCCTGGAGAAAGAAAAAGGAAAAACATTTGTCAGCTCCAGCTCCCTTTTTATGAAGACCCACTATTCCACAGCACGTTCTGGAGTCCTTATTTTAATTTGTTTTTCAGAATTTATTTTTTCAAGAACTATGTGTGGCACCTGGTATATGAAAACAGTAGTAAAGTCAATTCTCAATTATCTGTATGAATGGAAACCGATGGTGGTACTGATAATCCAAAATTAGTTTATATTGGCTTTCAAATACATTATGTGAATTTTCCCTGGGAGGTTTTCCTTCCTGCTATTGCTTTGCTAAAACTAATATTAAAATATCTTTGCATTCCTTGGGAACATGGCAATTGACAGCAGTAGGGAGCAACCCAGAAGTGGGAGGTGGGGATAAACTAGACTGGGATTAAATGTTTCTGTGAAGAACTGTCAATATGAGTTTTCAAAGTGTGGGTAATTGAGAGGTGGTTAAATAAGATATTAGTGTTATTTTTAAAATCCTGAAGGAAAAAAAAAAATTACTTTAAAGTATTTTAAATGCAAAAGACCATATCAGAAAATGTAAAGGATAAATCAGATTTTCATTTTCACTTATTTGTGAAGCAGAAATTTATTTTAATTTTTAAAATTTAATTGAAGTATATGTTTCAAGTGTGCATCATTATAAACAACATTATTTTTAAAAGAAAATTATGAAACACATTGGCAAGTAGTTAGCCATTTATTATTAGAGGTTATCTCTATTTTATTTTTCCTTGTTATGGTATTAAGAAATGGCTCACCATACCTGGTTATTGAAAGTCAATGTCTTAAGCATTTTTTCGAATCCTGGCTTATCAGAATTAGATAATTAATGGATTAAATAATTAGATAATCATGGATTAATTTGCTCAAACTGTTTTAAAAAGTTAAAACACCTGACTATTTCCTTTCCTCATTGCTGGTCTCTCACCACATTTTAAAACATGCAAATATCCAATTGAATGAATGGGCTGATACTCTTTTATGATATCCTAAAACTTAAATTTCACGAAGATAAGATGATATTTGCTCTTTGTTATTTAAGCAGGATATATAAAGTAAATATTTAAAAATACTATGAATTTTCTTTGGTTAAGAAGGAACATATAAAGATAGGATTATCAAAATACGGCTGAAATTTTTTTGTTCTTTATCAGCACAACATTAAAATACTAACAAGTAGCTCAAGAAATAAGTGATTTCTCCTGGGAACCAGATTCAAAAATTGGATACTAATGTCTGTTTTATAACAGTTGCTCCCTTCTGTGGCGGAGTTCTAAGACAGTAGGTTAGAGTTCAGGTTGGATGGGAACTTCAGCAGGTGTCCTGGAGCTGAGTTTGGATGGCAAAAGGCAGGGTGTAGATCAGCATGGTCAAATCAAAAATGTGTAGTTCAGGAAGAGAGGAAGAGCTGGTCATCACAAAGGAAGAATACTCTCAGACCTAAACTAAATCACTAAGAGTTTTGGGTTGAGAAATCAAATGCCTTGATACTACCTTAAATGAAAAATGGCTCCAGCAATTTCCACATGTACATTGTAATGCTCCCTTGCTTGTTTGTTCCCTATGTCTATGTATTCCTGTCTTTATCCACCCTTTCATGTCTCTGTATTTTCTAAGAGTCTCAGATTTAACTGGAAAGCTATGTACTTCCAGAATCTTAAGTATGCTCAATCTCAATTTTGAAGAAGGCCAATAATTGAATGGATGCTATTAAAGGGATTTCTGAACAAAATGTGAAGAGAGAGAAAGAGAAGGACAAAAAAGAGATGATAAGCATACATTTTGTGAGAGAATCTAGAAAAAATATTTAGGTCTCTAATTCATCAAGTGTATTTAATTTTGAGTTGTCTTGTTCAAATTTACTAGATAATCTTCTGAAGTCTATATTAGCAATTGCTCAAATGAATCTGAGTGTAGTTGAGTGCTAGGATGGAGGAAAGAAGAAACTAGACAATATATAGTGTGTGGATGATCCAATTTGACAGGCAGGTGGATGTAGAAGATGGTGGTCCTTTGATATACTTCAAAGATGAAAGGCATATGGCATTTTTGAATCATGGATTATACAAAATAACATAGATAGCTCACTCCAACTCTAACATACAGAGATATTTGAAATTTACTATGAAAAGAGAATATACTTTTAGCAAGAGATCAAAGAATGGACCTCCGATGTGCTCTTAAATGAATCAATTTTGCTATTATCGGATCCAGTCTAAATCAAGGCAGAGTCAGTTAATCTAAATTTTCCAGGTAAAATGAACACCTATGAGTTATTCTTTATTCCATCATTTACCACATCAAATCCATCTGCAATCCTGTTAATTATAAGTATATCACGTCTCTCCATCCACTCTTCTACTTGTCTAATCTAAGTTACCACTCTTTTTTAGAGAAACTTCTTAACCACTATTCTACCTACCCTACAACTAATTTTTCATGGAGCTGTCAGTTCCTTCACAAATATAAATCAGGTTCACTACCCAAAACATTTACCAGCTTTCCACAGCTTTTAGAATAAAATCCAACTGTTCTCACATGGCCTAAGAGACCCTCCATGTAGGATTTAGATGCTACTTTTGTGAACAATTATCTCCCAGGCTCACTGCTTTTCAGATTAAAGAAGTTCCCCATTTCTGGGACTTCGCTTTTTTTTTTTTTTTTTTTTTTTTAAATCTTCCTGGAATGTGTTTCATCCAGTTCTTTGGATGTTGTATTCTGATTCTTTCAACCTTAACTCAAACTTACATTTCATTTTCTTTCCTTCATAGCACCCATTATAATATGAAATGTCATATACCTTTATCATGTTGTTTTTCCACACCAAGATTTAAGGGAGGGGCTTATAAGTCTTCCCTCAGCTACTGTTAAGAATTTTTGTCATGTATTTGATACTCAACAAATGATTGTTGAACAAAATGCATGCAAATTGACAGCTTTCCACAAGGACCCACTATTTGACACTGAGTATCAAACTTTTAATTTGTGAATTCAGGCAGTCATTGTGAAATTGAGGTAAATAAGGAATAGTTAGGAAACCTACATTTTCTCCCAGAACTGTAAGTCTAAAGCTGTTTCTGATAGCAAACTTACCTTCGCCTAAATAATACTTAAAGCACAGTTGCATGGTGGGAAAAAGTGAAGTGCTGACAGTTTTGGAATCATTTTATTCCAGTGATGCATTCCAGTAAGTTATCAAGAGAGGCCTTGGGGAAAAAGAATGCCTAAGAATAAGAGGAATACATAGTTTGGGGAGGGTCATCTTCAATATCTAATCTTTTATTCTTTATCTCATGTGTTTTAGGATGTTCTTTGCTAAAGGATGCAATGGAATTGATTATTACTATTAAATATTCTGAGAAAGGCTGGAATTGCCAAAGTATACATATTAAAGAAGAGATTTCAATGACTCATTGTGCATTAAATCAGTCAGCAATAGACATAAACTCAATAGTAAATTTCTTATTCTACTGATGTTTAATTAGTAAATTTTGAGAAGCTATTAATAGCTCTGGTTTTGAACTTCAACATGAAGTTAAATTTCTGTCATAAACATTCTCAAATAGGAGCTTCTTAAATAAAAAAAAAATTCTGAGAACAGTATTTAATTTACAGTTAGCATTGCTGTAAAGTTAGAGCACAGTTCCAGTATGCCCTATATCCATTTTTCCATATTAGTCTGGTATATCTGTCACAACTAATGAACCAGGACTGATATCCTCCTACCAACTTAAATCATACTTTATGTTTCCTCATTGTTACCTTATGTCCTCTTTCTGTTCCATGCAGGATTCCACCTAGGATACCACATTATATTTAGCCATCATATCTCCTTAGATATTTCTTAATTGTGAGGTTTCTCAGATTTCATTTTTGATGACTTTGATAGTTTTGAGACTTGCTGGTCAGAGTTTTCAGAAAGTCCTTCAGTTGGGTTTGTCTAATGTTTGTCTCATGACTCGATTGGGATACTACATTTTTGAAAGGAAGACTACAGAGGGAGATTACCAATCTCATCATATCATAAAATACAAACTATCATTAGGGCATCATTGCTGATACTATGCTTGATTACCTGACTTGACATAGTGATAGGTGGTTCCATTGTAAAGTTACTGTGGTTCTCTCACTTTTAATACTGTACTCCTTGGGAGAATGTTTGAGTACAGCACACACTTCAGGAGTAGGAATTACACCCTACCTCTTTAAAAGGTGGGTAGCTAAATAAATTATTTGGAATCCTTCTCCACAGGTGATTTTTCACTTTTCCCCATCTATTTATACAATCATATACTTATATTAGGATATACTTGTGGGTATTTATTTTATACTTTAGGCTAAAATCCAATGTTGTTTTTCTTTGATTGCTTTGTTTTTTTGCGCAAATTGTTCCAGTTTTGGTCATCAGGAACTCTTTCAGTTAGCTCCTATCATCCAGTAATGTTTACTTTATTTAGTTTTTAGCATGTTCTTACTTTCTGGAATTATAAGATGCTCCAGGCTTATCTTTCATATTCCCTGTCCTGGTCCTTGAATCAGTCATTTCCCCAAGGAACCCTGTATCATTTTATTGAAAAATGACATTAGAATCAAGATCCGGGTGTTCACTATTTCAACTGAGAAGTTTAATAAATAATTTATCATATGCCCAAATAGTTCTATTTATAAATTTAAAAAAAATAGATCTACTATGAACTATCGTTTCAATGTTATCAACATATTTTTAGGGTAGCTATTAAGAATTAGGATAATTCCATCACATATTATATAAAAATGAACCTATTCCTATTTTTAATATAAAAATCTAGGATTGTGGAAAAATAGTGGTATAAAATAAGGGTAAATTTCCATTTTTGCTTTCCATCTCTATAACAAAATATCAATTTATTTCCTACTTTTATATTTGGAGCATATTAAGTTTTACTAATGGAAATATTCAACTTTTAAGAAGAGACCATCTTATTTGCTTGCTTTAGTTCCTTCCTTGCTTTTAGTTTCTCAATATTTAAAAACTGAGACTACCCTTTTCAAAATCAATTTTAAGAATGATAACTTGTTTTCTATCATGAATTTGTTAGATAATAGCAGTTTAACAAATTTTAACTACATCAAAATCATTTAAGTTTTTATATTATATATAATTTTTATTAATGTAGGCAGCATCGAAGAATTTCAGCTTTGTGTAATGTGAGGTTTATTTAAATTGTATGGATAAATTTAACTCCTTCAACACTTTTCCTCTTCTTTCATTTCCCCTCATTGGAAATATGGTAAACAATTGACTTGCATTTTATCTTTAACATTTCAAATATTAGCTTTAATGATCTCCATGCTCTTGCTCTTTTGTATTCTTGTCCATGTCTTAGAAAATCAGCAATTACATAACTGAAATATTTCAAGTTTTACATAAAGTATTTACGTACAAAAAATCTATAAATGTGTTACTGTTGGCAAATTAATGTAGACAAAGAAAGGTTTTCGTCTTGGCTGCACAATTAACTTTAGTTTGTGTGACCGCGAGTGGGAAGGTCAGGGCAAGTAGTAGCAGAGGATAGATTTTTCTAGACACCATATCTTACTAGCTGTGTGAGTTTGGGAGAATTACTTAGCCTCTCTGATCCTTTGTTTGCTAAATTTAAAGTGAAGATAATAATATCTATATCATACAAAGATAGCATGTTACTAAATATGATAGCAAAACAGCTAACATAGTCCTTGGAATATAAAATATGCTTAGCCATCTCTATATCCTTTCTCTTGGTTTACATTAATAACAAAATTTACTTATAAGATCTTATAATTATGTTTTTCTTATTAACTGGCCCTTTATTCAATAGGCCTGAACTGGTGAGATTTACTACTTGATCATATTTGTACAAGGACCCATAGGCTCAGCGATTTCTTCTCTTCTAGCTTATTTGACATTTGGAAATTATAATGCATACGTAGTGGCACAACGTGTCCTGTAGAAGCCCATTTCAGAAAATACTTGGCCAAATTCCCAGGGTGAGCCGTGGTCATAATAGCAGTACAAAATTCTGACTTGACCACTGACCAGGAGTCAGGAAATCTGAAAGCGATTCTAACTTTGCTGTAGACTCCCTTTCTTAATCAAAGCCCAACCTTCTGTGCCTTAGTATTTAGACAAAGGTCATCTGTCTCTGCCTCTTTTGGAAGAGAGTGAGGTTTACAAAGGAATTTGCACTCACTTAAGAAGGACAAATATAAACATATAAAGTTTTATTACCTTTAAAAACATTTCTCCTTACTTGTTAAAGGGAAGTCTCACTTTAGCACTGCTGGCTGACCTCTCTGTGTTAGGAGGCTGATGAAGCCCTGATTAAGGTTTTATGAGGCAAATCTGTAACTCCGAGCAGAGTTCACCAGGGTTCCTTCCGATTTCCTCATTCCATATTTCTTATTGCAAATTAATTCAGTACTTTCAAGAAACACTGCCCTTTTTCAATCCAATGGAAAAAAAATCCATGTGCCTACCTCTGTAAAGATATCCTTTATTGAATAATTCTATGAACTAGAACCTACCAGTAGGATGGAATAATGAAACCTATTTCAAAGATGTATTAACTCTAATGCTATGAAGTGTCCTAGAAGAATCAAATTATTTCATGGCTCAAGTGTCCAAAGAACAAATGACATGGCAGAAACTGACCACTTCCTTGCCAGAAAGTTAAAGATTTATTTTTAATTTAACCACTTCCCTTCAGAGCTGCCTATTATCAAAATGACAGTTGCTGGTGCCACAGGATGAAATGCCTTTATTTGATGTGACAACATCTCTGATTCTCATGTATCTGTGTGTGTAAACATATACAAATACACACATATATTTGTATATACACAGACATACACACATACATACACACATGCATTCTAATGTCAATCTATAGTGATGAGGTTCTAGAACACTCTTCTCTTGGGAGCACTGCAATAATGTCACCATGTCACCTCTGAGAGTTTGGGCAGAATTTGTCACTTAAGATAAAGAGGGAGGAAGAAGCTTGCTGAGGATACAGAAGTCATTCTGACCTTCATAATGGCTAAGGACTGCAATGATTCCTCAGGCAGGATCAAGAGGTGAAGAGGCCATCCAAAAGGCAGCATGGACTTTAAGATGGAAAAGAAAAGCAGGTCATCTAATTGGTGGAAGCTGGAAGATACTGATGCCAAGTAGGTAGACTCGGAAGATGGTGTTTATTCAGCACCTATTCTCTACCAGAAACTGTGCCGGGCACCTGGAAATCAGCAGTAAAGAAATCAGATATGGTTTCTGAGCTCACAATACATACTATCTAGTTAGTAGGGAGTCATACAGAAACGATTCCAAGTCCATACTAAGATGCTGAGTGGAAACCGTCTTTTATTCTGCAAATATAGTTATCATCCAAAGTTGGGAACTGTAGTGGCTGAATTCCCTCATTTTAAAAATAGCTCCAGGAGGAGACAACAATTATAGTCAGACTTCTCCCTCCCCAGTGTTAATAAAAGGCTGCCAAAATGCCTCACGATTCATCCCACTATATGTAAGGAGAACATGGGGGAGGGAAGAAGGTGGTTGGAGATCCTTTGCCAGTGAGGAACGCGAGATTTAAGTGAGAGGCTTTTCCAACCCCCGGTGGCGGAGGAGGGTGAGGGGGTAGTGCCCTCTGAAGTCAGGCGGACCGTAGTGTGACTTGTACATGGTGGGGACCAGGCAACCCACTTTATGGTTCTGATATCTATTTAGAAAAGATCTTTACTGATTAACCCATTATTTAGTTGAATTATTCATTTTTGAAAATTAATATTTTTGAAGACCTCTTATGTACCTGCCAAGCATTGTTCTGAGCACTGCAAGTATTGAAAGAAAGGCAAATCTGACTTGCATGCATGTATGAAGCTTATCCTTTTATATGTTTGTATGTTTGTTTTGGTGTGTGCATGGTTTACAGAATAGGAAAATCAATAATTCTGCAACACCTAAAACTAACATAATATTATATATAAATGATATATCAATATAAAAATCTTATATGTATACACATGTATTATATATATATATATACATGCATATATATGTATACACACATATCACGGAGTCATGATTTATTATGAAAAACAAACCTGAGTGAGAAAATGAGGGGATTAACATTTAATGTGGGTGACTGGGGAAAATTTCTCTAATAAGGTGATGCTTAAGCAAAGTCTAAGGAAGTAGGTACTGTGCCACACTGGTAGCAGGAGAGCATCATGGCAGATGGGACAGAGAAAATGCCTGGACCCTGACATAGGAACTTGTTCAACGTGTTTGAAGAGCAGGGAGAAAGTCAAGGGAAATAAAGAAAAGTGGAGATCTATTAGGTTGCAAAATTCATGAGACTGAATATTTGGTACTGTAGAACTTGAAAGAATCTCTTTCTTGGAATGAGATGGGAAGCAACCATTTAAGGTTTTTGAGCATAGAGGTAATGTGATCCATCTTTCACTACTAGCACAGGAGAACCCTGCTGATTTTGTGACGATAGACCTTAGGGGTCGAGTTGGAAGGGAGAGACTAATTAGAAGGCTATTATTGCAAGAGTCAAGAAAAGAGATGCTAATAATTTGGCTGTAATGCTGACTGGCCTGGCCTTTGGGCCTCTAAATAGAGGTCAAAAGAACTGATAGGTGGTGGAAGGGAAACAGCTATATGTTCAAAACTTGGTGATATTGCATGACGAACCCAGTCCCTGATGGGGACATGGACAACATGAATACAGAACAGCTGAGCTGGTATTAAGCACCAGGAATCCAAGTTCAAAGATGATCAACTCGTGGGTCAGGAAGTCTTAGAAGCAAGAGACTGGAGGAAAATCACTGTCTTTTACCAACAGCGAAGATGAGAGGAAGTAGAACGAGACATGGGACATCTGAGTCTGTCCCTGACCAATTAAGACATCCAAATATAGATGTAATGAGAAAGCTGGCATTTGATGTCATAGCATCAAAAACATGGGCAGTCACTAGGGTAATCCAGGAAGACAGAAACTATCAATAACCAGAAGGTTAAAACTGTGGCTACTGCATAGAAAGGACTCACTTTCCTTTCTGCCGACATCTTCAGGAGGAGCTGAATCAGATACAAGATTGGAAACTTCAGGGAAGACTAGTACTTTAAAATCTCTGAAAAGTTGTAGGATCTCTTTAGGATATCACTCAGACAGGGGAAGGAGATTTTACAGAACAAGAGGGGAAAGCAGGTAATGGAGAAAAACTATTTACCCATGTAGGTACAGTTTCTCATCAAAAACAATCTGTGTAATAATATGAAGGAGGACTCTTAGGTACTTTGGGAGGGAAGTTCAAGAAACCTTTTCTATTCTGGGCACTTTGGAGCAATATCCTGAGAAACTGACACTGCAGCTCAGACCAGGAGACACAGTAGATGTTACTCAAGTAAAGGGTAGAAATTGTCTTGTAGGACAGTCATATGAAAAGTTACTGAGACCAAAAGGAAACATGAAAAGAAGACCTTAGGGAAAAAATCACCATTAGCTATGCAGACCAGGTGACTATTAAATGTCTGAACATCCCACCCCCCCAACCCCCCCCAACCCCCCCCCCAAATTATAATTTAAAATATGATCTTCACCATTGGGTTTACTACTTGGTCAATATATTTGACCACTTCAGCGAAGTTTGTTTCCTAGTGTAAAATGTAAACCAACTCGAAAACTATCTTCCTTATAACTCCAAACAGCCTGAAGGCAATGTCAAGTTTTAAAATCTATTGCAGGTATATTCCTTTGTTTTTAAGTTAAAATTAACCATATAGTTATTCAGTTCTCTATCTATGTACACATTCTGTGTGCCTCTCAAAATAATCTGGAATATTAACTAGTCCACTGTGGTCCTATCCAATTGTGTTCTAGGAGTCCTAGAGTATGTCACATATTTTAATACGTCTTGTCTCTATAAATGATAACAGTCCAGTTGTCAGTGATGATGGTGAACTAGAGATGGGAGTTTATGCCAGTAGATCCAACATCAAAGGTTTCATATTGGTGATAGAAAATAGAGAAGAGTGGATCTGAGGGAAAGTCTATTTCTGAAAAAGTAATAAAAAACTTATTAACAGATTAAAGGAATAAATATTCTAACAGGCTATTTTGACAATATTTCAGGAATACATTCTCGATTTGGCAGTGGTTTCAGGCTGTCTTTTATCTGGTGTTGAGGGACTCGTTGGAGAAGGAAGGAAGGATATGCAGAGGGAGGAAGACCCCAAAGGAATTTTCTTACCAAGGAATGAGTGTTGAGGGCAGCTCCTCTTCTCTAGGGGAGTATTAATTAGAAAACTTTCTAATTCTAAAGACAGACTTTACAGGACCAAGAGAAGGTATGGGAACCCATGTGGGTACTGAGACATGAAAGAGAATGTTAACCTTCTGTCTCTTTTTCCTTAGAAGTAACTGATTTTAGCCATCATGCCTATGAGAAAAAGCATTTATGCATAGGTAGGTGGACTTTTTTGTTTCAAAATCAGAATCCTGAGTCTCCAGTAGAGTTGGGACTTGGACGGAGATGATACTCTTAGAAAATAAGCCAGGAACATATAAAGTCTTTTGTCTTGGCATGGATTCTAATCTGAAATACTCCTTTTCGACCAATATTCTTTCCTCCCTTTAGAATACAGAGCATGACTCTAGTAGCCAGAGCCTTCTATCTTCCACTGGGGGTTCTACCCTGATAATTAGGGTGTTCAAGAAACAAAAGGCCTTTATTTAAAGAAGAGGTTGTCTCTAGTCTAAAGTTAAGTCTTTCTTCCTAAAGTCTTGGCCAAAAGAATCTTCTCATCACATATCTGTAAAATGTAGTTAGTAATTTAAGTTGGCAAAGAGTTTATGGAGCAAATTTTGGAAATACAAGATATTTTTTAATAAATACCATAATACAAAAAGGAAGGAAATATTCAAAGGTGCAGAGATTTATATACATAATGGTCTCAAAAATCTTTAAAAAAATTCTAAAAATGAACTATATGCTATAGATTCATTAATTTATAGCATAAGACATAGGTTTAAAAATTGTAGCATTCAGAAATCTATATAGCCATTATTATCACTCTAATAATAAAAAAGCTACTAGAATATAAAACTTCAGTTTTCTTTCCATATAAGTAGCTTCACAAAACTCAAGTATTTAATCATACTGATTTATAATCAATTACTTTTGTGAATAGAGGTGAACTAAGAAAGCCTTAATACAAGTAGAAATGAATATACTCAAACAGGATATTTGATTCCAAAATTTTTTATATCTCCACCAAGATCTCTCTCTTCCATACAGACCCATATACCATTTCCTCTCTAATATTTCTATTTATAAGTCCTAGACAACTCAAATTCAACATATAGACAGGGGCCATTATTATGCCTTATTTCCACACATGGTATCATTAATCATCTTTAAACCTGCAATCCCAAAGCCATTCTCAGTTCCTGTTTCTCACCTCCCATACTCCAATATTATACATTGTACTTCCTAAATGTAGCTGAAATTTGCCATGGACATAGTACTGACCTCAGTCAGTTCTCATCATAACTGCTATGAAAGTCTAAATTCAATTTTGCCGTCCTGCATTTAGATCTTATTTCTGAGTAACATCTTTAATTCATTCCATAAAATGGCTTTCCATTCTGTTTTTTGAGAAAGTGATAAATCTATGACATTGTATACCAAGCTCAACCACAGGGTCCTCTGCTTCCTTTTCTAGTTACTCTCTAATATCATAATACAACAGTTTTCTCTCTGACCTCTTCTTTCCACAGTATTTTTCTCCCCTGTCAACTCCTCCCCATTTAATTCTGATAATCAGTTAACTAGTTTCTCATATCCAGAAACACCAGTGAACAGTAAGGCAAAGTGAACCCGGTACAATTAACCGGTGATTCATATACGCATATCATGGTTTAAGGTAATGGCACTTTTTAGAGCTGGGAAAAGAACATTTGTACAGGACTGACCACTTTGTTTTATCTTTCATGGAAACTTTCTATATACCCCTTCTCCCCTATGCTATGCATTTACGCTCACCTAGTAAGGGCTTCCATTTTATATTTCTTCAGCAACCTAGCCTTCTCCTCTACAGCACTTAATATTTGTAATTATTTATTCAATGTCTTTCTTCACCATTTTACTGAAGGGTTCATAAATTAAGATTCCCAACTGTCCAGTCTGCTGTATTCCCAGAGCCTTCAACAGTATCTGTCTGGGAGTAGTGAATGCTCAACAAATAATCTGCTATACTTCATACCCTATGTGTAAACTCCTAATATCATGGAGCTTCTAATGTGCTTCCTTCTAAAAGAAGCTATGGACAGAAATGTCCTAGGGTCAAAAACCCAGCACAAATAGACTCTAGGATAAGTCTGGGTAAATCCTTAGATATACAGATGATTACGTCAGGGCAATGGGTAAGTCAAACATGCAAGAAGACTAATTTGCTTCCAGCACTTGGTCTGTGGAAGCCTCTCCTGCACTCAAAACTTCATTTCTCTTCTAGTTGATCACTTTAATCTCTATTTAGTTCCCCACTTCTTTTTTCTGTAATTCAGACCATTTTTATTCTACGGGTCAGTTAAAGTCACTCTGGCTCTGATTATTATCTAATCTGCAAGGCAAAAAATAACCACATGACATTTAAACATATAATTGAAAGAGAAATTGATGGCTATTTTGAATGTAATAAAAATTGATGCTAATAGCCATTCATTATGGATAAAAAGGCACGATACACTTTGAAAGTCACTGAAATGGTATCAGAGTCAGACCTGAGCAATTAGGGTTGACATAAAATAAAATAAAAAGTAGCAAACTGCCTTCTAATTTGTGAACCACAGAACTGGGGCAGCATCTCTAGACCTTAAGAGGAATGATAACTTCTTAAAACAGTTCAATTTTTAGAAACACATTCCACACATACAAGGCACATGTGTGTGCACACATATAACAAGTTTATTCCTCCAAAGAATACAAAATCTGAAAAGGTACTATCTTTGTTGTTGAATCAACATCCATTAAAGATTAGCTTTATTTTTATGGTTATGACTGTTTGCAGAATTCAATTTGTACAGACTGGAAAAAGAGGATGTATTATTTTTCCAGCGTCCACTTAAAACTCACTAACAGATGCTTGAATTCACAAATTCTACGCTTGATAGCAATGAAATGTATATATATATATATATATATATATGCATGTGTGTATACACATATATGTGTGTGTGTGTGTGTGTGTGTGTGTGTGTATATATATATATATATATATATTTATGCTGCATTAGCAAGATCTACCTTAGGATCAGTGTGGCTTATTAGAGGGGCTATGAGTTACCTATAAAATGTTCTTAAGATAAATCAGTGAGAATTCGGCTATGCCACTTCACTTTAGGACTAACCACTGGACACCTCCTCCAGTCACCGACAACAATTAATGGGCGATCACTTTCTAAGATCATTAGTGGAAATAATTCTCTTGTAAAAATTAATCTATTGGTGCCACATAATGCAAAATTTCAATTATTCATTCATTTTATTTATGACCCTTGATGTAGGGCTTTTAAGCATCCAGCTGTCCTGATTTCAGACTGCATGCTTTTATGATCACTGAGAAAGAAATAATAGTTTAATATGCATTTTCTATGACACTTCAAGTGTTGCTTTTTAAAAAGTCTTTTTGCTTCTATTGGAACATAAATTCATATAAAATTGTACACAGTTATCAATCTAGTTTACCAAGGTTAGAGCATTAGGAGGAAAGCGAATGAGTCCTATTTCTTCTTGTTTTGTTTTTGTTAAATGACAAATTTTGAGTGATTTGGTTTTTAGTTTCTTAAGATCCTGGAGGAAACCTATATTATAGACAATGGACACCTCTGCACACAGCAAAGTCATGAAGGAATTTAGCCCCATCCTACTTAATTCAGCAAATATTTATCACGTACCTACTATGCACCTAGCATCAGGCTAACAACTTTGGCCACAAGCACCGGTCTCATAAGTGTTTGTTTCTGGAAACAAGGGAGGTGAAAGTGGTCAGTGAATGACTTAGTAAAAATGCAACTTTTTTGACTTCATGTTATTTGGTTAGCAAGTGGTCTTTTCGTTTTCCAGTGAAGTCTTATAACAGTACTTGCTCATCTGGTGTCATTAGAAATGATTCATACTGCAATTAACAACAATTACTCCCTCTACCAAATGTGATTATAATGTCTTAGGCTGCCCGTTCTCCTGTTTTTTGAAAGAATTTATGCCTTTTGCATTTATATCACCCATGTCTATTTCCCCTCAGTTTTCTGCTTGATGTTAATCCCTATTACCAAGGAGAATGGAATGAAAAACAAAAACAAAAACAAAACAAAACTGAGGAATTTTGTTATCTGTTATCACTACACTATTACTTCTTCCTGAGATTGGTTTCTCACCTGTAAAATGGGTTCAATCATCCCTCCTGTGCCTTTCTCACAGTTAGGAAAAATATAACTAAAAGATCTTTAAACATATTAAAGTACAATAATTATAAATATAAAATACTTCTCATCTATTTCTGTTATTTAAATGCAGTCATACTAGATAAATTTAAATCAAAATTATTCTTTATATTCCTCAAGAAATCAAGTTATATATACATATATACAAGTATACACACTCATACATAGCATGTGTGTATGTGCTTGAGTATAAGTCCTTGATTATATTCCAAAATATCAGATCTTTTCATCATTTCTGAATGAGCAGCCTCTCACTGCATGAACATTTGCAATGTATGTGCACTTACACTGGGGGGCAGTATTGTGCAATGGTCAAGAGTGCTGGTGCTGGAGGCCAAACTTCCTGGAATTGCATACCATTTCCTCCATATATTGTGGGATCTCTTTGGAAAAGTACACTTAACTTCCTTGAGCCTCACTCTCCTTATTTGTAAAATGGGGTTACTAATTCAGTCTACCTCATGGAATTGTTAGGAGGATTAAGTGATTTAATGCATACAAAGCACTTCAAACAGAGCCTGACAGTAAGAATTCAGTAAGTATTCGCTACATAGAAAAAAGTCAGCAATTTAGACTTTTCTATGCTTAGTAAACTGCATCTATAACTCATCCCTAAATTATTTGAATTGCGTTTGCCTAAAGTCCACAAAGTTTTATAGCCCTATGTTAGAGGTTATCTTTTCTATCAAAGTAGCCTTTATATTTTATTGTTTAATAAATACAGAATTTTAGTTCTTTAGTTTGAAAAATGATTTTTATACCAATATGTGACTAAAATATCATTCATTATAATGAGTACTTTGTAGATACTAGTTGACTGTATTTTTAAATACTGCGTTAGGTGGAATAAATACCAAAAAATTAAGTCAACTATGAAAAATGCATATATAAAATACATACTTTGTAAAAACAGTAGATTTGAAATCAGTTTTTTACTTGACAAAATAATTCCATTTTCATGTTTTCCTAAAAATGCAATCAGAGATATGCATATGAATTTATGATCTAATTTCTTCATTTTAACCCTCTCTGTAAAACGTAAGTTACTTTTCAATACACACAGTATAATATTGTTTATCCATTCAAATGCTTAAATTTAATCAGAAGTATTTACAATGCAAGTCTAAATGAAAATAATTCACAAACTGCTTGATAGGATAAAATTCCAACTATTTGCACAAATATTACATTAAAAATAACAACACTGCAGGGGTGTGCCCTGGTGGCTGCTACAACTCATAGCAGTCCCACATATATCCCAAGGTCTCAGGTTCAAGACCTAGTTCTGGGGGAAACAACCAATGTGAACAAGTAAATAAAAATAAATAAAATGCTTCTTCCTCCTCTCTCTTCCTGACTGCTTACCTTCATTCCTGCCTGTACCTTTCCCAGAAAAAAATAAAAATAAATAGAAAAAAGACTGCAAATAATTGTATAACAATAGAAAATGTAATTTTCTTAGTTGGAGAACGATGAATGTATTTAACTTATATGTATATGTTTACATGAATGCAGTCTTTTTCATATATGTGTATAAATATGTATATGATATATACGTATGTATGTGTGTATGCTTCCCAGATTTTCCATGTTATACTGTTATAATAAAAGTACTACTATTACACAATATTTCAACTTCTTAACCTATTATGCATTCAGGCAGATAAACCAAAATGCTTAGATGGGAAAACAGTTGCCCAAAAAAATGTGCAAAAGGAGTGAACTATATGGTGAAGAACAGAACTGGACTGCTGATTGTACTTCATTATATGCAGGTATGAACTGACAATGATGCCCACCTTAAACCTATATGATGATATGATATAAGGTTCCTTCAATAAAATTAAAAGTTTGGTCAGACACTTCAAAAATGTTTCACTTGGAGGATCACACTGAAACATTTTGCAAACACAAAACAGACATTCATAAGCACTGGAAGACATTTTATAAATTGGAACTCGAGCAGTTGGGGACTAAGAAGCTGAGTAATCATTTAGTTATAAAGCCCCAATTATAAATGACAAAAACTATCACCCAAAAAGAATCCCAAAACATTGCTAAGAAAATCCTGCAGAAGAAGGAGTGGTTTCCTTACTGTGGTACCCCAATCGGCAGACAAAAAACATCCTTTCATAAATGACAATTGAACAGAAACTATTCCCACCAGACAAGCTTCACTTCTGGGTTACTGTCAAATTTCCCAATCTCTTCTGACTACCGCTCAAGCATTCCAGAGAAGAGGAATTTACACCTGAAGAAAAAAAAGCATACTGTTTTACCTGTCAAATATGGATTTGAATTTTGACAAAGTCAAAAATATATAAGTGGTAGATTTTACCTTTGGGGTTTTTATTACTGATTTTATGACCCATTTTCTGGCTATTTTTAAACTGGTTTCTTTTCCCCCTTACTTTTAGATTGTTTTAAAATTATAGAGCCAAGTGATCTGATTTCATAGAATTAATTTTCTCAGAAGAGTGAAAGAATGATTTCCTTTAACCAGGAAAATGGACCAATATTATAATTCAAGATCATGCCAAAGAAAAATGACAATGAAACACAACATTCTCTGACTTTCATTTCTTTGAAACTGCTAGAGAAATACTGCTATTGAATATGAGAAAGCTAAATGCAGAGATTCCCAAAAACACACCTCTTCTAAATGTCATATACTGACATTATTTGGTTAAGACTTACAGTGTTGTTCTCTCCTCCATTAGAAAAAAGAATAATAATCAGCTTAGAGTGCTGTCTTTCTCCATGGGATGGAGCACTACACCATTTAATTACCCGCAGAGAGATGTGAGGAGTGGTCCGGTGCCTGGTTCACTTCTGCCTGAGGGCACTAACCCAGCTGCTCTATTAGTACGTGGCAAAAAGACCTGTTCTGCCCCAGCCCTGACGCCATCTGAGTGAAGAAGATCAGTATTCAGTAAGCTGCCCAGCCACAATTTCATTCTCTAATTTAGTCTATACAATGGAAACGTTCAAATCACAGAAAAACTGAAAATAGTGTGAAAAGGTAAGTAGGCAAAGGACATTACAAAGAATCATACTGTCAGAATTTCTTGACATAAATGTTAAACAATATGAGTACCTGGTTAGAAAGAAAGGTACTCAATAAAAATCTACCAAGTGAACTCAGCAATTCTCCAAAGCTTTACTTTTTTGCCCGCTGTTTCACATTCTTAATTATCAATAATGTCAAACTTTGGGATTAAAAACAAACTACTTTAAAATCCATATTCATATTATTCAATTATTTTTAAAAGTTGCAATCTTGTTTTTCATGACAATTTAGATGAAACTTAAGGTGATTATGGTGAGGGACCTAAGTCCAAAGGATAATGAAAAATATATTCCATGCATGTGGTATATAAAGAAACAAGAAGAATGAACTAAGGAAACAGTAGAATCTCTTCGACTTTGAAATCTGGCCCAGTTACTAGAAAGAGGGAGAGGCAAGAAAGCTGGGCTAGAGGGGAAAATGATAGTGGAGATGGCACTAGAACTCTGGTGGTAGGTGTGATGCAATATACACATTGATGTGTGAATCTATTTTTCTAAAACTTTATAGTGCTGTAAATTTATGAAACATTAATAACAAGAAAAAAACCACATTCAACAATGAATTAAAGTTTAAACGACATAAGTCATAGCCAAGGGATTTCTTCTAATCATCTGATATTGGAGAACACATTTAGCTCCAAATGAGAATTATGCGCCTCAGGAATACCCGAAGCTTGGCAAGCCAACATGAGAACGACAGCCTCAAGGCTCGCCAGAGCCTCAGGGGTCATGGTCCAAAGAGAAGAACTGGCTACAAGGAACAGAGCAATAGTCTGATACACAGCCCCTCCTCATCTTCCCTCCCTCACTTCTCATCTACTCCATACCCCCTACCTAGTAAACCAACCTCTAAGCACTGAAAACAAAACAGAACGAATTAATGGCCCCTGTTCTGTTTCATTATTTATGCCCTTCTCATGTACCACACTAACCAAGGGATGCTCTTTGATGATTATATCTCCAAAGAATATTACTGTGATCATGGTATGTACTGGGGAACCGTAGATAATTAATCAGTCAAACTGAGAGATATGGATAAGAATAACTTTTGGATTTTGCCAAAGTAAATTTAATGCATAAAACCTGCTAGGGACTGATTAATCAAATATCCTCTTTACTTGGAGTTGAATCAGTATATATACTGCTGCTGACTTCAGACTCTGCCTTCATCCTGAAGACGAGTAAGGGAAGGCTAAGTTTATTTTGCTCCCTTTAAATCTTTTCTTCAACATTTCTAAGGGCATAATTATTTGCTAGAGGTTTGCCTAGTATGAATTTTCCTCAATAAATCCAATAGAAATGAGCCACCAATACATCTGACAAATTTTCTACTTGTGATAAATTGGTCTCTGTCCCATCTAGATTCACGTTTGTAAAATTTCCAGACCCTAAAAAAAAAAAGAAAGGAAAGCACATGGAAATGATTCTAAGTACTGTTTGTCCACATTTTCACCGGTCAATATTTATGAAGACACATTTGCATGATTTTGGTGTTTGGTGAATGGCAAGGGAACTAAAATCTTTGTCTTCTACAGCAGCAAAACAGGCAGGATTCTGGGAATGAAGTATGAAGAGGAAATAAGAGAGAATCGAACAGTCTTTTGTTTCTTAAAAAAAAAAAAAAGAAAGAAACCAACAAAGGCCTGTTTCCTTTTCCCTTTTTGTCAAATGAAAGCTCTTCAGAGATGATTGAGCTCTTGTAGGCGACTGTTTGAATCCTGTAGGCTGTTATTCTATGGAGCTTTGCTCTAAGTACACCAAAGGACGCTGATACTTTTGAAGGTTGAAACTACTTTGTGGCGCATAGGGGACCTCTGTGAAGACATCTGATCCTTGGGAGAAGAACATCATACTGTCCTCTCAGTTAGAGCTTGCATTAAGGAAACACATTTGGATGCCAGTTTATCCTTGTGCCATAGAAATGGCTGACCAAGGACCTTTCGGAATAGGTAAATCAAATCCCACATTTAACTAAAGAAGAGTATGCAGAGACTGTACAATTCCATTTTCTGAGGCTGTAGAGTTATCTGTCACTTAGATTTATAAGGGAATCAGACATGGGTCTTGCTTCTGATCCTTTGCTTACCCATTGCCTCCCTGCCCTCTCACTTCGGCCTTCACCTTGCCCTGGAAAACAGCTCAAAAAACCACTGCTGTCCTGGAAACTGAAGCCACAACCAACTGGAAAGACAAACTGACTCTGAATTTATTTACCTGTTTCTCCAAATGTAATGATGTTGTAAATATCCATTCCGGCACTACAAGAAATAAGTCTTCACATTTCTGTCACTAATGAAAGATACACTGCAACAGTTTTCCTAATAATTACCATTTTCAAAAGAAAGATGTTTAGAGAAAAGGTTGGAGGCTCCTTCTGGAAGATTAGCTCAACTAATCAGGGTGCAACAGAATAATTTTCATTAAGATTACTCTAATCATGTCAGAACATTTTAAAAGCCTGAGCACAGATAATAAAAGTAATCATGTTCTTGGGCTATGTGTATAAACACAAAATGTTTTCAAGTTTTAAGGAATACTGTTTGGATTTTTGTGAGACCCCCTCACAGATCTGAACACATGTCAATGATGACATGCTGACATTAAGCAGAACAAAGTATTCCCCTTGCAAGGAGCACCCAACCCAAGCAAGAGATTCTCCCCATATTCCAACCTGAAATCATTTCAGCAAATACAGGACTGAGTGGACCATTTCCTAATTGTTGGGTAATGACTGACATGTGGAAGAAGGGGAGGAGACTGGAAAATGAAGCCATCAGACACTAAGGAAAGGTGCAGTGCATCTCCTGATTTCCAGGTAGGGAACAGTTTAGATATGGGGACAGTCTTGAGCCAAAGTGTTTCCAATGTTTCAGGATGTCATTGTATTCACTACAATCTTTTATCATAGACTTATAATTACACACGCCCGGTGCATCCATATCCTTCAGCAGAAGCAACAGCACAGTAAAATGGATAGTTTCGGCATAAAATCTAACATTTATTACAGTCCTCATCAAAATAGCATCCCGCTTTAACTTTCCCTCACAAGTCAACTAATTCAAGGAACCTAACTGCAAACAATTTTTATACACCAGACAGCCCTTAGAAAGCCTGCATGTTTAAGAAGGACTAAAGGAAACCAATGGGACTCTTCAGAGGCATTTTTGTCCAGAGCTGCGGAGAGCAGAGGAAGAAGAACTCAGAATGAAGTTGCTGCTCCGCTCCCCCTGGTGCCAGAAGCAAGCCACGCTGAGTCCGGCAGGACCCCATTCACGTGCTGCAGCAGGCGCTCAGGCAGGGAGGCACCAGGGCCTCAGACATAAAGACCCGGATTTGGCTTTGGTCTGTGGCTCCTCCACTGAGCCTTCTGATTTAATCTGCAGTAGTCTGAGAAAAAGGTCCTGGTGGTGTCCGCTTCCAGTCGAGGAGAGCTCTTTTCCTGAGGGGCTGCGTGTTGCGGAGAGACAAATGCACAACACGGGAACACCTGCGGCGCGCCCTCTGGGATTTTCCCTTTCCTACATGTTAATGAAAATTAACGTGGAAGAAAGTGCAGACATCAGTTAAACAGATAATTAATGATGATTGATGATTTGCTTTTAATTTATGCCCCACGATTAATTCAGGTAACACACGCAGATGCTTGAAACTTCTGGAGTCACGACATTGTTGCGTGTTCAACATGGATTGACAGAGGTCTGCCCCTGCCTCTGGAATGGCCACGTTATCCTATCATCATCTTCCATAGGTGGCTGTGAGAGGGTGCCATCTGTTAGATATAAAAAAGAGTTTGCTTTTTCTTTCAGGATGGAGTTTTCACCTCTGCCATTTTTTGTATTTCCTGAAAATCTTGGCGTTTTCTTGGACAAAGCTCTTTAAGTCATTTCCCTTTTTGTTTCTTACCAAAAAAAAGGTATATTTCTGTTTTTCCTAGTGTTGATGTATTGATTTTTTTTCTTGTCTCTATCGTGAAATAGTCTCACATTCTCACCTCCCTCTTTCTCTTCAGATTCGTGTGCGTGTGTGTCTATATAAGCACACACATCATTACCCTCTCACAGTGGCAAAGATGAAGGAGGGACAGCAGTATTGCATGGGTAGAAATATTCCAAAAGCCAACCCATAAATCCAGCAGAAAGAATCACATCAGCATTTTCTCCCTTTTGCCAGCGCAGCAGGGCTCTGCCTGGTGCAGGTCGCTGCTGCATTGTTCGGAAGTGGTGTGTCAGAACCACATCAAATGATAAGGCTGTTCACAAGTGGTAAATTTAAGGCCTTTATGGTCCCTCAGAGTTTATCTCTCTAAGGGTGGCAAAGCTTGAAAAGAGTAGAGGATTTGGGGCTTTACCACCATACTGTCAAAGAGCTTAATGCCTCATTTGCTGACCCAGACCTAGAATGAACTTCAGTAACCAGGCAGCCTCATGGGCCTGCGTTCCACGTGGGTATTTATCGCTACAGATATTGGGAATTAAGATGGAAATTCTGACCCGAGCAGTTCTAAAGTTTCACGTGCTGAAGGAGTCATGTGGCCACTCTGTGTCTGAATCGTAGGGGCTCTGCTTCAGTTCCCTCAGTGAAGTGTACTTGCCAATAGCTCCTGCTTATTGTGGTGTTTCTATTTTTCAGATGACTTCAAGGCACCATCATGGAAATTCAACAGCTAACACTCTTCCTCCAAGCAGAAACCATTTTTCAAAAAAGCTATTAATAATATGACTTGAAAAGTAATGACTTTCTTTACTTTCTTAAGAACAAAAATGATTAAACACTGAATAAAAAATTATGCATCATCATCTATAAGCATAAAATTACTTTAAAAAAATGACAAAACACCACCACTGTCTCAGAATAATTTCTCTAATCTAACACAAAAATGGTCTCTCTAAAAATTGTAAATAACGATGATAGCATTTTTCTCTTTAAATAATAGATGTCTGCTTTGTTTTGGGTCTAAGCAGTATTGGGAAATAAAACACTTTTCCTGAAGAGAGATAACAGATGAACAAAAGGATCCAAGAAGATGAATTTCAGAGTCAAACTGATTTGTCCCAATCACCAAAAAAAAAAAAAAAAAAAAAAAGCTACCAGAATGCTTGAGGACATGAAGTTTTCAGAAGATGAAACGTAAATATACATTTACAAATCTTCATTCTTAATTAAGTTACATTATGCAGCTCCCCAAGTACAGGGAAGACACAGAACACCACATGAGCTCGGCCTCACTCTGTTTTTCTTTGACTTTTCACTTTTGCTTTCATTGTTGTTTTCTCTCCTCGTATCCTGCTGGTACAATAAGTTTTCACAGTAAGGAGGTGGTTTACCACTGGATGTGCTTGCCCAGCTGCAGATTTCCAGTCTAAATAGCTGCTGTAGGTCTCTTTTGTCAAAGTTAGCAAATATTTGCTTTTCTCCTATGTTAAACATCTCTCTTTTTTTTCCCTCACCAGTCTTGAGGTTTAATGCAAAACAAACTCTTTTATTAATTCCCCCTCCCCCTACATTGTATCGTCCTGAATTACTCAATGTGTTTAAACAGATCACTATTGATATTGTACTACGGGCAATTAGGAGGCAGGCACTTTGTTATCCAGTGGGCACCCTGGCTGGGAGAGCACGATTCTCACTGTGTAGCTGGAACCACGGGGCTCTATAATTCATGGACGTACAGGCAATCCATTCATTAGAATGGGTTGTACGTGGCGAGGAAGGGATTTTCATAAACACTTTAACATGATAAAAACTGAGCCCTCTCTCAATGGAGGAAATGCCACACAGGAAAGAATCTATAATGTTTTGTCAAATCTAGGTCTAATTATATTTTAAAAGGCCTTAAAAAAAAAAAAAAAAAAGCAAAACAAAACCCCACATGCTGACAGTTTACAGATCGGTTCATGAGGAACACCCAGTCTAAATTTTTACCACAAAAGCTAATGACCCTATTAACTCTAATTTGTTTACTCACCAGTCTGGAACAGTTTCTTCCACAGGTACCTCTTTGATGTTCAAAATTAAGCTTCCTAGAGGCTTGAGAAATTAAATGCTAAAGGAGGTCAATTATACAACAGTTGCCTTAAAGACAAGGAATGCCACTCCCATGTTGCTTTAAATTGACTATTTTTTTTTCCCTGATGAACAGATGAACACAAACACGAGATTACGACTCAACACATGTTAAAGCCTTCTCCTGATTCGCTTGGATGTGATGGATAGCTCTGAATGAGTGCACCTGAGCGTACTAGAAGGGCTTAATTAAAACCAGCCAAATAGTCAATGCTCGCGCCTCATGTAAAATATCACGGCTTGCTCCTTACATGAAATACAGGATACCCACCAAAAGATTATTCAAAGTGAAAAAAAATCAGAATGATTGGGCCTGCTGGATAAAAGTAGAGAATTATTCTATTATCACTTGCAAAGCCCCATGTGGTAGAAAATTTAGTACACAAGACAGCGCATGTGAACAATTCCAGTTTTCCCTGTGGCTCAGACATCAGCACTATTATGAAATAGTTGTGAAGTGGAAAAAGCATTCTGGTTATTGGAAAATAAATGAACAAACCAATTGCAAGACAATTGGAAGGTGCTAGGGGAATAAACCCCACAATAAACATGTGTGTGCAAAGAGAGCTTTGTTGTTCTTAATAATATTCCGAGTCCTGTAGCATTTCTGTAATAATGGACAACAGAAGCGTTTTGCAGAGACCCAGCCTGGCTCTGTGGGGCAGGTGCTAACTCTTATGTTCTCTTTTCACGCTTAACACCAACTCTGTGTAGCTCTGCCGTCTATAAATACACAAATACACCTATTCTCCAGGGGCTGGGGGATCTCCTTCCCCTCCCTGATGGATTTGACTTTAGAAAAGATTCATGACTGAGGACTATGTAGGCAAAGAGGGTGATTACAAATGCTGAAAACTGAGTAAGATAATATAAACTCCTCACAATATAAGAAAAAGCGTCTTGAATGGAAATGGCCTAATCATCTAGTTCAAGAACTATCTTGTCTTTCCCTCTATATCTTATTGAACCTCAGAAATGTTTTCTGTTCTCTCTCATTTCATGCAGTTAAGAACAGAACTGTAGTTCATTGGCTGTTGAATACATTATAGCATATGAAGCAAAAGATAAGTCCAGGAGTTTAAGGAGCCTTTCAATGGTTGAATGGGGAGCAGTACAAAATCGAGACGTGGCTGAGTGCAGGAGCTGCAGACTCAGGTTACAGGGATTTGAATCCCCACTCTGCTGCTTATTAAGTGGCTCTAGGCCTTAGTGTCCTTATCTGTAAAACAGAAACAATAGTAATGTCTATTTCAAAGTGTTAAATTAAACAGTACATATAAAGTGGAACACAGGAAGAGGTTCATAAATATTAGTAAATATTTATGGGACTGAGACAAAGCAACTAGATGCTCATTCAACATCCTTGTCCCACATGAAATAATACTTCCAGGTCTGTAATAATCTGGATCAGCGCCAAGTTAAAGCCACACTGGAGCTTTAGCTAAAATATGATCAGTAGTACAGATGCTGTGTTTACTTAATATTTTATATTTGTCTCATCATGATTTCTGCAATAATTTTGATTGTTTTTAAAAATGCCACGTATTTTGATACCGGAATTTTTTGGATGCCCTTTCAATTTTGCATATGAGACAAATGCCCCAATCCTGGTCCTGAAGTGAAGGTTCTAAGCATATAATTTAGGAGGGAATCATAAGCATGAAGAATCCTAGGAAGAATAGATGCTCTCAGAGACAACTGAGGAGGTGGCATATTTAATTAAAGGCCTGTTGGTTATAACCTTAGCATCCAGGAGTACATAGGTTTTATCTAGGCTAAAATCTGAAACGCCAAGTTTCATACTTTCTGGGGTCCAACTCTTTGTCTTTACCCAGAAATCTATGCATTTTCTTCCAGATGGTCTAGTGCTGATCAGCTTTCAGAAAATTATGAGGAATTATAATATTATCCCCAATATCTGCAAGCTCAAAATTGTCATCACTTGTGGAGGATGGGAGGCTCCAACAATGTAGAGGAAAAAACGAAAGGATGAACTATTAAATCAGTCCCTTAATCTTAATTTTTTCTTTATAAGGTTGAGAACAATTTCTCATCATGGTAGATGCCAGCAAACAGTGAGACAGAAATGAGGCTGTGCAAACTCAAGGAAAAGGGTATTTCACAGAGCTATGTATTGTGATATTTGTATTGTAAAGAATGGACTAGACATGTATTTTCAATCCCAACCACAAATGGGAGTGTGTCTACAAACTTCTGTCTGTCTGAGAACAGAGGTAATTCCCTGCTAACTTTCAGCTAAAAATTCCACATATCCTTTAGTAAAAGAGAGATGAAACGTTGTCTGAGCCCCAATACATATTATAAAAAGTAGCTTGTATTCATGTATTCATGCTTATGAAAATGCTGTGCAAACAAGTGATGGCTTTATGAAAAGCTGATGTGGAGTTCAGCCCTGGCTCCACCAATTTTCAATGCTGTGTGTCCTTAGAGAATTTACTTAACTTCTCTTATTCTCAGTTACTTGATCTATAAAATGGGAATGACCAAGAGCAGACAGTTCTGTTCCAAAGCAGTGCCATGGTATATAGGAAATGTGAGCTGCCCGGAACTCCCATTCACCATTCTTTCCTAGGCTGACTATACCTACTGTTTTAAAAGGGACAGTCCCATTTTCTTTCATATTTTCAAGCTATCCCACCATTTTAATACAAATGTCAATTTTGTCCTGTTTTTAATTAACCAGAGCCATCTTTAACGTGGGACAAAAGGGGCAGGTGAGTTGCTCCAGGCTGAACTGCTGAGAAGGCTCCCCTTGTGTGCCCTGCGTGCTCTGCTTCACCTCTCCCTCCCCTTAGTCACCAGCTCATAACCCAGTCCAGTTTTTGTCTCAAGGAAAATATGATCAGCCTATTCATTCCTCAACTCTGCCATGCATCTTGCAGGACCAACTCTGCACCAGTCAGTGTCAAATGCAGAGTAAATTCTAGCCCTTCAGTTCACACGCCAAAGTTTGGGCTAGCCTTTCTAAGCAGAATGTTTTGATGTTTGCAAGATTTTTTTTTTTTTTAGAGAGAGTTACAGGACTGAGTATTCCTTAGCCATCAGTCATGGCTGACACCCCAGAGGTAGCAGATCTGGCGGAAAGTCCCCACTTCGCCTCCAATGCACTTACATATGTGGCCTTAACAAGGTCACTGCTATTTCAAAGTGTTACTACACAACTTAAAAAATACCATCTTTTCACAAGTTTCTACAAACCCAAATAATTGAACATAAAACTATTCTATAGATAGATAATCTGTTTTACCTTTTTCTATTCAGAGGAACAATATAACCATTTGCTTCTAATTCACCATTTTCTGTAACAAAATTTATACCAGAAGTACAGATTAGAATGAGAAGATAAAAGCTGTTAAATGCTGACTATATGACAACCTTTCCTCCAAACCTAGAATTTTTAATATGATGCTAATAAGGTAGGCACAGAGTAACTAGTTCAGTGAACTAAAGCTTTAAATTAAGAAAATTTTTTTCACTGCTACTATAGTTCAAAATTGGAATTACAAATCCTATATGCTCTCAGGAACATACACCAACTCCTGCAGAAATGTCTGAGCTGAAATGAGAACCAAATCCTCTTTTTCAAGAATCTTATCTGGGTCATATTTTTAAAACAGTGTTTACTGTTTTTCCAAACTGATTTCTTACATTGTATTGACATGGAAGACATATTATTTACTACTGGTTGACAGGGTTACTGTTGGCATATTTGTGGTGTTTCTTTATTGGTTTTTAAATATTTATATAAATGTCTTCATTAATGCTGAAAATGATTTTCTAATTTTTTTTTAAAGTCAGCTATATAGTGTTCTCTAAAAGGGAAGAAAATATGTTTCATGTTGGGGTCACAACTACACACTTATCAAGAGCCAGCCTATCCCAACCAGCTAGTTTGTAGGCTGATGTACTTAAAACATGTTTAAAGAGAGTAACTTGAGCATGAAAATTTACAGAGTAAGAAAGCAAGCAATGTGGTATAATGAAGGGAGACATCCTCCTAAGACTTCAGCTGTTCATAACAATTTGAAATGTTTCTTTTTATTTAAGCTCAGTTAAAAAAAAATCATTTTGTTGACCGTGTTGATGAAGTGATTTGAGGTTACTGATTATATTTTTTTATGAGACCCAACATTCAACTGTAAGCTCTCTTATTCTTCCCCTTTGACTAGATTTACCTTCTATGAATTTATTAGAACTACTTCTTTCATTTTATTGTCACAACTAACCCAAAGGGATTCTATCTACTTTTATCTGAATTTTCTTGGTAGCATCGATGAAGAAACTGACCTACACCATGAGTACACCCAGTAAAGTTTGAAAAAACTTTTTTTTTGTTTAACTGCTCTGTTTCTAGTTAGTAAAGGTTAGAATATATACTTTCTACAGAAAATGTGAAGAACAACGATGTTATTTAAAAGTGTCTAGGCTGCTAATGTTTCCTGTCTGAACAGTTATACTTCAATTAAAAAATATTATGAATGAATGAGAACTTACCAATGAGAACCCTGCAAAAACAAGCTCAGAGCTTAGCAGGCTAAGGACAACTAAACCACTCTTGGTTAAATGAATCCAAATTGGACAAATAACATTGCAGAAATGTTTTAGATGAATGTCAACTACATATTGCAACTTTTTATAAACCTCGAGAACGTCCTCGAGTATGCCACTTGCTGAAAAATGTAAGGGAACACTGTCCTTACAATAGAGATTTAATATATTCAAGTGCCCCTGCCTATTTGTTCCTTTACATTTCTGCTTGTTCCAAAAACAATTATAGTCTCAAAAAGAAAGCATAGACATTTAATTAGTATCATTCTACAGCTGCGCCTTAATAAATCAAGATGATAAATATGTGTCCAATCCACATTCTGGGCTATTTCTAATCTAAATGAGTGCAGACTTGTGTACCTAATGCATTACATAGGAACTGGAGGGCAAATTAATACCATGATGGGAGAGTAAAATGCACTTCACTATTTATTATTTATGTTTGGTTGTTTCCTATAAAAACACTTTTAAGTGCAATAGATAAGCTAGTTCATAGACTTTGCAGCAGAAATATGTTCTGGTTTCCAATGTAGGTGGAAGTACAGGAGCCTGGGTGATAAATGGGTTAGCAAAGAAGTCAAATTTAGATGTTTATAGGTACTGAGCTTTCCCTTTAAAGAAATGAACTTCCATATTTAGAATGCAAAAGAGGAAACTATGGTTGAACCACCAGACAGTACAGAGGCCTGAGTTGCAATAATTCATAAGTACACACTTTGTTATAAATACATATATACACCATGTTTATGTTATAATGATATATTGATTCTACACCATTCTTCACTCTTGCATGGCATTTTCTTATTAAGAAAAAAAAAAGGAGGTTTCTATTTCTACTGCTGGTACCTTCCAGCCACTGTAGTAAGACTTGGGAATACAGAGAAAAATGATCAACTCTTTGGCTCAAAGGGGACACGGTTCTTTTAGAAGAGAAATATTCAGAAAATAAAGGACAACAATACTGACTAAGTGCTACAATAGAGATGGAGAAGTGAGAGGCGGTGGGGCGGGGTAGTAGACTCAGGCTGGCAGCCTGGAGGAGGAAACGCACAGAGACAGCCTCGAATGTGAAGGAGTGGGGAGCTTGCTAGAGCAATGGCTTCTTAAGGCCAAGCGGAAAGCAATAATGATAGAGAGTAAGCAGGAGCTAGATTGTAGGCAGGTTTTATAGGACAGAGATCAAGATTTTGGACTTCAATCTGACGTTGAAGTTGGTGGAGAGTTCATTCAAAGGTTTTAAACACTGGTGTGATATGTGGTACCCCAAGCAGCCTGAGAGGATCTACTTTACAGAACTCTGGGGGGCACTGGAATGCAAGCCAGTTTTATCACGGATGCATTCTGGTTCTTCTCTGGACACTTCTCCCATTGCTAGATTCCAGCCTTGGAATGTGTGACATTACAGGCTGCCCAAAGTCCTCCACGCCTTCCCCTGCCTCCCAGCTCCTGCGACAGCTCCTTCTGAGTACGCCTTACACTCACTGGTTTCCTCTCACACCAAAACCAAAGAGAAAGCAGCACCTGTGTGTAGGATACAACCTTCCTAGACAGAACTGCTGTCCTGCACCCACTCAGCTTTCCGTAATGCAACTACTCTTTTTATCAAAAGAAGAGAGGCATTTGCAATGAAATAGTGACTAAAGCCTCATAACAGCAGCCAAGGATGGCAGGCATTTTGGGCTCCCCCATTCCATTATTTATGAGAAAAAGCATGGGGAATTGGCTCAAATTTGCAGGAGCTGGAGTCTCTGAGGCCTTGACAGGCCGGTCTTAGCTGTGCTGAGTCCAGAGGAGACTGCGGTGTGGGGAGTGGGCAGGAGGCGCACTCTGAGCAGAAACTAGCAGGAAATCACCCCTTCTCCCCATCTTCTCTTCACTGTCTTGTGAGTAAAGTGACCATGTGTCCGGTTTGATCAGGGCTGTCCAGGTTAAACAATTTTGTTTGAAATTCTATCTCGGTTTCCATCACAGTTTGGTAAAAGTTACTGAAGCAAACAAACATTTAACAATTGATCCCAGTTTCAATTCTAAATTTGGTGGTGATGCTATTTGTAAGAGGTTTTTTGGGGGGGCATGTGGGGAGCTGGGGGAGGTGGCAACAAGATCATAATACAGAAACTGTCCCTTCTCACTCCTGAGTTTTAAATGTACCTTACTCTGAGTTATTTTACTCCAATCTTTTTGAATTCTGAAACTGTTCAGACATATATTTGTTTCCTTACTTATTTGCCTTCTAAAAATGTGGTTATGAATGTAGTTTTTAATTTATTGAATACTCACTGGACAATCCATGGACTATTCAAATGAGTATTCAATAAATTATCCATGTATTGAGGAATTGTCATTTGTCAACCCTTAAGTGGTTTTGTTTAGTAAACGTGATTATTTGTGCCCACCAGTACAAATCACTTTTACCCTCCTAGAAAGTCAGAAGACAACAAGTGAAAATTCACTGGAACCTCTAAAGGGGGAGAAAAGGTGAAACTGTAAAGAGCTTAACTTTTTCTTCATTTTGGGATCTCAGATTATTTTTCCTACTTGTGAAAAGTGTCCACGTCTTGACTTTGACGTTCCTGAAATATCATGCCAATTTTAAAAGGAAGCAAATAAGTTGATTTAAAATATGAACTGCTGTGGAAATTAACTACCAGGAAGCCTGATGGAAGTGTTTGGTCTCTGAGCTCCATGATGTCGCCATGTCACCATTTCCACTTAGGAAGAAACGTTGTACAGACGCCCACATAAGACATTTATATCACTATTGAACTCACAGGTGGAGGGCATGGTGCTGAGCTCTGAGTGAAATTGAATGTTGATGCTGATAAAGTTTGGAAGAAGGAAAGTGAATATTTAATTAGAGGGTTGGCTTGCATCTGCTCGCTGGTATTCAGTTTTAGTGTTATTTTACTCCCTAACTTGGATGCTCTCCCTCACTGAATTAAAGTCTAGAGATGCAAAATATCTCACACTTCTGCACTCAGTTCTGAGTTTAGAAGCAGGACTCCTTTTGGGTACTTTCTTGAGCTTGTGCTGTTGAATGGTTTGATTTCTTCTGCTCTCCGTGAAGTTGTGTGAGCATTCTCCAGCTATCCCTCACCCTGAGCCCCTTGGCAAGGTCCTTCCTCTCTGGGCATCGTTTTGACTATAAATGACATCATTTCAATATGGAATGAGAGCAAAGCAGGCAGCTGTCAAGTTCTGTTTGGAACCTCCCAGATTCCTTTCTGTGACCTTAGTACAGCCCTCCAGCTGGGCGCCAGTCGCTTGCAAGAAGGTCAATTCTGCGGGTGAAACCTATAAACAATAGTGATCCTACCTAAGACGAAACATCACGGCTTTACAGGTTACTTTAAAGGAAGGATAAGAGCAGAGCACAAGGAATAAGCAGCTTGAGAGGGAGGGTCAAAGTGTTACAAAGATCTAACAATTACCAAAAGTTTTTTTTTAAAAAAAGCAAAAAAAAAAAAAAAAAAAAAAGGATTGTACACTAGCCACCAAGGCAAAATTTCATAATTTGAGGAGAGTGATAAAGCTCGTTCAAGATAACTCTCCTTTCAAATTTTCCATCCCACAGAACAAGTCAGATCCTCCTTCTGGACTGTCTTCGTTAATTCCACCTTGTTCTGTGCTCGGACCAATTTAATTGCCCACGCTTGACCTCTATAAAACACAGAAGGGCAGCCTAAGGGTAGTTTTCCTTTGATCACAACAGTTATATTTTCGTTTATCCCCTCACTTCGCATATGTGAAAGTGCCCCTTTCCACCTGCAATTTTTTTTCTCCCATGACTTTGGGTTGATGGCTTAATCTCCCCCCACCCCCGCTTTTAACCTTGGAAACGAATTGATCTTTCTTTCATAGTAGGGAATTCCTAACCAAAGAAGGGCGGGCGGCAGGAGGGAGGTCAAAATCCCCGTAGTTCAGTTTTGTTAGCATTTCTCCCTTCCTAACTTCTTTTTGAATCCTGGCCAAAAAAAAAAAAAAAAAGTGTTTGAAATAATCCCAATCATCACTCTTGATGTCAGAAGAGCTTTTGGATTCACTGAAAAGAACAGATTAACAGCACGCAATGAGAGAACAAGTAAGAGTTTGACCTTCCTGGCATTGGCGGAACAGACGATATGAAAATAGACCAAACTGCATTCACTATCGCAAAAGTGGGACAAAATAAGGGATGCAGCCATTTGGTATTTTTAGGGCTCTCCCATGTGATGATGAATTCCACATAATTCGCAATGTCGCCCTTCATCCCCGGGTGGACATGCCAGTACTTTTCCAAAAGTGTACATACCAATTAAGCCGTTCATGCTCATGATTAGTGAAATCATAAAGAGCGAAATGCACAACTCTAAAGTGAAATGAAGAATGTGTTTCCTTAGCATCCTCTCGACTGTCAACCTTAAAATACTGCTTGTAAGGCATAATCCCCACTTCAATCATGTCAGCTGCTGGTCATTAATTGCTTCAGAAAAAGACAATATTTTATCCATCCTCTTTGGAGTTCGAGTGTGAATGGTGGAGCAAAAGAGAGTGAAACTGAGTGAAACATGAAAAGCTTGATTTGTTAGGACCCCTGCTGTCTGAAAAGAGATCAAAGCTCAGAGGGAGGCTGTAAAACAGCCGAATGCCCTGCACTGAAACATGGCCTGTGGCAGCTGCTCTGGGCACTCACTCACAACCCAGGTGTGCCTCCAACTCCACTCTGCCAGCTGAATCATGGGAGCAGCCTACCTCTCCTCTTCCTTCATTATTTCTGCGGTAGTCACGGTGGAGATGCGGGCTCCATCCATCACAATGCACAAATTCACAGCGCGCGGATTCAGCACAGGCCTAATTAAAGCTTTTCCTTTCATTTGTGGAGATAATTAGACTTTCATCTCACCAGGAAGCTTCAGAAAGATCTATTTCTTTCTTCAATAAAAGCTACATCAAACAAAAGCAGATTTTAATCGCCTTTTCTTTGGGGCATGAGTCAATAATGAAAGATGTCATGGGTAACAAAAAATTGGGTGCAGGAAAAAAAAAAAGAGGCGGTTAAAAAAACCCAAAAGCCTAAGCAGTGTTCTTTAATTAACATCATGTTTGCAAACACCATTAATTTCTCTCATTAAAATGATTTTTATCTGCAACTGATTGTTGATAAAACAATCGATTTGAGCATCTCATCTGTTTCACCGCTCTGCAAGAACCCCATCTGCTGTGCTGTAAAGCAGTAATCACGCAGGCTGTTAAGCAACATGTGAGTACAATAAAAAATGCATGCGTGTGTGTCAGGGATCTGTGAGGTTGACTGCAGGGCAAGGCGCACCTTTCCACAGGACATGTATAAAAAATGAGTTGGTGTCAGACGAAAGGACGGAACGTCACCAGGATCAGAAGTGCATAAATAAAAACACAAATTAATATGTGCGGCAGAAAAGGCTCCATCTGTGTTTAGGAATCATTTGTAAACAGATTCTGAAAAGGAAGGCAGGGAATTTAGATGCATTTAACAGTGTGCCATTGGCTGGTGTGATGTAATTTCAGAGGACACACATGTAACTAGTCTACTAAGACGGTCTGCGTTTTTCAGAAGGAATGTTGTCATCCTGAACACTTTCTTGAGAAGTGTTGACTTGAGTACTTTCTTCCCCCAACTTCAGCCGTGTGAAAATAAATACTTCTGTTAGATGCACAGGAATTGGTTTGTGGCATCAACTTTGGAGGCAGAGGAGTTGCAAGCAAATGTTTCCTGGAAGAGTATAAGGTTAGGTACACGATCAGGAATGCATTCCGAAATATATTCATGCACAAAGAGAAAGGGTGTGCACAGATTCACCTAGAACAGAACTGAAGCTTTTGGAAGGGAATTTCAGGATAATCTGCTTCAAGTTTTTGTCCCCTCTCCACTCATCCTGACAAATGTTTCCTGTTGCTCCTTCGGAAATTCCTGTAAGAGTGACCGTGACCACATGCTGTTGGAGTACTCACTCCTGTACTAGTTCACAGTATTTGTAATTTCATTCTTATACTGAATTAAAGACTGCATCTCTAAATTTCCATCTTTGGTGGAAATTCCATGTTTCAGAGCCACAGTGTAAGATGAGAGCCCTCTCCTTATGACCGGTCCTTCAGTCTTTGAAAATGCAAATATATGTTACTCCTATCTCTAGACTTCTTCATACTGAATAACGAATTCCCTCAGGTATTCTTCAGATAATAATTTCTCCCACCTTTTTGAAGATCCTAGTCTTTTCCTTTGAATATACTCCAGGGTGTCAATTTCCAATTAAGATACAGCAGCCAAAACAAAATTCATATTCCAGGTGCAGGCAGGGCTGTGCTTCCCCATGCATGTCATCAGGGAAGAGAAAAGTCGAATATCTAAAATAGATTTTTCTAGAAAACAAGAATGATTTTGCAATAAAACTATTCTATAAACAGAAGTTCATAAAAGTTATGGGTAGGTTCAGAGCTCAGGGTTCTCAGGAGAAATACTATCTTCTATTGATACATTCAGAAGTTTAAAACTAATTCCGTTAGATCATGATTTACATAATTTGTTTGCTTTAAAAAACCCTGTACTTTAAGATCTCATATTATGGAAAGTTTATGCTCCGAATAAAACAGTGTCATCATATCATCAACCCAAACGGTGAAAAAGTAACTATTTTTATCAATTCATCAATAATTTTGTTCTCAAGATTGGAGATAATTGTTTGAGCTATTAAATAAGTGTTTGACAGTCTACAAAATATGTGATTTTACTTCAAAGAGAATACAAACAATTTACTATGATGTGCACCTGAAACTGTTAGGTCAATTTTACCTCAACAAAAATCATTTTAATTATGTGATTTTAGTATTAGATTCATTCCAGACAGAGAAATGAGTTTTCACACTTGTTAGATTTAGGAGGTAAGAGTATAACTTTGGTTAAAAGTTGCATAATATCTGATATTTTTAAACAAAACATAGAATTATGAAATCAAATATAGAAGTATGCTGAAATCAAGTTGGAAACATTCATAAAGTTTCTTAGTTGAATTTCTGGGATTTTTTTCAAAATCCTTTGTTTTGGGGTCTTTATATAGGTAAAGCCTCTGGTTCCCTCAGTTCTCTGAGTAAAAGGAAAATAGACACCTTTCTCTCAGTGATTCTTGGGTTAGAAGTTATAGAAAGCTCACTATAAATGAATGCAAAGTTCATTATTATAACTATTATTCACTGAACCAAAATAATGCTGTCATGTATCACTGCAAGTTTAATTTTTTTTCAAGGTTTAATATGGGAAACAAAAACAGCCTTTTGGGGGGGAGAAAAAAGAAGGGAGGGAGGTAGGAAGGAAGGACAAAAGGATATCAGGATATCAAAAGTTGTTCAAATAACAATTAACTCAATCCCTGTGCACTTTTGAACCCCAAATGGAATTATTTATTTACTGTGGACGCCAAAGTTGCAACTCAAATAATTCTTTTCAATTATCTATTCCAGATCTACTGCCGCACCTGCCGCCTGCTGAAGCTACCAGCATTTTAACAATTTCTTCCTGTTCGAAGAGCAAACAGTGCCATTTCCAATGAGAGTGCTGTCCATTAGCCCACAGATGAGAAGTGCTGAAAAGTGGTGCCAGCTTTCCCCAGGGACTAGGCTCCTCACAGCACACCTGATATGGAGCAGAGCAAATTGGTGTCTGGAGGTCATTTCAGAAAATCAGATTATGTGCATGACAACACAAGGCACCGCTGCTCTGCCACCTGCCTGGCCCACACCTGGCGTGTTTAACCCCACATGCTTTTTCTGAGTCAAATCAGTATGTTGTCTTGAGCCAGTGTTTCAGGCTCTGTCAGACAAAGATCAATTGCATGTCATCGCTCAGGCTGGCAGGACTAAGTAAACAAATTTATGATGTTATTAGGGATTAATATGATTTAGCAACATCTACAACTGCTTGATACTTTGGGGAGGATCCTGATTGTTTTTTTAAAGGAGACAACTTTCCAAAATTCACACAACACAATAAACATCCCCACCTTAAAAGTGGGTTGAAGTCTTAACATGTTGTTTGGAATTTGGAGTCTATTTTGCACACAAGCACCTTATAAAACATGATTTGATCTGAGTCTCCTCTCCAACCCCACCACCCATCCAAAGCCTATTTAGCTCATTGATTTCAGCTGAACTATAATATTACTAAAAGTTCTTCAAGTTCCAGTTCTTGAGAATGAAGAAAGATGATGGAAAAGGAGAAGAAAAGTTAACAAGGAGGGATAGAGGTAGATTCTATACCTTTTTCTAGAGAACAATTGAAATAGCACAGTCCTTTTTCTTCTAGCTTGCATCCTATTCGATTCAGAAGAGACATGCAATCTCTTTGGAAAACAATATAGAGATTCTTTACGAAACAAGTGGAACTACTATTGAATCCAGCCATTCAGCTTCTAGGTATATATCCAAAGAATACAAAAACACTAACCCGAAAAGACATTTGCATCCCTCTGCTCCTGGCAGCACAATTCACAATAGCCAAGGCATGGAAGCTACCTACATGCCTGCAGAGAGGTGACAGGATAAAGAGGTGGTATATAAACTCATTGATATTCTGCTCAGCTGTTACAATAAGATGAAATCTTGCCTTTTGCAAACACCTGGATGGAACTCGAGGTGATTATGCTAAGTGAAATAAGTCATAAAGAAAATAAAAAATACGGTGTGGTTTCACTTGGCTATGGAATGTAAAGGAACTAACAAAACACAACCAAACTCTCAGGACTCTGAACTGAAGACTGCTTACGCAGGGCAGGGGAGAGAGGAGGAGGGGCTGAAGTTGACAGAGTGAAAATGGCGGCTGGCACTAGAACTCTGGTGGTGTGTGTGGTGTGATACACACAGTGACTGAGGAGTGAATCTATTCTCCTGAAATGTATATAGTATTATAAACCAATGAACCGATAATTTAAAAAGGACAGTGCCTGCTGCTGGCGTTGGGATAAATGGGACAGCACAAAACCAGACGGGAAGGAAGGCACAAGAGGTAAGAAAAGGGGGGCAGGCAGGAGTGTGACTGACTTGGATGGCGTTCTGCAGTCTGGTTACATCTCTGAACTTGGAATGGCCGCCTCTGCTTCATAGCATTTGACAGTGAGGGACACAAGGACAGAGCATGAAAATGGCTAGTTAACCACGTCCAAGGCCCCGCTCAAGTGCAGTTCAAGTGTAAAGCAGGTAACCTAAAGGATGATTAAGGTGCAGAGCTAAAGTGGAGCCTGTTTTGTCACTAAAAACTTGGATTAAACAGCAGGAAAAGTGGAAATGCTATTGGCACTTAGGAAAGAACAGGGAATACACAGTGTACTCCAACGCGCGAGGACACTTCCAGCCAAAGAAAGCTTGGTTTCTACAAAGCCCTACAGCCTCCTCCGGAGCAGGCACTGTGAATCAAACGCAGGTGCTGCCCTTGGAGAAGCAAGGGCAGGGAGGATTTAAAACACTCCAGTCTCAGCTGAGAACCCCCAATAGGGAAAAGCTCTGATCCCACTGGTATTGACAGATCATTTGGGGTCAAAGACTTCAAGGAGGGAAAGTTTTCCAGATGAAACAGAAGATAACCAGGGAACCCCACATCCGATGCTGCCCATCCTGCACCTGAGGGAATCCCACTCTCCCTTTGGGTGAGAACCTTTCATGGAAAGAGGAAAGAGCCCTGAAATCTGCCTCCTACAGGATCACAGCTTTAAAGACACTTCCAGCCTCTGTGAACTCTACAGATCGCTCTTTCTCAGAATAATTCTAATCATTTCCTTTTGCAACCTACAAATAAAAATGGGCACGAGCCAAAAGAAATTTTATGCCTACAAAAGTGTGTGCTATATGAATGATTAGATTTTTCAAATTTTGAAAGTGCCCTCACACTTTACAGAAGAAACTAAATATCAAGAAGGGACATGGTGAGGAGTCCTAACCACGAATGGGCCAGAGCAGACGGTCTACCATCCCAAGTGTGATATACTTTTGTTACTAATGATGGCCGAAGTCATTATAACACACTCTGTGCTGTTGTCTAAGGAAACGGGGCGCTGTTGTTACTGTGCTCTCTCACGAGGGTCCCTTTAGTCTCACCTGTGAGATCACTCACCTTACTCCATTCTGGGGACATTTCTGCAGGAACTGAGATTTGTGAATGCAAATCCCAGGCCATCATCAGGTTAGACTTCCGCTCATGGGGCTGCAGCTGACTTAGCTACACCCCCACCTTCCCGCTTCTCCTGGGTCAGGTTTCTAGCGATATGTGAGATTTGGCCTCCACCACTAAAGGTTCTAACCATGCTGCCTTCATTCTGGCCAATGGAGAGATCCTCTTCCAAGACATGAGACATTTCAGCCACCCATGACCCCGAGACACAGTGTGGCGCATTCCCACAAGCGCGAGTCTGATGTTCCTATGAACAGACCATAGACATCTTATTTCACTCCAGATCCTGCTCGACTGTGGTCCATATGGCTTTCTATACTTCTTCCTGTCCCCAGAGCTAGATGACTAGATCTGGTTTTTTAAAACAGTTATTATTAAAATATAATCACTATATTTATAACATTTATTGTCATTCTTATCATTAGTAATAGAATTTATCATTTAGACCTGTTTTAAGTCCACAGTCAAATTGGCAGAAAGTTCTCACACCCCGCTTTGTCACCATCAACATCCTGTACCAGAGAGGTACATTTCTCACCGACAGTTGATGAACTACCATTGACACATCATTATCAACTAGAGTCTACAGGGCTCAGTCTTTGTGCTGTACATTTGATGAACTCTGATAGTGGCAGACAGCCACCATTCTAGTATCTTACAGAACAGTCTCACTCTTGAGAAACCAAATGCTCTCCTACTATACGAGGTTTTGCATCAAAATGAGTTCCCCAGAACTTAATGCTGCCACCCACATATGCTGAGAATGAAGTGCCCCAAGTTCCTGGCTTATCTTCCCCAGCCTCTTGCTGAATTGTACCTGAAACAGGTGCAGGTCTGTTACTTTAGATGCTTGAAATTATTAGCGATGAGTCCTGCAGCTCATCTTGATTTTTTTGTCTCCTCTTATGTCCCACTTGCCCTGTAGCTGAACTTGCATGAGTTATGTCATCCCTGTCCTCAGACCCCCTCAGACTGACTTGAAATAATTGAATTCATCAGCACAGGTTCAATTCATCTTAATGTTGGGTTGACTGGATTATCCGATCAATTCATTAAATTGCTATTTTTCGCTTTGAACTCCCAGTCATTTACGAAACTGTTTGAGATGTTAATGGTTATGAGTGGTCCCCTTGTATAGATGAAGTAATTAATTCCTATACTATCAAAGAGAGAAAGTGTTAGGGCTTGGAGTCAGGGCAAGAAAATTTACTTTCAAAGGGTTGGGACATCTCCCAGATCTTCACTGCCTCTGCATCTCCAAGCATCCCTGATCGAGGTCTAAAACAGCTGCCTTCTCTTCCACCTGCCACCACCAGCAAGGCCCAAGCATGATGCCAAATCTTTAAGTTACCACTTGCAGCCAAGTCCCTAAGTCATTTTCTGCTGTGGTAATTTCTTTTCTTTGATTGGTCCAGAGAGGGCAGCTGGTGACTCTATGAGGTGGGACAAGAGCCAGTCACAGGCAGGTGGATGGTCAGGTCATTAACTGTGAGGCCCCCAGGTAACAAGTGCCAACAAGAGATAAGTACGTATGGAAAGGTGGGTCAGGGATTCCCTCTATCCAAATTGTCAGGTCAACCCTGAATATTTTAGGGTTGTCTCTGAAAATAAATGTATCTCCCAAAGAAGTCATGTCCTGCCAGGGTTGTATGAGCTTAACAGAACAAACCAGCAGTCTCTGGAATATACCCAGAGAAATTCAAATCTAACCTTTTCTGAGAGAATAAAATATGTCTTCCTGAGTAGAGTAGCTGTCTATTATTGCACATAAAAGTAAACACATATAGGGACAAATAGAGGATATAAACATGTGAATATGAGATCTATGAGTGTAAATCTGATTATACTAAGTAAACCACAGAGGATGAATGTTTTATGTTTCCTTTCTACCTATATTTCTCAGTAATATACAATAAACATTTGATTTACAAAATGGAAGTAACAGAAATTTATAGGGTATAAACATCTCGTGTATGAACAACTAATTGATGATACAGAGAGACCAACCTGTCCAGATCTGCAAACTTTTCAACCATGTCCACAAACCACACAGTGACTTGAGGGTCTGTTTTTTAAGAGCTATCTGCGTCAAAGAATCTGCATCATTTTTTCCTACTAGAAGCACATTTTTTTCTTCAAAAGTTTCAGGAAAAATGATCTCTTAAAAAAGAAAATTCAAAAACGTTAATACCAAATGTAGAGTTTAGAATGATGAATTCAAGCAGTACGATGAGTCAAATTTTCTGTACCTCATCTCTTCTAATAGGTCTTTTTACCTCTTTCCTGAAAAAAAAACTTCCACCTGACGAGTTACCTATTCTCTATCCCAAGATAAATAAAGGAAGTCTATCCCAGTCACTTCTCATTTTTATGTTTTCAATGCTATACTAAACACATCAAGTTCTGATTGCCTAGTTTTGGGCAAGTCCTTTTACTTCACCAAGTCTTTTCATTGCTTGAGACATTGCATATAATCTTGTTCTATTGGCATATTACTCACAGTCACTTATGGTAACTAGACTAAGCCATGGGTAAATTTTCAAGTCTTCCATTCTAGTCTCAATCTCTTATTCTAGTAATAAGATATTTACAGTTATGTAATAATAAAATACTTTTTTCATGTTCCCGCTATATCCACCGGCCATATATCCTTGATAGATACATTTTCCCTTGATAGTGATAGGAACAGTTACATGGGAGTTATCAGGAAGAAGTTAAGAACTTTTTCTGCATCTCTTTCCTTTAGTTATTGAGTATTATCATGAAAATAAAACAGGTTTTATATATGTAACCTAGCAAAGTACCCACAATGACTATATTTAGTATTATATTCCTAAGTTTAAATTGAACTCAAAATAGTGAGAGAAGTCCCAGGAAGTTCATAATGAAGCATTATATTTTTCATGACTGTTGATTACATTGGGAGTATCCAATGGCAACCATGGGAGATGCCTAACCCTCTCCATTACATCTACAAGAACGGTAAGATCCTGAAGGTGGTAGCGATCATCTAATTCAGTGTTTTTCAAATTTTGGATCATTATCCATTACTGGGATGTGTACTCAACCTAGCAACATGCAATATTATTAAATATCATTAACATATATTTTAAGTATTAAAGTGAAATTGCTCAAACCAAACACAGCAATGAATTGGTATAATAGGGGTATTATTTTGTGAATGTTTAATTGCAGTTATTATATACACATTGTGAATACTCAATGTAAAATGTCTTTATTGCTGTGGGTCACAGTAAAAAACAACAACAAATTGAAAGTCATTAACTCATCTATTTCCCCAGGTAACACCTTACTCTATAAAACTCCTCTACCTCCTTTCCCCATAGGACAGCCTTTAAAAACCAATGGTGATGAATTTATCCACTAATGTAATAGTCAATTCTATTTTCAGTTCTAATTGTTACAATTCTTTATTAGTGTGAGCAAAAAAAATATGTATCCATATCCTATTAGATGCAGGTTTAATCTTTGGAGCACCAGAGACTAAATATTTTCCTCTACCACATGTTTGTCCTTTTAGTATTTGACAAAAGTCTTAATTTTCTTATTGTATTTTATCTTCTACATTTACTTTGGAAACTCCTCCTGTAGAATCTTTCATAAAACTCTCAGGCATATTATATCTCTTGTCTGGAGGCACTGACTACGTTAATACCTTCTTGAGATAGGATGTTCAGAACTGAGTTTATTCCTTTATGTTTGACCTGCCAAGCCAGGTTGCAGATTATCATCTCCCTAATAAGCTCTAAAATAGTATTAGTGTTCACCTTAGTCATCCAATTTACTATTACTGAATTTATAGTCAATTAAAAATTTATTTGCAAAGACATTTCTGTCATGTCTCATTGAATGCTTAGTAAAATTGACTTAAAATATTTTTGGGTGGGCCAGAGAGATGAAATGTGGGTTTAGGATTATATCTATTTTCTATAGAGTGTATTTGAATTAATAATTTGTTACCATTTTTGTCACCTACAAATTTGACAAGCATGCCATTAACGACATATAAAGCATAAAATTTTGAACAACAGGAGGAGAGAATCCATTTTTGAATTGTTAAATTTCAAAGAATACTTGTAGAGATTATTATTGGAGACTCAAAATATTTTCAATTAGAAAGCGACCATAAATGAAGGGTTTCCATATTTTCTCATTTCTCTTTTCCCATTTCTCCACTGAAACGGAAATAACATTTATTGAACTTATTCTTGGTAAGCAACGCGTAATATAAAAGAGTAATGCATAGAAAGCAAGAACTGAGGAAGAGATTGCAGATAAGTTTGGTCATTAAAATAAAGAGGCAAATTTATTTTGAAGTTTAAAAGATAGAAGGTACTTATGCTTCAAGACAAAAGAAAAAGTCATTACTCTAGTTTTCTGATTTCCTTCCCATTGGATTTGAAGGCCCTGCATTGTTCTCTTCCTCCATATTTGAAAACCTGAACTTCAAGGTGACTTTTTCTAAAGATTAAAATAAGATTTATCTATCATTCACTGTAGCTGTAACAAATAGGTTTTACTTCATTTCAGTCCTTTCCCATTTTTCCACCTCCATCTCCAACCAGTAAATGAAAAATAACAATAAGGGTTAGGAATGGGAAGTGAGATTATGAACGTTCTATATACTAGCAGATATATATTGCAAAGCTCAAAAACAAAAGCATACGATAGACATTTTCAACATAATTTTGCTAATAAGGGAGCTACTGTTAATGACGAAATTATTCTTAGATCGTGTAACCAAACAACAATGAATGTGTCTATGTGTGTGCCTCTGTATGTACACATGTATTAGAATAAAGATTAAATACGCATTTGCATATCTGTAACTCAAGCAAATAAAAATGCAAACTCCTAGCAAAGTTCAGAGCAATTTAAATTCCTCATTCTAAATGTTGGCCATGGAAAATATGTCTAAGGGTATAACATTCAGTGACTGTGTGGAAGCCATACTATAAATGCCATTTATAATTGGAATCTGAAATATTGAATCACTCTTCAATGAAACTTATAAATAATAGTAATTTCTCCAGATACAGGGGGCCAGAAACTTTTACAGCCCACACGATTAGTAGATGAATCTTAGATTATCAAGATACAATTAATATACAAAAGTAATATGTGAGTGTCATTTATCCTCAGGGCTCATAAGTATAAAAACAGTAACATACTGTGAAAGTAATGGTTAGCACTTAGAGATCCCACTATTATTAATTAATTTGATATTCACTGTAATCACACAGTCTTAATAAATTCATTTGGCATGTGCATATTACATGTACTTTCAAACATACTCCATTGTAAATCAGTGCTACTGAATGTGCTGAATTCAAATAAACTATGTTTTTTTTTTTCAACAAACGGGCACTTGAAATCAGACTTTGAAAAGTTACAGGTTGATATTTTATTTTTATGGAAATAGTAGAAACAAAGAACAGTAAAATAATGCTATTTTCATTATAAAAATATATTTTACTAAATCCTTAATGGCATGTGAACCCTGGTTTTCTTTTCTAAGGAAGCACATTAAAACAGATATGCATGTGTAGAATGTTCAGGAAAAAAGAGACCTTACATATATGAACAGGGAAAGATCTTAACCATAAAAGGACAAGCACTCTAAAGCTCTAAAGGGGAGGATAGGTATTCAGTAGTTTTCAAATATCATATAGTCAAAGATTTAATTTTGTCTAACAAATAAGTAGATACCACATCTGCTGATGCCCATTTCCTTTTCAGCAACTCTCTAAAGTTTCAGTTCTTCTAACCTCACCTAGATGTTAGGTTCATTTTGCTCTCGGTCTATTCCTATTTCTTTTTGTGACTGCTCTAAGTGATCACTAAATATATTCGATACTTGCTTGTTAATGGCTGGGGCCTAACATCCACAGTTACTCATTTTCTGGTCATTTGCTCTGACATCTTGCTGATATTTTACTAGCAGCCACACTGAATTCATTCGGGGATATTTTATCGCTAAAAGTAAACAGTAACAACGTCATGTCAACTGGATGAGCAATGCTTTGTGGAGTTTTTCTTTATTTGTTTTTAGTTTCCTTTGTGTAGTGCTTGGAACACTATTGGACCTTTTCCAGCCTTTTAGCTAGTTCCACATATCTTGTGTGATAAATATTTGTCTTAGATAAAAGTTCTCTCAAACACCCCATTTTTTCTTATGAGGTATTTTCTCTTTATTGTTGATCTTGTTCTTTTTAACAGATTCAGTTTCCTCATTTTACATGAACGTGAAAAAACACCCAAAATCTACTGTAGTTCCTTCATCTCCTTAAATTTTAGTTTTCTTCTACATTAATTCTATACGTGAGGCCTTCATCCTATGACACTGTTGAAGCCCCATCTTTTAAGGACAATCAAAGTACATTACTGACATCTCAATATCTTAAAATTCCACCCATGCATCTCTGCTATAAAAGCTAAATACCCTATATAGTCTTCTCTATAAAACCAAATGTTTTCACTGAAGAATTTAACACAAAAGTGCTTTAGGTATAATAGGCAAATAAGTGATTACTCTATATAGTGGTCCTTTGTCATGAGGGAAAGAAACAAAGGATGGATGCTTTGGGCTCTTACTAGAGCATAGAAGAGCGGGTGTGTGAGGAAGTTTTCCAGGAGGTTTTTAACTTGGAAATCCTGAAGGACTCCATAACATTGTAGGCACCATCAATGAGGTTCAAAGAGCTGCACTCCCAACTCCGTGACTAAGTTCTATTTCATTTAGCTAGCAGCCTAGACTTAACATTCCTGAAAGTCATGAATTCCTCCTCCTCTGTATTTAAATAACATGGTTCTTCTACCTTGTAACTCTTATGGTCTAAAGACTTGTTTGACTTTGGTTAACCACAAGCTTAGAGAAGAAAAGATCTATATATATGATGATTATCTTTAGGTTACTATTATCTAGCTCAGTGCCAGAAACTCAATACACTCTCAATATAGTTTCTTGACTTCATGGATAAATACAGGGATGGTATTTGCATTGAACATCTAAGAAAATAGTAAAAGATCATTGATTAAAGAGTGTATATGAAGTTGAGGAAAGAAAAAGAAGATGAGTACTGGGGGATAAGTCAGAAAGGTGATACTAGAGTGGCAAACAGGAGCTTCTGATTAAGCTACAACAATATTTTTAAGAATTTTAATGGAGAAATGACATGAACAGCTCTGCATTTTGTAAAAATGGCTGTAAGAGTGGGTATGGAAGGCAGACAGGAAGAAAAAAAGTGGTTAACTGGTGACTAATTAGAATTCGACCTCACTAGTTCAGGTGGAAAATGATAAAGAATGTTAGTACAGAAGGAAGAGAGAGAGAAGACAGATAATGGGAATTTTTCAGAGGGAAACTGTTCAGTGTCTGATTAGATGTTAAGGTTAATGCAAAGGGAGGAAAATATATTTACGTACAAGACCTCTGAATGGAATGTGATAGTAGGGACAGTAATAAAAGTAGAAACAATTTTCAGGTTCCGATTTTCAGTTACTTTTAGTTTTCATTTATGGCAGTTAAGTGGAGGTGGTTGGTAGGTAGCAATGAAAGTATTTTATAATAATATAAACAAAAAATTTTGCCAGAACTAGATCCTCATTCTTTCCAATTTCACTTCTATTCTTATACAATCTTTATAAAGATTTAAACAATATATTGTCTTTATGCTTTTATTCTCAGTGCCTGTTGGGAAGGGATAAACGGAACTTTTTAAACTGCTCTTTTAAGACTTGCTAAAGTGTAGTATTTTGTGAAAAAGAGATTTTCTCAAAGTTTTATACAAGATTGATTTTATCAAATGTTTATTAAAAATTCTAAAATTGAAGAGATCATTTAAAAAACTGTTGGATAGAAATTCTCATACGGACACACACATATACCTACGGATCAGGCATTAAACACTAAAGGAATATTTTTAATGACTATCTAAATACTACAGGAGTAAAGTAAAAGGATGTTACATTAGTAAGCAGGGAAAAATAAAATAAAATTCTGTAGCACTACACAGGAGAAAGGATAACTATCACTTATGTTTATTCAGTCATATACACTTTTGCTTGCAAAATGTCATTCAGTAGGAGAAATGATGAAGGGACATTATCATACAATTTTCAATTTTTAAAAATGTACATAATATGTTAAGGAAGTGGTATTCACTTTTTCTTCCTTAGGACCAAACTGTCAGAATATATTAAATGAATTGATTTACGTAAGTAGATAAATTACTAATGCAGAAAACTACAAATTAATGTCCACTTTTCTGTATTAAAAGTAAAATCATACCTAAAATAATATACTTTAATAGCGTTCATCCGTGTGAACTTCCAACAATGAGTTTTAAGAGAATCATTACTTAGCATTATTTAACATCCTTCAAAAGTGATTAATTGGCAAGTCTATCTTTATATCTATTTTTAAAAGAAGTCCTGAAACACATATCTCATAATGGGAAAAAAATGTTTCTTGTTTTTCAATGTATAATTTAAAAAATTTATGTATGATATAATTCAGGGACATGAAAAATAGCTCATTTTGCATTATAATTACTTAGGATTATTTTTTCATTATCATTAGTTAGGATTATTTCTATTTATTATCATTATTTTTTTTTGGACTATATATATAACAAAAATAAAATAAAGTCCCACTTTATTTTGACTAATCTATATGTGCATTCACTATATAGTGCTTTGTATTTATACTCTGTAAAGTGGACATGAATTATCTCTTTATTTTACAGTGAATTCAACTTATATTTCCATTTTATAAAAAGGAAGGCTAAAATTGTTAAGTGGGCAAAATTTTATGCATGAATTTTAATATAATCCTTCCTGTTCCATGAAGCATTTGTTAGCCAGTTATACTCCTTGATAAAGTGAATAAATAAGTGTCAAATTTCACTATACAATTCAAAAACCAAATTCTTTTTCAGTGGACCATAAATGACATTCCTAAACCATAAAGTCTCAGAAGGCATTCTAAAGAACAAATTTACCAAAGAGTCAAAATTAATTGCAAGACATAACAAAATCATTTTCATTTAAAAATGTGTCAGCTAGCAAGTTTGCTCCATATACAAAATGAACAACTGCATTTTTTTAGAGGATGAGGGAGGAATGCCTAGAAAATTTCAAGTCACCAGAGAGCATGATACTTGAAAAATCTGAAGACAGATGGAAAATTATTTGCTCCATAGCACAATACTCTAGAGACTCATCAAAGGGTAAAAGTTCTGCACAGCACACATCCCATTATAGATTTTTCTTTAAAAAAAAAAAAAAAAAAAAAAGACCGGTAATAATGAGGTTATTACTGATAACAATCACAACCATTTTATCATTACAATTCTTACCAATAAAGAGGGTGTGCCTATTGAAATGATTTTCTGTCTATGAGAAAAATTGGCACAGCAAGCAAGAATTTCTGTAGCCCTTTGAAAACTCCATAAAAATGACTATAATTAATTCTTTTTTCCTTGCCCAGATGAGGGCAATTAACACAGTGTATTCTTTCTGAACCAAAAGCCATGCCTTGTTGTGTTAACCAATTTCACTGGAGTAGGACAAGCTGATACATTTAAACTCATATAGATATCTGCAGTATTAAAGTTGTCCCAGATACATTATTGGCTGGATGGATGCTTCAGTGCGTCCCTGTGGGCCATCACAAACTTGCAAAACAGGGAAAGTGGAACCTGTGGATGGCAACATACCATCTGGTGACACGGAGTCATCCCCAGGTATACATTAAAACATTCTCTCATCAAACCACAAACAAAATAAAATAGGTTACTGAATATAAAACATCATCTTAACTCCATGGCAGCATGCTTCAAGATAAATTGCTAAATTCAAATGATAATTATTTTACATAACCTATTTTCAGATCATTTGATTAACTTGGAAATTTTACAGTAGCATTACTGAATCAGAAATGTCTCCTGATATACAATTTACAAAGGGACAATAATTACTCACCATGTCTAAAATGTAAGTAAACAAACAAAAATTTCAAGAGCTTTGTTTTACTCTTATATTTAAAGCCAGAATTAATAAAGACAAAATTAGATATTTTAGAAATGTTAATCGATTATAATTTTCTATATCTGATTTCTAATTATATACTTATATACACACACATGCATGCACTAACGTTTATCAGGTTGTTTTTCCTTCTGTGCTATTTGTATAGTCAAACATTTTATATAACTTTTAAAAATAGAGATATAATAATTCCAACAGAGGCCAGATCAAATTTTAAAGTTGCTGAACTTGGAAATGACTTTAAATAAATTACCAAAAAAAAAACAAAAACACATGACTATGAGTTAGTGTTTAGTCTCAGCTTTAGTGCTGTCTCTCTCTCTCTCTCTCTCTCTCTCTCTCTCTCTCTCTCTCTCTCTCTCTCTCTCTCTCACACACACACACACACACACACACACACACACACACACGCACACACACACACACATTCTCTAAAGCCGTTCCTGGTTTCTCTGGCTATTTTTGAAGTTGTTTTAGCATTTATTCTACAGCTTTTCAATAGTCATTGCCAAGTAGAGTTTTGTCAAAAGAGAGGAAACAAGTACTGGAAAAAGTATGATTCATCTAGAGACACGAAGTCCTTAAGTTCAATACTGCTCACAGAGAAGAGTTTTTCCGACCAGAGGCTACCTTGGGAAGGAACAGTGGGCATTTTCAGAATTGCAATGCCACTGCAGGCAGATGAATGAGTGAGTTTCTAAGCACCCAGCCAATTTGCAGCAAGGGTCCCCTCTGGTCACTTGCCACGAGGTCTGGCAGCATTCTTGAGAGGATAATTATTGCAAGGCTTTGAGGATCTTGATTTCAGCAACAGCCGCTATGGAAAGAGGGCCTTGCCACCGGGCAATCTTGCCTTAAGAGAATGCTAGCGAGGAAGTTCAGCCAGGTTTCTGATGAAGCAAATACATTACCATGGGGAATTTGGCAAATATTTTCTTGTGACAAATTTACTGTTCAGAGTGATTTGGTGGCTCAGATACTATCTACTGTGTGCATTCAATCTGAAGAAAGAGAACACTAAATCCCACATTGTGCTTAAATGTTTTATAATACATAGCTGTAACAAATTGTGTATAAATAAACAAAACATGGCTAATCCAGTGCTTTCAGTGAACTTAATTGTCAATTTGTATCAATCCAATTTTATGTATTTACAAATTCAAGACGGCCTCAAAACTGTTATTTTTTAAATGGTCACTTAGATGGCTGTCAGCAGAGCTTAAAAAAGTGTTAGAAATAATTCTAAACATGGTTCCATTGATAAATATTTCCTACAGTTTTTGTTTCTTCAATGCAAAATCAAATTTAGGATACTGAATCAAAATAGGAAGGCTTTCGAGAGACAAAGGTGCTGTTTATTTTGGTTTATCCTGATTTTTATGCCTAGTAATCTTTAAAATTTCCTGCAGATGAAGAATTCAAGGGGCTCCAAGAACAGGAAGTCCTGGAGAGTACCCAATGGAAATACAAAAGCTTGCTGTCAAAGGCTGAGCAATTGTATTCATGGTGAATATAATTCTAATCACCACCCATCACCATCATTTTTACCCACGGAGTTCCTAGTACATATGATATATACACATATACATATATATCTAAATGTTTAAAATTATCATGCAAAGTACTATTTTTCTCATTTAAAGTTAAGTTGAAGAGTCTCAATGGCAAAGCCAAAAATTCCAATCGGTACCTACAAAGCCCAGTTTGTTCCACAGCCTTCCTTCTGGACACTATCGGAGATGATCCTCTGTGACCTTGACATGGCCCAGTATGACATTCAGTTCTCTGACTGGAGTCATTGTCAACCTTTCAGGAATTGATATTCCTGTTTTAAGAGCCAAACTAGCAGAGTGGGAATTCTTTAATTTGTTTTTCAATTGAGGTGATATTGTTTTACAATATAAATTTGAGGCGTGCAGGTTCACTGTCTATCAAATAGATGATATTACACCCACCAAATTTCTAATAATCCTCTACTCTGTTCATTGAACCCCACCACCCTTTGCTCACACCCCACCTCCTTTCCTTCCCTTCTGATAACTTCAGTTCTGTTGTCAGACTCCAAGTGTTAGTTTTTGTTTTATCTGTTTGTTGGTTTTTTATTTGATTCTTTATAGTTTACCTAAGTGAAATCATCAAGTATTTGTCTTTCTCCTCCTGCCTTACTTTATTTAGCAGAATCAGAGTGGAAATTTTTTTTTTTTTTCATATTCATGTTGCCCCCAGAGGCAGATCTTGCCAGCAAGAAGTGTTTATTAAATCCCGGGTGCCACATTTCCCTTCCCACAGTGTCCTGCAGGACAGATAGGGATCTGGATATAAAGGGGCCTGAATTAACTGGAGTAAATGAATAATGAGAGGGATCTCCCGAGTGAGCTATGTCTTCAACTGATGGGTTCTAGACTGTGGGGAAATCACATATCTGGAGATGATTCAGGTTTCGGTTGTCTGGAGTTCTCAGAAGACTGTCAGTGTTAGGAATTTAAAAATAGTCTACAAACCAGAAAGAACTGCCATGAGTCTATCAACCTAGCCATTGAAGTTTGTATACCGAAATCTATCACAGTTTGGCTGTGGCTCCTCTGTCTTCTGATTGAAAATGTTTTACATTGTCCAATCACAATAAGAATTTTTTTTTAGAACAAAGACATGTTTATACATCTTTATATTCCTCATAATGTGTTAACGCTAGATACATAATTCAACTGCAGGTAACTTTTAATTATGATTTTAAACAACTGCAAATTATATTATTTTCTTTATTTGGTTCTTTTCCATCAATAATGAGTCACAGCTCCATCATTTGCTTTCAAATATATCACAAAAAAAAAAAAAAATACCAAAATACCTCTAACATATATGGTTCGGAGACATCACAATGAATTTTCTATTAGATTATATATTTAATCCATAAAAATTCATTAACACCTACCAGGTGCTGAAGTAAGTGTGTGCTATTTTGGAATTCTAACACTTTGAACATTGCATAGATACTGTCTTCAATTTTGTTTTCTGGATGTAATCTACAATGCTGCTTTTCTCTTAAACTTAGAACAAATTTTTATGCACCTCTGAAAATAGAGGCTGGTAATGAAAACTGTAACACAACATTAACTGTGGTGTTGTAAATAGCAATGCTATAAAGTTTCTTTATAGAGATCCATCTAATGTAAATACAGAAGAAAGGGCTCAAAAGCTTAAGAAGATTTAACTTATCTGCTTTGATTTTATCTGCGATTCATTTAGCTGAAGATAGGACAAGTGCTAGCTAATGACCTCCTTTTTTATATATCTAATTTTCAGTTATGCTTCAGTATTATCATATACACTTCTAAATGAGCCATATTCTTCACAGCTAATTGGTGGGGCCAGTGAAGTGGATCAACATGCAATGGTACTTTGTCTTATTCCCAGTTTGAGTCCTTACTGGGTATTTAAGCTGACAATGTGAATGCGGCAAGCCTCCAGATTTCAGCTGTGTTGGCAGCGAAGGCCACTCTAAGAGATGGGCAATATGGCTTCTGTGTGTACCATTCATCAGAGGGAGCATTAAAAGAAGAGTGTGTGGTTTCCAACCTTCTGTACCTGGTGTGTATTGCTTTCATGCTGAGGTGTTTTAGGGGAGTGAGGTTTGAATTTGGTATATTATCAAGGTGGTGAAATCTGAATCTGGTATACTGTCAGGAGGAAAAAGATATTTTTGTGAAGTGTTTTAACAAAATTAAATCTTAAATAACCTCATACACACGATAGTTTTTTCCCCCAAGTTTTGAGTCTCATTCTAATTTCTCTATTCATAACAGTTTTAAATTTTATAATAAAATTCTTCATTCAGCTTTATAGGGAAATTAAGGCATCTAAAATGAGAGCTCTTTGAATGGAATGTTTTTCATTTTAATAAGAATTGGTTCATTTGAAACAGGTGTTCCAATCATTTTGAGGCATCGACTAGATTTTATTTTACATGACTTATTTAGCAGTAACAGCTTACGTACTTTAAAACTAATTCAATGCTGATCAATATTGAAATGCTTGGTTCTCTCACTGTATTAATCAACGTAGCATGAAAGAATTAACTGTATTCATCCATTACAATTGTATCTAACTAAAGTGTTAAGAGTTTCTTTACTATTGGAAAACAAACATACAAATATTCAGTTTCCACTTAAATTTTTTTAAATATTGGTGCCAGCAAATATTTCTGTGTTTTTCACAAAAATGGGAAATCTAAAAGATTTTTTTTTTTTATGAAAAGCTTCTTTCCTTGTACTTTTAGAACATTTAATATAAATTAGACAAGTAATGAATAATGTGCTTGCAGAAATCTTCTTTCCTTTGGCATTAATCTCTTAGTTTTATATAGCAACATTACTATTTCTGGCTTCAAGAACACAAATGTGTACTAAGAGAAATGACTAATAGACCTGCCAGATTACAGACAGGTCAAAATCCAGGATCCAATTGTCCTTATTTCATATTTATCAAAATTCTTAAAATAAATGAGAACAATAACATTGCTCCTATTAAACCAGATTGTTTTGATTTCAGTATATTTCCACAGAGAATAGCAGGGACTACTATTTAAAATAATTACAATTTGCTTAAACTTGTTTTAAATTCTCATCTAGAAAATAAATGAATATAATTGCTAAAAATGAAGCTTTGTGCTGCCAATTAATATTATCTAAAGAAAAACATCTTTGGTTCTATTTTGGGCAATCTTTTATTTTTTTTTTCTATATCAAGCATGTTTTTAGTCTCTAAGCATTTTTTTTTTCAGTTTTCCATTTACAAAATAATCCTGAAAGAAATTCATTGACTTTCCATTTTCATAACTCTTTATATCAATATTTAACAGAGGTAGGTAATAATTTCCAGGACAGCTAGCCCCGGCTTACATAAAATTAAGCAGGGTAGGAAATTACTTTCATTACCGCCTCTTTCCCTTATCTTTTCAAAGAGGAAGAAATTAATTCATCTGTTAGGCTACATGCAAAAAAAAAAAAAAAAATTAGTTCTGATCTTTATATAGTTGTATAATTTAAATTAGTACCTGATTCTCTAAAGTCCACAATTTAGGACAGAACAGAATCTACTGCAGCAACTAATTAAACACTTACTGTAAGGTTAAGTTTTTCATTAAATCAATAGGCCCCCAGTGTCAGTTACAAAGCCCTAATTACTATGCAGTAAATTTAGATTGAATTTGAATTAAGGACTGATTTCAATCTAACCGCAGCATGTAAATATTGTAAATTACTAGAATTACAGTTCAATAAAATTGAATGGATTTCACTTTAGATAAACCACATGCAAATGAGAAGAAAGACCTGATGAAATTTCCTCCAAACATCTTGCCAAGAAGCCTTCCCCATCACATATAGGATATTGTTTTGACAATGAGCATGTCACAGCTCAATAGCTCTACCTCCCGTTACTTTAACATGTTTTAATATTTGATTATCTATAGTAAAAATGAATAAATTTAATCTCTCCCTAGTGATCAAGCAAAATGATGGTTAATGTGACCGCTTACTGTGCTGCTTTAGTTTGATGACTGCATTGTTGTGCTAAAGCACAGTATGAAGTCAGGTTATCAGGTTATGACTAGCTGGGATGAAATACACACATGCAGGCACAGACAGGAGAGCTGGGAAATACAAAACAAGCCTTGTTCTAAGCTCAGGTCAGATTCTTTAAAGTGAAAAAAAAAAAACCAAACAAAAAAGCCAAATGTACAGGCACAAATCTCTAATTGAAGAAAAAAAGAAAGAAAGAAAAAGAAAATGGTGGAAAGTTGGTAAACCTTTCATTTGCTTTAAATAGGTATTCTTTGTATGTAAAAAAGAAATGAAAAGATTGGCACAGCTTTGAATGAACAGAAAAGAACTCAGTATGGATCATCTGTTGCAAGGGGGAGGTTTGCTGTATACAGAACCACTCCTAATGTAACAATTCTGCATAACCTCTTCAAAACTGGTTAGAGAATTTTTATAATAAGATGATAAATGCCGCAGTCTTGTGTTGACATCACTTCAGTCACCTTTCTTTCCTGATTCCGTCATTTTGATTTGGACAAAAAATGAGCTAAATCAAATATAAAATATCAAAATTACATCTGATTACAAGTTATCTTAAAACATGTAAGGAAAAGTTATCTGTAACTAGAAAAGCTGACATACTTTAAATCAAAGTCTTACAATCGCTCCCATATCTTTTTGTTTTTAATTCTCACAAATATTTCAGTAAAACTTTTTCTCAGAATTATTTCTAGGATCTGTAGGTGAGTTTAAAAATCCTGTGTTATAAAGCAGAGGATTTAATCTCCAGAATGACTATGACCTTTCCTGCCTTCAGTTCGGATGAGGTTCATTCAATTAGTGCCACAGTGCAAACATTCTATTTGTGACAATAAACAGTAAAATTATACTTCTCATCATTAGATAAGTGTCTTAGCAGTCTCAAGCTGTAAAATTGGTAATTGTAAAATATCTTTCCAAAAAGCAATATTAACTGGCAAGAAACATTCTGAACAAGTCACTCTGAAATTACTTGGGAAATATTTTTCCAATCCCAATCTCAGGATATTAAATCCTGCCAGGATAAAGCCAAAATTCCCTTTATACGGTGTCAGTGAAGAAACTCACTTTATATTTTTGAAAAATTTTAGACTTTTGTCTGAAAAGGGTAAAAAGTTTGACAATTATTAATTTTGAGTCAATTCACTTTATTAAAGGAATACTGTATCATATGGTTTAAGGTGTGCATCATTTAAAATCAATATCTGTATACAATACATTAAATTCAGCAATGGAATATTCTGCTTTTGTGGTAAAAAAAAAAAAAGGTGGATATTATTCTAGGTATTTGAATATCCTGTCAGGAAAAAATCATTGCTTGTAAATGCCTTGCGCCTTTCTTCCATTTTTAGTTATCTCTGCTTCTTTGAGATTTGAGTCAATGGATGGGAATATAATTAAAGAAGGGTAAATTGTACAGGTATATAAAATAAAAGACTGGCAAAATACAGAGACACAAAATATCTATTAGAACTTCTAGAAACTACTTGGCAAAAGCAAAAGCGATAAAAAGCAAAGGTGAGAATATCTTTCATGTTAGTAAGAGAGCCTATCTTTGAGGGTGATTGGAGAGAATTTACAAAGCATCCATTTCATGCTTCATCTTCAGTGAATATATATATGTAAAAAAAACAAAACAAAAAACAGAACAGACCTAAGCCTTATATTTAGCAATTCACAACCTGAAACAATCACACAGCTCACTACAATCTATACTCCATCCCTGTTTATTTGGAACTTTCACCATCACTACTTACTTCCTATGAAGGTTCAATGATGACAATGAATAAAATTAGAAGCCTGACTTCAGTGAAATAATAATTAAAACAATATCTGAACAAGAGCATAATATAGGATATGGAAGTAAAAAAAAAAAAAAAAAGAGCATCTTGTACTGGTGAATCCTGATAGTCAGAATACATTTTTAAAAATGATTTCTAGCCTCGCTATAGAAAGAAAATGCTTGCCTTCTAAAAGGTGTCCATCAAAAGTGTTCTCTCAAATGGGAAGTTATGACTTTCTGAAGAACTGATTATCAATCAATACTTTCTGGTTGTCTTGATGAGCTTCGTGATGGAGTATGCATACCAACTTTTCATTGCTAATTAGTATCTAAAAAGAACAAAATTGGAAACACTGAGACCTGGCAGCACTGCAATTAGGGATGTTTCCTAGACATTTTAGCAAGAAGTTATGAAGATAAATTTCAAATTCATTATAACAATAATGATAGCTTGATGCACCCTGGTAGAGTAGCAGTTAGGTCAGTTGACTCCAAAAGAGAGCAGGCCACATACCTCTGGGTTTGCATTCCAGTCTAGAGGGGAAACAACCAGTGTGGGCAACCAAATAAAAATAAAATAAAATGTTCTTCCCTCCCTACCTGCTAGCTTTCACTTCTGCCTGCACCTTTCCTTAAAAAAAAGAAACAAAAAAAACAACAGCTAGCCTTTATTGAACACTTACTATGTGCTGTACACATAGAATAAGTACCTCTTTTCAGCGCATGAAAAAACTTAAAAGAAATGGGCACAGCAGACCACAGAGAGTCAGAAACACAGCAGAGGACACGGCAAGGCTACTGGAAGAAAGCGGTCACTGGTAGCATGGACTGGATACCGACCCCCTGATTTGCTACTTTCTGGTTATGTACCTTTAGTCAAGGAAATTAACCTCTCTGAAAACAGATTCTGTGCAAAAACTTAGATAATAATTAATACTTTTTAGGACTGTAGATAATAGCCACACATTTCTCTCAATACAGAGTATATTATTGATCCTTGTAGTCACAGTATTTGTACATATATTTAAATATTTAACAATTTAATATATGTAATCTAAATACTCTCCAGAATGGACATTTATACAAATAGAAATGATCTAACCTTTAAAAAGAGGCCTCTCTGTAGTATATCATTAAGCTATATAGTCACAGGAAAAATGACTTAAAAAAATCCCCCAGCAAATTGTTTATATATGTTTGGGTTTATAGGTTTATAACTCTAAGAATTTGAGGAAGGGGAAATGAAAGTGTTGGGAAATTTTATTATTTTATTTGGTACATTTCTCTATTGTGGGAATGTATGTTAGGTAGATTGTATGACTTATATTTATGTGAAAACATTAAATTTTATTTTAAAATAGGTTATATTTTTATTTTTTAGGTTATACTTTCTCAAAAAGAACACTAAATAAAAAAAATTCTTAAAGCTTTATACTAAATTAGCCGTATTTTTACTTAACTAAGTGAAAATCTTGCGAAAAATTTTAAAGCCAGTTTTATTCTTATGCTTTCATGACAAATATTTACTATCAAATAAAAGATCTCCAACTCTGAATATTCATTTTTAGTTTGCAATCATAATTATTTTCTTCATCTTTTATCCTTGGGAGATGCTGCTAGGTCTAGAAACTTGTCTTATATTTTTGAATACACATATACACACGCGAGCACACACACGTATGTTACATTTAATTTTTAAAATTATACCAAAAAGAAAAGCCTGAGAACGTCTTTATATTTGTATGTTAATTTTGTCAAAAAGAAATGAAAACATCTGCCATCTAAATGAAACAGGCCACTTATCAAGAGTACATCTATGCTAGAAAAATATCACCAATTAATTTATAAATAAAATGTCTTCTTTATGTATACTGGAATAATATAACTTACATGAATATATCTTATACACTTAACCCTGAATTTTATATTTGGTTAACATCAATTATTGATAGAAGTATCAATAAAAGATGATTCAATCTCTAATTTAACAGCTGATTTTAATCTTTACATGTGTTTTTATTCAGTATGGATAGTAGACAAGGAAAGAAAAAGCAAACACTTTTAAGCAAATGCAGGGGGTTTTTTGGAATTCACTCAAGAAGAATTGATCTAGGTTTCTGTGTAGGATAAATATGTGTCTTACAAGACTCATAGCTGGTCCTGTAAGATTATTAGAATTAGCTGCAATGTAATTTTATTTGTTTAATCATGACATGACGTTAATGAAATATAAACACATTACTGATCACTGTGATTGCCAAGCTATAGTTAAAAATGTTCAGTGGCATAGATATTAACATATAATAGTGCACTTTCAAAATATTCTCTCTCCTCCTCAGCCTGACACCCATTGTGTGAGATGAGTTTTATTATTCTCAGAATATAGCCAAAGGAATTGAATTTATATCCTAAAAAGCAAATTTTTCATTTTTCAACATAAAAAATCTGCTTTATAAAAAACAAAACAAAACCAACATATGCATAAAGAACAGATCAAAAGATACTCAATTTTTCAGTCTCAGCAACACTGGACAAATCGTGATTTTACCTTGCAATGAGTTCTTTTAAATTTCCATACTGCAATGAAATTTTTTTTTAACCGAGAGAGATCACATTTATAAGATGACGTTATAAAAATAAAGGGACATTTTTTAGGAGAAAAGAAGATAGGAGGGCTGGACAGACTGGCTGCTCTGGTACTATAATCATTTTATTAAAAGGTTTTCAAATTCCTTCTGCAAAGACCTCAGGATTTCTCTCCAGAATCCTGTTCCTGGTTTCTGCAGCCATGTTATGTAGAGGTAATTTGTTATTTGCTTTGTGGTGCGTAGTCAATTGAAGCATCCAGTTCTACAAGAGAATGCTTAGTTGCAGGTCTAAGCCTTTTGAGACATATCTGCCAAGGCAGGTATTAGCTACTATTCCAATTAGCATTTTCCAAGACATTCATTCTGTGTCCCTAACATCATAGTTGAAAATGTCACTGTTTAAAACCATATGAAATTAAAACTTAATATTAGGAATAGCTTTGAAAAAATAATTTTAAATGTGGCTTCAACAAAGTACAGTAATTGGCTGGCAGACAATACAGTATTCACTTATTTAGAATGTTCTTTGCTATGGAGTCAAATTTTGAATCTTTGCAAATTGCCATTTTGCTCTATGACATGCAAAATCTAGAAAAGAAAAGAAAAAAACTTGCATAAGAAGGTGCCGGGCATTATTTCTATGTAATACCTTTATTCTGTTTTGTTATTTTAGATTAAATCCCGTTTCAATTCTATTCTCTCAGGGAAGCATTAACAGTTTGAGCTCAGCGTGAAAACCATCAAACACTTGAGCTGAAATTTAGATTGGGCAATTTTGTCTGGTGAAGTAGAAAAGGACATGTGGAATGGTAAGGAACAGAATGGCTTACGGAAAGGCAGATGTTTTAATAACGTGGCATCTAGTGGGAGCTTCAGATATCTAAATTTAAATCTCTTGATATATTTAAAGAAAGCAGGCTGAAGAAAAGGAATGCTCTTTTGCTGGGAGAATTAATAAACTTATCTGTCTTCAGTGAAAGCAAAGGGCTGAAAATGGCTTAGTGCCCTTTAAAAAGCGATGATTAAAACAACAACAGAACATTGTAATCTGAAGTTTGCCAGTGATTGGCCAGCACAGAAGTTCTGGACTTTTGTGGTGATGTTTTTGCTCTTTCCAGCATGGCCTGTTGGGACCGTCGGACAGAACCAGGTTGCTAGGTTTGATAGGCAGTAAAGAGAGGCAGTAAAATTACAAAGCAAATTCCAAGTTCACTTAAAGATGACCTTTTAACCAAAGACCATACTATTCTATGTCTTTAAAGTTTTGTTTTTATAGCTTTTTCAGAAGGAAATAGGAAGGCTATTATAATACCATATGATAATATTACCTTCAAATAAACTCCAAGCTTGTAGCACATTTGTACTTTATGGACTGATTTTCATGAGCAAAACTATAATTGTTGCTTTTTGAAGAGAATGGCTACACATAAAGTACCAGTATTCTCCCAATATGCTCATTTATAAGCTCTGTCCCATTAAAGATAATTGAAATATTTCCACCAGCATTTAATTGATATGATTATCATTTTTATGGAATGTTTGGAGGCAACTTTTAATATAATCTACTTTATTTCTCATGTATAAGAGCAAGCTGCAAATATTATTCCATCATTAATGATTTAAATAAGCTAGCTTATCTTTCTGTAAAGGGCTATTTAAAAAGCTCTTAACCCACACTCAAACATATAAAATCGAAATTGCGGACTCCCGTTTTCCTCCTTAAAAGTATTCACATGATTCAGAATGTATAAATACATGTGAGTAATTGGAAACATCTTCTGTGGCAATGAATCACACCCAGATGCTCATGCTCCAATGCTTTCCAATTAGTTGGATCTGAATTTTTTGTTGTTATTGCTGGCAGCAATTTGGTGACGGAAGATTTTTAGTCCTGATAAAATATATTTTATGTATATAAAACAATTCTTTTTAAAACAAAGGCTCCATCTGGGAGCAACTGTCAAGTTCTATTTTGGGTGGCCGTGAATATTTTGCAATGAGAAAACTTATTTGGTGGTTAAATATCATATACATGGGTCTCTGGGTATGCATATTCCAGATATTTTGCCGGAAAAAAAAATCCCCCAAATTTGATCTAATTTTATTTGTCCTGAATTTTCAGGCGCCAAACAAAAGGTAGAAACAGATCTTATAATTATATTTGTACATTAGTAATATCCAATGAGAAGGAAAAATAAAAATTTGTATTACAACAAATTAACTAAATAAAACAAAAAGTACTATATTTAGACAGGAAGACTAAATTAGTGATTATCAGAATGGAAGGGGAAAGGGAGGTAGGTAAATTGGGGAAAAGGGGTCAATCGTATGGTGAAGAACAGAATTGTGCTTTTAGTGGTGAAGTACGTGTTGTATAAATATTCATTAATTAGCCTGAAACTTATGTTATACAACAATGTTACCTCAATACAAATTATAATAAAAATAAAAATTTGTGCTGAAAGCATAAATATTGTACTTAGAGGAATCTCCAAAGATCACATACTTAAGTCTCCAATTTTCAAGGCTTTTTTCTTTTTTTTTTCTTTTCTCTTCTCCTGTTCCTATTTGGGATAACTAGATAATGGAAAGATTTGGGAGCGTGCAGAGGGTCAGAGAACTAGCCAGTGGTTGAAGGAATTACAATGTAAACTGATCATAGTAGATGCCTGATAAAGATTCTTTGAGTAAGTGATCGAGTGCGTGAGTTCGGTTGCCCTGTTTTCTCTTGGGCAAATTAGAAAACTTCTGTGCACCTCAATTTCCTCTCTGGTAAAATGAGGCAAATACCACAGAGGCCTCTACAGCTTTTCAGATCAATGTGACAATGCAGGTGCAGTCAGTGTGGGTGTTTGCAAAAAGTACTATATCTACATAGCTGTTACGGTTACTGAACTTCTTGGTGGAGGTGGGTGTCAATATTCCAGTCAGAAAACTCTCCTTGTGTGTGTCCATCCAAGGCAGGAAAGAGCCTGTATTAGGCTTTTCCCTTCCCTGGACTATGTGACTAGAAGAGGTCATTGTGAAGCCTTAGGAACCTTTATTGTGGCTATCACCAACTCATTCAAAACATTTATGGGCACATTCTTTAAAAAAAGTGTAACAAATAGTTCTCTGAAATGAGCTGTACATTCCTTTAAGTTTAGCACATAATTCTCTCTTACCTCTCTTGAATGGGATGTATAATTTAAGGTTACTGCATGCTGTGCAGGGAGAAGTAACAGTTTCCACCACCCCCCTCCCCTGCAGAACGCTAAACTGAGAACTTCCAAAGGCTGCTACTACTTCTCTCCCAGATGTCACTGTCAGGGTCCAAGCCACTCAGTAAAGATATTTTATCATTACACCTTAAAAACATCCTGGCTGTAATCTGATGGTGCGGCGCTTCCCTAGCTCACCGGAGGAAGCGGTATACAGCACATTTCCAACAATCGTCTATTAAAGGTGGCAGGGGCAAACAGGCTCAAGAGTGAACTGCTGTTGCATGCTGAACCAGCCTGAGTAACATCCACCCCACTTATCTAGCGTTTCAATTTAATATTCATTGTGCTGGGGTTGCCTATATTATCAATGTCAAAAAACTAAAAAGTCTTATCTTTTAACTTTCATTCCAGGGCTTCAAAAGAGCTTTGAATTTGCATCTTACTCTAGGGAAGATGTAGCTTAAAAACATTTTTGCCCAGCTTGCTCCATTAATTTCTGAGGAAAATGCACCTACTGCTGTGAATATGACAGTTCTCAACCTTGGTGTTTTTACAGGATGTCCCTCCCCAGGGAACAGTCAGCGCCATCCTGACTTCCCCGCTGGAACTGCACCGCCTGCTGGGTAATCAGCCACTCGAGTAGTCAGGAGAGAACTTGGCAGGAGGAACCTGGTGCCCCTGGCCAGAGCTCAGAAGGGGAACATCAGCTTTGGGGGTGGGAGTAGGGGTGGGAGTGGGGTGTATATGAATCTGTTCTAACTGATCACCTACATTCAGTTTGAAGGATAATTTGCCAATGTTACACCGTCTTGATTATTATTAGCAGCACTTAGTCCTTTTTTAAGGACTAGAAAGTTTTGACTTAAAATCATCTTCATCATACCTATCAAATATTTTTCCCCAATTACTTCCATTGAGTCTGGAACAGAATTCACTTTGTAATGATTATCTGACTCAGGTAGAGCTGATTTTCTATAACTCTGGGCTGAAGTCACTGACAAGGGCACAAAAAGGATTATTTTTCAGCAGTTTTCAGCCCAGCTAAATCAGCAGATAATGGCATCTATGATGCAGAGTGATTCTGACCTAAAACCCCTCTCATTGTTAATGTGTCTCACATCTCAAATATGCCACAGAGGCAAAAATATTCTATAGACATCTTCACTGTCTCCAGAGACCGAAAGGACAGGTTTAGGAATTCTTGATTTTCACGTTTTCAGTCAATTAACACTCAATAAAAAACCCAGAACCCTGTTCCTTTCTTCTCAGCATTTTCTTGAGGAAGAGCACCGAATCATAAATACGGAGACAGAGGATTTATTTGCCTGATATGGTTTTGTTAGGTCCTAATGGCCTACAGGGGCCACACAAGAATACCAGACAAAACTTCTGAACACTCTGAACAAAGAAAACACTAGAGGTTGCAATTCACGGGAGTATTGGTTTTGTCAATTGCCTTCAGCAGATTCAGTCCACATATATCACAGGGGAGATGGAGGGGTAGGGGTGGGAGGGACAGCACCAAGGTACTTGAGTCAAAGTTAGAACACTGTTTCCTAGTTTTACCATAGAAAAGTAGAAGAGGACACAAGATATATAGGGAGAAAAAGAAAATTAAGTGATTCTGACCATGAGGCTGCAAGGTAGCTTATTTCAGTCCAACTATAAGCAACCCTACATTGTGCCATATAGTCCTAAAAACAGAACATTGCGTCACTCCAAAAAAAATTTATGATACAATGAGAGCAAACCAATGTCAAGTTTTTGGATGACAATCGAGAGTTACAAAGAACCATATGTCTAAAAAAACAACTTTTTAGGTCTCAAACCTCAAAATCAATCATTTGTTAATTTTACCAAGGGAGTCAATAATTTATGTATGTACTGAAAAAATCTACTACCCAACAGACAACTTAGATTTACACACGGAAGTTCCAAAGACTCAAAAGGTAAATTTATACAGAAGAAGCAAAAAGGAGTACACTGGCATCAGGAGGTTAGTACAATGTAGCACCATATTCAAAAGCTGTGTTTGTAAGTAAAACGGAGGATACCATGTGAAAAGCATGTTAACTCAATGAGTGTAGGGGAAAAATACTGGCAAAAAAAAAAAAAAAAAACAGAACACTCACGAAGAGCTGAAATTTAAGACTGGAAGAAGAAAAAGATAGGCACCTCTATCAGGGACTTGGCAGCAAGATAGAGTGAGAAGCAGATTTAAGACTTCATTTGTCTGCTATAGATCCTAGGCATACTACTTGGGAAAAAATAACAGCACTAATGTGTCATCCTCCACAAATGGAGCTGCTTAAAGGAAACTAGAAACGAGAGGAGTAAGACGGCACTATACAAATGAAGGCACGCATGCGTGATTATCTGTGGCTTAAGTTGATTGCAATTTGCATCAAAGGATGATACATAAAGAAATAGACATTTCTCTGTTTTTCCTTTATTTTCTATGCAAAAATTTTAAGCATATTTGCAGTAAATGGAATAAGACATAAAAAAATTAAAAAGGAAGGAAATAAAACTGGTAGGCTAAGGAAGTAACTTGTCTTTTGCTTTTTTATTTTTGTAATCTTGCATTAAAATTAGCTAAATAAAGGTGATACCATTTGAAATAGAACCAAAAAATGCTGTTAGTTGGCAAGTCTAAATTATGGATCCTGGAAAACCTTTCAATTACACAGTGTAGGATTAATTCTGTTTGCTGATCATACTGAAAATAAGTGTCATGCTCATCCAATGACTTACCTCTTTTTTTGTTTTTTTGGCCATTAAAAAATCCACTCTCACAGACATTTTTAAAACATACAGTATATCAATGACAATGTGTCCTCAACTGATTCTTTACCTCCTGTTTGACAATCCTGCACCTTCTAACTCAGGCCCTGAATTCACAAACTGTCACTTTACGTGCATTTATTTCTCTTAATCCTTCATCTAAACACTTAAAAAATCATATTAGTAAAGAGCTTTGTAGCTTAGAGTATTTCATTTTATTAAACAAAAACATACCAGGACAAAAAGATATGATAAAGAAAGGGAAGGAAAAACATAAGCGAATAAATTTTAAAAAGATAAAATCATAAGACCATCCCCTTTACCTCATGATCTTACCCCCAAGCCCCTTTCCCCTCTGCCGTGCTCAGTCTTGCTGCCAATGGTTTATTTTAATGTTATCATCATTTCATTTGTGTTGTTCTCCAAATTCCAAATATAGGTCAAATGAACACATCATTAATATCAAATATAGGTGAAACACCTGTTTGTATTCCGAGTAACTTCACTCAATACCTTCGAATTGTCACACATGGTAAGATTTCACCTTTTTATGACTGAATAGTATTTTATTATATGTGTGTGTTTTCTGTGTGTGTATCATAGCTTTCCTATCCATTGATCTTAGAGTTTTTAACCATATTGGTTAAAACCATATTGGTTATTTTTGTACACAATTACATTTTTAATCCATTGAAAGGTAATAGCATAATAATTAGGCACCTAACCAATTACATTTTTCAAAGATGTTTATGCAAGTATATACCAGTCAACATTTTGCCCAGTTTTCAGTTCTCACATAGAATAAAATAATTTGAGTTTTCATATAAAATAAATTGGAGAAAGCTTAATATATCTAAGTTAATTTAAAAAAATGGAAAATTTTAGAGAGGTTGCAAGGAGGAGCGACTATATGTGTTAGGAGTAATTCAAAAGATCTGGATAAAGTAAAAGTATTTGCTACATTTTTGTTAAAAAATATCTGTGCTGAATTTTGGGAGGAATATTTTATTTCAATTGATAAATGTTTTGGGACAGTATTCCACATTTTGAGCAATTGTTTTCCTAAACATCAATATTAAAATGTGCAATACCATGTTCTATCTTAAGTATGAAATCAGATAGCCATATAAATTGCATAACCTATGTAATTTTACAGGACTTGTTTTCCTGACACAGGACAGTGTGATTTTAAATAGTCTAAACAGTTATTGCAATCCTCCTTCTACCTTTCCAAGAATATCTTGTATTATAATAATAGACTCTCAAGGAATAAATTGCTTCCACACTCTGTTACTGAAAAGTGTAGGCAGCTCACACAGCATGATGCAATCACACTGTGGCACACAGTTTCCTTATAACAACATTGCCCTTAAATTCCAAGAGACTCAGCCTTCTTCCACATGAGCATAGTCCACCCACACAGTTAAGTGGGTGTCAAGAATGCAATTGCTGGGAATAAGCTGTGGTATGGAGACTATATCTGTCTCACCAACTGAAGTTAAAAGTATGGAGTTCACTGAAGTTTCAAATAAGGCGTTTTACAATAAGAAGGCTATTTCCCAAGGAAAATAAAGAGGCACAGTTTCACAGAAGGACATAAGATCATCTTCTGTAGCCTAATCTTTCACTCTGTGATGGGAGTATCCATCTGATAATTTTCCTCATCTAAAATTTCTATCCTTTTGTAGAAAATGGCAGACTGAGATGGTCGACCTAAGAAGAATTTTGGAACTATTCTCAGACCTGGAGTATGTAATCTGGTTGAGTTTTTAAAATATAAAAACTTACACAATCTTACCTTTTAAAACATAACAGAAATAGAGAATTGTGCTGGAAAAGATACATAACATAGAAATATTTCTATGTATTTGTATAATTCTAAAATTATTTTGTGGGGCTTGGCTTCATCTGACTTCATATATTCGGAATGACATATTTTTAGAGGAAAGAAATGAAAGGAAATTAATTATCATTTCTAAGTAAAGGCACTCTGGTTTTTGGCAATCCTGGGTAACAAAAATGCTCAGCTGATCACTGTCAGAGAAATGCATATGATGAATTAATATATCTAAATGAAAAAATAACAATTCAAAACTCTTTTTGTTCTTTACCCAGTTTTCATACTCTTAACACATCTACATGTCTAATAGTCAGTAAGCACATGAAAGATACTCAATATCAGTAGTCATTGGAGAAATGTATATCAAGACAGTACCACTTCATATCTATTAGAATGGTTATAATAGAAAACAATAAATAATAGTAAATGTTGGTGAGGATGTGGAGAAATTAGAAACATTGAACATTGTTGCTGGATAGTAAAAAACATAGCTACGTTGGAAAAGACTTTGCCAGTTTTTTAAAGTATTAAACAATAATTTGTCATATGATCCAGCAATTCTACTCAACGCATATGCCTAAGAAAAACAGAAATATGTTTTTCACAAAACCTGTACATAAATTTTTATAATAGCATTATTAAAAATAGTCAAATCACATTAAAAATCCAAATTTCTATTATCTTATGAAAGGAAAAAAGAAACGTAATATATTTTTACAATGGAATATTTCTTGACCATAAAAAGGAATGAAATGTGCTACACATGAAATTTGAAGACATCATGTTAAAAATGAAAAAATCCAGTCTTCATCACACATTATATGATTCCATTTATATGTACCATATAGAACAAGTAAATTCATAGAGATAGAAAGTAGATCCATAATTACCAGGGACTAGGGAGAGGGGAGAAAAAGCAGTAACTGATGAGGGTTTTGGGGCAGACAATGATAAAAATATTTTTAAATTAGGGACAATAATTGCATAATTCTGTGACTAAAGTAAAAAAATACTAAACTGCATACTTTAAAAAGGTGAGATTTTTGATATATGAATTACATCTCAATAAAGCTATTAAATTTTTTGCTTCTGACAACTATAACCCAAATCTTCATTATTTCAATTTTTTGACTAAACACAGTACTTACTGAATGACCACTATTTTAAATGCAACTCCAAAAGAAAAGAAACATAGTTTTTATGCTAAACAGAAAAAAATCTAGTTGAATGAGGATAGAAGAATTGGTATGGGTTGTGGGTAAACACTAATGTAGGTAAAAAATTATGCTACTGAATATAAAACAGTCCTAAAATAGGACCTACAAAGCAGGTTATAGAATAAATAGAACTAGAATAGAACAGGAAAGATAAAATAGGAAACATTACAAGTATAAATAAATCACCCATGTATTGCAAATGCTGGTCAACCAGAATAAACATCAGGGTAGATATGGCATTGATGTGTATGTTAAAAGAAGGACAAGATTTAAACAGGTAAGGTTGGTGGAAGAAGAATTACCAGGTAAAAGAAACTACATAAGGAAAGGCAGAACTATGAAGTTTTTATAAATGTTCAGTCCTTCAGATTTTCTAAACAATAAGGCTCTTGTAGAGAAGGATTAAAAAACAGCAATAAATTAGACATATTGCAAATTGCTCTAAAAATAAAGGTACATATATATGCACACATACATTCATACATGTATACACCTACATACACACTTTCTTACATACATACATATATGGACTTAATACATGGATAAGGCAGACTAATTCAAGTTTTTGTTACCAAGTAGTAAGAAAATAGACTAATGAGCTATTTGAGCAAATCTTGAGGTGAAAACAGACTGTAACTTAAGATCCGGATTTCAGAAATCAACATTCACTTATTTTTTAAATAAAAATCATCATTTAAAGGTCAGTTCTTTCCTCCTACCTGTGATGAGCAGTAATAATATATCTTACAAAATTATTAAAGATATGCTACTTTCCTTTAGCCCTCATATCAAATACTGAAAAGAAGTATTATCTTGATTTTTAAGTTAAAATTAAATTCTAGGATATAGTTTTGGCAAGATTAGAAGGCTATTATTCCATTTATACATAATAATTTGCTGTATACTAGGGTTAATTAAGGGTATTTAATGTAAAATCCAATAGTTATTTATATCTTGCTTTCACAAATATATAGAATACATATAAGAGAAAGCAATGCATAGTTATGCTTAATTTTACATTAAAGAGAAAGCTATGCAGTGACAAAAATACTAATAGTAATTCTTTACCTCTATTTCACACAGTAAATAAAAATGGAATTCACACCTAGACTCTGGTATTCCTTATTTGTAATCTTTTTAAAAATTGCAAGTCATTCAATTACATTCTCCTGCAGAGGATATTAAAATGTGAGAATAATAACTTAAATTCAATTTTCTCTTTTAGAATTCGTGCATTTGATTTTTCTTTGCAACCGAGAGCTTTTTTTTTTGCACAACTGAATTCTTTATTTTGAACGTAACTCTTATGTCACATATAGAATTATCTACCATGTCTTCCTACAAAGGGAAAATCAATGAAAATAGCATGAAGAGCTCCAGTAAGCCTGTTTTTGATGAATTATGTCCTTAAAGATATACCCTGTATGTGGTTCAAAATGTATTGATTAGTAACAACTGTTTCTGTAATATCAATAATGCACTATTCTCTTGAACTTCCCTGAAGTGACAGAGTTTAATTGAGAGAGCCCTAAACCATAAATTGACTACCAAGGAGACAGAATAATGAAATTGACTCAAACTTCAAAAATAAATAATAATTCTCAACTTGAGGAAAATATATTGATGTCTCTGTTTGCTCTGCCTGTTCTTTGACTTATATCTTTCATAATAAGCTGCTTATCAATGGGATTATTACTTCAAGTTTGAGTTCTTCTAGAACCTGTTGACATTTATCTTTCCACATGCTATTCAATATGAAGAAATTAAAAATGAATAGACTTTTGAAATGCCACTTTCACTATTTAAAAAAGAATTTTTCTATTATAAAATATAAACTTTGAATAAGCTCTCCCTACTGTGTTTAATTCGTGTTCTCTCTCTTTGTTTTGTTTCATCACTAGTTAAGTTACTAAGGAACTCCAAAACTTTGAGAGACTTTCTATCACCGAAGAATATCCCTGTATTGATGCTATCTCCTAGAAGGGAAATCATTTCTTTACTGAATGTTCAAACCACAAATAAATTATCCCAGTGTAATAAGTGGCCTACCTGGGATCATATTATTTTCAAAATGTTTACACCATTCTATTACCCTGAATTAGGTTTCTTATTCAGATAATGTGGTCCCTATGATCTAAATCTTTCCATGTTTCATAAATTTAAAAATTCTTAATATACTATTTATTCAAAATATTTTCTAAAATATTTCAAACAGGAAATTTAGAACATTGTTGGATGCATTTTAAATTCCATTCTAAAACCTGTAAGTTACATGATGACATGGATAACCTCCATTCATCACTTGAGCACTTGTTTACTGGACAACACTAAGTCAGCACTGGTATGATTTATCTGTTCTATCATCCAGCTTCCATGTCTCCTTCTTGCTCACACGTTTATTATGGTTAAAAATTTAGTCTACTTGCTCTGACTCCTGACTTCTGCTTTGTCAGTCTAAAAACTATCACAAGAAAATGACAAATTTTGACAAAATTTGTTCTAGCACTTATGCCGCATTTTCTAAGACTTCATAAATCATTTGTTCATTCCTTGGTCTTAAACTCTTAACTGCTTTATCTATGTTATGTCAAGATCAGGACAAACTGGTTAAGAACTCACAATGAATAGGTTACTGTTCCAAGGGTCTCTAGGCAGTTCAAGGACGAACTGAGGTACCACACATCAGTGATCAGAAACTGGTTTTGGCATCTGACAGAAGACAGACCTCAGCTGTGTCACTTAATAGCTAGTTTGTTTGTTTGTTTTAAGTTAATCTTGGTCTAATTTGTTTTTAACAATATGAGAATGGGGAACAATAGTTAGTGAATGATGGTTAAATGAGATATGCCACATATACCTAGCCGTTAAGAGTTTTGGTAGAAAACTACTATGGGAAAGCTAGCTGCCATTTTGCTTGCCATCATATCAGATTGGTACTGTAATTACTCACACTAAATTTGATTTTTATTGTTAGGAATATCCCCAGACTACAAAATCTTTTACCTGATTACCTTGTTGGGATAACTTGGGCAATAACATAAAAAGGGTAAGCTGAATGCATTACTTTCAGTCTTGTGAACATTTTTGTCTATTATTTTAAAATCATATTAAGTATATATCGAAAGGTTATACTAATTATATTTCTTTGTAGCTGATAATGACTTCGTTTTGCTTCATCATGTTAGCATCAATATACATAATCAACATGTATTATAGGTACACAACCAGATATTTCATTTCATTATAATTTTTAAAGACTAAAGTTTTGTTCACATGGTTGGTTCCTGTTAGATATCACATAATCATCTCAAAACATGATTCAATTAAACTATAATTTCTAAACTTTGAAATGCTAGGTCTTTTAAATACATCACTATAGGATCTGATGTTCTATAAACCTTTGTCATATGTTATTCAAACATCCTTTTATCATATTTGAAATGTTGTTTTTAATACCTAAGTTAATCAGGTATGATGTGGGGATGTCTGAACTTCCATTATTTCTAAGACATATTGTTGTAATTCATAATTATCTATTCTTTCAGCCAACTGTAACATAAAGTAGCACTTACAATGGATAAAAAAATAATCCTCAGTAAATCTAGACTACAGGCTGTCTCTTCTGCCCTGGTATTCTATGCCTCCTGCTTCAAAGGACAAACATATAGTATGTTTTTAACCTATCATAAGTACCTTTTTTGACCATTTTAAATGACAATATTGTTTAGCAACTATTTTGATTCAACTTTTGTTTCAGGTTTTTTGGGGATATTTTTATTATATAAAATTAACTATTTACTTCTTAGAGATGGAATAGAAAATACATTTGAAAGACATATAAACCAGTTTAAGACAAACAGACCAATCAGTAAAGTCGGGGTCATTTGAGAGGAATTTCAGAAAGAGTATTATAATGGAGGCTGTGGAGAGTATGGTTTATTTTTATAACCTTTTTTGAATTACTTGAGTTTAAATATTCATGTATGAGATATGTGGCAGAATAATAATAATAGTGCTGATTAGGCCATTAATTTGCATTTACAGGTAATATCAGCTCATTACTTCCATTAGTCCATACAACCCGACATGGAACTTATTTTTGTTCCCATTTCATAGATGAGGAATTTGAAGTGCAGCGATGTTGATTAACACGTCCATGATGAGTTACATTTCGAACCCAGTGCCTTCTAATCACTATGTCAAAAGTTTCTTGTGCAAGTCTCCTAAGACTTGAAATAGTTCTGTGGTGGTCAAGGGGAGTTAGGGAAGGCTTTACTTTTCATTAAAAAAAAAATTCAGGCATTCCTATGGGACTAAAGGGGTAGTTGGTTGGTGGTCTGAAGACTGACATTTCCTCTCAAATGAGCAACACACACACACATATGGAAGAAGGATACAGAAGACTTGTTCATGAAAAATTACTATTCTGTATACTGTTGCAAACCATTTATAGTCCTGTGTGGTCCATCGACCATTAACTTCTTGTTTGGGAGTAGGCGGACTACTCTTATGCTACCTACTTACACTTTTCTTAATTTCTTTGCTGTCAGCTGCTAAACTTCCAGGTATAACCTTCCATTACTTTGATTAAATAAAGACTTAATTTTGACAACTGAGTCTCCCCATCTCAACTACTGCCATCACTGGATAGCATGGCCTGGTATCTGCTTGATAGCCATATTATCAGCGACCTTTTTATCCATTTCAGCCACCCATGCTCAGTCATGAAACAGAGTAACCATACCAGAAATGTACTTTGAAATGTTAAATCAGACAGTCTTTTGTTCACCTAAGTTTCTCTCCACCTACCTTGTCTGTTCAGTGATTCTTGCAAAAGCTGTTACTTGACACCATCAGGACCATTACCCTGGGTTTGACTGTCATTGCTTAGTTTTTATTCTGGTTAGTGTCCATGACCCCAAATATCAAACATACTTTTTCCACTATCTTGCAGTTTTGTGCTCTTTTGTTCTTTATACACCTAACTGGAATACTTCATCCTGGATTAATACCACTCTGTGAGTTTCCCTACTGGAGAGCTTCTAGAGAAGACCATAGAGCACTCTGAATAGTCATAGTCATCAACCTTATATAACCTCTTGGCAAATGCTGGGCAAGGCCCGTGGAGTGTTTCTCTAGCTGTTATTTTTTTCTATGCAATGCAGTGATTATTTCAAACATTCTTTACTCACCTCAGCCCCTTAGCTCTGCCTCTGCTCAATACTCACAGAACTATCTTCCTCCATCAAATCTATGTTCTAAATCTCCTGCCACCAAACCAATAAAACCTTCTCACATTAGCATCAAACCTTTCCTTCTTCTCTTCTGATACAGTGGAAGGGATATTCCTCTTATACATTCTACATTTTCTTCACAGGATTACTGGATACTACCTCTGCCAACTTTCTGAGGAATTTTGCAATTTCATCCAAAACCCAATCCACCCAAACTCCAGTATTTACTTCACACCTTTTCCCTTATGCATTCCTATTTATCACCTCAATTTCACAGTCAAATTTAGAAATAGTTGTCTGCCTTTGTTGATCCTATTTCTTCCTCTATAATTCACAGAATAACTTCCTCTAATCTGGATTTTTCCCATTCTACTATCGAAACTGTTACACAGCCTACCAATGATATTCTTGTCATTTAATTCAAGAAAGACATCATAGTCCTCATCTGCTGATTTTTTTAGCACATTTTGGAGATATTATCTTCCATCTTTGGCTTCCATGATGACTTATTTTCCATATTTTCTTCTAATTCTGTCTATATTTTTCTCAATTTCCTTTGTCAACTGCCCTTCTCTACCCAATCATGGAAGTTTGGAGTCCTTCAGGGTTTTCTGATCAAAACATTTCTTTCATTTTTTCACTACCTTTATTCTTTACTCAAGCAATCTCATCTACTATCAAGGCTTCAGTTACCATTTAAAAGCGAATGACTCCAAATTTTGACCTATGGCCCAGATTTTTGAGTTATTCATGCCTAATACATCAAAAATACAAAAAATCAGTATCTTTCTGTCAGAAACATGACATCCATGAGAATCATTTTGGCCCTGCTCTGCTCATGTCTCCCCCATCCAGTCCATGATCTTAACTAGCTGTGAGAACCATGTACTTTTCTCCTCAGATCGCTGCATATTCACCCTTTGCTCCTTCCTGAACCGGTGTAAATTCTTCCAAAGTTTCTGGCACATAAATATTTGTTAAGGGGAAGCATGTTGCTGACTTTAAATTTCTTTAACTAGACTAAAATGACTTTAAGTGTTTCTTTTGTTGCCATTAATTATAACCTATAACTGAAAATTATTACAGTGGCAGATTCAAAGTGAGATTTTCATTCTTCCTGGTGACACCACATATTGTAGAAACATTAGTTCTACAACAAAGCAACCAGGCTAAAAAGTGAAGATTCAACAGTACATTTAGGTATTTTCTTTGCTTGCCACTAAAGCAGGTTGTCAAAACATGAGCAGAAATTTAAATAATCAAAGAATATGAGACTGTGATGTCATCTGACTAAGTCAGGTCACATTCTGAATCAGATATGCAAGTACCCAGATAAGTAAAGTGATTCTGAAACACAACACATCTCTCTTTTTACCCTAGAAATTTCCCATGATCTAGAAGACAGTAAGGAGAAAGGAGCAGATGATCTGAAAAATTTTGTTTTTGACCCTAGTAAGAAAGCATCTGTATTCCTTCAAGAGTTTTTGGTTTTTTTCCTACAAAATTACACCAAAGTGTTTGCAATGAATATTTTCAGGTGACCATATCCAAAACTACTAACATAAAGAAAGAAATCATTGTATCTATACATTATAGTACTTGTTAAATTCCACATTTGGTTATAAATATTGCTGTGACGATGTCAGATAGAACACAGTTTAAATATTCATAACTTTGAAAGACTTAAGAGTTGTCTGTGCTGAGAAATATATGTGCCATAGTATCTGATAAATAAATAAGGATATCATAAAAATTTTACATTTCTCCTATACAGTAGCTCAATAATGAACAATTTGATTAAAAATATATTTTTGATCAGACTATTGATACCTATAGTAAGAGATAACTCTGTCCCAGTTATCATAATTGCTGAATAAAGAAAACGGGAGGAAGACTACTTGAACGAATACAACAAAAAAGAAATCAAATATCCAGGTTTAAAATAATTACATAGGTCTACATAGGGGAATACAAAATATATGTCTAAGAATAAAAATATATACAGAAAGACACATATGACAGACTTTCTTTTTATTACATTTTTATAGAATGCGTTTAACTAAAAAGTCTCATCTCATTTTGCTCTGAAAAGAAATTATTTTTCTTAACTTTATTTAATGTCTGCAAAACTTAATGATGAGTCTTGTCAAAGAAAGAATGCAAGGACTTTGATTTCATGGGTAAAATACCAAATTAAATGAACCTCTTCATTAAGTATATGTGTTTTCTAATTTTCCATTTTATTTTTATTGAATTGTAATTTTCATCTAATGGTGTTACTCCTTTTTATCCGCCTTCCTATTTTCAAATGGACTGCCAAATTACTCATCTCCCAGAATAAAATCTAGGTCCATGCTGACAGACAGAGGAGTCCCATCTTAGGAATATTTTTCATGGCATGTAGTTAGTTCAGCTCAACCCACCAGCGATACTGAAAAATGAGATTACAGCACATATCTTAATGATAGCAGAAAACTTACACTGTCTTTATTTGCCAATGTACTCATGTCTTATAGTTTCATGAGGGTATTTTTAGTTTCTAGCAATTTGGAAAAAGGTAATAGGTGACAAAGTCAGAAAATAAAGTGTAAAAATATGGTGTTGAACTCTAGTTATATATAAGACTTCTAAAATGTATAGAAAAGTACATTTGCATTCCAATAACACCTGTGACATTTAGAAGTCCTATAGAGTTCCTGTTTTCAATTTTTCTTATATCCTATGCCAGTATATCTCTTCAAATATAGTCAGAGACATTAAAATTGTTGAGGATTCAGAGGATATATGGTGTAGCAAATAGCAAATTTTTATGCTTTTCTTTTTTAAAATTATTGTCTGTAAAGTGGTTCATAAAATTATAATTACATTTAAAAAACAGAAATTCAAAATAAAAAACTGAATGACTATGGTAAAAAATACAACTTCAACTTTATAAAATTTTTATTTTATAATATATTCATAATCACCATGCTCAACAATAGTCTAACAAGAAAAATTAATTTATATATCGTATCTTCTGAAACAAACTTGCTTTTATGTAGATGGATTGGATCTGCTCATTAATGCAACGAATATCCTTGATTTCCATTTAACGATCTCACTAGCATACAACGGATTTTCACTCACATAGTTCACTGCACACTTGCTATAGATTTTTTTTTTCTGGCAACATTTATCTTTCCTGTTTTATGAACCAAAGCGATATTATGTTTTCTATCTCTTCTATATAGTATTCTCATAAATAATTACCAGATTTCAAAGGCTCCTGGCAGCTGGACACTTGACAATAACTATTTCTAGCTGATGTTAAAGGAAATACGATAGTGGGGTTAAAGACTTACAAAATAGCCTGATATCGTCCTTTCCTTATTTTCCCTTCCCCATTCCCTCCTTTGCTCACACCCCTGACCTCCCACCTTTTTCCTTTTTCTGTCTCTGTTCATCTGTCTCTTTCACTTAGAGTTGGCATTTCTAGCATCACATACTTATGCATAAATACAGAGAAACCGAGATATCATTTATTTACAGAATTACTATAGCTATAGGCATGATGTGGAAAAGCTTAAAGGCAGATGCTTGACAGTTTCTTAGAAATCATGTCTGAAAGAATGACAGGATTGACTAGAATATCAGAAAACAAGTTTCTCCACAGGACAGGGTTATCGAAGCACCTGGTCTGGCATGGGTACTTACCACTGCTGCGTCTTCCAGGAGACCTTCCTGAACAGCAGGCAGACCAGCTGCCCGTGAACTCAGTGCGCTGTGCTCAGGCTTCCTGACCCTGCTGACAGAGACCTGTGGCCACCTAGCCTTCTCAGGCAGCAGCTCTTCTTAGAAATCACTTTTGACCTGGATAGAGAAAAATATTCCTCATGTACGGACCAAAAAACCACTATGACTGCACATGAATAATGCACATATATAAATTCAATTTTGTCTGGTCATTCTCGTGTACGTATACGTTTGTAATTATATGAATTTTAATGTTTTTATCTTCCTGGAAAGGATGAATAAATAGCTAAATTTGACATAACTGCATTTTTAGGTACATAGTATTCACTAAAATATAAATAAATCACTTAAAACTTATTGTTGGCTAAAGTTAAATAGGAGAAACATCAAAGATCTGGTTCTGATTCTCTTGGTGTTAGATTTAATTTTCTTAGGATAGTCACATTACAGTACTCAAGTCTAGTGTGATCCCATATTTGGGTACATAGGTGTTTCTGCTATCTAAAAGTAGTTCATACCTATGATAGCTTTCCTAAGCCACAAGGTGTAATGTGAAAAAGCAATTACCATTAACTTACATGGAAAATTTTTCATGCATTTCTAGACCCAAAATGCAGCCTACCAAATTATACCAAATAACACATAAAACCTAAAATAACACTCAAATAGAGCAAAAGCAGGAACAAGATAAGTACTCTGCCTGTATAAAGCAGTTCCCAGGAAAGGAACTCAGTGGGGTCACTCTCACTGCTCAGGGCAAGAGTGCTGCCTCTGGACTAGCTGCTGCAAAACCAGAGTTTTTTTGCAAAACAAATATTGGCTTTTTGCCTTTTTGTCATCAAAGGGGACATGTTCTTTAGAGTTTTTTCATTTGGCAAAAACAGGCACACATTGGAAGACTTTTATAAAAGCAAAGTGACCGGATGTTAACTTTTGAAAAAGCAGGGGTACCTGTCTCTAGTCTACTCACATTATAATAACACACATATGGATTCTGGTATCAGTGAAAAAAAAAGGCAGAATGGTGGACAGATTTCCTTTATAAGAAGGTTGATAGATAATTACTTCCAGAAGAATGAGGAAACAACATAACTGCTGTGGAAATCTTCCCATCCCTGAGGTTTCTTTCCATTCTATGGGCACTCATTAGAATAATAGTCCTGGCAACTTCTGTCCCCTCTTTTCTCTGCCACGGGGACAGTAAGGTGACTTATCTGATTCTTGAGCGCAGGAAAAAATCTGGGAGATTTTAGCCCAATCTTTCCTTCTCTTTGTCTTGGTAGGAGGTCTTTCCTTAGAAAACATGTGTTCTTTGCTCATTTCCTATATGCAATAAGCTTTTCAGGAGCAGATATCAGTGATGAATAGAGATGCTGAGCATACTTGGACTTGTAAATACAATTCAGGAGAGTTTTAATGGTGTCCGATGTTTGTTACCATGGTTATGATCTCATCTGCCTCTCCATTCTCATTTGTGCTTGCTGTCCTAACATACACCATCACACTTCAACCACAACGACCTTCCCTTCCCAGTTACACTGTACCCACTTCAGGATCTTTTGTACTGCCATTCTCTGACTGGAATGCTCTGTCTACGAATTTTCATATGACTGGCTCATGCTCACCCTTCACTTCTGAATGTCGTTTGCTCAGCTTGACCACCCTGGCTGGCTAAGCACCAATCCTCTCTTCAGTACTGAATACTACAGTCCCTTGTTCATTTCCTTCTACTTTAACTCTGTCATATTTCATCTTTTTGTTAGTTTGATGTCCTCCCCTGACCTCTAAATTCCATGAGGGGAGGGGTACTGTTTATTGCATTCATTATTACTATATAGTATCTGCTCAAAATGTCTAGAATCATTGAAGAGGTATTGTAGACAGGGAACCTTAAATTATATTGAATTTCTAGGAAATAATTAGAGGGTCACAATAGTATAAGATCACAGTGAAAAATAATTTAACGACTATAAAAGAACTCCGGTGTTCCAATGTTACTATCTCCACAGATCAAAGACAAGAATACCTTGCTGGAGAAAGTACATTTTGCTGTGACAAATGAAGTTGGCATGATATCATTTAACAGCATGTACTTGGGGAACTTTCTACAAAATACAATTTTTTTCACAGAAAATATTATATTCATTGAGTGTTATCAATAGATTCTTGCACTAGAGCTATGACCCAAAGATATTCCAAGTGTCTAAGTTGATACTGCATAGTTCATTTCAGCATGTTCCTTTGAAGACTGGTATGTGTAGCATGTGAGGTCAACACAATGAAAGTTTATAGACCAGTGAAAAGAATTAAGAAATTAAACCCTGTGGTCCTCCAGGTGAAGCCTGTGGTAACCAGATGGCAATGATGGCAAGAGTCACAAAGACGGTGACTGCTGTACAAAAAGTACTTGACAGTTTCAAGATGGAGAACAACGTGATTTCTTAATATGCTGTAAGATATAAGGTTAGGTGAGTGGCAGTTTACTTGGCAGGTGAGATTCCAGTCATTACATTTACCAAGGATTGTCTTCTCTGTTTATAAACAATTGTGTGTTCTCTTGCAAAGTCTCTGTTAACTAGAAGAAGACAACAGCAAGCAGAGTTTCTGAAAACAAACACAATCTGAAACTCATTATGGAGTAAATTGGAAGTAAATAGGAAAGGAAGAGAGACACCTGTACACTGAATACACGGACCCAAGCTTTCTCAAGTCAGCCCAGCGTTAGACTCTACTCTGGGTTTTCCAAAGCCATTGGCAAGAATTGCCTTTGGTAACAGACTGGCTCAGATTATAGTAAAATACTGGAATAATCTAAGCACAAAGGTGTGCAAGAGATGCTGACCAAATTAAAATCAGGAGAACACTACTCCAAAAGACCAGAACTTAGAAAGGGAATCATAGTGTAGCTTGGTTAAGAATTTTCTGGAAGAGAAGTCACACCAATGTATTATGCACTTCTCAGTCTCTGAATTCTGGGGGAATTTGGTGTATTCCACTTAGAGAAGAAGCTGATATCAGGAAGCAAGCAAACTATACCTCTGGACAATCTTGAACGTCTTGGAGAGTAGCTCTCAACATACACCCAAGGAATGTCCAGCCCATTTACAGATTATCCGCAGTTCATATTTATAGTTGCTTATATTATGAACGTACTTTTTTAGTTTTTACAAATATTTTTGAAGTAGAAGAAGCATTTTCATGCATGTTTATTTTTAGTCGTTTATTTTGGCTTTTCTCCCTGGCCCCAGGACATGAAGCCTGGTCCTTGCGATATATGTGGACTGCACCCAACCACTATTTGACCAGCAGACACCAATAAACTCTATTTTAAACTAGTTATTAAAAGTCTTCAAAGATGATGACATATACGTATATGTTATACATGACATAATAAATAAAATGTGTAACATATATAATATATATTAAAATATGCAAAATATAAACATATCTTAAGAAAAAATAAAATGATACATGTTACTATGTCTATTTAGATGATATATATATATTTACAGGTATATATTCTTTCATTATGAATATACATACATATTCCTGAATATAGTAAGAATGACGCACTTCATCATTGCGGCCTTTGTTTCCTCCAAGTAGGAGGACTTTAACAGTTTTTAAAAGCATATTGGCATCAGTACAATTATAAGCTCTAAATATATGCACACCTTTATAGCATTCAAAAATACGATACTGATTTAGAGACTGTATTTATTGGATTATTTATTTTCTGGGTAGAGACATGTGTAGACACACAGAGCTCCTTCACCTGCTTCATTCACAAAGTGTGCGTTCCTGGAAAGACTCCTGACAATAATATAAGTGCAATAGTGAGAGAGTCAAGATTTCCTGTCATCCTTTCAGAATCCTGATGCATTGCCAGCATGTAATAGAGATTATAGCTAAATAAATGACTCAATAGTCAACCTTCTAGAAATGGCTGTATTTAGCTTTTAGGGTAATGTTAACTTCACTGTGGTATTAGTAATCTCATCAACTTTTTGGTTAGGGATGGATAAATAACTAGCTTTTAGTATGTAAATTACCAACAAAAACGTTTTGCAGAAAATGGGTCAGGTTAGAGATGTAAATGAGGCCTAAAATGTCTCATTAGGTTTTGAATTGCTTTTTTTTTTTTTTTTTTCCAAGCATTATAAATCTTGCAAGCTTTTGGGGTAATTTTCTTGCTTGAATAAGCTAGTAAGGTCTTTTCCAGTAATAAATGAACTAAAAAATTTCTCAAAACTAATTTTGCTAGGAAGAAATACAGTAAATTGAATATTGAAGTAGAATTTATTTTTAAAGTTACTCGATATTTTTGTTGCCTCATATTTTTGGATAATAAGCTGTACAAGACACACATACAGATTTCCTAATGGACACAGCATTTAGGTGTGGAGAGATATCTTGCAATGACTCTCATTTAAAATCAATTGTATATTTAAAGGATACTTATCAGATCTTGGGACAAATCATTAACTACGGGATATAAGTCTATCCTTTGTGAAGGAATGGATCTTTGATTCAGTAAAAAGTCTTTCTGGTTCTTTTCTGATAAGTCGTATTGGTAACACTCATGACTAATCCAAATTTTCAGAACAAATACTATGCAAAAATATGCATTGCGCTCACCGCACTGCTCTTGGACCAGTTTACACAGTGGAATGATTACTAAAGATGCAAGAGCAAGGCGAAATTGCTGTAGATCGCAGGAGACACTAATAAAAGAGAGACACGTCACAGAGTGAGACTCGCTCGGTATTCACACATCTTGGTTTTACCACATTGGTTTTCTCTTCTACTAACCACTAATTTATAGTTGTCTAATTTAGCCTGTGTGAACGTATGAAGTATTTGTTGCTATGTTCCTCTATCACATCTTTGCCAATGTTGAGGACAGTTTTGCATATCAAACTCATGACAGGGGGCTGAATTTTTGTCACTCTATCAGCTATGAAAGTGAAATAGGAAATATGCAATTACAGCAGCTACCGGTATTTAACAAGCTTAAAAATCTAAAAGGGAAATCCATCAACTCATTGTCACCATTGGATTTGTTTCTGTGTCAGATATAAATGAAGATAAACAAATGAAGGTAATGATCAGAGAACCACATTATGATAGCTTTTTTTTTCATTATCAGGAACAACCAATAACATTATTTGCCACCATCAACAAAAACCAACTCTTTCGAGAACACCCACTATGGTATCAACCCTCCCCTATAATTACCTTATTTTGCTAGAGCAGCCTTTGTAATAGATCTTTGTGAAACAGCTTTGATGCTTACCCTAAGCACTCTAAGCTATAACATGTATATATCAATCATATTTTCTTACAGAATAGATTTTATTTCATTAATCTTATGCACTAAGATAAAAGATCAGGAGATTTAATTGCTTTAAAAAGTATCTCATTTGAATTGGTCTACGATGCCTACTAAAGTTTTATAGGTAAATAAAAGCTGTTTTTACACGTATTAGCAAAGGATAAGTGAAGGTAGTGACAGGAGGTACTGAGAATGTTCAGGCCTAGTCTCAGTGGGTTAACATCACAGAGCTTACTCTGGTGTTATGTCGCTGTTTTATGTCATGTATTTTGATGGAAGATAGTTACTTCTGGTGGACGGGACAGATAATAGGAGAGAGAAATATGAGTCCCCACATGTATTTATATGGTCTACATACTGCTATGTCACCTTTTTTCCCTCAATACTAAAATACTATTATTGGCCTCCCTAAATCTAGCACAGCTTTTCTTGTCTTGCCTTACTCCACCGGGTATTCCTTCCACTTTCACCTAGTTTATAAATCCAGGATGACCTCCCATCCTCTTTGCAGTTTAGTCACAGTCTTCGTTCAGAATAACCCCCGCCGCCCAGTATTAACTTCAGGAGGGAGGAACCACAACCCATCATCCCTCCTTTGGGTTACAATTTATACACAGAAGGCGGTCATATTTTCACGTACTTAGAGATAAAAACAACGGGTAAAGGTCACTGAACACTTACCAGTGCCAGTCATTTTATTGTCCAAACAATCCATGGAGCAAGTAGCATTATTAGTCCTCTGTGAACGTGGATGTCAGCACTCAGAGAAGCTAGGACCCTTCACCGAGATCCGACAGCACAGGTCCATCCGCTTCTATTAGTTAAGCAAGTCCTTGAATAAGGTCCTCTTGTTCAATTGTGCTGCATTATAATGTCGAGAAAAAATAATCCTGCCTGACTCGAACAAAATACCAGACCTGCTTGCTTCGTCGGTCGTTAGGCTTAAAGTCGAAGTTTTCCAGAAGTACCAGTGACATGAAGGGAGGACTTTCAGTACCGGTTTGCACTAACCCAAGGAAATCCAAGAAGGTTTTTGCATTTACAACGACAGAAAGCGCAATGGCGCCGGGCGTGCAGCGGGGCGCGTGCGCGTGCGCGTGCAGGTGCAGCTTTCACGGCAGCCAGAGAGGCCCCGCGCAGAATCCCAGGAAACACACTGCTTTACACATCACTGCCTTTACTCTATGTGAGCATTGTTTTATGTGTAACGTGGTATGATTTGGGAAGTTATTTCTGGGCCTGGGACTGCTCCAGATTTTTTCCATGTAAGCTAACAGTAATGGCTGCTTCCCTTTCTGGCACGTTGGCCTAGGAGGGCTTTCCTAGGAGCTCTACTTTCGAGAGTGCAGGAAACGGCAGGTGGTGGTAACAGAATCCGAATGCAAGTAGAATGACCCCACAGTCAGTGCTCTGTATGTGATAAACAGAGTCTCTGTCAGAGACACTACTAGGCAGGCCCTGGTGAGGTAGTTGGGTTTGCCTTCTCCAGCTGGAAGCGCAGTCCACATACATCCCAAGGATGTATGTTCACGTCCAGGGCCGGGAGTTAGGGGACAACCACGATGAGCAGTTAAATAAAAATAAAATGCTTCCTCCTTCTCTCCCTGCCCGCCTACTTGCCTTCATTCCTGCCAGCCCTTTTCCTTAAAAGAAAAAAACAAAACCGTTTATATGCATTTTCACTTCTAACACACACTATCATCTGTGTTAGGGTTTCTAATACCAGAAAACTTAAGAGTTCTGACACATTTATGAATCCACCCCAGCATGTCTTTGAAAACAGTATCTTGTCCCCCACTTGTACCTGGGAGAATATGTTCCTATCAGATAAAAATGAGCATGAGCTGAAACCCATATCTTATTTAAGTGGTAGTTCATTTTATGCTCCAAACATTTATATGCCTATTTAAAATATTTTGGAATATATTTCTAAAATATTTTGGAATATATTTCTTGGTAAAATCTTTTGAGAGCATGAATTCAAGAAATTCATTGCTGATAATAATACTTCATAATTATTTAAATATTTATAATATTCAAAGTTTTCACAACTATAGCCTCATTTTATCTCAAAGTAGCTCTTTAAGTTAAGCAGAACAGATACGGTATCCCATTTTATCAAATGATTAAAGGGACAGGATGGAAGATAAATGAATACACACTTAGTCTCAAATGTGTGAAGACTTATCCTAAGTATCTGAATTATTCCTTTATATTTTCCTAGTTTCCCTACGGTGTACATATATGTAACCATTATGGATTTTAAAGAGTTTAGTTAACAGCATGTAAATGAGGCTAGAATCAGGATCGGAAGTCATGCCTCTCTCCGAGATCATAGCCTTTTCCTTGTAATTCGAACTCAGCTGACAGCATTCACTCACGGATTACATGTGGCCTCCTGTTACTCATTATCTCAGGTGTAGCCGGGCATCTTGTTTTTCTACAAAGGTTTTCATTTTGTTAACAGGAAAATCATGTTTTCTTTCAGTCACAGCACATACCTTTTATGCTATGTTTAAATGATCAACTTAATACAAATAACCGATCTTAATGTGGTCTGAAAATAGAGGTTTTTCTTGCTTCTATTTTCATTCACTCAGCCAACAACTCTATCTCAGGCAATTGTGGAGAGTTACTATGCTGTTAGAAAGTCCTATTTATTCCTGGATCATTTCTCCTTAGGTGAACTATTTTGAGGGTCTCCGTTTGAACTCATGGTATTAGCCTATGTCCTTGGAGGCTAAGAGCATAAAATGACTTGTCCAAGGTTGTAACAAGTAAACTGCAAATGCCTAATACTGCCTCTTTGGACACCTCCTCTTTGGACTGCTTCTGTGGATAAACTAATGTTGTGGTTGCTATTTTAATCATATAGCTAGAATATAGATCTCTCCAAATTTGTAGGATACTGGTTATTTAGAAAGCAATCAGTGGGATATGTCAAAAAATGAACAAAAATGTTTTTAAAAATCATTTAAATGGTGAATTATCAGAATATTGATTATTTATGATGAAAGAAACAGATTGGTATAATTTAAAATCAATTCTGGATTCAGGAAACACGTGGTGCTCTACTCATTGGGTTATATGTGTACAAGAACATATTTCTAAATCAATTATATGTTGAAAGTATTAATATAAATCAGCCTTCCATTTATGGATTTTATTTCATTTCCCTCTGCCTCCCCCATTCTATTAGTTGTGTAAGACATGATTTTGAGGAAAAAAAAAAAATGAAGGCCAGCATATAATGGGCAAATGTTATTTAATGAAGGAATAACAATAGTTCAGATAGTTTGATTACTGGTATATCTGATCATTGCATAAATTATAATAATATCCTGAAAGGAATTATGAGGAATATATATTTTTGGCTTTAAGAGTCGATATCGCCTGAGTTCATAGGCTGGAGCTGAATCTTTCAATATACCCAGCTATATCAGATAGTGTACTGGACTCATATATTCAATGCAGAGGTGTTTCACTGAGGAATTCTCCCTGCTCACAAGCATCTGATAATCCAGGGAGAGTGGTTTCTTGGAGACTATTTTCACTCTCTTTCTCATTGTGTCTTCCATTTGTAAAAAGCATGGCTAGCCTTTTGCAAATATGTAAGAGGAAATATTGCCTTTTCTTTAACTCACTTCTCCATGAGTCATATGTGTAGCCCAGCCTCCAGTGTCCTATTGGTCTAGTATCCTATTGCCCATATATTCTACTCCTAATGATTAGTCTGGGATTCCCACACATTTCTCCACCCCAGGGGAAAACCACAAACCTCAACATCTGGCCAAAGGTGTGCTTTGTAATTACAACTATACTCAGACATAGATCTAAAAGTTTAGATTTGGGAGAGGACGTGTAAGATACCCAGTTTGGGTCTCAAATCTAAGCCATGTTCTTATATCCAGCATTTCCATTTAAATCTTACTTGCATCCATATGATTTTCTTATGTGCATATTTCTAATTATTTTGCAAAATACACGGCAGATCACCTCTGAGTGATCCTGATTCAAACCTGAACAGTAGAAATGACATGGGCTTAGAGCTCTATTTTTCACAACAGGCCAATCTGTTTGTTGCTCAGTGGGAAGACTTGTTGTAATTGTTAATTTAATGGTTACTTTCATCTTTTTGACATCTTAACTACTAAAGGTTTAGCTATAGTACAGTTCAAGTGTTCAGAAAACACTGCTCCTTCCCAACCTAACCCCAAGCCCAACCTGCACTGTAAACGATTATGCCTTACAGTTCTTATCTCTTAGATCTCAAGAATGGTGATTAGGATGAGGGAGCCAGGATTTCTGGTTATATAACTTTGGTTATAGCAGGAGAGAAAATGGGAAGACCACGGACTGGAAGTCAGGAGATGTAGCTTTGCCCCATTTAGGTTTATGACCTTGGCTAAGACATTTAATTTCTCTAATGTCAGTTTCTTCATCTGTAAAATTAGGATGTTAGACTAGTTGTCTCCAAGGTGTCTTCTGGTCCTAATGTTCCATTCTAGGAGTCTCCAATTCCTGGTATTGGAGACTGAACATCTCTCATTGCTCCAAAGACTGTGTCAGGAGACAAATTAGATTGTATGGGATTTAGAAGTCTTACTCCACATAATGCTCAGTTAATGACTTTTTTTCGATAATGGCTATTGAAAAGTTATACCATTTTTTTAATAGGGATCCTTTTTTTTTCTCCAGCATAACTGTTCCTGTCCCCACTGCCCCCCAACACACATTAACTAAAAACTCATTTAAATACATACACTATAAGAATTGATATTTATACATTAGCATTCTAGGCAAAGAGATATTCACCAGTTTGCTCAACACAACAGTTGCTGCTCAAAGAATATCTTATACATTATATACCAAGTTTGAATAAATCCCAAATTCCTTCTTTTGCACAAGTCTTAGGTAAGAGACATGAAGAATAAAATGTTTACAGCCTTTCAATATGCTAAGCAGTTGCTACTCCTATAGGTTTTAAGGTCTCTCAGATTTTGTCTTCCTGGTGTTTCTCTTGACTGTAACTTTACTCTTTCAATATGAGTACAAGAACATGACCTCTCAAATATTTTAAAAATTGGCAAAGAAATAAATATAAAAACTTTCATTACATTTTATGTACATTTATTGGGGGTTTTTCTTTCTTTAATGTTATTGAAGAAACATTGCATCATAACACTTTTAAGGTACATATCACTGTAAAAAAATCTTTATATATTTATTTTACCACCACTAGTCCAGTTCTTTCACCATAGTGCTAATCCCCTTCACCCAAATTACCTCCTCCTCTTCCCCATTTCCTTCTATTAACCACTAATTGATTGTATTGACTAAAAGTTGATTTTTGTTTGACTTAGTTCATTAGTTTACTTGGTTTCTCCATAGACCATATAGGTTTGTTGTTGCTTTAATTGAACTGATGGGTTTATTACATTATATAGGTTTCAGGTGTGCATCATTATATGTTCAAAGGTTTTGCTTGTAAAAACCTGCTTTCAAATTTCAATTGATTATTTTTCACTGTGAACAGTTTTAAGTATCTTGGGATAAAATGTATCATAAACTTACCCTTACAAATTAAGGGAAAGGATTATATTAAATACGTGGTTCTTGTTTAATTTAGTGACAAGTTTTCAGGAATGAGTTAAAGTTGGAAAGTCATGAAGCAAAGGATAGGTGTATTCATGTCCATCCTCTGACCCAAGTAAGGACTTGGCACATTTTTTAAGATTCTGATTCAAAGGAAGATGTATTCCTTTTCAGCAGATGGCTGAAACTTTAGATAAACTTGTGTCATGTCCCCCCCAGCAAGGGTCAAAGAGAGAGAGAGAAAGAGAGAGAGAGAGAGAGATTTAGAGAGAGTACTGTCACCTGAGAGTATTTCAATACAGAGACTATTTCAAGGCTACACTGACATTGTATTTGGAGAAAGAGAGAGAGAGAAAAGAGAAACGCTTCCCTTTTAATGGACAGATAATTAAAAATTAGCATAGATCCAGCTGGAAAGAGTAGAGAATGATGCGATTTCAAGCTGATTTTGGATCCACCGGCAAAACGTCCCTCCAAAAGGCCTATCCAAGTTATTAGCTGTCTTGGCCTCTGCTTTCTGACTATGGAAAGGGCAAGAGGAAGAAGAGAAAGGAGTAGAGACATTCTCCTTCTGGAATTCTGTCCTTCAGTCGGACAGGCATGCACACAAATAAGTACAAGTTTGTAAGTCACTAACAGTACCTGACTTTTGCTGCAATGATTCTCTGTGAGTAAGCACTGGCTCTGTCAGCCTGACCTGTACTTGACTACATCTCAAATACTTCCTGCATCTGATGCTCTCTGTTCACGCATCCCCCATTGATTTGGTCACTAGCATCCATCCACACTTTCTTTAGTTTGGCTCTCTTTCTCTAAGCAGATTTCTAGCATGTTTGGAAATACACTTATGGATTTGTTACACAAATATAATGGATAACCGTTTGGTTTTGTATAACCCAGATAAGCAATTCATTTGAAATTTCCCTGGGTATTTATCTCATTAAAAATAATTTATATTCGTGTTTTGCTATATCAGAACCAATGTGACAAAGCTGGAAACAAGCAATATTTTAAGAAATAATAATTTAAACAGTACTAATTTCCCATTAAGGACATGTGTGCATGAAGGCAGACAGGTCATGTGACAGTCTTATATATGCTAAACATTTTACATATAAACATATAAATACCTCAGAGAAGCAGTTAGAGATGGTTACTTTTAAACATGTCAGATGTTTTCTCTGTGAATATACTATTTTAAAGCCGTCAAAACTGGTGTCAAAGACTTGTTCTATTTCGTACTTTAATAACAGTTATTTACCAGTAATCTTCCTGACCCTTGCTTACCTTCTTAATTTATAACTACAGTGCAGTTCAAGTGCTCAAAATATTGCCATTTAAGGACATCTCCTCTCCATGAGGGCCATGTTCTACCTGAACTTGAACTACAATGTGTAATAGGAGGTCAAAGCACTCACAACAAGTGTTTCTTGTGGAGACAATGATGTTACCCAATCTCCCTGCTCAAAACAGCAAACCTGAAACAGGGTGTCACACTGATCTAGCCATCACTGGCATCTGGGCTTAAGGAGGCAAAGGGAGCTCATTGGATGAGGACCTTTTATCACGACACGGATTCACTCTTCTCTCCTGCATGAGGCGGCCCTTCTCTTGTCATGAGCATGAAGACAGTTGGTTTGACTGGGTGTCCAGCAAGGAGAGGGGAAGGCTGCAGGGAGCAGGGAGCGGGCTGATGGCCCCTCTCTGAGGACCAGGAGGAAGAGCAAGTCAGGAAATGTAAAATAAATAATACAATTCACTTTCTGATGTAAAGTGCCAAAGATTTCTGAAGGGAATGCAAATCTAGCACAGACCTTTGTTTCCTTCTCTTGTATTTTGACATTGTCTTAGAAGCACTTGATAGCCCTCACATTAAGCTTCATTTCAGATTCCAGTCCAAAGTCAAACTACAGGATGCAGCAGAGTGTGACACAACTTTCCAAAAGAAAAGACCACATCAAGTGCTTCTTTGATCATTCATTCATCACATTCCACAAAAATACCAGTTAAAATATTTAATGTCTCATTGAAAAGCAAACCTCCTACTAAATCAATGCTAATAAAGTCTTTTGTCTGCTATTAGGAAAAGATGGAATAGCATGTCTAATTTTTACAAACTCTCTAGCTATTCTCTGTGTACTTTTACTGCATCACCAGTAAGATTCACAATCAAAACTATCTCTAAATATGATTATGAACACTCAGGCAGGATAGAAGCTGTCATATTCAGTGAGGAGGATTGTCATGCGGAACAGAGTCAAGTTATACCCACTGTGCATGCAATACACTTGCAATACTTGTGTACATGCAAACTTCTTCTAAAAATCCCAAACAGCACATTTTAAAAGCATGAAACAGTGCTTGAAAGATGATGCTAAGTGGCTTGAGCTGTATTTTCCAAAGACTACATAACAAGGATCTAAGAATAAAGATATAAAATCCAGAAACAGCATGTGAAAGCCTGTTTCCTGAGGTTGCATTAGAGTTACCAAAAAAAAAAAAAAAAGGAAAAAGAAAAAACAGGAAGGAAATTAAATTTCTATTTTCACAGGCAATAATGTGTTGTACAATTTGCAATTAAAAATAAATTAGGCACAAAATCTGCAACAGATTGTTTTTAAACTTTCATTAAACCTCTTGAGTTATGCTGCTAGATGCAATGTGCTAACAGAAATGCTAGGGTTGAAATGAGTTTCTGGCATCTGAAATAAAATTATGTCTTCAATCTACAAAAATTTAATTTACAGCTTTGCTGATTGGATGCAGCATTTTAACACCATTTTGGAGGTTTAAGAACAGCAAACGCCATAATCCACTGAGTATTTTGATCACTAGCACACACGCATGTAACATACTTTGTGTTCAAGGGGAACCTTTATCCAGGATGCAAAGCTGGTGCTGAATTATAATCACATTCAAAAAGATTGCAAGCCTGTGGGTATTAAGCTTTGCACTCTCAAGCTTAGCCAAGAAGATTTAAGCAACCTACTCTGGGACCATACAGTTGATCTGATAAGAGCTTTCTGAGATCTTGAAGTTTATTTTTATCAGAAGTTTTGCATTCAAGGTCTCAAACGTTAGACCTTTTTTAGTGCTAATCAAAAGTGTTTCCTTGCATGCTCCAGCAATGACACTTACAAACAGATGGAATTCATGAGAGAGAGACAGAGAAAAAAGAGAGAGAGAAAGGGGAGAGGGGACAGACACAATAGTTTATCCCTAAATAAAAGAAAATCTTGAAGGCCTAAAGCAACTTCTGATGTCTTAGATATTATTCCAGATTTCTTTGCTGTATTTATCTGAAAAAATTTTGTCAGATATCTTCGCTACTCAATTTAAATAACTTAAGTTATTTAAATGACAGATGCCATCTGTATCATAAAGCAGTCAACTATTTTGCTGAATTTTTTTTTTTGTTCAGATGAATCATTGAATTATTTGTGGAGCAGGTGTTGCTCACATTCAGTATCTAATATAAGATAAAAGAATAAAACAGAGACAGTTCAGAATTCATTTCTACTTATTCTCTCATAAAATAACTATTGAGTAGTCAAAATTAAGATATGGTTGAAGGCTAACATCAAATAATTATGCTGTAATTTCTCTCAGTGGTGGATATGAGGAAATAAGATTTGGAAAGAGGAGGTACTCTGAGGATCTTGACTATAACCTCACTTGGTCTTTCTAGCATCTTTGTGATCAGTGCCTCTTTAGGGAGATGCTTTCTTACACTTGTCTTCCTTTGACTGAAAATGCTGAAGGACCATAAAAGCTCACAAAACAGCCTATACTTCCCTCATGTGTTTCTGTTTCTCTCCCTTTTTTAACCAAGAAAACATGGAAATAATTAAAACTGCAATATTCTGATAAGTGTCCGAGAGAATTTTTTTTTTCATTTCAATTAAAAAGAAGTGAAAGAAGTTTCCCTCATTGTTCTTACACACACACACACACACACACACACACACACACACAGAGACATACAGACACACAGACACAGAAACACAGAGACACACATAGACACAGACACACACACAGACAGATACACACACACACACACACACACACACACACACACACACACACACACACACACACACACACACACACACACACACACAGACACCCCTAAACAGAACAGACACAACACCTCTCATTCATGGTCCCAGAAGCTCAGCTTAATTTGTTTCTATCTATTCTGACTTTCATCAGTGAAACCACAGGACATGATTGTAGCATCCATACTTGGTAGCCTCACTGGCTTGGGCAAGGCAGAGGGCATAATCTGATAAGGAAGGGGCAAAATTAGCCTTAGACTGGATGACCTGAGGAAAGGCACTAGAGAGGGATACGGTTTGGATGTAGCGTGAAGGCGACCTGAGATGATTGTAGCAATTCCAAGTTTGAATTGACGAGCCAGGTAGACTGGTCAGGCCAGGCGATTGGCCCATGGATATATCTCACAATACAGAATCAGAAGGATAGATGTCACAGTCAAGAATCTTAAGTCCCCATTTAGAATTAGGATCGAAATGGGACCTGAGAATAGAAGTAGGGTGAGAGATGTGTCGTTAGATGTTGGGAGTAGTTTCAGAAACTTTAGCAGCATGATGTCTTGGTAACTAAGGGGTCCAGGGCAGCATGTTTTTATTTTCAGCTTCTAGCAGTCTGAGTTATTATTACCAAAAGGCTTAGAATAATCTCATTTTCTCTATCCTTCCCTTTTTCCAGAGGACAACCTTCAGGTGAACATGATTGCCGAAGGACTAATTTATTACTCAGGGGCAACTTTAACTTTAAAAGGATGAAAATTGAAGAATGAGGACAAAAACATGCTCTGGTTGATGGAGAATGCAGGATGCATCCAACAGTTGTGTCGGGGTCAGGATAAACCAACTAATGAAATAACCTAAATGACTGAAGACCTGCTCTAAGGTTTCCTCATATCTGAGATCTATATCATTTAACCCCATTGATTATGACCTGCGAGATTTTTAAATCTCTCTCCCCTCTTATTTCTTGGCTATTAGCAGTCTGCTAGTTATCCTACCCTTCAGGTTATTTTAAAAAGGTTTTATTTATTTTTAATTTGAGTGAAAGAACATTGCATCAAAATATTATATAGATGCATGGTGTGCATCATTGTAAATCAACCTCTGTATATTATACATTTAGTTTACCACCAGCAGTATGATTCTATAATTGATACAGATTGACCATGCAAAATACTCATCCAGGATATTCTATTTTGATCTACTGACTTGAACTCCATTGTACCCTGATGCGTATTAATTTCTCTCTTCAGGTATAAGCACTCTTCTGTGGTACAGAAGTGACCAACTAGACACAGCAAGTGGGTCTACTCTGACATATTTGAAAACAAAAGTGTCATAAACTTGTCACCTTTTCTTCCTCTTCAGTTCTCCCATCCATGTCTAATAACTATGCTCCATCCTCTACTGTCTTCATCTTGCTTAATGGGACAATGTCCTACCCAAGGTAGGAATATTATCATTTTCAAACCTTCTTTCATCCTCACCCCTCAATCCAAGGTCATAAAATTCTGTCAATTAAAAATTAAAAATTGTCTCTTGGGCATGGTATTTCTCATTTTGCCACTGGGCTACAACTTTAGTTGTCCCCATCATCATCCCATTAAACAGTAACTCTAGTATTCAACTCCACCATTTCAGTGGTTCTCAAAATGAGGTCCTAAAATAGGAGGTATTAGCATCACATTTGTTAGAAACAGAAAATCCCAGGCTCCATTCCATATCTACTGAATAAGAAACTCTGGGAGAGTAGCAATCTGTATGTTTAATAATGCTTCCAGGTGACTCAGATAAATGTTGAATTTGAGAATCACCAGTTGAACTCTCTGTCTGCTGGTCAAATGATTTCTTATATAAGAAATCAAATTGTGTCATTCCTCCCCTGCAAATATTCAGTAGTTACCTGTAAGATTCAGCTAGGATCTTCAGTGAAGTTTGTATATGATTAATAGTTCTGTTTACCAATATCTTTATTTTCTTTCAGGACACATGGTAGAATTGCATTTATCTGCCTCCTTGAAGTTAAGTGTGCCATGTACTTGCTCTGGATAATAAATGTAAAAGTAAGAGATGTTTCCATTTTGGCAAGTGTTCTTAAATAATCATGGATTTGCCATATTTCTTTTTTCCCTATTATAGTGTCTGGAGCTTTTAGATGGTAGAGAATCTATTAACTTGGGTCCTAGAAAGAGGAAAATGAGGATCAGAGCTCCAGAATGGCTAAGATAATCATTTAGTGGGAATAAAAAATAAATCTTTATTGCTTTAAATTACTGAGATTTCAGGAGGCTTGTTACTGCAGCATAAACTAGCCTATTCTAAATGATTCACTTTGCTTTCTCAACCTTGGCTCCTCTTCAGTAATTCTTCTTTCCTATACTCCATATACAAATAACAATAAATTCACTACTCAGTAAACCTGCCAAGTTTTTTTTATGACATCGAGGCTTTGCAGATGCTCTTCTCAGTGCCTAGAAGACTTAATACACGTTTGCCCAGAAAATTCCAATTCATTTTTTGATTTTCAACTCAAATGTTCATTCTTCTGTCTATCATATCCTGAGTCCCTGAGGCAAAATCAATTGCTCCTCCTCATAGTAATCTTCACATATCTCTGATATATTTCATATCATGGTTTCTAGTAATATGTTAGTCTAAATTTTTTCTCTGCTCACTAAACAGTAATTTTCTCAACAGCTGGGACTCTGACTTCGTCATTTTTATTACATCAGGGAAATTATTCTTTATTAAAGACTTTTCTCAGATCTCTTTGTGTATTTTTCTATTAGTAGTGTAACCTAAATCTACCTCAGTCTCATAGCTTTAGACACAATACTGTTCTTACAGTTTGTAGTATTTGATTGTTTTGCTCAACGTCATTTTGGGTTAAGGTTTTAGGAAGTGATGTCTGGTAATTCCCACTTTCTTTGCTTAGGTGGCAATAATGGCTTAGTGCAATTAACCCCTTGAATATTGAAACCACAGATTTATATGGCAGAAGTGACAGCTTTATGAGAGAACTCATCATGCTAAAATTATAGTTTTTATCTCTTTCACCTGGATGCATTATCTTATGTGACCACAGCATCATTCATCTGCCAAATGCTGCCCACTACACAATTTTGCAAAGATTTCCTTCAGTTTTTTCATGTCAGTTTTGTAAGTCACTATCTCAGTTTGTTTCCATGTGATAACAGGTATTTCATCATAAATTTGCCCTTTGTTGATCATAATGTCATAATTAAGACTTCTTTAATATATAGTCCAGACTCTAACCTTGCCAACTGTATTCTCCTCTGGATTTAGCTCTTTCTGTTGATGACAGCACTATTTTAAAGAGATTCTTTGACCTTCTTTGTCTTTTTGGCTTTCTCTAGCCAAGGTTTTCTTCAATATCTTTCAAATTTATTTCCATTGTCTATTCTGTTTTTCAAAATTCTCCCTTATGAGTTCTGAGTTATACTCAATGAATTCTAACAATAGCAAAAGCTAGACCAAACATCATAAAACAATGCTTGTTCATTATCTTCTTGCCCCAAGCCCTTCAAAAACTCTAATCTTCAATATAGTCCCAATTCTTTAGTGGATTATGTTTAAAAAATTGCACAAATGTCTTTTACCTCCCATTCTACCTTCATCATCCATGAGCCTCCCAGTTTAACTACCTTCAATTTAATGCTATTACTTATCAATCCAAAAACTGGACTTACTCATTCCTTTTTTGTTCCTTTATTCACAGGATGTCTCCCTACTGGATTTCTCTCTCTTATTCTCATTGTCTTAATAATCCTATTCATCCTTCAAGATAAACCTCATTTCCCTCATTCATCAAACAATATGAAGCTGTGTTTCACTGGCTAACCACTTATATAACCTGTGTACCAATGTGTTATTCTTTTTTTATTGTTATTTATCATCATTTAATTATCTCCCTGATCATAAGATCATGTATTATTGGTGTGCTCATAATTGTATACTGAATACATTTTCTACAATATTTAATGCTAATTCCATACCTATAATGGATGGGCCATACAAACTAGTATTGTCACTGCTGTCCAGAGCTTCCTCACTCTAATTCTCCTCTTTGCTTTTTCTCATGATACCCTCCATCCCTCCCTGAAGTGTGCAAATGCCCAGATTGCAGCCAATCCCTAGGCTGACCAGCAATAGACCTAACGTAGAACTCAGTTTACCAAGGTGTTCAATATTAGACTAGTGGAATGAACCAGAACCTGTTTCTCAATAAATTTATATTTAAGAGGTAAAGAGTAAGAGTTATTTAACAGGAGAGAACACTAAAGTAGATGTAAGGATTAACCTCATAGATGTACCCCTTGAATCTGGAGCAGATTACCTTTGCTAGGGAGTGAGACAAGCCAGCCAGGCTCATTGTCTCCTGATCAGTACTCTGGGCTCTGAAGGGCCTGGCCATGGCTGAGTCTCATTCCTCAGGAGACACTTAAGGCAGATAACCTGAGTTTGTAACAACTATCTGAAATCTATAGAAAGAAAAAGAGCTTAAAAATAAAACATGAAATTAATAAAATATAAGAGTACACTTGCTCATTCTAACCATTTTATTACTCTTGAACACAATTTTCACACTAGATCCTCTCACTTTTTAATGATTTATGTCCCTTAATGCTTGCCAATCAGCTAGGAAACACAGCCAGTACTGTTAGTGACTCACGGCCAAGTTATTTCAAAAGCAGAATTATAAGAATACTTCGCATTTTTGTAAAAGGTTTTGTTTACTGTGACTTGTGATTCATTTTATGTCTTTGCTATGACACAGAATTCAACCTTCAACAAGACTTCTCAGGGCTGTAAACACACTAGTCTTGTGTGGGAACACAAGGTCAGCCTCTATGCTTTGTGTGAACTGGGTTTGCCTTAGTTTCTTTGCATCATGAAAGCTTAATAGACAGACTATGAGACAAGTTCCTTGTCCATCTCACCTCCAGTTCACACCATCAACCCAGGATGAAATTGAATTCATTTCATAGACAAGTATATAAAACCCTCATAAGACTTAAGCATTAAGTTTAGCATCAATAAGCTCGGAATAGTCAGAACCAGATTGAAGCCCAGGTCTGTTCACTCCAAGCCTCCCTTTACATTCTGCCTCTTTGCTTCCTGCTTGTTAATTGCTATCCATTGTTAATTGGATTCCTATTGGAAGAGATCAGAATAGACTGCCCCTCAATGCTCAGGACAGGCCTCCCCAAGCAGGTAATTTCGAGTTAAGGTCAGTTGAGGTCCTGCAAATTAAAGAGAAAGCCTTACCACTCCCTTAACTACCTAAAAGAATAAAATTTGGGAGCATTACCCAGATTTATTGTTATCTCCAGAAAGAACCTTTCCGTTGGGGCTAAAAGAAACAAAGTGTCATCTATGTGGCAGGTCAGCCCTGTATTTATAGAGCATCTAGTCCTTGCTTCAAGTGAGTACCCTTCCTCTTTCCTTGAAACCCTGACCCCTCTCCCATTACTTAGTTCAGGATACATATACCCTTATCTCCCATTCTCTAGGTAGAATCCCCATTCTCTAGGTAGATTTCCCATGTATGAAATTAACTTGATCCTTTCTGGTCATTGATCTCTGTTGTTTTAATTATCCAAAAAGCCTAAGAAGACCCTTCCACACCCTCAGTGTCCAACTACCTGACCAGAAAATATTTGGCCTTTAAATAACTGAAATTCGGAGAAACAACTAGGAACATGAAGTGATCAGGCCCTGTGGTTGTCTGGAGAAGAGCTACGGGGTCAGAATCACATCACCTACTCAGCAAAGAGGGTCTTAAAAGAAGTAGAAAAAACTAAGCCAAAAGAGCCAACTCAGAGCTGGAAGTCATGAAGAGAAATCAGAAAGGGAAATGTCAACAATGGTTCAGGCACTTAGAAAAAAAATCTGGGCAATAGAAATGGTCCAGTTGCAGCAAAAAGAGCTTTGATTCGGAACCAATTTCTGCTGCACCCACAGACTTTTATAGATTCATGATGGGAAACTACAAGCAACACAGTAGCTTGCTAAGGACATTCAGAGATGCTCAAACATTTACGCACTTGAGAATCATGTAGGTCGATATCTACAATACTGCAGCCTGGGTCTGACTCCAGAAAAACTAAATCATGACCTGGGAAGTAAAGTAGGGTAGAGAGGTGGGGAAGGGCTCAGAATGAGTATCAAAAAACAATACTAATTAATTCTAATTTTATATAATCCAGGATGAGAAACACTGCAGTAGGAGGTCATTGGAAGGACCTGCCTGGGGCAATGTGATCTCATAAGAGTCTTGATTACAGAGGCTATGTCAGAATAATGATATTATTAATGAATAAGACATTTATCCCCATGAGGCTCGAGACTCTGCCTTTTTGTCTTCTCCATTATATTTTTAGTAACTAACATATTGCCTGGTTCACAGCAGATGCTCACTATTAATATGTGTAATGAATGGATTCTTGTATTTCAGGTTGACTAACTTGAAATCTACTCTACATTGTTGATAAATGCACTGAGTTAAGATTGCATTTACACCTTCAGGATAATCTGGAGAGAGTTGCAGATAGAACACAAATCTTGGATTTCAGGGTTCCCCATAGTTCTGTTTCTTACTAATCAGGCAACATAGAACAGTTTATTCAACCTCCCTATTTCCGTTTTATGGTTGGTAAAATCAAGTCATCCAATCAACTTTGCAGAGCTGTTAGGAGGATTAAATAGAAGTGTGTAAGTATTCAGAGCTGTACTTGGTAATCAGCAAATCATAAATGATATTATTGTTATTAATAAATGGCATATTGCCCCAAAAAACTGTACTTGTTAGCTCCAGTTTTAATCAGACAAGAGGTTGACAGAGATTCAATTCTAACAATAAATTAATGAAGTCATATAGTAGAACATTTGGAGCCCACTACTAGGAATACTGTCATTTTTAAAATGTATTTGAACAGCAAAGGAAGAAAAGACGTTTTTTTCCAGCTTTACTGAGGTACACATGACAAATGAAATTGCAAGATACTTAAAGTATATTATGGTGGTGATTTGATATGTGTATATACTCTGATTAGATTTCTCTCATCATCTCACACATTTAATTTTATTTTTTTACAGGAATTCCAGGAAGTTATGTGCAATAGGCAGGAAACTTAAGAAATGCACATAATCCAGAAGTTTCCTCGAGTGCTCTGGAAGAAAGACAACATTCCACAATTCTGTTTGAAGAGTGCAGTCAGGCAGTTTACAAAAGTGTCTGCATCTTCAAATTTCTGTAGCTTTGTAAGTGACCTAAATATCATAATAATGAGAATAAAGAGTTAAAGACACATCTTAAGAATTTTTTCCAACCATATATCTTGGCTAGTAAAATGAAGGTTATATTTTAATTTTTAAAGATAATTTAAGAATTAACTAAATCTAGTCTTTGGGCTAGGACTATATAAATTTTTAAAAATTTTATTAAAGGAACAGTGCATGATAACATATAGACTTAAGGCGTTGATCATTGTAAATCAACATCTATATAACACATTAAGTTTACCACCAAATGTACATTTTTATTCTTTACCATCTAACTACTCCTTTTGCCCAATTTTCCCAACACTTCCCCCTTCTTTTCTGGTAACCACAAATTTCATTCTATAGACTGTTTGATTTGGTTCATTTGTTTCTTTAATTTCTCTGTATACCATCTGTGATTGAGATTCTGAGATGTTTATCACTCTTCTGACTTATTTCACTACATCTTATAGACAGCAAACTATTTACAAGGATATTGGAGATGACAAATCTTTTAACACCTACAAATAATTTCTGGGTTTAAATTCATAATCCAATTTTCATAAGAAGATACATGTAGAATCTGTTTTTAAGAAATAGGATGCTAGAGAGTAGCAGGAAAAAAGTCATTTCAGTGGCCCAACAGTTGATCAGTGGCCTGCTAGAGTCCGTTTTACCCTCAGTTAATGAAACCTGATTAATGATGTTTGCAATAAGACAAGCCCAGCCCAGATCCTGGCAACTGCTGTATTCTAATGGAAATGAGGACAAGGAAATAGGAGAGGGCAGAGAGCCAGAGATAGGTGTGTTTCTTTCCTAAAGGAACAGTCTTTTTGATGAGATTCAATGGTGAAGCTATTTATTTTCTTTTTTCTATATAAACATTTACAAGAATTAAGTAGACTTAGAGCAGATTTATGAATACACTACAATATCACTTAATGACATTTCAGGCAATGACACACCACATATACACCATTGGTCCAATAGGCTGTATCAGATGGCCTAGGTGCGCAGCAGGCTGTATCATCTAGATGTATAAAACTATACTATAATCTCATGGTGACAAAATCACCTAATGCATTTCCTAGAACATATTCCCCTCCTTATGTAAAATGACTACATATAGGGCCAGTCTTAACAGATAAGATGGTCACCAATGAAATTAGCAGGAGGGAAGATCGGTTATTTTGATGAGGATTATTAAAGTGACGGGCACGACAATACAGCAAAGGGTGAGGTGTGCCCTTAGAGGATCTATAGTAAAATGTACACACCAATGCCATCTTTCATAATAAAAGATTAGAAATAAAACATAAATAACAGTCAAGGAGTGGTTAAAATATGGTATTTCTGAATGACAGATACTTGTATTATAAAAATACAGTTTTGTTTTCATAAAATATGTAAAATAACATGCACAAGGTGCACTATAGTTATAAATGAAAAATATTTATAGAACGATTCTATTAAATGTGCACATAATATAAATATTCTTATATAAATGGAAGCATGTATAAATTTGTATATACATTCGCACATTTATGCATAATAAACAAAATAGCAAGACATCTTAGAAAATCAAAAGTTTTTTTTTTTTTTTTCCCAGTAATGAAATATGGGTACTTTTCCCTTTTTATCTGATAAATATTTAAGAACAAGACCTTGGAAGTCAGGTAGACTAAGGTTCAAATCCCAATTCCAGAACTTTCTAGCTATGTGAACTTGTGGAAAATAACAAACCTTGAAACTCATCTTTTTCTCATTTTTTAAAATAGGAAACAACCTTTGCAGACAGAAGGATTACTTTGAAAGTGATTTAAGATCATGTTTGTAAAGTGCTTTCATAAAGTCTGGCCTAAAATAAGTGCTCATTCAGTGCTAATTGGTATTATCATTCATCCTACAGAGAATCTGAAATCTTAAAAAGTCTGTTAAAAATAAAATAAATGACAACATGAACAACAGAATAAAAACACAGTGTGGGAAGGGAGTCTCTGGGAAGGAACCCAGTGCAGGCTCTGTAATGTTTGACAGGCAAATCTAGGAGAAAGAAAAAGGAGTTACAGTGACTGCTGGCCAGAGAATGGAAAATATCACAGCAAACAACCTTCATCACATATTACCTTTAAAATATGATCATTGAATAGATGTCAAACATCATGGCACAAGGAAATTTATTAATTCGTCCCAATGGGGCTGGTTATTCCATAATAATTCTTTTGTTTCCAGAGTTTCAAAACAAGAGTCCCTTTCAGGCACAGCATAGAGTTCATTTTCCTAACCCCATGTCACCACCCAGCATTGCTTCAGATGAATACAAAATTCAAAGGCCAGGGAGAGGTGTTTTTCTAAAAGCATCCTGACTCCATTCCTGCAGAACAGGACAGATTAGGAAAAAAAAAATAGTGCTGCCCTCATGAGGAAAATTCTAGACTATGTTTTCCTTCATCTCTGCTTAGCAAGTAAGGCTGTTTCCCAGAATTGATACCCAAAGTGAAATGCTTCAGTTACATGAAGACCTGAAAGTGATGAACTAATATTCCTCAAATGAACAACCTAAGAAACTTGACTACGGATTTTCTGAAACCTCCAAACCAAAAGCAGCTCCCTGTGAAGTTTTAACATCAAAGATCAAGTTTAGAGTGGTCAGATATTTATGAAATATTTTTCCTAGGGGAGTTTCTTTTCATAGATGTTCAGGAGACAGATACTGCTCTGATAGAGTGAAAGAATACAGCACATTAATTCAAGGTTATGAGTGAACATATTCTTTAACCTCCAAGCAATATGTGAGAAGTTTCGCACATTTTCCTTGGAACTTTAGTTAAAACAAACAAAATTTACCTTTACTGAGGTGTAGTCAGCTATGAAATATACATAATAATTTTGAAGCTTTTCTTTCAGGTTTATTTTTTTCTGCTTAGATGTAAGGGGAAGAGAAAAGGAGAAAATAAAAGTTCACAACATGCTATATTGATGCAGAAATTATAGTCTCACAAAACAATCCATAAAGTGTTCTGATCCTAAGTTTACTTTTATCATCATAAGCCAGCAACAAGTACCTACATTTTTTTTAATTCCTTCTTTCACATGCTTTCCATCCACGTAGTGTGAAACTTCCTTATAAAGGTAACAGCAAAGCAGATTTTGTCTGTGATTTGAAAGAGCTGAATGTATGACTACATCACTCTCCTTTTTCATTTAGCTTTTTGCTGAATTTCTTAATCCTCCATTAATTCATCAACATGTTCAATAAACAAAGATCTATCATGAGCTGAAAACGGCCTAACAAAAAAGAGACTGAGCTGAAAAACAAGGCTTGCATCTCTAGATATTTATATAGACTGGGGATAAAGTCAAGCACACAAAATAACAGTTGCCATATGGTTAGGTGAACATTAGATTGGAGTCAGAAATACTCAGGTTCTCTGCAACACAGAGGTGAATAGAATGAAATTAGGTGACACAGAAAGGACCTCCCAAAGGAGAATTTTGTGACTTACAGCTTCTTACTGGTGAAGTCATAGCCACTTGGGTTTAAATGAAGAATAAATTCTAGGCATTTAAAACTGAAAGAAGAAAGAAAATTGACATTTTGTTTGATTGCTTTATTAGTAAACTCACATAAGTAAGGATAATTAATAAATGACCTAGTAAATCTGGAAGGTCTGATCTTCAGTCAGCTGTGGAGCAAGTTTAGATGTAGCCTCATGTATATCAGAATCATCAAAAGTCACAGGTATTCATTGCACGAGGTCTCCCTGGAGTTGGTACGTAAGATAGGTTGAAAGCTAAGGTAGGTTAAGGAGCAGTTAGACCTGAAGATCCTCTTCCATAACCAGGCAACTATCTCATTCCTACCTGTGGAGGGCAAGGGGATTACTCTTTTTTTTTTTCCAAAGGAAAGTTACAGGCAGGAATAAAGTTGAGTAGGCAGGCAGGTAGGAAGAGAAGAAGGAAGCACTTTATTTAATTCAGTTGCTCATCACTTTTTTCGCAGCCCTGGGTCTTGAACCAGGGACCCTGGGATGTGTGGACTGCGCCTAATTTAAACTGCTAGACTACCAGGGCATGCCAGAAGTTTACTCTCTGGAGATGGCAAACCAGTAGGAGTCTAGACCGGAGATACCAGGGTGACTAAACATGGATATCACATATTAAAGTAAATTTTTATATAATGCTGAGATTCCAGATTTTTTTTAACTCATTTGACTCATAGAATGCTTAAAGTCCAACATAGAACTTTACTGAAAAAACTTTCTTTGGGGAATCTGACCAGCCCTAGTGGAAAAATACAGATTTTGGGGACCCTTGGATAGAAATGCCTGGTCAAGTCAAGCCATGGTGGAATCCACAGTTAATACATTCAGAAAAGTACACCGAACATTCACAACAGTTGTCCTTTCCTATATTTTTGAATATAAATTAATAGCAAAATTTCCAGATTTGGAATAGGATATATGACATAAAACAAAAAAGCAAGCATATTGCAAAAAGAATAAATTATATAAAATAGAGAAAAATGAGACTCATCAATTAGTATTAGCATCTTTGAAGGAATAAGAGGAGAGTGCATCTATGAAAATGAATAGAATGTTATAAAAGAAAAAAAATAACAGGGCCTTGAAAAAGTTCTTTGAAATTAAAAATATAATAGGAAAGCTAGAAAATAAAATGTTACAAGAAAGTTAAAGGACATGGACAAAATATAAAACAGTAAAAAATATCTAGAGATCATGTCTAGGAGGTCCACCATTCAAATAATAAGAATTTCATAAAGAGAGAATTGAAGAAAATGAATATGAGAGTTTTTAAGAATAAATTCAAGAAACTTCCCCCAAACTAAAACACATCATTTTATAAGATAACAGTACATGTGAGTGTCAGTACACAGAATAGAAACTGATTCATGATCATTGTAGAAAATTGAATACACACGTAGAAAAAAAGGACCTAAGCTGAGAGAGAAAGACAGACTGATTGGGAGTTTTGAAAATTTAGAGGAAAAAATATTTCTTACCTGTAAGTTATGTACCCACTCAAACTAATAATCAAGTTTTAGAATATGTGAGAGATACATTGCTTCAAGGTGAAATCAACAGAGTAGCTGAATATTTGAGTGTAATAAAGATATTAACCCAGTGAAGGGAGAGTTTGGAGAAAATAAACCAAATCTTCACGTGGTAACAGTATGTTGAGTTTTATAAGAAATTATCAAGCTGTGTTCCAGAGTGGACATACTAATTTCCATTAACACCAGAAATGAATGAAAGTTCCTATTACTCCACACTCTTACCAACTTTTGGTGGTGTCAGTTCCCAGATTTAGGTTCTAATCACTGTAGTGATCTCTCATAGTTTTAATTTACACTATCCTAATGACATATAAACTTGGCCATCTTTTTATAGACTTACTATCTTTATATCTTCTTTTGTGATATCTGTCTTCAGATATTATGCCTGATTTAAGATAGGTTTGCTTTCCTAATTACTGAATTCTTTCACAGGTTTGGGTTTTTTTGTTTTTGCTAATTTTCAAAATGAACTCTGAGATTGGGATGATGTAGGAAATGGTGGGAATACTGGTAAGAAATGGGAAAATTATAAAGGGAAGTGAAGTCTGCCAATAAAAGAGCTTCATTAAATCAGCTACCACAATGGATTTTGCCTTATTCAAATAGGGGGAAATCCAGACAACAGTGCAAAAATTTGAAAGACATACTGAGAGATCGAAGGAATGGAAGAAGACATTGACAATGTCTACTACAATAGAATAAAGGGACAAGTAGAAACTAATTATGGGTGGTGGCTCCACAGGAGATTGGTTTCATATTTCTGTGACTGTATACACTGAAGATGAAGTCACATAGTATTATTTAAAATAAGTGGTAGTACATTTTTCAATTATATATCATGAAGTTATAATAGTAAAAGTTTCAGTATTTAGTTCACACCCATGGGAGAATCAAATATATCTAGAATTTAAATGATGATAATTTTGAATTGAGTATTTATTTATAAAAGCCTCTGAGTACCAACATTAAAGCTATACGCCATGGCTAATTAAATTCCTTATATAGTTTAAAATTTTGATTCAGTACCATTCACTAGCAAGCATTCAAAAGAGTTGCTTCTGTGAAACAGTATAATGACAGTGGTCTGAGGATGACATCCCTGAGGAACTAAAGAATAATAAAGATCTGGACTCTGGGGAGAAGAGTTGTTTCATATGACAAGATTATACTATTCTCTTTATCATTCCCTCCCTTAGAGAGATGTTATCAGAGAGTCGACGTGCTGATTATGCACATATTACTTCAATGTTATAAGATTGCCAAGATAACACACTTGCCTACACTTTTTAGAGAGCCACCAATTGGTTGGTATAGATGCCAAATGCAAAATAAGCTATAATCACAAAACAAGCGAAAGGAGAAAATTAACATTACAATGAAGAAGCAGTTTATTCCCCTCTCAATTCAGTGGTGAATCCTATCATTACCTATAGTGAAATATCCTGTGTGAAGTAATATGACATAGGCATCCATACCTATGAAGTATTCAGAATGTCTAGCTTGTAGCTAAGCAAAACCTGTGAGTCTAAACTGCAAGATTATAGAATAGAAAGAACGGGAGCATCAAGCAAACACACCAAGAAGCAACGAAAAGACAAGTCCAGAAAGTAAGACATTCTACAGGACGATGGAACTAAGTTTTGAACATCTCAATGTCAAGAACAAACAAATAACAAAGACAACAAGAAAGCAAAGTAAGGGAAGTAGTAAAAAGGACCAGTCTAGACTGAGAGAGATGTAATACCAAACACAAAACGCATGAGTGGACACAATTGGGTATGTCTGTAAGAGATATTTTTGGCCACTTAAGGCACCATAAACATAGACTAAATGTCAGCTGTTTCTATTAAGGAATCCTTTCTAATTTTTTGAGGAGTGATCATGGATTTGTGATATTACATAATGAAATGTTTAGGAGCAAAATGTCATGATGTCTGTAATCTACTCTCATATGTTTCAGGAAAAGAAATAATAGGTATTCAATCCATATGTGAGATATATAATATTCATTATCATATCCTCTCCAATTTCTGATGTGCTGGAAAACTATTAGAGTGTCATGTTAAAAATAAATCACATACGTTGAGAAAAACTTTGACTTGTCCCTTCTAATTCTAAATTTTTTGTGTATTTGCATTTCTGAGATTTAAAATCAGATACATAGAATTATCAAACTAGAAGATATATAGACTATTTCATATGTAGAGAAAGTGAACACAGAATCAAATTTACCTAAAGTGACAAAACAAGTTATTTGCAGAAACAATAGTAATTTGATATATGTCCTTTTTTCTTAATAACCAATATTTCCATGAAAATGAGATTTACACCTAATTAATCACTGTCATCTTTTCAGTGCCCAGCACAACATCCTTTGTGATTATGTCAATAATTTGCTTATAGAATAATTTTATCTTTTCTTGTAAATCATTTTGCATAGAAAGTATTTGATTTCCATCAGTGTAGAGACATGGAGTAAGATCAAATAATTTTCAAAGCAAAGAGTGTGGCTGGCCAAAATTATTTTGCAATTCATAGCTGCAAATTGAGCAATGAACAACAACTCCAAACACTAGTTAAAAACTGACTAAATGATTCAGAGCTTTTTTTGTTAAATTCATGTAAACGTTATCTTATCTATCTACTCTTTAGCTTAAAAGTACCAACATTTAAGTCTAACAATACTCAGTTGCCAACCCAAACAAAGATGCTAAATTTAAAAAGTGTGATTCTTTAGAAGGAAGGTCAACATTCTCATCAATTAATCCTCATTTTTCACAATAAAAAATGTGGGCCAGCTGCTGAATCAGGTACTTGGGCAAACAGTGCTGCCTATTTTGTAAAATCAGCTGTAGCACATTTGTGCAGGGAAAGAGTAGCTGATTTTGCAAGATGTTGAAACACGCTACATATGGTTCAGTGTATTTCCCACTGTATTGTTATTTTGAACCAAGAAAACATGTTAGGCATTTGTACCATTCCTCCTTGACTAATGCTTTCTTTATGCAGATTATTTCCCTAAATATAAACCATTGGACTTCTTTCTATAATGAAAAAACAGACTATCCTCCAGATATGTATCTTCCTAAAGTTATAATGATAAGGAAAAGAAATGTTTGTTTCAGGGATTCTATTTGCCATTTTATAAAACAAATACAAGATGACTATAAACAAATATTTTCTAATTACTACTTCTATATGTGCCACCTTGTCAAAAGGAAGCTCTGTAAGATATCAATTTGCTGTGAACACATACATGTATATACGAATACATGTATTCTCACTGAATGTTAGGAAAATTTTTTTTAAGTTTTCTAGAAAATTCTATATCCTAAAGGGAAAATAAAGAAATAAGCATACTAGATTATCTTTTATTTTAAAAAATGGAAAAAAAATTATCTCATTTTTAATTGTAATGTTTCTTGTTTTTAAACTACCCCCTCTTCTCAAACATACAAGTCAGCATTCTTTTAAAAAAATTTAGTTAGATAACTTAAATTTAGCTATTCAGACATCAAAATTAACATCAAGATAGCTTTTCAATAAATACAGCACCATGAAGAAAAAAATAAAAGTGAAAAAGTTGGAGTCAAGTTTTTGAACATTTCAGTATCATATAGTAGAATCATTTTACATAGATATATATTAATACATATAAATTAAAATATGTAATTCCAAGTTAAATAATTTAAGTCTACCAAATGGAGAGGAAGAATGAAGAGATGAATCTAATGAGTAAATATGAACACTTAATAAAAACATAAAATTATGCTTTCACAATAAACAATTGAGAACAAAAATTCAAATAAAAGTAATTCCTGTAGGATATTTTGAAGCTTTCTCCAGAAACACTAAAGGCAAGAACAATCATTTAGTCACTATTGAACAATTTGATTTAATGATTTATTAATTTGTTTTAAAGGAAAGGGGCAGGAAGGGATGAAGGCAAGTAGGCAGGCAGGAAGAGAGAAGAGAAAGAATCATTTTATTTCTTTTTACTTAGTTGTACATGTTGGTTGGTCTCCCTGACCCTGGATATGAACGGGGATCCTCTGAATGTATGTGACCTGCCCTTCAGCCGTAAATAGCTGACCAAACTCTACTCCACCAGGTCAGGACTGAGCTATTTTAAATGATGGAAAACATGTTACAATTGATCGCTGATTGCATATTTTTTAAGTTATTAATATAGATAAGATTGAATACAATATGAAAATCCTCAGCTTGAATCAGAGAAAATATATAAAAAATTGTTTCCACCCTTGAAATCTTTGCAAAACCTAGCGCATTGTACCTGGAAGTAGCTGAGAAACCAGTTGCAATATTAGACCTATCTGAAAGTCCATAGATTTTAAAAGATTCTTAGAGTAGAAATGGTTCTTCATATTATTAAACATATGTATAAGGGTTTGTGTTTATTCTTATACACTGGATTTTCCAAACATGCTTGTTTAATCTAATATTCTCTTAGGCAACACATTTCCTGAGGAAGTGTTGATATTTGGCCACTTAGTTTTATAAAAGTAGAAAGTTTAAAAAAAAGTAAATATATTTGTAGTACTGACAAATTTTCAGGAGTGCAAGTTCTCCAACTTGCTTTCCAGATACTGAAATGACTAAGCGTTGAGAAGGACAGTAAAAATGATAGAAAGTTACCAAGTAGTGTCCCTGTAACTTGTAGAGTGCCTGACACATGAAATCTTATGAAACTTCCTGGCAACAGGCACAGAGATTGCTGTTTTGGCTTCTCTGAGTCAAGTCAGGATTTCAGCTACTCTTTTGCTACCAACTTACTTTACAGAATTTATCGTTAGATCTATCTGACTACCTTTATGCTAAGCCTTTAAACATGTGATTGATAGTTTATTTTACAGTGTGCTGATGGTTAGAAGCAGCATTACCATTTCTGTAAGCACTGCACCTATACACTGTGAATGATATACATTGAAGAACACATAAAAAAAAATCAAACAACATAAAGTAAAAATAAGAAGCTGAAGGAAATGAACACAGATATATTTCATCATGATATTAATGAGTTTAGTAGTATTGATAAATGCATTTCTGCTCTGGCAATTCCCATATATGCTGATTTGTATACGCCTATCAGGTTATCTTGAGACATATTCCATTTTTACACATGCCTTTTGGATGGTGTCATGGAAATAAAGTAAGAAAAACACAAATATGGATACTTTTGTTTAAAAAAGTGAATTCCTTTCATCTTTAGTTACTTCCTACTAAAGCTTTCAGGAACACCTTCAGCTATCCAGATAATGGAACAGCCAGTTTCCTTTCCAGTTCAGAGTAAAAAGAAGCTTCAAACTATACCCCACTTTTCAGAGGAGCCAGATTAAGTCTTACTTCTTTCACGAAGTCCTCTCTACCATCCCAGTTCAAACTGAGTTTTGGTTTTCTTGAATTTCCCTTTTCTTCTTATAATGTACCATTTTTTTTAATGTTGTTATGGAAGAACATGTAGATATTATTCAAATCCAATCTCATTTACCAAGAAACATTACATTTTCAAATTAGTGATGGAGCTGAGATTAGGCACTTTTGCGTCATATTGCTTTAAGTTTCCTACACAACCTCACAGGCAATCTAAGACTTAATGTGTTGCTATTAAGTTTTTCCTATACATATAAATATTCTCTTATCAAACTGTCAGTTACTTGAGGGCAGGAGCCTTATTTTATAATTATTTCATATTATATAGTGCATAACACAGTACAATGCATAGAATAGGTTTCAACGAAGTTAGTTGCATGAATTACAGCATCTCATTGCAAAGATACTAATGTTAGGGAAAATATTATTTCTGTGAGTCATGAGACTTCTCATGAAAGTTCCCAAACATCTTTCACTTCCCATTTTTCTAGAGTAGTGATAAGAGTTTTTTTGTCTTTAAACACCTATTCAATAAAACTCAATATTGGATATTATATCTAAAAAACTATAAGCTTTGTAAGGTACTAGGAGACAGAATTTAGACACCGTCTTGGAAATGAATATCAATATTGACAGATACCAATTATTTGAGAATTCTTTACGTAAGATAATGTAGTTAACTTTCCAAAGAGTAGTTCCAGGATTCCATTGTTTCCCAGGAAAATTACATCTTTTACCCCACTAACCATGAAACTGTGGCTTTGACATTCTGTTTTAGACTCCTACAGTGTGTTGCTTATTATTCATTTCCATTTGTTCCTTTTATGATACTTTTACATTTCAAAGTCAATGGAAAAACTCCATTGTCTTAGTTTGTGTTCCCAAGCCTTAAAATAAAACAAAGGGAATTATCAAGCCTGAATACTGGTCTGGAAAATTTGCTTCTTTCTGTGCTATTATACTGTGTTTAAAATTATCACAGAGTTTTGGAGGCTATTTTTCCTGTTAATCAATGTAGAAATTGTGGAATTAACTGATGATTACAAATGTTGAATTTTAACTCCTCCAGGCTCTACTACAAACGTGTCACTCCCTTAATAAGATGTATTTTTACCTCTAAAAAAAATGTAAATGTGATCATTAACTTGCCATATAAAATAGTACAAAAAAAAGTCTGAAAACAATGCACCCCACGACTGTCCTGCTGTTTGCCAGAATGTTTAGAAAATGCTAGGGCTTCCTTTCTTCTTTTGATTCCATGTAATGAAAAAAGACAAGAGATTAGCAGGCTCAGAGGACTGGATATTTTTTCTCTTATTTGGAGAAGAAACTGCATTTTTTAGCATCCAAAGCTGACAAGTTAGAAAGCTGACAATATGGGCTCCAGTTCATTCCAAATAAAGTGACCAATCTAAAGCCAGAGGGAATCTACCCTATAACCTTGTGATTGATCTTTGCTCATTCTAGGGAAAAAGCTCAGGCTGCTCTAAGGATAGTGCTGAAAATGCATAATATTACTTATCTATGTTAGCATTCACACAGTTATTTTATAGCAACGTTCTATGTTGTCTTCTAACTTGAAGAGGTGGTGGATGAATTATCCTGCTTTTTTTTTGTTAAGGAGGCAAATCAAATTGTCAAGAGACAAGGTTGAAAAGTTATTTTTGTTTTATTTAGGGGGCAAAGAAACGTGTGTTCTAGCATCATTTTCTAGTGAAGAGGAAAGTGCTCTCACACATTTATTTGAAATACTATGTGCAATAAATACATGTTTTAAGGTGGGGGTAAGGGGCTTAATATCTGGGCTCCTTTGTCCTTCAGAAAATCTTGGGGAGGTTTATGACAAAGAAGAAGAAATGTTTCAGAGTGTTTTCTGCAGACTTCAGCATATGGTTAGAATCCTTGAATGCGCATGTGCGTTCCCATGTCCTCTTTACAGATAAATGTGCAGGGCTGGCTGGAGACAGGTGCAAGCGGTGAGCTAGCATCTGGCCTCCTGCTCTGGCTCCAATCATACAGGTAACTCCTTCAGCAAAGCAAATTAGTAAAGGATCATAGGGCTGATGCTCAAAGAACGCAGGCAAGCCTGGAGGAAACTAGTGAAAAAGCAAAAAGCAGCCTGAATGTTGGTTACTGCAGTGACCACAGGGAGCTACCACATTCCTCCTTGCCCTTTAGCTGTTCTTACCGATTGCCAATCCACATGAAGGCCCACACCTTTCTATTCTCTGTGATGTATTTTCTTTTCCCAGTTCCTCCGGCAGCTTCTGTGTCTAAAAAGGCAATAGAATCTGTGTCCTTGGGGTTCTCTTTGCACTGGTGGGCATTCTTTTCAGTTTCTGTTCAAATGTTAGTGCTAATGACCTTATAATTCTTCTGACTTTTCAATGAAAGGTGAAGTACTCAAAGCATGTCAACAACTGTCAAGAGCAATTTGAGATATTATGGCCTGTGTGCCCTGTGGGTTTCATATCAGGAGAATTACGATTATTCTACAAAAGATAGAAAAGGGGAGGCAATTTTGGAATAGAAATAAAAATTGATCTAAATAGTTTGCTTTTTTAATGAAGATGTGTAGGGGGAAGGTGAGGGATGAGGAGAGGACCTAGGATTAGGTTTCCAAAAGGGTCATAGGGCTAAGCATATTATTTGTAAGAAATCCACTTGAGTCTGTGTGAGCAGACCTTTGGGACAGAAAATCAGACTGAGCACAGTGAACAGAAAAGCTGTGGTCATGGCAATGAACAGTTGGAATAATCTAAGGACAATTCTCTTTGGTGGCTGTTCTGTAGTTTTAGAATGAGTACTTGAGCAGCTCTTTTAGTCTAATGAACTAAGGAGAACATCAAAGATGAAAGAAATGTAGGATGTGTATAGAGTGGTCAATGTAATTTCTTTTTATGAGAAAGAAACACCATGGTTTTCATCATGGATGACAAGTACTCATTCCTGAATGACAGTTTGGATGCCTTGTTCAATGCAGGGTCAAAGTAAAGGGGAAAAGGAATAGCACCTACCACCAGTGCTCAGACAAGGTTCCAACCTTGCCTATAACTGGCTGTTCACCTTGACAGAAACACTTAAGAGTGTCAGCTCTTTAATGGCGGTTGAGTGGATGATTTGTAAGGGCCCTTCAGCTCTAAATATAACCCAAGTTTATGAGTTCCCAAGTCAATGGAATGATTTTGATTAATCTTACACACTAGAGAAAATTCACTGAGAAAAACAGAGTAACTTAAAAAAAAATTCTTTATAAAAATGTTTATTACAGTAACATTGAACCAATACATTACATAGGTTTAAGGTCTAGATCACTGTAAATCAACATCTATCTATAACAGTTAAGTTTACTCCCAGTAGTCCAAAAACCTTTCTAAGATGCTTCATCATCTAAATCATTTCTAAAAAGCCCTATATTTTAAGAAGATAAAAAATTATTAAACACTTAATTGGAGTTGATTATTAAATATATTTGAACTAGAAAAAAATGCATAAACTGAATGTTTGGAGAAATTTGAATTTTGACTTCACTATAAATTGGTTATTTTACTTAAGCTCGCTAACCTCGGCTTACTCTTCTGGAAAGCAACAGCAAAAGACTGTTCGTAGGAATTTTCTACAGATTAAGCAAAGTGGTATCTCTAACATGATTAGCAGTCCTCTTCACCTGTATTTACTCAGGTAAATGCAGCTGGTGATTGTGGGAATGCAATTAATGTTCTTCTATGGATGAACAAGCAACTTCAAAATGCTTCTGTGTCTATTGGAAGGCAGATGTAGTATCAATCATGGTCTAAGTATATCACCGTAATAATAACACCTAACATCTAATATCCTATCTTTTTATCTGATCTCCTAGGGAGAGGTGACTTTCTCTTTATTATATTTTAGTCAATCTTCCTATCAATGACTGTTGGATTTGGGGGGGTCGGGGGAGTCAGCAAATAGTCTTTATTGATACTAGTTTTCGTAATTATATTTTCAGCTTAATGGAAAAGAAAGTCTTTTAAAAACCAAAATTTTTTTAGAAAGTCATCTGAAATTCATCTTTATCTCCTTGACTGTGTTCCCGATGTTAAAAATAAATAGCTAAAACTAAGACCTAATAAGAAGATAGAAACAACATAGAATAATTTAGAGGTTAAGAAGTTTAGTATTTGGAGTTTGATTTTCAGCACCTTTTCACTCTCTGACCTGGACCAAGTCCCTCAATTCTTGGCAAGATTCAAGAGAAATGCCTGTCAGACAGTTAAGGATGCTGTAAGGTAAAAGCAGAACTGGAAATTTGGAATATAATTAGCAATAAACTGCTCATTTTTCAATTCTTAGGCAGGTTCAAAAACAGTCTTTCGAACCTAGTTATAATGTCCAAAGTCATCTCTAATATGGGTACCAACTTGACTTCTTCAGCTATGGTGAAGCTCTCAGTATAAACAGATTATTATTCTGTCACTGGACTTTCACAGATAAATACAATTATGCTATGTACTATAATGATTGCAAAAGGATAGAGTCTAAAAGGATCTTCTCCATATATAACATGATGCATGATATTTTTGAAACTCATAAAAAGGAAAAAAAAAAATGCCCGAGGAAATGAAGCAGAGTCAGTTTTCATATAGGCATGCTATTTCATGACCATCAGGTGGAAACTTTTCAGGTTTAACGCTTTATAATTCTCCCAGCTGAAGCTTTAGAACTTCAAAGCACTGTAGAACATTTCAAATTTCTCTTCTGCCCATGAGAAAACCCTTTGCATTGAAAGTTGCTTTCAACTGGAATCCTACATTTGGTATTACACAACAGTGACATATTTTTATGGAGATTAAAATTACACACCAAGAATGTAAAGTTGCCCAAGCAAAACCATTTCTACTATTAAAAATGCTCCCACTACACACTAGGAAGAGCTATGACCTTCTCTTGCCCATAAATAATGCTTACTATAATAAATTTAAAAACCATTTATAAATTCCATATTTGCCAAAGAAATATTCATCGTCTAGTCATCTGCAATTTACAAAGAGGATTTACTTAAGCAAAATTATGTTTCCTTTAACTAGTAAACAATAAATCTACCACTGACGGCAAAGACAAGCGATTGTCAGTGGTTATTACGAAGAAAATGACATGAAAATCAATATGTAATTCCTGGGAAAAGGGCATGCTATACTTTTAACTTGAAATCTAACAGTGGTAAGTCATGAATATAAAACTTGGCCTCTGTAAAAAATAATTTGTTTGCTGTAAAGCTAGGAATCATCCTTGGTTATCTAATACTTCAAGAAAGAGCGTATTAGCCTCTCTCAGAATCTGTGTGAAGCTGGCCCCCTTTGGCAACCAAAAGAGCTCTTTGAACCATAGAACAGATGTAATGAAAATTGGTTCCATTAAATGCAGCTGGCAAATTACAAACTGAGAAATTAATGCACCACACCACGACTCTAGGGGCTAAAATGAATCAAGGTGTGGTTGCCAGATGCTCCTGTTTCCTCACTGCCTCCCCCAATAAAGAAACATTTCTGTTTATAGATTTGTTTAATATAATACAAATTATTGATCTAGGCAATACAAATGTTGATGAATATTAATCAACTGAAATAAGAACTGCATTGTACTTGCATAATAAAGTTTTAAAAGGAGTACAAACTGCCATCATATAATGCTCACTTACTCAGTGGGCTTGAAAAATAACACTCTGGACTTCCGGAAGTACTCAGTCGTCTATGACAGACTCTCTGAATTTCAATGGGAAGGGAAATGGGGTTCGAAACTATCCATAGACGCTCTATCCCACTGTTGATTACAATTCAATTTATTCCATCTTGGTGGGCTGCTGGGGGCGCTACTGACTGCTAGCAACTGACAAAGTCCATTTAGCGTCTGTTTTGGAGGTACTCTTCAATGGTTTTGAGCAGTCCTCTTGAGTCATTAGCTAAACATTGTTTCAAAGAACTGCGCTTAGAAAAACAACCCCCCAACGAAGACTAAAGGCAGGGTGGGGGGTACGGCTGAGAACACATTCTCAGGTAATTCCGCTCCTGAGATATGCCCCCGCCCTCGCTTCACTAAGCTAATGAATTAATTAATTAAATGCCAAAGTTTTGGTCGTCTTGGATTTCTAATGAGTTGTAGGCCTAAAAGCCAAACATTCTGAAACTGAGATGGTTCAACGTTTGGGGTTTCCTTGGAAATACCTCAGTTGCTCATTAACCATTTAAATGCCTGTAATTAACTAGCTGATTATTTTCCAAGAAAACTGAATTTCGGCCTGTAAAACATATGGTGAATGAACTGGACTGTTAGTGGTAAAGTTGATGGATATACAGATGTTGATGTATAATGATGCCAAAATTTACATAACATTGTAATGAAAAGTGCATAAAAAGTTATTAAAACAAGAACATTTGCCTATGTCATACAGTCATCTTGGTGGAGGGTAGAAGTGGCTTAAAAGAATTCAAAAGAGGATTGAATGATTGACAAAGTGGAATAATTAGTGGTTCACTTTTTTAAGCATAATGATGGGGATATATATGTATATATATGTATATATACAATTTTATTTTATTTTTGTATGTCTGAAATGCTGCCTAACTATACAAGTTCTTTAAAATATTTTAATGACCTTGCATTTATAAGTTTTTTTGGAGAGAATGTTTTGGAGGAGCTCATTACCACTTATCTATTTTCTTTCACTGAAATGCCTAATTCTCTTAGTTTGCCTTTTCTGGAATTCAAGCACAGAATTAAGATTTGCTGAATTATATTATGAAATGCTTGAATGTGCTATTTCTCTTTGCTTAAAATTAGTATATTTCCTATGAATATATTATTCACATGTATGAGTACACTTTCTCTATATCTTTATAATAAAAAGCTATTTCCTAAATATTTATTCACAAGGGTGGACTGAACTGGACTAAAATATGATAACTAAAAAAGAAACATGGGAACTACTCCGATTTAGGGGTTGCAGTAATAAATAACCTGATCGCAATAACAATGTACTCATATTTTCTTGAAGCTAAATTATATACAAATTATTATTTTTTTATTGTAAACAAGCCCTTCTCTATTCTCTTAAAGCAATTTTTAGGTAAACATTAAATGACTACTTTCCAGTTGTGTACAGGAAGAAAAAATATTACAGTATAACTAATAAAGCAGATGTATTTTAGTCAAATGTTATAGACAGTACACAGTGAATAGTAACCAATTATGTAGGCTGGGGTGGCCTGTTTACTTTTCTGTTCAATCAAACACTTTTCTAATTAGAGTGCTGCATCATGCAGAATTACACTCTTTCCAGATAAAGAATTTTTTCTAAAGTGCACAGATATAGCAACATGCATGTTGTATACTTTATAGCTATTATAAGCATGCAGCAATGACAATTTTCTGTTGTTTTATAGTAGCATTATTTTCACATGCAGAGACATATATACTAAACACATAAAATTGGCCACATACTCCATATGTTTTGCTGCACATATGTTCTACCATTAGCAATTTCTCCTTGGAATCCAGTGGAGATTGTTTTTTGATGTACAAATAGGCTATTTTCGTAATTCCACAAAAGGTCAAGCAAGTTTCTATATAGTAATAAAAATAAGTTGATTACATATTAAAAACTGTGAGTCAGTCCAAGTCTGCACACCTAAGCACTCTTCTTCGTAAGTATTCATTTGAGAATTTTTTAGAAGAGATTTTGATGTGTGGTAATTAATTGAAATAAATGAAAAATCTGCCTTATATCCAGATTAAATTTGCTTCAACAGCTGCTGGTCCTTAAGTTCTGAATGTCAGCCAATTAGTGAAGTTTTACATGCCTACTGCTCTAACCAGGCTTTCAGTCTGACAGCTCCATTTTCTGCCTCGACTAGGAAGGTAACTCTTTAATTTGATTTTGCATTTCACCCAGAAGTAAAACCAGCTGATAAAATATGTTGAAAAAATGTTTAGAAGATGTTTTACAAAACAATATCATGCACAGCCCACCAACAAATAAGGGTCTTGAGGATTATCTAATTTTTGAATAAATGTAAGCTAACAGGCTCCTTTCCTCAGTGAACATAGACTAAAGGGCTTTGATTTTCCATTTTGGTAAAATGGATCAAGAAGTGGAGATGAGGAAATGTAAAATTTAAGATCTGCGTATTTTGAGGCATTTAGTTGTTTCATTTAAGCCAATTAATTTTTTTTTTTTTCAAAAGTCACAATAAGAACTTCCCTTTGGGTTCTATATAGTTGTTAGTAAGAGTGAAACACGCTTTTTTAGATAACATTTTCTTTTCAGATTTCGTATTTCTTAAAACTGATGAACAAAAATTGAGGAATTACTGACCAGTTGCATATCGTTTGTATAATCCAGTTCACTAAATTTTCATTTTAGATGGAACAGGTAGGATATCCCAGGTAGGAACAGTTAGAAAACTGCTGATTTGCTACATTTGTATTGCATAGGAATGTAAGTCTATTCAGGGAACTGAAGTCTAAGTCAACAGAATACTAAGTTTTTCAAGATGTAATAAATCTCTATCTAAGGTACTTAGAACTAAGACCCGCCCATTTGTGACCCGGCTCAGGTTATGCGCCGGCACAATGCAAGGTGAGATTCAGTCACATAGAGGAAGACTGCTTGACACAGAGTACAGCGAAGTTAATTGGAAATAAAATACATAACATTTATTGGACTTTAAAACAGTGAATTCCAAAATAATTAAGTTAATAAAAGAGTCTCACTCTTTCCTGAACTAAATTAAATGGCTCTAAAATTAATTTCATTGGTTTTTTAATTCACTGTTAACTCAATAAAATGAGCTTTTAAAATTAACTTCTTTGTTTTTGAACGCACTGCACAAAGTCCATAAATGAACTTTAAAAAAAAAAAAAATCATGAGTTAAACTTTTTCTAGAGTTAGAGAGTAGTTTCTTGATATATTTATAACAAAGGCATCAATAAAATCTAGGAAATTTTACTCAGAGTAGTCAGTCTAGAATTTTAAAAGATTCCTTTATCTATATCTGCATAGTTTCTCTTAAGGAAAGAAAAGTAGGACAAAAATATGAACAGATTTCAAATAATTAAAAGATAAAACAGAGAAAACTTTCTAATTCTGGGAAATGGCATCCCAAAGATGAGCTAAGATACAAAGTGACAAAATTGTTTGAAGATTATATTCCTAAAATTCTATGCATTGAGTGGTCTAAGTATCAATATTTTCCTACATTTCCAAGGTGGCAAGTAGACATTTTATAATATTGAATTCACTCTGATGTATGTGTTAAAATAAAGGCAAAATGGTACTTTGTATGTATTTCTTTGGCATATTTGGGTCACGAAATCATGAAGAATCCTTTACCTTTTGACTACTTAAATTTTAATATTGGAACTTCCTGTTACATATTTGTATTTATTATTGTTATAATATACTTCTTAAATTTATATTTTACTTCCCTTTTGTTACCAGTTTGCCTGTGACTATTATGAAAATATGTTGGGATAATAACAGCCTCCTACTCTACTTCCCCACCTCCCCTTTCTTTCTCCTTGGGTGTTAGCAAAGACTCATTATTCTATTCGCAACTTTCCCCTGCCCATTTCACCTGTCTTTCACTAATTGCAACTTTCCAGTTTTGTAACAACGTTTACTATCCCCTACAAGTCTTCTCTGATCCTGTTTCCCTGAGTATGTATTTGCCACCCCAAAATATACTGTTCATTATATCTGGCTCCTAGGACTGCTATACTCTAGAACTTCATGATGGTGAAAATGAACTCTAACTTGTTCATTTCTGAATTCTCAGTGCTTCTCGAGGTGCTTAGTAGATAATTTGCACTCAGTAACTATTTTTTGAATGATTAAACCCGTCACTATTTTTCAGATGACTATTGAATATTGCTCTCATTTTGTTATTTTTTAAGAATCTTTTCTGTTTGGTTATGTCATCAGCTCTAAACTCCTTTGTGTCACTTCATTTATAATCTGGTTTATTTCCTTAGACTTCTCAGAGTTACTTCCAAAATTTTTCTTGTGTTAATTTCCCTGCCTAAGATACTTGCTCCCCTTCTGATTCAAAGTGCCTCTGTGTCTGAGCTCTCCTCTGAGTCTATGTCAATTAACATTGATATTGTTCTATATATACTAGCCAGTCAGTTTAGATTTTGAGTAGTGCATTAATTTTAATTCTTGGAGGTAGCAACTACTTGGTACCCTTACAGGGTTAGAGGATCATAACAGATTGGACTAAATATATTACCTGATGCTAATTTTTTTTTCATACAAACAATAACAAGAACAACAAACTAACAGATCCCTATATTTAAAATAATAGACAAAAAATACCTGAGGCCTCAAGAAACTTAAATCATGTAACGAATAGCTCCCCAGTCAATGAGAGAGAGAAGATAGTGTGCATAGCTCCTATTTTATAGAAATAGTTGGCCATATAGACCTATAGCTATCATCTGTTTGAAGACCTATTTTATTTAAAATCCTATGTACTGGTTTTTCAGATGATTTTCTCTTTATAGTCTCAAGTGAGCTATTATTTGTATGCTTAACATTATATGGAATAGAATTCAAAATGTTTTTTGGAAATGTTGAACACTTTCAATCTATTTCTTACCACCTTAGTATAAAACAGGCCTTTAAAGATGGCCTAAATTAAACGAATGATCTTTGGATCTATATTAGAGGCTCTCAACAGAGAAAGCTTTTGAAATCATTAGACATCGAGGGCATCTAGCTGGGGCTGAGGGCTCAGAGGATAACATGAGTGAAAACCAAGGAGAGTTGTGTGAATCAGCTCTACCAAGTGGCCATGGGTGTCTGTTTCTGGAAAGCTGTTTCCGATATGAAGCCGAATCCTTCCACTAACAGATCTGTTGCTAAACTTGTGGCCACTACGCAAGAGGCCCGTGATCTCTAGTATTATCACTATATGAAGAATGATTCTAGAAGCTGGAGTCACTGTTAAAACTATTCAAGAGGATAAACGAGATTGACCTCAGATCTGTCACTGTTAATATTCTTTTGTGTAAAGTTTAGAGAAGATTAAAAGAAGAATGAAGTAAGTCTTTTAACTTTCTTCCCAAACTAACCAGTTGATTCCAACTAGGACTCCAAATACTACGTTTTTTTTTTTTTTAAATCATTGTTATATGATCTCTTTAAATATGTTTTTTTCCCCCCAAATAATCAGATTCATGCTATCTCTGAGTATATTATACACTGAATATATTAGACTCTATTATCAATTTCAGTGAAGTATTTGTGTTCTCTGAAGTTACTCTCAAATAAATTTCAGTATATTTTTTAGTTTATCAAGAGATTTAAACAAAATCACTTGCACAGACATTTAAACTATTTTATTTTCATTGATTGCTTAAGTTCATAATTTCACACTAGCATATATCTGTCAAAATGGGAAGCTTATTTTCACTTAATATTTTTAAAAATTCTGGTCCCAAAATTCTATGTCTTCAAAATTATTACTTTGTTTTTACATTAAGTATATATTTCTGACTCAAACATGTCTTCTTCATTGAGGTTGTAGATGAGGAAAAATGTTCTCATGATTTAAAGCCTACACAAAAACATTTTTTCATAAAATTATGGATATCAACACTAAAAACATAGATCTGGCAAATAGACAGCTACTTGTCTTGCTAGTTGTAGTAGGATATCTGAAAAATTAATAGTATTACAATTTGTATACTATACTTTAAAAAAACATTTCTCATGAACAATCTTCAAAGCTGTAACATTTCCATTTAAAAATCACAATAAAGTTACATGTTTGCATACATAAGGTAAAGCACAGTGAAATCTTCTTTAATAATATGCACCTGTAAGATATTAGATCCTATAATTAATATTACCTTCAAGGTCAGCCCCATCAGTGGTCATTGGAGAGGTAATTAAAAAGTCAATCTAACATTTCTAAATTCAACATAAAGCTACACTCAGAAATGCAGGACTTAACTGTGGAAAAAGAAAATGCATTTCTTGTGGGGTTTTTGTTTGAGTCATTTTAAATCTTTAATGCTTTAAAAATTAATTACATTAATTACAGCGATAGGCTCTTCATTTCTTTAGTGCAGGGTTGCATTGTGCTGTCAACCTGAGAAGACTCTTTAGAGGAGTAATTCAGGTTTCTTAGCCCCCAGACTCTAACATTAAAACACTGTATTTACTATATTAAATTACCTGGTTTGAGCAAAATAAGATGCACATGTAAAACAAGAGAAAAAAATGTAGTGCAGTTCTAATTAATTTTTATATTTTCTTGCTTGGGGTTTTCTACATCCTTTCAGTAATTTCTATGTAAATGTTTATATCATCTCAGGATTCTCCAGTTGCATGTTTAAATTTTCAGACAGTTGTATTTGTTTAATTCCTAGTGACACAATTCTCTAAAATGGAATATTTTAAAAAAGTAGTTTCTAAAAACCTCTCTTATTTCTTATTTTTATAGAATATAACACTAGTTCAGATCATTCTCATTATTCAGTCTTTGCTTCTTTGTTTTGTTTTAGGACTAACACACGAACAAGAAGGAATATCATTATAACAACAAGAAAATAAGCATCACAATCAATATAATTTACGGGAAGGCAAGTTTAATCCAGATTGAAAACCTTTTTATTTTTCTGTTAAAGAAATTCAATAATAGGCAGGTAACTCTCAAAGTACTGGAAGCTATATTATCTATTATGTTCCACATTTACTTTGCAGAAATAAAATGAGTAACTGTGTCATTAGGAATTTGATTCACATTCACAGAAAGACTCAAGGCACAGAGAGATGGACCACATATAATGGGTAGTTACAGAATTTTTGAAGATGGAATTTCACCTGAAATTTTTCTTATATTGCTATTCTAAATATTCAGTGTATTATCTATTGGTTCATGAGTTCACAGATATCAATAGATAGATAGACAGATAGATAGATGATAGATAGATAAGGACATGTATATATGGTTGACTTGAAAATAATTCTCTTAACATGGATGGTTATATTTTAAAGTTCATAACATAATACTACACAGGAAAACTGACGCATGCCTTCTACATTCATAATCAAGCACTAAAAGAAAAGTGTAAAATTTGTATGATAATTTTGCCAATAAACATACCTCTGAAAATCCTAGACTCAAGCAAAGATTTTATGTTTAGGTATCAGAAAAAATATTTTTTGTGCATAGAATAAAATATTATTCGCATTTGAATCTTCAGCACAGAGTGAGTTAAGTTTTGAATTTATTTACTTATCAGTGACTTAAAATTTCGACCCTAATTTTTGACAAGTACAAGTGAAATATATATATTTATCAAGTAAAATATAGGCTTATTAAAATTTTGAAATAATTATTAAATATTCGTACATGAAATACATTGACTATATTATATTTACTTAATGAGAAAATTACTATATTTATCAAGGGACATTATTCTTTATGAGATAACTGTATTATATATATATATATATATATATACACTTCTTTGAAAGAAGAGAAAGAAGCATTATATTTAATTTTTATTTCATTGTTCACACTGGTTGTTTCCTCCTGGACCCAAGACTCAAACCCAGGGGTATGTGTCCTTGCTCCTTCAGAGGAAAATGACTGAACCGCTACTCCATCACCTGTAGTATGTATTTTAAAACTTGCCAAATTAACTAAAAATCATAAAATGCATAATGTTACAAAGACTGCAAGCTACAGGGATATAGTCTGTATCCAAAGGGCACATAAAGATATATAGTGGTATTAAGACTTGGTGAAGTAGAGATTAAGAAAAGAAAAAGTCTATCCTTGACCTTAGAAAAGTTTCTGGCAAAGAGCTCCTTGGGTTTGAATGAAAGTGATCACTGTGGGAATAAACATGGGGGCAAAAAGACAGAGTGATTCTGAAGTTAATTGAAAATAATATTTAATTGATATAAATTAAATTGAGACTAAATTAATGAAATGTTAAAATATTTAAATAGATAATGTATTAACAAATTCAGAGGATTATATGCCAGACATTTTTGAGATAATATTTGAGAACTATTATTTGCCAGGTATTAGACATTAAGCCATGAACACAAAGATGGAATTTCTTTCACAGAGGGACTCTTATGGTGGATGGAGACAGACAAAACTTACATAAATGTTTACTATGTTGGTGCAAATGTTGAGAGAAAAACAAAACAATAAAAGGGGCCCTAAAGAATTTTGATTGCATTTTGTGTCTTTAAAATGTGGTGACCCAGGAAAAGCTTGCTAAGGGAAGACATTTGAACCAAGATATGAAGGTGGTAAGGAGAAAACATTGCCAGAAAATTCTGAATTAAGGGAATAATGATGCAAAGACCCTGAGGAGAGAATGTTTTACTAGTCTTCAAGAAACAGCAAAGAAGTTCACTGTGGCCAGCACGGAGTTAGCCAAAGAAAAGAAGTGAAGACACAATAAGAGGTCCCCTTACCAGAGTCTCAGAGATCGAGATAAGGGCTCGGCTTCCACTGTGCATGAGATGGGGGTTACTGTGGAGTGGTTAGCAGAAGCGTGACTAGATCAGAATTTTATTTTAACAAATTCTCTGACTGCTCTGAGAGCAGATAGCAAAGGGCAAGTGTGAATCAGGGATACAGTTCTGAGACATGGTGACTTGGATGCTGCTGAGGGTAATGAGAAGTGGTTGGATTCTGCTTATGTTGAAGGCAGTGCTGACAATGTTTGCAGGTTGACAGGAGGGGTAGACTGAGTCATGGGTGACAAGAATCGAAAGATTTTGGTTTGAGAAACCCCAAGGAAAAGTAGCTTCCATTTACCAAATACTCCTGAAGAAGCACGTTTATGGAGTGGAACGTAAATAAACTAAACTAATGTACTGAGAATAGAGTCTAAAGTGGAGTTTCATTATTGCCGCTTAAAAAGTAAAGGGTGCCACCAACAGGTGGAAATGCTTTTTAATTTCTTTTCCATGTGACTAAGTTCTACAGATGACTTTTCCAAAGGCCATTCAGGAGCAATTCACTGAGTCAAGTCATGGGCTTACTGAAGCACCAAAAATCATAGGGAAGAGTGATACAAACTTAGCTTCAGTAATAAGTCTACGGGAAGACGAATTTTCATTCGTTTTATCAATAAACGATGTGCCCAGATCTCTAGTGAGGACACCACGTTTAAAATACTCTTTTGGGCACAACACTAGTCCCTTTCATTGAAGTACCTGGTTCCAGGCACTAGATGGTTGTTCACCATTGTTGGTACAAAAATGGACATTAATGCAGAGACCCTAAAACCCTAATTTCTACATTCTCAACAGGAAAATATTGCCTCATGGGGCTGGGGTGTTAACAAAAAGGAAATTCTTAAATTATCATGGGTTTTGCTCCTCCAAAGGGCACATGTAGCTATTCAGTGATAGCAAGATTTGGTGGAGTAGAGAGTAAGTAAAGGTCTAAAAGATTCATTAGGGGACAACAATGAAAAAATGTGACAAACACAATACTAAGCTTAGGTGCAGATTTCTATAGACAAGACCTTTTTCTAAAGCTCTAAATTCAATGTTGGTGTTTTCATCAAAACCAAACTAAACAATATTTGGAAAGAAAGAAACAAAAGAAAACAAAACACAGTGACAGGAAAGGCCTCGAGCCTGCTGCTGCTGTCACCCCTGTGGACCAGAGGGCCAAGCTTGTTTACTTGCTTAGTCTAATGGACAGAATCACTAACCACCCTCACTGCACACAGGCGAGGGAAGTCAGTCACTCAGAACCTCTTGTCCACCGGGACCATGGGTCAGGTCTAACTGTGACAACCACAGATATTTATCATACTGGCCAGCTTGCTGCACAGCAAAATTACACTAGATTCTCATTGTCCACAGACTTGGAGCCAAACAAAGGGCAGGAGATAAATGAAAAGGTATGGAATCTACACATTATTCTGACAAACTAAAATTTCTCCTCTGGGTAAAGAAGATAGAAAGGTAGCTGCGCTTCTCCCTGTAAGGTAGGGGGACTTCTGCTAATATTATGAAATGGGCAATTTAGACTCGACATCTTCCTGCATTTCTTTGTGTCGTATTTCCTAATTCCCTTCTTGCCTCATTCATGTACTAAATATGTTATTTCTGATGGTCACAGATGGAGCAGTCCTTTTCAGTCCCTCTTGACAGCTCTTCTGACGGAAGGCAAGCCCTGTGGTGCTCTCGCTCTGACTCCTTTCACATCCCACTACAGCTTTTCATACTCCTCCCTGAGCCAAACTAATACGCTCCCATGACCGCAAAAAATCAGTATTTCCAGGGTTGACCTCCTTCTTGAGCTCCAAAATGAATCCATTCCCAAGCCTGAATCCTAGCATCTCAATTTCGATAGAGTCAAAATACATTACTTGCTTTTTCTCCCCACATTTCTTCCTGGTTGAATCCCTCACTTCTGTCAAGGGCCCAACTTCGAGTCCATAGTCTTGAAATCTCAGAACCATTTCATATTTCATTCCCCCACTGTAGCTGGGTAAACAGTAGCCCCCCACCCAAAAAATGTCTATGCTCTTATTACCAAAACATAGAAATGTGATTTTATATGTTCTTGTAATAAGAGCGTAGACATTTTAAAATGTGATTTTCATTTGGCAAAAGAATCTGTCGATGTAATGAAGTTTCTCAAGCTGAAATCATCCTGAATTATCATCAGGACATGACAACTCCAGTAACAAGTGTAGTGATACATGTTCCTTCTAAACACAGAGAGAAGAGACACAGGGAGAAGAAAGTCCTGTGACAACAGTAGTAGAACCTGAAACTAAGTAACCAGAAGAAGCCAGAAGAGGCAAAGGAGGATTGTCCCCTAGAATCTTTGCTGGGAGGGACTCCTGTCAGACGACTTGATTTCAGACTTCTAGTCTCCAGAATGGTCAGAATCCACATTTCTGTTGTTTTAAGTCCCCAAGATTGTGGCAATATGTTTTGACAGCCCTAAAAAATTAATACCCTCTCCCACTCCTTCTCCTTATAGTCTATTAGTAAAGACAGAGAGACTGAGAGACTGAGATTAAGTTTTCCTCTACCTTACATGGGAGCAAAGATAATACACTTTAAAAGAGAAAATAAAATATAGCTCACTAGCTAATTAATCAAAGGCCTTTATGTACTTCACAGAAATATCAACAATCTATTGTACACTATTATTCCTGATTGAGTAAAACTATATTGCCACCTTCTTTCAAATTTTATGGGAAAAGATAGAATATTTATTAGGTTTTATTCTACCAAGTGGCACTATGGAAACAAGTCTCACGTGCAAAATGACTCCTTGATGGCTTTAAGAACATTCCAGTTAAAATAACATTGTGGTTAAAACTCATATTCTGGAGTTGAATCCACCAGGATTTGTATTCAGAAATGACATTTGCCATGGGACCTTGAACAGGTGATTGCCCTCAGTTTCCTAGACCTCAGTTTCCTTCCTGGTAAAAATGGGAATACCAGTAGGTTTTCTTCCCCATGGTTGTTGAGAGAATCCAGATGAATTTATGAAGTTTATAATGAGGTTCCCGGCACATACCAGACATTCAGTAAATATGAGCTCTAATATTCACTGTTAGGAATAGAAGCATCCCTAGTTCCATCTGATGTCAAGGTCAGAGAGAAGCATGAATAACTAGGGAGGCCAACCATGTCCTTGGAGATTACAATAAATCTCTGCTTATCATAGCCTGAAGCGTCACATCCTCTGGCTCTGGGTGGTAATGCCAAACAAAAAACATGAAAATACTATTTTTATAATAGTTTATTTTGGACGCTATTATTTTTAGATTATATCAAACTTTGAAATAACCACCAGGTTCTCATACTTACAATAACAAAATCCCTATCCTATCATCTCCCTCTTTTCCTCTCTGTTAAAATGATAAAAACTGAGTAAAAGAGCATGCTCTCCCTCTGTCCTCTAAGATTACCTGAAAATCTGAAGTTTAAGAATTTTGTCAAAGGTAAAGTACAGGGCAGGAAATACTTGCCAATACTTAGTTTTCAGTAATAATGCCTAAATAGGCACTTGAACATTTTCAATATTTATGTCTTTTTAAATGTCTGAAGACAAGGAAGAGATAATAGGAAATCTTTTGTATCTGTAAAGGCTGTGTGTCTGATTATCTTCTACCAGCAGAGAATGAATTCTGTTTCAATAATGTTAAAAGAAACACAAATCAGAACAAAGTGGGTCTCAGTACAATTCCTTTGTAAACAGCTTGTATGAGAAAAAAAATGTGCTGCTAGAAACGTATCACTGATTACAATTACTAAAAGTTAAAAGATTTTCCAAGCCTTTTAATTATATTTCTTTCCAGGAGCAGCTTGGTATAATTTTCAAATTCATAGTATGTCAGAAATAATAACCTGAGATCAAGTTTTTCACAAAAGCTAATAATATGACTTGCACAGCTGAATTTCGATTTATGGAAAAAAAAAAACCAAAAAAACCAAAACACTTAAATAGGTTTGTAATTTGTCCTTAGGTTAGCAGAGCTGATTTACTGCTAATTAGCATGTTTGAAGGACTGTGATCCTTCAAAACTTGAGGGAATCTAAGGCAATTTTTTTTTTTCAATTTTATTGGAGGAATACTGTATCAAAACATTATAAAGGTTTAAGGTATGCATTACTCTAAATCATCATCTGTATATATTACATTAAATTCACCACCAACAATCAAATTCTGTTTTTAACCATATTATTGACTATTCATACTCAATTTGTCCATCCTATTTTCCTCTTGGTAAACTACTAATTTGATTTTATAGACTAAAAGTCATTTTTGTTTGATTTAGCTTATTTGCTTGCTTGGTTTCTCTATATACCACATATGGGTCCAATCATATCATATGTCTCTTTCAGTTTCTGGTTTACTCCCCTAAGTATAATTCCCACTAGGTCCAGCCACGTTGTTGCAAGTGATATGATTTCATCATTTTTGATGGTTATATAATATTTTATATAATAATTTTTATTACTATTTCTTTTGTTTACAAAGTCAACGCCATAGCCATTTTAAGATACTGAACTCACTTCTCAGTCTATGGATACTACACACCACCAGGGTTTTAGTGTCCTTTACCTATTCTCTCTCTCCTTCCCTCTCCCCTTCTCCCACCTGTTCCCACCAACACCACCACTCCCCCGGGCAGCCATCATCTTGTGTCCTGTGAATTTCTACTGGCCTACAGAAATTCTGTTTGTTTCACTTCATTATAATACACATATGAGTGAAACCATCTTGCATTACTTTCTTTCTGATTTATTTCACTTAACATGATCTCCTCCAGTTCCTTCCAGATTATTACAAAGGGCACAATTACATTTTTTAAGTAGCTGCATAGAATTTCACTGAGTATACGTACCACAGCTTCTTTATTCTGTCATCTGCTGATGAACATTTAGGTTGTTTCCATGTCTTGTCTATTATGATGATGTCAGATCACATGGAATTTCCATTCTCAAATTTTTAAGGACTCTCCCACCGTGTATAAGGGTTCCCTTATGTCTGCATCTTTGCCACCACTTTTGGTTTTTTTTTCAGTCTTTTGGATAAGTCATTCTCAGTAATATGAGGTGATATCTCTTTATGCTTTTAAATTGCATTTCCCTAATAACAAGAGAGATGGAACAGTTTTCCATGTACCTTTTGGACATCTGTATGTCTTCTTTGGAGAAGTGTCTATTCAGATCTTCTGCCCATTTTTTAAAACTAGATTGTTTTCTGCTGTTGAATTTTATAAGTTCTTTATATAATTTGAATATTAAACCCTTGTCAGATATACGATGTGCAAATATCTCCTTCTATTCTGTAGGAATCATATCCTGAATCTCTTGAGCTTCTGTCTTCCTTTCATTCTGTTTTTTGAGCTTGTTGACTTATTTTTCTGCTTTGTCTTGTATTACTTTGACTTGCTTTGCTCAGACTTTCTGTATTTCCTTGATCTGTGATCCTTTGTGAAGTTTGATGCATAAATACTTGTTATATTGCCATATAGTTGTATCATATTCATAACAAATATTCCTAAAGAATATGGTAAAGAATTCCAGGGATGTATAACAAGATACATCCCTCTGTAGAAGTTACCATCTCTCTTCCTGTACAGGGAGAGAGAATGGAGTTCCTCAGTACTTCAGATAATTTTGTTGTCACTAACTCTTTTCAAAATTATACATTTATATTTGGTATTTTGTCCTAATTATGTCAAGGAATCAAAGAATGTCCGATGCTGAATGTGCAAATTTCCCAAATATTAAAATGGGCATAAGTGATAACAAGAATGTTTTAAAAAGCCAGAAAGGAGAAACAGAAATTAGAAATTAGAAGAAGTGTAAAGTAAGCCCTAACAAAAAACATTGGTGCTAGATTCTGCCTAATAAAAATCATTTCTCAGGAGAATTGCTAGATCCCATCTAAAAAACAAGTACCAGTGAGATCCTTTAGTGCATCAATATTGTCTCTCCCCTCCCGTCTGGCAACAATAGTCTTGTGTTGTGTCTGCTTTACTTTATATTCCACATAAGTGAACCCATTCAGTACCTTTCCTTTTGGCTGGCTTTGCCTAACTTTTCACCTCAAGTTCCATTCAGGTTACTGAAAAAGATACAATTTCATCTTTTTGAAGAGCTGCATAAAACTATTGAGTGTATATACCATAACTTCTTTTACCAGTCCTCTGTCAATTAGCATTTAGATTGTTTCGATGTCTTGGCTATTGTGAATTCTGTAGCTATGAACATAGGGGTGCGAATATTTTTTTACAATTAGTGTTTTTGCATTATTTGATTACATACCTAGAAATGATATTACTGGATTGAATAATGGTGCTACGTTTAGTTTTTTAAAGAAACTCCATATTGTATTCTAAAGCGTTTTTACTAATTTACAATACCACCAAGAGTGTGAGAGAGTCCATTTTCCTCCAAACCCTTACCACTACTCATTGTTTCTAATCTTTTTGATATAGGCCATTCTCACACGTAATGAGGTAATATTTCATTGTGGTTTTGATTTGCATTTCCCTGATAACAGGAGAGGAGAATAATCATTTCATGTACCTGTTGGCCATCTTTATGTCTTCTTTGAAAAAGTATCCATTCAGATTTTATGCCCACTTTCTGATTGGTTTTTCTCTTATTGAATTTTATGAGTTTTTAAAAAATATTTTGGTTTTTAACCCCTTGTCAGTCATATGATGTGCAAATAATCTTCTCTCAGTCAGTAGGATAACTTTTCCCTTTGGTGATAGTTTCTTTTGCTGTGCAAAGGATTTTTAGTTTGACGTGGTACCATTTCTTTATTGTTTTTGTTGCCCCTGATGCTAGAGTTGAATCCCCGAAGACCTCTCTAATATCAGTACCATGGAACATAATGCCTATGTTATCTTCTAAGTATTTATAGTCACCAGTCTTGTACCCAAGTTTCTAATCATTTAAAATTAATTTTCTTGTTTGGTGTCAGAAAATGATCTGGATTCATTCTTTGAATATGACTATCCAGTTTTCCCAGCATCATTTGTGGAAAATACTTCTATTTCTCCATCATATGCTTTTGGCTCCTCTGTGGTAAATTAACTGACAATATATGTGTCAATTATCCTTGGTGATCAGATTCTTTTTTGTTGGTCTGCTTATCTATTTTTATTCCAGTACCAAAGAGTTTTCATCACTATCACTTCATAATAGAGTTCAAGTCTGATAGTGTGATACCCTCACTTCTGTTCCTTTTCTCATGTTTGCTTTGGCTATTTGGGGTCTCTGTGATTCCACAGAATTTTAAATTATTTTGTTGTATGTCCTTGAAAAGTGCCAGTGGAGTTTTGATGGAATTGCATTAAACCTGTATTTTGTTTTCAGTAATATGGTGGGGCTTTTTTTGTTTTGTTTTGTATTTTAGGAAAGGAACAAGCAGGGATGAGAGTACACAAGCAGGCAGGTAAACAAAGAGAGGAAGAAGCAATATTTATTTAGCTGTTCATCTTTGTTGTTCTCCCTAGCCCTGGGTTACAAACCCGGGTCCTTGGGATGTCTGTGAACTTTGTTGGCTGGAGGTTAAAAACTTAATGCTACGCTACCTGGGTGTGGACCAAAATGATCATGTTAACAATGTTAATATTTCCCAATCATAAGCATGGACTATCTTTCCATCTTTTTTTATCTTCCTCTATTTCTTTAAAAATGTCTTGCAGTTTTCATTGTACAGGTTTTTCATCTCCTTTGTGAAGTATGTTCCAAGATACATAATTATTTTCTCTAATTGTAAATTGAATAGTTTTCTTATATTCATTTTCTTCTATCCCATTGTATTCATATAAAATAATACAAAATTTTTTCTCTATTAATTTTATGGCATGCCACTTTACTCATTTATAAATTCCAGTATTTTTAATGACATTTTTAGGGTTTCTACATATATTACTGTGTCATCTGAAAATAGTGACAGTTTGAATTCTTCTTTTCCAACTTGGATTCATTTTATTTTTCCTGCCTGCCTAATTGTTCTGGCTTGGACCTCCCAAACAGTGTTGAAAAGTGATGAGAGTGGACACACCCTTGCCTTATTCCTGATCTTTGAGAAAATGCATTCAATTTTTCACCAATGAGTATGATGTTGTCTGTCAGTTGATCATATATGGTGTGTATTTATTAAGGTATCATAAACAGGTACAGTCTCTTATCGAATGCTTTCTCTGTATCTACTGATAAGATTATATTTTTCCTTCCTTTTGTTGATGTTATATATCACATTAACAGATTTATCTGCTGAATCATTCTTGAATCCCTGAGAGAAGTCCCACTTGTTCATAATGGATGATCCTTTTGATATATTATTGAATTCTATTATCAAATCTATTATCTAATATTTTATCAAGGATTTTTGCTTTTAGGTTCTTGGAAATATTAGTCTGTAATTTACTTTTGTGTATGATTAGGCTTTTGGTATTAGCCTAATGTTGGTTTCTTAAAAAGTGTTTCGAGTGTTCCCTGTTCTTCCCTTTTTTTGGAAGAGTTTGAGAAGAATAGTTATTCTTCTCTGAAGAATTTAAAAAACTCACTAGTAAAAGTCATATGGTTCTGGGCTATAATTTTTGTAGAGACTTTTGATTACTTTCAATTGTCTTATTTGCGATAGGTCTGTTCAGGTTTTTCATCTCTTCCTGAATCAGTTTCGGTAGACTGTATGATTCTAAACATTTGTCCTTCTCCAATTTATTGGCATATATCTGTTCATAATAGTTTCATGGTGCTTTGCATTTCTGATTTATCTGTTATGATCCCCTCTCTTTATTTCTAATTCTAGTTATTAGCATTTTCTCTCTTTTTCTCTAAGCCTAAACAGAAGTTTCCCAGTTTTGCTTATATTTTTCAAAGAATCAACTTTTGGTTTTATTAATCTTCTGAATTATATTTTGATTTCTATTTTGTTTACTTTCTGTTTTTATTACTTCCTTTTAATGAATTTTTGATTCAATTGTTCTTTTTCTATTTACTTTAGGTAGTGAGTTAGATTGTTTACTTGCAATTTTGTCTCTTGAGGAAGACATGAAGTGCTATTGAACTTCTGCTTAGTGTACTGCTTTTGTGGCATCCCATAGTTTTTGGTAGTTGTCTCCATTCCTGCTTATCTCCAAGCCCATGTTCAAAAAAAATTACTTTGATTTCCTTTTTTATCCCCAAATCATTCAGAAACATGTTGTTTAACATTCACGCACTTCAGAATTTTCTAGCTTTCTTTTTGTGGTTGATTTCTAAATTTAAGGTATTGTGATTAAAGAAGATAATTAGTATAATATCAATTTTCATAAATTTGTTGATGCTTCTATTGATTTCCAACATATGGTTTGTCACTGAGAATGTTCCATGAAAAAAATGTGAATTCTGCAGTTGTTAGGTAAACTGTTTGGTTCATGTCTATTAAACCCATGTTATAATTTGTCATTTAAGACTTGTTTCCCTAAGTTTTTCTGATTAGTTGATCTGTTCATTGTTTGGAGTGTTGTAGTGTCCTGTTACTGTGTTGCTCTCCATGTCTCTCTTTAATTTTGTTTATAAATGCTTTACCATATTTTGATGCATCCTCATTTGGTGCATGTACATTAATGAGAATGTCTCCGTGCTGATTTGACCCCTTAATCATTACATCGTGTCCATCCCTGTCTTTTGTTAACTTCTTTGGTTAGAAGCCTATTTTTCTTCTGTTTTAAGTATTACTGTTTCTGAGTTTTTTAGGTTACCATATGATTGTAGCATTGTCTTTCAACCTTTGACTTTGAACCAATGTTTTGTATTTAGAACTTAGATGTGTTTCCTGTTTGCAGCAAAAAGTAATGTTTCTTAATCCATTTACCCATTATGCCTTTTGATTGGTGAGTTGCATGCATTAACATTTAGGATAATTATTACTATGTAACTGTTTATTGCCATTTTTTATTGTTTTCTGTTTTTTGTTGTAGATTGTACCTATGTTCTCTACCTCTCATGTGCTTTGAAATATTTTTATTGTGTTTGGTTTCTCTTTTCATTTTCTTCTTTGACTTTCTATGCATTTATGTCTTGCGATTACACCGGAGTTTGCATATAGGTTTCCATGCTTATAATCTTTCATTTAATAGTAACTTAGTTTCAAGCTCAATCTAATAGTTCACATTATATATTTTTGATATTTTGCTGCTTCGAAGTGGGGTTTCTTTCCACTTTATAGAAATTTAGTAGTTCTTGTAAAGTTGGTTTAATGGTGATAAATTCCTTTTTTTTTTTTTTTTCTGTGATGTTCTTTATATTCCTTCAATTCTAAGTGATAACCTGGCAAAGTAGTGTATTCTTGGTTGGAAGTCCATGCCTTTCAGCAGTTTGAATATATCATTCTATTCCCTTCTGATCTATATAATTTTAGCTGAGAAATCTGCCCACTGTCTTATGAAGCCACATTTGTATGCAACTCTTTTCTCTCTAGCTGTTTTCAAGATTCTTTATCCTTGGTTTTTGTCATTTTAATGACCATGAGTATTGGTGGATGTCTATTTATATTTCTTCTGTTTGGAACTCCTTGAGCTTCCTGGATCTGTAAGTCTTTTTCCTTTCTCTGGTTAGGGAAATTCACAGCTATAATCTCTTCAAAATAAGGTTTCTGTCCCTTTCTCTCTTCCCCTTCTGGGACACCTAGAATGATAATATTGTTCCTCTTTATGTTATTCTCTAAGACTTGTATGCTGTCTGAGTTTCTTTTAATTCTTTTTTTTTTTTTTTCTTTCTTGGTCTGCTTAGATGATTTCACTGCCCTATATTCTAGTGCACTGATTCATTTGAAAGCTTTTCCAGCCTATTGTTGAGTTCCTCTATTGTGTAATTTAGTTCAACTATTGTGTTCTACAGCTCAATGAATTCTGCTTTGGACTGCTTCATATTTTCTCTTCATTTACAGTTCATTTTGTTCCTCTATTGTTCTTCTGATTTCAGTCTCCTTAAACTATTTCTTTATAACCTTCAGGTAGTTTACTTAATTCTTTTGCATTATTCTTCCCAGAAGCTTTGTTTTGATTCATCATATCACCTCAATTTCTCTATCTTGTTTGGTACTCTATTTCTATGGGTTAGGTTAAATGGCTTTCTTGCACAGCCCTGATGTGTTGTTAGCCTCCTATCAGAATGTCAGATTGCAGAGTAAAGGCCTGGAATGTTGGGTTGATCTTTTTTTGTGTGATCTTTGCACAGATAGAAATTGATAGAGCTCTATAGCTAGCTCTGTGTTGAGACCTGAGAGTCCAACCTACAAGTTTAGAGTTAGGGTATGGAATGTAGAGAAGTTTCCCCAGGATCACAGTCATGAACAGAAGGGCAAAATGAAAGGGACCTATAATATAGGCAGACCACAGTCCTGGCAGAGGCCACTGGTAAGTGGGTATTTGGAATCTTGGGTCCTTGGGAGTCAGTCTCAGCAAAGCACACTTCTCCCAAGAAATACTCCAAGTCTTTTAATTCAAAGCAGCCGCAATAGGGAGTGGCTTACAAGCCCTGGGGCCTCCAAATTTGATCTCTTGCAGATAGCAAGCAGATATGCAAAATAGTTTAGCAGTAGCTCCAGGCATCTGCAAGGTTGCATTTTCCTGGAACCCTTCTGAAAGTTTGTTTCCCTGAGACAGCTGAGCAACTGAATGCTCTTTTTAGGAAATACTTTAGCTACGTGTACTGGGGTTGTGGGCTGTAGTCCTAGCTGCCTATCCCTACCTGAAGCAGATGATTCTGGCCCTGGCAGCCAGGAGAACCCCTGGTGACAACTACAAGCTGGAACTCTGACAGCTTTCTGCACCATCAGTGCACTAATGGCTGAGGGGACAGACAGGCCATTAATGCTGGGTGCAGTGTGGCAACCTCCAGTGTGGGCACCACTCACACGAGGGGTCATAGGCAAGAGGATGCACAGCAGAGTCTCAATCCACAGGCAGGCAATTCCTCTTTCTTATTCCCATGAGCCGAAGGTTTTGGTTCTGCAGTCAGGTCTATGAGCCCTTGACCTGCTCCCTGTGTTCCCTGTTCTCCTAAAGCCAATTGTTCCCTCCCAAAAGCACCTCTATTATTCCACACCTGGTTACTTACACTCATGCATCAGTTCTCCTGTGTGGGGGTACCTGCTGGGGGAGCAGTCCCTTCATCACTGGTCCCTCGCCACGGACCTTAGGGTCTTGGTAGCATCTGGCATGAAAGCCGAGACTCTTCGGCTTCCCTTACCATTTATGAAGATCTATGTCTTCTCTTTGCAGGGATGTTGGCCCCCATTTTTTTTTTTTTTTTTTCAAAGGCTGTAGTTGTTAAATGGGTATAATTTTGTTGTATTTGTGGGGAGAAAATAAAACGGAGATCATCTTAGAACAAGAGTAATGTGGTCATTTTTTAACATGTTGCTGAATTTGGTTTGCTATGATTGGTTGAGGTCTTTTGCAACTCTATTTATTAATCAGTCATATCAGTCTAATTTTCTTTTTTGGCACTTTCCTTAGCTGGTTTTGGCATGAGGGAAAATATTAGCCTTGCAAAATATATTTGGGAGTATTCCTTCCTCTTGGATTTTGTGCAAGGGCATAAGAAGAAGGGTGGATATTAAATTTTATTCGAATGTTTGATAGAATGCATATAACACAATCTGACCCTTGGCTATAATTTTGGGAGGACTTTTGGTTACTGTTTGCATTTCTGTGCTGGTGATTGTGCAAGTTATATTTTGTAGTGCCTGTCTTAGTTTTGTATCACACCTTTTAGATGAAAGTCTGCTTTGTTTGATAACTGACATCGTATTTCCTGATTCCCTTTTGCCCCCTTGCTTTGATGTAATTTTCCATAGCACTTCACATTCAACCTATTTTTGCCTTTGGATCTGATGTAGGTATCTTCTGGGCATGATATCTAGCCACTCTGTCTTTTTGCTGGTGAATTTAGTCTGATGAGGGGGCAGCATAACTTAAAAAAGTCGTCGGCAGGTTTGCAGACAGACATTTGAGAAGAAACTGGTAACAGCAAGGACTCCGCCTAAGCAGCCTGAGTGTGAGACACACCCTTGTTACTCACACCCTCTACTCTAGGTAATCTTACCAGCTCTCAGGAGAGCTGCAGCCCTCTGGATACGCCTGTGAGGGGAGGAGCCCCACCCCTCAGATACTAACAAGAATCCCTTTTGCCTCTGTGAGATGCTGGCTCACAAGGGGTACACACAGGTGCATTCCTTTACGATGTCACTTTCCCTGCCAGCAGGGAGCTTAAACTCACTGTGAGTGCTTTTAAGAAACTTGCTGTGTGATCCTGACCAAAGGGCTCTCTCCACCAATTCTTTCCAGTACCTTTCAGGATGTCTCAGCTCACCCTCACCCTATCAAGTCCATTAATACTTAGGACGATTATTGATGTATGGGGCTTTTCTGTTGCCCTTCGATCCTTTGTTTTATATTTTCCATTGCTTCATTCCCCTCTATTCCTTTTTGCCTTTCCCCTTGGATAGTTTTCAATTGTGTTTTCCTTGTGTCTTCTTTTCTACTATGTATCATTAGGCTTAGGTTTTGTGGTTACCTTGAAATTTGCGTCAAACTTTACTAATAATCTAAGGTTGTCTTTTCTGAGCTGATTCAAATCATTCTTATATGCGGCTATTCCATGTTTTCTTTCCCCTTTAATGTTTTCTTCCTTTTTCTTTTTAGTCCCGTCTGTATTTGTTTCTGTTTTACCGCTTATCACCTTCATTAAGGTTTGGTGATTCTTTCTTTTTACCCCCGGAGTGTAGAACTCCTTTCAACATTTCTTAGTAAATGTGGTGATGGGAAAGTCCATTCAAATCGGTTTAATCGTGAAGATCTTTATTTCTCCATCATGTTTGAAATAAATTTTGCACGGTGGCATGTTCTGGACTGCTAATCACTGTCTTTTAGTATTTGAGTGTTACTCTATTCTCTCCTGGTCTGTAGGGTTTTTACTGAGAAGTCTGATGACAGCTGATGCAAGTGCCCTTGGAGACTCTTCCTTTTTTTCCTCTTGTCGCCTTTAGTAAAGTTTTCCATTATTTGCTTTTGATAATTTTACAGCAGTGTGTCTTGGTGTCTCTGCATTTAGAATTTTGAATACTCCATTGGATTCACAGATTTTTTATTGTTAGCGCCTTTGATGGCTTTGGGATGTTCTCTGCTATTACTTCTTTAAGCAGCTTTTATGTCCCCTTCTCCCTCTCCTCACCTCCCGGGATTCCCATTATCCTTCTTCCTATTCTTCTCCTGGCACCTGATATTTCTCACAGAGATTTTGGGTTTTCCTCAATCTTATTTCTTTCTTCTCTTCCACCAGAGTGATTATCTCTGTATTTTCATCTTCAATTTCTGAAATTTGTTCTGCAAGATTTTAAGCCAGTTTGTGTTTTCATGTTGGTCTTCAAATCATTGATAGTAATTTTAATATCTAGTATTTCTGTTTGGGCTTACTTTATAGGCTCCATCTCTTTGGTGAAGTAGTCCTAATACTCTATCTCCTTTATTCTGAGGTCTTATAGTTGCCTTTGGGTGGTTAGTTGTCCAACTGTAGTTTAATCCGTTTTTTCAGTATCCTTTGTTAGGTGGTCCCATTTAGTGTCTTTAGATTTGTTCTCTGGAGAGATCACAGTCTCTTCCTCTCTTAGAGTCATTTATGACTTGAGTCTTGGAATGCTCACCTTCTGTATCCAGTATTTGACTCTGGCTCTAGTCTTTGTCTTTTGTTGATCTGGGCCTTGGGAGGGGGATGTGTATCTAAAAGTCAGAATCCTTGTTTGCAGTCTTGGTGGGGAAACATACCTTCTCAGTCATGGTACTCCCTTGCCTCCTGAGCCCTGTGGGTCATCCAGGCTCTGTTGTGTCCTGAGGTCTGCTTTTACCCTCAGGTCTAAACCTCTGAGCACGTACTCCAGTTTGCTGATATGGGAGGTGTTTCAGCACTGCTCTGTACTCGCTTTTGCCAATTCCGGTTGGAACTGACACCTGAGTCCACAGTCTGTGTAATCCTTTAACAACCCAAATGAGCACCTCAGGGTCTGATGGAGATGCCCTTTGGTGCCCTGTCTCAGTTCCGCTTCCAATAGCACTGTCATGTCTCCAGTCCACTTGTATGGTCTACATTTGCCTCCTCAGCAGAACATGGCCACCATCACTTTGCTGCTGTTAGAGATGACCCATCACAAGCTGCTTCTCCTCATACCTCTGTCCCACATGCAGCTGTTGCCTCTGCCTCTTCCAGTTGGGCCACCATTGCTTGTGACTTGGATGGTGGTGGCTCTGCTGGTCCCACCAGCTGCTTCCGAATCCACCTACACCTTTTGCTTCAACACTTGTGTCTGTTTTCACTCACCTTGAGGATAGGTGCCCGGATCAAAGAGTCACTGTGAACTGCCAGTGAAAATAGTTGATTTCTAGATATTCTTAGGGGGGGGAAGTCTGGAAAAGATGTTAGTTGTCCATGTTGTCATGTCACACTGGCCCAAAAATCCTCTTTTATGATCACGGACCTTGATCTTTTCGGTTAATTTAGTTAAAATCATGAAAGAGGCTCTTGAGTAGAGATAACCCTCTAGCAGAGTGTTCTTTGTTCTTTTCACCACATAGAAATATAGGGGTGAACACAAAAATAATTACAACTTGAATCAAAGTTAAAATACAGGCAGAGCCTCACTTTGAACTAAATTCATGTCCTAAAATCAGTAAACTCAAAGGGAAAGAAATAATGGAATGAGAAGTACCCACGAAAGTATCAAGTTCTGTTCCCAAATGACAGGCAAAATATCTCAGTTCTTCCTTTCATTTCTGGAGGCTTTGATTCTCTGCTGGATAAAGAGACCACCACTGTGGCATCAGCTGCTAGCAAAGATGATTGTCAGTGTCCCCTCAGAAGTGGCATATAGAAAATGACTTGGGAAGTATGGCAAGATCAGCAGAATCCCTGGTTTTCCAGCGTCTCGTGTCATGTAGGGAGCACTCAGACTGGGGGCTTCCTTCTGCAAGGGTAATGCTGAGGCACCCCTGAAGGAAAACTAGAAAACACTTCTTCATTACAGGATGCGATATTAGTTCTCCCTCTCTCTTGCAGCATTACTTTCTGTGTTATATGGCTTTAAGCAAGTGCAAACTATCCAGTAACTAAAGGCGGTGGTGATGGTAGGGAGGTTGGGAAGGGACATGCATGAGAATCAATATTTGTAAATGAAACAGTGTATGCTCTTGGTACCCTGAGTAATAGAATCTCCCTCTTTACCTCCTGCTCCTGGGCACATATAGGATAATCCAAGTGTGGCTTTTTTTTTTTTTTATATCTCTAAACTCTTGACTTGACTTACTAATGTGGGCTCATATTCTTCAGCGTCATCTATTTTGTAAGGATTTGATTTCATATCTGAGATCAAGGGGATGGTATAATATGATCGTTAAAGGGAAGGGAATCTATTTTGCTTTCACAAAAGAGAACTGCCACAATTTAGAAGCCCTGAAAACTGTAAAATAAAAAAATTAAAAAAAAAAAAAAAAGGAGGGGGAAGGGGACATGAATAAAGCTCACACAGAGAAGTCACATTCGATGATGTGCTTTCAAAGGAGTTGTTCTGCAGCAAAATGAAGTCCATTTACATGAATCTCACTCTCAGTGTTCAGACATTTACAAGTAAACTACTAAATATAATAGATTACAAGTTCGCTGAATCAGAAGAATCCCAGCTTTTGGTATGATTAAGTTTTAATTGTATTTCTCCTTTGGGATCACTAGTAGCTAATAAGCTCATGAAAATAGGTCTTTAAATAGCAGGAGTAGTAAAAGTCTCTCTGTGCACTATATTTTGATATGCTTGGTTGCCTCAGGCATTCTGCTGCTGAAGTCTCAAGTGCTCAGTGTTCACATCAATGAAATATCTAAATAATACTCAAAATATCCTTAATTTTGAAAATAGATGATATTGAGCACTTGGTTTACAAGTGGTAGGTTTATTTTTGCTGTTATTAAATAAATCGAGTCAGTTTTTTTTTACAAAAAAATGACTAAATCTTATTTGAGAAAATCTGAATTATAAGACACATAATCCAAAAGCACTTATTTACTAGTTCCTAATAAATATTCTAGACTGAAAAATATCTTCCATTCTACTGTGTCATTTAATGTTGTAAGACATCTACCACAATATATCTTTGTCTCCAATAAGTCTAAGGTCTGATAAGGCACTAGGCAGTATCTTTTCATATCATAATAACACTAATAAATTGTAATTGTCCAATGTTTTTAAATAAGTAAATATGATTAAGTATGAGAAATATGCAAAGTCCTGCATGACTGGACATTTTAATCCAATCAGCATGTATAAGGGGGAATATATATCATTTGTCAAACTGCTCATATTTCCCCAAAACATGCAAAAGTACCGTATTCTGCTGTGTATAATGCACACCCACATTTATGGCCCAAACTTTCATGAACAAAATCTTTCAGGTTAGTTGTTTAATTCTAATTGTTATTTGTTTATATTTAGGTACTTGTTTTTGTATTAAAAAGGAATTATAGCATTTTTTTTTAACATAGCATGGTATAAGAAATTTTATGTAACAAATAATTTCAAAATCTAAGAACAGATTCAAGTTACAAGAAGCTTTTCTCCCTGTGGCCTCCACAGCCTGACGACACTCTGTGGGAGGAGGTCCAGTGTCTCTCTACAGCCCTCTGCCATGCTCTTGAGCATATTTAGCTGGCAGTGTCTCTATTTTTATAAAAATATCAGCTAGATGGCTAGCTCCCACCTAAAATGTACAAAGAGAAATGTCATGCTATTCACCCTATGGCAGGAAAGTCGGCAACACCTATCTGATCAAGTCAGAGACACTTACTCTATGGACAGTAAGGTCACTCTTTGTTTCATTTTGTTGAATCTTTGGCCAAAATTGCTTTCCTTGAAAGCTCATCGTAAGTGAATAAAATCGATTATCATACTCTCCGGTATTATTTGAAGTCATAACATAATAAAAGAATTAAAAACATTGAAAAGATATGGAATTAATACTAGGCACGCATAATATGCAACCTGATTTTTCCCTAACAAATTTGGGCCAAAAAAAGTATGCATTATACATGGCAAAATACGGTAATCTCTGGAATGAGTTTATTTCAGTCCTCTGAGAAGGACACTAGTTCTTAGAGTTGTCCCAAAGACACTTTAGGACCAACGTGATACAGATAGAACTATACAATCAGAGTCATCATTGCTTTTGAAAGTACACTCTGATCAGCTCTCCTGTGACAAAAAGTCTGGTTGTCTTTCTAACTTTGCAGAAAATCCCTCCAGGGGACCCATTGCCTGCAGGTGAAGTTCAATTGCTTTGCGGGACATTTAATCCACTCGAGTTTATTTAGGCTTCTTTTCAGCCTAAATTCTACCTACGTTCGTTCTCTTTTTCTCAAGCCACCCAATATAGAATTACTGAGCTCCCTATGAAAAAATTGCCAAGAGATTTTTCTTCTCTGGACCCTTGCACATGTATTGTCTTTACCTACCAAGTTTTAGTCAAATTTCATGCTAACCTAGGACTTCTTCCAGAAAACTTAACCAATGACTATCTTCACTTAAGTAGATTACATAAATTTTAATTAGCACATCACAGTAGAGTATGTACAGATAAACAAACTATGGAATACTTTTTAGAAAGCTCATATAAATCATTATAGTTTATTCCTTAGCTGATACCTAACACAGTACCAGATCAATACCTATGCAATGAATAGTTTAAAAAAATATTATGAGCATAAGACAAATGTAGTAAAGAATTATATGAGCATAAATGGGCATTTTAAAACTTTACTATAACTATAGATACAGACAAAAAAATAAAAATGTTAACCAATGTTTCGACAAGTGCAGGAAATGTACTTTGTAAATGGCTACATTTAGGTGTGAAAATGAGTAAGAAATACAACTTGATCCTTTCACAGAAGCTAGGAACTTGGTGTCACCTCCCTCAGTTATGTAATCAATATAAGTTGTTTTTTTTTTTTTTTTTAACAGTGCCCTTTAAGGGTTTCTAGCCCCTCAGCTAAAATACAGTAGAAAAGATGCTCTTATGGTTCTTTGACCTGACATGAAGTATGTGTCAACAGAATCCTTGCAAAAAGCAGCTCTCCCAGGATCCCCTCCCAATTTTGAGAAGCCAAGAGGTTTAGATAAGCATCTCAAAGCAAAGCCTTTTGAGGTTAGCTCATCATTACTTTATTTCCTGCCCCAGTCATTTTTAGGCTGTAACTGTCACTTCATTGATCACAACCCTTTGCCCACAAAATCAATAGCATTGAGCACCAAGAGAAAACATTTGTTATAGAAATGTAAGACAGACCTCCTGACCACAACTGAACAAAATATATCAAAGCACATTAACCATGGAATGATTTCTGAAGTTTATTTTGGTTAACAGGGATAATTTAAAGTCGAGAAATGACCCAAGAGAGAGATTATCTACAGTTTTATAGATTTACCAACTTGCCTCTACTTAGGAACCCTAATTTCCCACATGCTCACGTCTCTCCCTGGTGACTGTCTGTGGTTTAATAACATATGTTGCCTGGAGGGCTATGGAAGAGCAGAGGAAACATCCAATCTGACATTCAATTGTAGAAACTGGAAAACGGAACACTCCATTTTATAGTACTGAAAAATCATTTCAGGTAAAATCCTAACATTTCTAAGATACACAATCATTCTTAAGAATATTAAAGCATGAAGTGTTAACTGAATTTATTTGAAGAAATACTTTCACATAAAAAACTACACACTAAAAACCTCTTAAATAACAGTATATCGACACTAATTAAATCATGTAGTTTGTCAATAAAATGATGGTCTTCCAACGCTTGTTGGCTTCCTCATCCAAAAAAAACAAACCAGATTCCGGATTACTAATGAAAACTCAGTTTTATAATATATCCCCACAGATTATTATGATAGTAAGAATATAATGTGCTTCCCTGTCTTCAAATAATATCCAGAACAAACCAATTTCTCAGCTTCCCATTAAGAAGTTTGATTTTCTTTATATAAAACTCAAGGTGATTTTTTTAAAAAATTCCTTATAGGTTTGGTTACAGAGTAGTTGACACTGAATTGTCAAGGGTGAAGAAAAAGGAAGGCCTTAAGAGATGTTAAGACAAGCTTAATAGATTTTAATACAAACGGATAGTGGAGATGCATGCCCTTGGCTACAAATTTTAAGAGTGTGCACATTCCCACAGAAAAACAAAACTGAAGATTCATGGACTTTTTTGACCAGACTCAGCAACTTTGCAAATAAACCATATACAGACACATACATGCGTACACACACGCACACACACACACACACACACACACACACACACACACACACTCACAAATCTCAATCTATGGTGGCCAGCTCTTAAATTTAGGGAAAATGCTGCACATTGGTCTTTGTTGACTAGCTGATTTTGATCCCTGCGACTTGCAATGTTAGCTAACCCCAGAATATAATGCAGGTGATGTCGGCAATACTTATGGGGGAAGCACATCATTCTAACTATGAAAAGCCAATTCAGAACTTTTGCTTAGCTCAGATCTCAGCCTCTTCTCAGCAGCGGTTGCCAATTGTGCCAACACTGTTAAATTAATTGGGGGTATTTGGCTCTGACTCCAGTTAGTTACCAACATATATGTGAAAAAAAAAAAAGAAGGAAAAATGACCTTGATGTTTTTGTTCTTTGAAACCACATATCCATCCAACTTATGTTCCTCTTGGATGCTTAATAAAACTGACTACACTGAAGCCTGGGAGCTTTAATACAATAAAATAAAGAAGTTTCTGTTTATTATAACTTATCAGTACTTGATATACACTAAAGATCATTTGGGATATGATCTTGTTGGAATGGCTAATTCTGCATATTCTCACTGAATACAAATATTTACTTTTTGTGTATAGAAATTGGTAATAACATGGCAATAATATTGCTATTTTAGGGGAGGGTGTCTTTTTTTTTTTTTTTTTTAAGAAAAATAGTCTTATGCACTAGGAAGCACAGACAGCATTCATCCATAGGAAAGTTTTGAACAATATTGTCCATGGAAAATAGATGCTATGCTTTGTTATAGACCATATAAAGATATTTTCTTAGAGTCACTGAACCCAGAGAATTCCATTTGAGCGGAAAATTCTCATTGGTTTAAGAATTCTTAACAGTTAAAAGTGTGTGTGTGTGTGTGTGTGTGTGTGTGTGTGTGTGTATTTGATATTCTTGTTATTTCCCACTGTATTTTGCCTTATTAATTCTGCCTCTGAATTGTCTTCAGACTTCTATTAAGACTTAAGACTACCTCCCTGAAGAAACCTCCTGGCTTTGACCCAGGTGGTTTGCTTTCTCATCTTTGAAATTCCCACTGTGCTTAGTGTTTTATCAGATGTAGCATCTGGCTACAACTCTGTACTGATGTCTTCTACTTCTTAACCTTGTCTCCTCAGACAGATGGCAGGAAACTTGGAAATATAAGTAGGAGTTTAAAATTCTTTTGTATCCCTTTGAGGATATTATTAAACACATAGTAGATACTGTCTTAAAATTAAATAGATACACCTGTTCTCTCTGTCTCTGTCTCTCTCTCTCTCTAGCTCTGTCTCTCTCACCATCCCTTCCTTCTCCCCTACTCCTTCCTGACCCTCTTCTCTCTGTCTTAGAAAACTACATCCATGTGACATTCATAGTGGATCCCGTATCAGAGGCAGTTAGACAGCAATATATGGAATCTGTTTTACATAGTTCCTACAATTATTCCACATACTTTGATACTATAATAATATCATCTTGTTTTCATCATTATAGCATCTATATGTATTAAGTATAATTAGCCTATATATATTTAAAAAACCTGATACAGGTGTTTTTCTGAACATATTTAGAAAATACATGAGAAAATACACAACTCACTGTTTATCCTTCAGTTTGTATCACTGTTTCATCTTCAAGTATTTTGAAGCAAATTTGTTATTAGTTTACTTTTTGAATCTGTTATTCAGTATTCAATTCCTAATTTAATGGTAGCAAGTAGGGCTATTATCTAGCATACACCTGTGTATCTGCATATTAATTATGTTTATAATGTCCTTGACTATGAAGTGAAATACAGATACTTCCAAGAAATATAAATGAAGATATGGGAGCTATTGTAAAATCCATCAGCAGATTTATGCAGAAGATTATTTCTCCATTCAAAGACCCAGAAGAACTGTACAATAGCAGAAATCAAATATCAGAGAAGATAAATTTCTCTGCATGTTTTAATAAATAGATTGTATCATATATTATTCTCCTCACAAGTGGCAAGTCACTACAAGAAAGTAGAATATCTTTTAAGTTTGCTGCACAGCAATATTAATCTGAATGGAAATATTGTAGTGAAATTAATGCTGTAATCTATTTCATATTTGCAATTTGGAAAATATCTAAAATTTACCAAGAAAGTAAAATTATAATTTAATTAATTTATTCATTGTGCATCTTTTTAGAGTGTGTTTACTACAGATCTATTTTAACCTCTCTTTATTTTTACAAAAAATAATGAGTACTCATTTAAAAATAATGAATCTGATTTAAATTAGAAACAAACAAAATTATAAAATGTTAAAATATTGTCATAAAAACAGCACATCAACCTACAAAACAAAAACCAACCCTTGGAGATTGACAATAGCCCTGAACTTCCCAGAAGGGAAAAGAGTGGAGGGTGAGAGTGATGGGTGTTTATTTTTAATGGACGATGGTGGGAGGATACAGGAATTTGGAGGTGCGGTGGTAGGTTACCATGTATTTGATGAATCGTATATATGCACACCTAAGCTTATATTTTTTAAATCGAAGTTAGCTAAATAAAAGCATCCAGAACTTTAAAATTCTAGAGTTTGAAATCCTTCAGTGGACCAAATGCACGATATTACAATTAAATTCTAGTTATTATCATAACATTAGCAATAAACATTAGGGAGTTTAGAGAGCTCTGTATAACTTGGATCTTTCTGATTAACTGAATCTGGTGTTATGTTCATTCAATATGCTCTTCTGTTTCATTTCCCTTTTAAATGATCTTTTACTTGCCTGAGTTGACGTTGTGGTTTCATTAGGTATTTAGAAATTTTAAGAGATATCAGTTCACATATTACTTTCTAAATTAGGAAGTCTTTTTTTTTTTCTAAAAAACAATATACATATTTGAGGAATTTGGGGTGGCATTTATTACTTTTATGAACATCACCCAAACTTTTCCATCTCAAGCTATCTTCTGTTCTAGAAGATTGGTTATAATGGTATCCTTTTTTTCTTAGTCGTCTTATGATGTTTTGAAGTTAATATATATTACTCAAGAGAAGAAACTTGAGAGCCCATAGTGAAGCCAATGAGTAACTTAGGATTCAGTGATAAGTATAAAGCTCTTTTAAGGTCTAAGATTTATTTTATAGTGCTATATTATTTATCAGAATTTCTTATTTGGGCTATAAAAGAAAAACATTCTATACAAAAACTCATATCCTGTAGATTTCCAAATATCTTTGAGTTCACTAATTATGCTTTCTCATATATATTCTATACATATAGAAGTATGTGTGTGTGTGTATATATATATATATATATATATATATATGTCTATATTATTTTTTCTTATCTAGCCAGGGCATGCTTAAACGAAAGCACTTGAGATAGATAACATATTATATAGAAAATTTCAAAAAAAAGAAAGATTCTATGGAACAACTCTAAGGTACAATAACTGCTCTACATTCACTGTATCTGCAGCTGTCTATACAAACTAATGTTTTAGGTATAATGAATACTAATGCTTCCTGGAGGTAATTGTCCTATTATATTCAGAGTTCAGTAGTTAGGTTTATTAATATTATGTGGTACAATGTTTTTAGCTAGGCAATCAAGTTTTCTTCAAGTGAGCTACTTCAGGTTCCAGTGTTTATTGACTATCTGAATTGCAATTATGAAAATATCATTGAATTTTCAGTGTTCCTGTGGTTAAAATATTCACTTACTGCAGGGTTGAGCTTCTACTATAAAAAGCTTAAAGCTACTGACCCTCATTTAGCAAAGTTCGATTGGAGATCATGTATTCTTTCCCACAGCTTCTGCAATTATCAAGGCAAAACATTCTATTAGGTTCTTTAATCAATGTTTGTTTTCTCCTTGCAGAAGCTGCTGCCCAACACAGGATATTTAGCACCTGCAAGGCTAATTTTAGCCTAGGTTTGACTCTTAGGGTTTCTGAGCTTTTTTTATGACAAGGGCTGTATGTACTTTTAGGTTCCCCTTAGGAGTACTTGACCCCAAGAACTTAACTCAGAGCTGTGGAAATGAGAGATGAAGAGACTTAAAATCGCCTTTTTCATCCTCTGGACAATTTGATGCTGATCCTTGCATGACATGGATTGACTGATACTGACTTAAATCTTGAGACTACTGGAAATGACACTATCTACTTTCATTCTCACCTTCTTTACCCTTTCTCCCTACCTCCCTCATGCCTTCCTTCCTTCTCCATCTGCTTCCTTCCTCCCCAATTCCTTCCTTCCCTCCACCCCTTTATTCCCTTCCTTTCTTGCTTTCACATTTACTGTAGTAAGACTTCCTATTCCTAGTTCTATTGTAAAAATAATGATGATTAAAAAATGCATTTTCAAGTCAAGCCTGTCATTTAAAATCCATTTATTTAGTTGTAAAAAATTTCAGTCAATTTCTAATAACTGGTTCTCTAAAAATCTTAACTGGTTGTGAGAATTTCTTGTTTTGTGTTGTCATTTTATGGTTGAGCTTTGCGTCTTTGGATTAGACTTCTCCATTGATGAGGAAGTAGGGTAGACCTCGATTCCCTCTCTTCATTCTTGGCAAAAGAGAGAATGGAAGCAATGATTGCTAAGCAATGTTGGCTTTTAGAAAATAAATGTTTAATAATCACTGACATTCTACTTGCAGACTCCTTAATATTTGTGTCGCTCATGTTCTCTCAGTCCTTGCTTTTAGGAAAAGCAAAATCAAAACATTATTGTAAGTACTTTCAAAAATCCTAAAACAGTCCTAGTCATGTATTCTAGAACTTTTAACTGCTTTTCTTGTGGAGGGGGATAAAACCCAATAAAATGATACCTCTATCACTGGGCTGGAGGAGAACAAGTGATGAAAATGGTAAAGACAGCTGATAGTGTCAAAAAAGCATCTATAAAATATTTTAAGATTTAGAAGAAGTATTTCGTTTTGTAATATCATGCATCTTTATTCCGTGAATTGTTTCTCAATTTAAGGAATTTATGATCACGGAAAAGGCTGCATACTAGTATAAGGCAAAAGAAAGAAAAATCACTCTCTATATAACAGGTGACAATTTTTATATCCTTTCATATGATCACCAAACAGCTTTCTGAGTCAGGTTTTATCATCACCAAATTTTGAATAGAGATTCTGACAGATTTAAAGGCAAACTGACCAGTAGGAATTTTTGAAATTATGTAAGGACTCCATAATTATTTACTTTCAGTTCGTTAGTCACTGGCTTCATGTGGCTATTGGTTTGATTTTAACTAACATTTAAATAGTCACATGGTAGCTGGTGGCTCCCATATTGCACAGCACAGCTGATAAGCAGACACTCAATGGCATAGCACGTTGCTTTTATTTAAACTGAATTCTGAGAGGCATTTGAGCATGTGGGTGGGTACAGATATGATGGAACACGATCTCATTTAAAATTTCAGATCCTGGAGACTTCTGGTCTTAGATGGTACCCAAGGATATTCCCTGCTTTGCTACTAAGAGAAGCAACTAAATATTGTCCACTGAAACAACACTCGTGCAGAGCACCCCCAGCACAGTGGTAAGGCCCCTTGAATCTCTATCCTTTGCGTTGCTAAAGGCCTAATCCCAGATGACACAGCAGCTCCCTCTAACTCTTTGTTCATTGCCTTGAACACTTGATGTATATGCTAATACTTGCTACCATCAAGGAAACACAGTTCCCTTAATCATAATATTAAGGATGCTTTTAAATTACTTTGTCTTTTGTTCAACCTCTGGGGACCACTCGGGAACAGCAGGGACTGCACTGAAGAGACTGCCTGTGGAATTCCACACCTCTGTGTGAACCAGGTGAGTAGACAGAGATGTAGGATGATGGCAACACAACAGTGGCTGCCAACAGTAGAGCAGCAGACTCAGCCTTGAGTCCTGGGGAGGGCCAACCAGCATTGAGCAGTAGCACATTTGCTTGACTTGAGTGATACACAAAGAATAGGGCTTGAAGAGGCTAGCACCCCAATTCTGGATGAAGCAGTTAGGACTGCACTCTCATGCCCCACCACTTGGGATCCACATTTGAACAGCCAAGATCTTAACATCAAAAGTTTCTACTGAGACCCAGGTCTGGTGTCCCAGAGAGGAGGACTGACTCCAGAGCCAAAATCACCAACAAGTCCCCACCCCTGCAGCCCACAATAACACTCCTACCCCAGTTCCCTCTGCAACTCAGCAGCCTTCCTCCAGCCCAGCTGCAATTCAGCAACTGATGCTTGCAACTGAGCCTACAAGGGTCAAACATAGAAAATAAACCCAGCACACCACCAACTAGCAAAACAAGACAGGCCTCACGGGAGGGAAGTGAGCACAAGATTCTCTGAATTCTGACAATGTTATTTAATCACCAGGAGACAGTGAAGCCCAACATAAACCAAGTTTGATACATTAAGGATTTTATTCTCCTAATGGATAAAGAATCAAATGTAGCAATAATAAATAAAACTCTTTTTTTTTTTTCATGACACAAGAAAACAGGCGTCATGAAAACCACAGGTAAACCTCAGCCAAAATGGGAAAGGAAAAGACTCATGATACATTGTCACTGGACACACAGATTCTGACAAGATCAACATATGTGATGGGATTGACAAAAGAATCATTGAAAAGTTTGAGAAAGCAGCCGCTGACATAGGAAAGGGTTCCTTCAAATATGCTTGGGTCTTGAATACACTGAAAGTTAAATGTGTGTGTGGTATCACCACTGAGAGCTCCCTGTGGCAATCTGAGGTCAGAAAGTATTATGTGACCATCATTGATGTCCAGGGGCGTGGAGACCATCAAAAACGTGATCGCAGGCACATCTCAGTTTAACTGGACTGTTCTGATTGTTGGTGAACTTGAAACTCTGGTATTTTCAACAAAGGGCAGAGCAATGCACATGCCCTGCTGGCTTACACTCCGGGTGTGAAACAACTCACTGTCTGTGTTAACCAAACAGATTCCACTGAGTTACCCTACAGCCAGAAGAGACACCAGGACATTGTCAAGGATGTCAGCACCTCCATTACGAAAACTGATTGCAACTTTGACACGGCGGTATTTGTGCAAATTCTAGTTGGAATGCTGACAGCATGCTGGAGCCAAAAGCTTATATGCCTTCTTTTTAGGGATGAAAGGACACCTGTAGAGATGTAGTATTACATTTTGCCACCAACTCGTCAAATTTCAAGCCCTCGCACCTGTCCCACCAGGATGTCTCCAAAATTAGTGGTATTGGCACTCTCCTCGCGGGCCAAGTTGAGACTGCTGTTCTTAAACCTGGTCTGGAACACCTTTGTTCCTGTCAGTGTTACAACAAGAGTAAAGTCTACTGAAATGCACCATAAAACCTTGAGTGAAAATCTTCCTGGGGACAAAGTGTGTTTCAATGTCAAGATTGTGTCTGTCAAAGATGTTGATGCTGGCACTGTGGCTGGTGACAGCAAAAATGACCTACCCATGGAAGAGCTGGCTTCATGGCCCAGGTGATCATTCTAAAGCAGCTAGGTCAGATCACTGCTGGTTACTCACCTGTGCTGAAGTGTCACCTACCTCACATTGCTGCACGGAAGGAAAAGATTAACTGCCATTCTGGGAAAAAGCTGGAAGATGACCCTCAATTCTTAAAATCTGATGATGTTGCCATTTTTGATGGTTCCTGGAAATTGTATGTGAGTTGAAAGCTTTTCTGACTATCTTCTCTGGGCTGTTATGTTGTTTATAACATGAGAGACAGTTGCTGTGGGTGTCATCAAAGCAGTGGAAAAGAAGGCAGCTGGAGCTGATAAGGTCACCAAGTCTGCCCAGAAAGGGAAGAGAATTGAATAAATATTATCCCCAATGCCTGCCATCCCAGTCTTTATCAGTGGTGCATGGTCTCCAAGCTGTTTGTTTCAATTGACCACTTAAGTTTAACAGTAAAATACTGGTTAATAGTAACAATGCAGCATAAAGTCTTCAGAACAAAAGGAGAATTGTGGACCATTTGTGTGTGTGTGTGTGTGTGTGTGTGTGTGTGTGACAGTTTTAAGTTATTAGCTTTTTAAATCAGTACTTTTTTAAAATGGAAACAACTTCAACAAAAATTTGTCACAGAATTTTGAAACCTATCACAACAAATTTAACAAAGAAAAAAAATCAAAGAGATACTTCCATCAGGCTATCATCAGACTTATCCAGTGAAATTCTGAAAGTCAAGAGAGTATGTAATTAGATACTCAAAACACTGTAATGTAAAAACTTTCAGCCAAGCATGCTATACCTACAAAAGTCTTTTTCAGATATGAGGGAAAAATAAAGGTGTTCTCCCACAAACAAAAGCTGGAGGAATTTGTAACCATGACAATTCTCTTACAAGACATGTTGAAGATGTTATTCTATTTAAATTTTAAAAAGAGTTCTCAAAAACAAAACAAGGCAATATAGGCAGACAGAACAAGAAAACACAAGACAAAATGACAATAGCAAGCTCCGCGATATCAGTAATCACCTTGAATATAACTAAATTGAATTCAATCATCAAAGATAGAGTGACTAGATAGATTAAGATAAAAAACCCAACTATAAGCTGTTTGCAAGAGACTCATTTAAAAAATAGAGACAGACTTAAAATGAAGGATGGTAAGTGGTATGCCAATTCAAAGGATAATTTTAAAAATCAGACTACTATATTCTTGTGAGATAAAATAGACTTCTAGCCAAAAAAGATAAAAGTAAAGATTATATAATGATTACAGGATCAATCAAATATGAAGATATAAATTTTATGAATAAATATGTACCCAGCATAAAAGTACTCAAATATATCAGACAAATATTAACAGAACTAAAGGGAAATAGTAATAGCAATACAATAATAGTAGGGGACTTTAATACCCCACTCAGAGTAATGGTCAGATCTTCCAGACAGAAATCAAGGAAATAATGACCCTAAATAATAAATTAGGTAAGATGGACTTAATAGCTATAAAGTATTTTATCCTAAAATATAGACTATTTATCTTAATATTTATTCTTTTCAACGGCTCATAAAACATTCTCAAGGGCAGACAAATGTTGGTACACAAAGCAAGTCTCTATAAATTTACAGATTGTATCTGGCATCTTTTCAGATCACAATGGCATAAAACTAGAAATCAAAAAAAAAGTGGGGGGTGAGAAAATGCAAAGGAATGGGGAATAAACAACATACTACAGGACAACCAAATAGGTCAATGTGGAAATCAAAAATGAAATAAAAGTAAATAACTGGATTCAAATGAAAATGAACACATGATTTACCAGGATCTATGGGACAGCAGAAGCAGTATTAAGAAGGAATTGATAGCAATACAATCTTTCATCAGGAAACTAATACAAATAATATACCTAAGCCTACACCTAAAGAAACTATAAAAAGAAAACACAAAACCAAAATTCAGTAGAAGGAAGGAAATTATAAATATTAGAGCAGATATAAGTGGAATGGAGATCACAAAGGCTTCAAAAATCAAAGAAGACAAGAATGGGTTCTTTGAAAAGATAAACAAAATAGAAAAGCCATTAGCCAGACTCACACAAAAAAAGAGAAAGCACAAATACATTTTAAAATCATAAATGAAAGAGGAAAAATTTCAACAGCTACTACAGAAATACAAAGGATCATAAGAAAGGATTATGACCATAGGACAACAAATAAGAAGTGGACAAATTCTTAGAAAAATATGTCGCAAGACTAAATCAGGAAGAAATAGACAACCTGAACAGAACGGATCACAAACATAGAAGTTGAAAGAGTAATCAAAGTCTCCAAAAACCCCCAAAATTATGAGAACAAGAAAGTTTCACTAGTAAATTCTACCAAATGTAATTAACTCCTATCCTTCTCAAATGTTATCCAAAAATTGAAGGCAAATTTGCAAACTATTTTTATGACTCCAAGATAACTCCTATTCTAAAATCAGATGCAGACATCATCAAAAAGGAAAACCAAAGACCAATATCTATGATGAATATTGATGCAAAAATTCTCAGCAAAATACTAGCAAACAGAACTCAACTCATTAAAGAACGTACAATCAAGAGGGATTTATTTCAGGAATGCCAGGATGGTCCAACATATGCAAATCAATATACATGATATGCCCCATCAACAAAAGGACAAATATCAAATGACCATCCTAATTGAAAAAGAAAGAGCATATGATAAGACAGCTACACTTTAATGTTAAAAACCCTCCAAAATAATTTAGAGGCAATGAATATCAACATAAGAAAGGCCATAAGATGTGACAAACCTGCAGTCAACATCATACTCAGTGGGGAAAAAGTAAAAGCATTTATCTAAGATCAAGGAAAAGTAAAGGTGTCCCCTCTCAGTACATTTATACAAGAAAAGGACATGAAATATATCTTAATTAGAAATCAGTGAAACTATCACTATTTGCACTTATGATAATACATAGAGAAAAACAGACTTCATTAAAAGGCAGCTAGAAATGATAAATGAGGAATGCTCTAGTGTAGTAGTGGTTAAGTGTCCTACTTCGGGCTGAGTCTAGTTCACATACATCCCAAGTACCCAGGTTTGTGTTCCAGAACTGGGGGGTTGCAATCAAGATATACAACTAAAATAAAAATAAAATAAAGTGCTTCTTACTCCTCTCTACCTGCAGGTCTGCCTGCCTGCTTGACTTTATTCCTGCTTGTACCTTTCCTTTAAAAAAAATGAATAAAGTGGCAGGCTGTAAAATTAATATTCAAAACTCCATTGTTTTTCTATATACAAACAAAAGAAAGATAACTCAAAAACAATCCTATTTACAACTGCATCAAAATGAAATGTTTTGGGGTAAATTTTATCAAACAAGTAAAAGATCTATAATCTGAAAAACCAAGGCTTTATTAAAAATTAGAAGAAGATACCAAGACATTAAAAGATACTTCAGCTCATAAAATTTCTACATAGTTTAATAGCCATATCACCTAAAGGGAAATGCAGATTTAATGTAATCCCCATCCAAATCTTAGGGACGTTCTTTACAGAAAAAAAAAAAAAAAAAAAGTCCTGAATATTTTTAGAACTATAAAAGATTCTGAATAACATAAATAATCCTGAGGAAAAAAAGAACAAAACTGGAAGTATCACACCCTTAACTTAGAATGATACTACAAAGCAAAAATAATAAAATCAGCATGGTATTGGAATAAAAACAAATAAATCAATGGAAAAGAATTAAGAGCTTAGAAATAAATTTACACATATATTAATAATTGATTGACATAGCAAAAGAGTCAAGAGCATACAATGGTAAAAATAGTCTCTTCAATAAGTGGTGTTGGGAAAACTAAACAGCCACGTGCAAATGTTTGAAGCAAGGTGGCTAGATAATACTATACTGAAAGTTAATTCAAAATTGATTAAAAACTTGGATGCAAGATATGAAATGATAAAATCTGAAGACAACCTAGGCAACTGACTCCTTTACCTTGTCCTAAAAGATGTATTTGGAACTTGACTCCAATGTCAAGGAAAATAAAATCCAAAATAAGCAAACGAGTCTACGTCAAACTATATTCAAAACAAAAAGAAATCTTACAGAATAGGAGGAAATATTTGCACAGCATATATCCAACAAGGTATTAATAATCAAAATGTATAAAGAACTCACCAAATAAACAGGAAAGAAAAAAAATCCAATTAAAAATGGGCAGAAGATGTAAAAAGACATTTATCCAAAGAAAATATATAGTTGGCCAACAGGCACATGAAAAACTGTTCTACCTCTCTTTTTATTAGGGAAATGCAAATCGAAATAGCAATGAAATATTACCTCACACCTGTGAGAATTGCTACTATCCAAAAGACTGGGAACAAGTGCTGGTGAGGATGTGGAAAAAAGGGAGAACTTACACACGGTTGATGAGACTGTAAACTGATATAACCATGTGGAAAACAGTATGCAGATTCCTCAAAGTATGAATGGAAATTCCATGTGGTACCATTATCCCATTTCTGGGTATTTACTCCCAAAATACAACAGCATTAATTTATAGAGATATGTGTACCCCATATTTATGGCAGTGTTATTTACTATATCCAAGAACTGGGAAAAAACCTAACTGCCCACTGACAGATGAGTGAACAAAGATGTGTTATATATACACAATAGAATACACCCAGCTATCAAAAAGGTGAAATCCTGCCATTTGCAGTAACATGGATGGAGCTAGAGGGAATTATGCTTTATGAGATAAGCCAGATACAGACATATGAAATCACTCATATGTAAAAAGTAGACTAAATGAACCAAAAATAATTTTTTGTCTATAAAATCAAATTAATGGTTACAAGAAGGGATGAGGGTAGAGAAGAATGTTCCAGGGTCTCATTTTGACTAAAGCAGGAAAATTGGGTAAAGGAATCAATTATCTGGTAAAGGAAGAACTGAATTCTTGGCAGCATACTTCAGATATTATACAGAGATGTGTATTTACAGTGAGACACACCTTAAACCTAAATAATGTTCAGAAGCAATGTCTCTTTAATGAAATTAACACTAAAACAATAAAAAATAAAATCACAGATAGTGTGTTTAGCATAGTTCTCAGAGGAATTTCCCAAAGACAATTCTGAGTGCCTGCTTTACCATTTCTTAAAAAGAAGTCTTTTAAATTTTTTCCAAAGTTTTGCTTGTATGCCCTTACTCCCTTATGTAATTTCAACAGATTTTTTAAATGTTAGTTTATTTACCTAGTTTCATGATTTTAATGTGAAGAGTTTATTTTAAGGCAGAAAATACTAAATCATCTAAAAAATAATCAAAAGGTGTTCAAGTTCAGAATACTATTATTTGCCTTTTGATTGTGAGGAATTTAGGCTCCATAAACTATGAGAAAACAAATAGCATCAAGTTCCCCCAAATTCAAGCATGCAGGAAGGCTTTGCTGTTATAAAATTGTTAGCTGTTTATGATCCACTATTTAATTTGATGATACGGAATTGCTTTTAATAATGTAGGGTTTTAGTGTTATAAGAGGGAAATGGTGACTAGGAGAGGGAAATAAAATCCCGAAGTAAGCAAGAAAGAGATTATTTGAGATCATAGAAAGGAGAGGCTAGAAAGAGGAAAAATTTTAACATAAAAAAAGGGAGAATCAGAGCATCTCAAGACAGGGGTAGAATGTAAAGGAAAAAAAATGAAAGCAATAAGGTGTCTAAAAATACAAATCATTTTGAAAAGGTACAGATATTAGTTGAGAATATTCCAGGGTCTCATTCTGACTAAAGTCAAGTTATCTGTCACGCATAGAAGGGCCAAAATTAGAGTCAGGGGCCCGATCTAATAGTGATAATTAATTACAGAATACATTTTATAGACTTTCTCAAAAATCATTTTGAATGCATGAAAATATTTAAAGGACTAATTTCAATATGCTTTAAGAAAGTAAAAACATACTATTTGACATTTACAAGGTAGTGGAAAATCCTTCAAACCAAATACAAATAAGAAAAATTACTTCTCTCTAGACAGGTCGGTCTAAAATCTATTTGGCACCATGGGCAAAGACCCACTGGGGGTTTTGCCAAAGTCTCCCTAATTCTTATTTGATAACCTAAATTTAGCTGTTGATTAATGGGAAATGTTTTTATTTTTTCCACATTAGTTTCCTACTAAGTTTAAGTGGGAAAATCAGTATGTATAATGCCTGTTAGGGTAATATTTGTGTGCAACCTAATTAAGCATTGGTCCACATTTGAAGATTCCCTCAAATCATCACTTCAAACATCCCTAAGCAATTAACTTAAAGATCACATTTATGAACATTTTGAAATTCTGACACAAATATGTCGCTATTAGTTCAGGCAGTAGAGGTAGAGGTATAAACTCTAATGAAAAGTTGCTCAGAGTTTGAAGATAGTCCAAAATTAAATATAAACTGTTATAAATGAAATTAATCTATAGGATAGTTCTATAGTGATCTGATGAAGGGACTGATGTAGAGACAACACAGGCATTACTTTAGAATACAAAAAAATGAACTTTAAATAGAAAATTGCAAAAATGGTATAAACATATAAGATATATAAAAGCTTTTTCTAAAATAACAATATGTTCAACTGAAGACTTTGCTAAAAGGGAACTTATAAGTTACACACACTACTATATACTAAAGCATGACCTTTAAAATGTTTGATACTTACATCGGAGTCCCATGTTCATAACAGCAAAGATTAGCTTTATATTTTTCCTACTTAAATATACTGTGTTATTTTGCTGATGATTTTGAAGTTAGAGAACCTCTCTTATGACCAAGTCATCTTCTGTACTACGGCTCTCTACTGATTTTCAAACTTTCAATTTAGCTTTAGAACACTTTTTACCAAATGATGTTATCGATTAAAAAAAAAAAAAAGATTGAAAACAACAGGAGAGTTCAGAGGGACAAGCTACTTGGGTGTCTCAGGCTCTCCATGTCCCAAACGTTCAGGATGAACATTTTGAGGGAACAGCTTGAAACCAGTATTAGATGAGGGCCACAAATTTTCTCTAACTTGATATGCTATCACCATGACACCAATACTTAGTGATTCTTTGTCTCCTTTGTGTAAAATCATGATAGAAGATATTAAGAGGGCAAGATGGTAGGGATTTAAGTAACCAGGACTTTTCATTTGAGCACATTCTCTACATGGAAGGATTTCCCTTCCCCTTTCTTCCACATTTATATCAGCAGGAAGAAAAGTGTGCATTCTAGAGATTTCCTGACATCAACCCTCTTCTATTCACAAAACTCACTCTGCTTCAGACTATCAATAATGTCATTATATATCTTATAGCTGTTTATGTCAATTACTAAAGGACAGTCAGCTTATTCTTTGCCTAAAAAAAAAGTGACAGTGACAGTGACAGAGTAGGTCACTCCAAAAACAGGTGAGTGAGTGTTGACTAAATGAAATACACTGTTAGACTGAATGCAAGCCAACTAATGAATGGGTCCATGAACTCAATGTAAAGAGTCTACTGCTTTAAATGGTTGTTTGAGCTTCTTCCCCTTCCAAATAATACCTGACAAGACAGAGAGAACAGAAAGAAATCTGAAGGGATTACGATTTTGAGAGTAGCAACTTGATAGCGCTAAGCAGTTGTCAGCGGAAAACACTTGCAAGGATCCTGATCAGAAGCACCAATTAGTAGAAAGCCAAGACTTTGGCTTTTGTCGTTTATTCGTTAGTTGGTGTTCTGATAGTGGAGCTATGAAAACCTTATATCCCTGTTTAATGATTAACATTAAGGAAACAACTCTGTAGATTTATAAGTGCTGTTATCTCATTAAAAGCTTAGCATTTTATACACATAATACTTGACCTCCTCCAAACACACATGGACTACAACTTACTCCTACTCTGCTCTCCACTAGTACTCCTATCTGATCCTAACAATTCCCTGTCCTAATCGGCCATGATCTTCCTGCAAGAAATTCTTCGCTGGTCATCACTACCGCACAGGTTCTTCCCTCCAATGTCACAGCCATTCATTCTTCCTTGCCTCGCCTTATACAACACTCTTTGACCCAGCTGACAAGATTAAATGACTTATGGTTGACTTGAGAAATAAAGGATGATTCCTGTGTTTTTGGCTAGAACAGATTGGATGTGTTGCCATTTATTTAAGTGTGGAAGGAATAGGTTACTATTTCTATACTAATATATGACTGGGACAGGTACTTAGCTTCTCTATGTTTTGGATTTCTTAATGGATGATTGCATAAAGAATTTCAAGAGATAATACATGTCGAGCTTAGTAACACAACTTGAACAAAGTCAGTAGTGTTCCGCTCTTAGATTATTAAATGGGAATCTGTTTACCTTTTTGCAATTTAAGTTTTAATTTTTAAATTAGTAGAGTCAAGTTAATTTTGTGTGTACAGGCCTTTTCATTTTAACACATGCATATATACATCACCAGAGTTAGGCCACAAATAGTTCCATCTGCCTAGAAATTCCCTTTTCCTGATCCAATGGTGTCGCATCCCTCTAACTCTAACTCCTGGAAGTCCACTGATACAGTCTTTAGCAGTATAATTTTATGATTGCAAAACTGTCTAAATTGTTCACCTTTACAACATCATATAGAAAGGAAAGCCATTTAAAAAAAACCCAAAAAACCACAGGGTTTATTTATGGTGGCGTATCTCCAGTCTTCCCTCCTGTTTTTTAGTAATAGAAAGGCTCATGTTTTGCTTGAGTACCTTTTGCCAAGGTAGAGGCTACATTCTCTAGATTTATAGTTCAAGTGTGCCAAGAGCTAAATTTTGGCCACGGTAATATAAAATCACATGATACCTTAAAGTTTTCAGTTGTTTCCTCAAAAAAATAAGTACTTTATCCTCCAGTATACATTGTTCTTTTCCTGGCTCATTTGATGATCAGCCAGTTTCAACCATGGTGATGAGGACAACTCTACAGAGAAGGCTGGAGAATTTGGAATCGAAATCTCTGCATTTTTGTGAGGCGGAATTGCAATATCCCTAAAACCTTCTGCTAAAAGGAAGTTTATGCATAAAATAAATAAACCAGGTAGAACAAAGCCTTGCTTGGCCCAAGGACCAGTAGTAGCATATGGGGAAACTTGTTAAAAAAGTAGCCCTGAATGCCTCCTCACACAATCACCAAATTAGAATCTGCAATTTAAAGCAGATCACCTGGTGATTCTTACACACAGTAAAGTTTGAGAAGTAACAAATAAATATATAACCATGACTTTTACTTTGCTTTTATGTGACTAAATTTCTATATTAAACTTTCTTCATAATTTCAAGTCAATTTTATCATTAAAGTAATCCAAATTGGAAAAGAAGAAATAGGACTATCATTTTATATATATATATATATATATATATATATATATATATATATATATAACCCTAAAGATGCCACTATAAAGCTGTTAAAAGCAATATATGAATATATAAAGAGGCAGGATATAAAGTCAATACACAAAAAAACTGTGGCATTTCTATATGCAGACATGAATTAGAGATGAGAGATAAATAAATCAGTTACATTCACAATAGCACCAATAAGGATAAAATATATTCCAACAAAAGTTAATGCACATTTTCCAGGGAAACAGGAAAAGAAATTACTAAGGTTTATATGGAGCCACAAAAGATTTCAAGTAACCAACAATATCCTCAGTAAAAAGAAAAATGGACACATCTTAGTTCCCATTTCAAACTACACTACAGAGCAATTGTCATCAAAGCAGTATGGTTTTGAAACAAAGATAGACACGCAGACCAGTGGAATAAAATGGAAAGCACAAAAATAAAACTACACTTATACAGAAATATAATATATAACAAAGGAGTCAAGAACATTCAATGAAAGAGGGAAAGTCTGTTCAACAAATGATTCTGGGAAAATTGAACAGCTACCAGCAAAAATACAAAAATAAAAATAGATCACTTGTTAGTACCAAACACAAAGATGAACTCAAACTTGGCTGCAAGATCTGAGACAACAACATACACAGAGCAACACAGAGGCCGTAAGTTTCATGACATCAACCTCACGGAGTCTCAGAGAAGCAATACCAATGACAAATGACACTGAAGTAAAACGAAACAAATGGGTCTAAATCAAACTGAAAAGCTTATGCACAGCAAAAGAAGTCACCACTAAAACAAAAAGACCACCCAAAGAATGGTAGAAGATATTTGCTCATAGTACATCAGACAATAGTTATTCTCCAAAATAAATAAGGAGTTCACGCGTCTCAGCAAAAACACAAAACGAAGCAAAACAACAACAAAAATACCCCAACAATCAACCCACTCAACAAATGGGCAGGAAAGCTGTATAGACACCTCTCTGGAGAAGATACCCAGATGTCCTAAAGAAAAATGAAAACAATGCTCTCTGTCACCCATCATGGAAAATGCAAATGAAAAAATCACAATGAAACAAGCGTTGCAGAGACACTGCTGGTGGGAATGTAAATGAGTGCAAACTCTTTGGAAAAGAATATGGAAATTCCTCAAAAAAAATAAAAGGAAGTTCAATCTAGATATATAATCAAAGAATACAAAAACACTAATTATAAAAAAATACGTGTACCCCGATGTTCATGCGATAGCATGCCAGTGGCCAAGACAGGGAAACCACCTAAATGCCCATCGACAGAGGAGGAGGTAAGAAGCTGTGGTCTGTAAACTCAATAGAATTCTATGCAGCTATTGGAAAATATGAAACTGAAAATATGAAAACTTTTTGCAACATAACCTGGATACATCTTGAGGCAGTTAGGCTAAGCAAAATTAACCAGAAAGAAAAAGTGCCAATAGCTCATTTCCCTCATATGAAGAATAAGAGAAACAAGACAAAGGCACTGGAAAAATACCACAAAATTCACAGGAAGCAAGGTGGTGGCTGCTGGAGGAGAGGGAGGAGCAGGGAACTGGGAAGGGAGGAGTAAACGTGGTGCTGGTGCTGGTGCTGGTGTTTCTATTGCACAGAGTCAGGTACACATGCATTATTCTGCAAATCATAGCAATGTAAACAAGAGGAATGATGAAAATTTTATATTACTTTGGTAGATATGTAATTATGATTAACTGTAGATTCAGGAACAGAGAAGATTTCTAAGAGTTTATTCTATATGGAAAGCTCTGTAAAAAAAAAAGACAACTTTCAGGATAAAATTGAACCTTTGCTGGTAAACTTAATGTATTATATACAGATGTTGATTTATGACGCTGCACACTTTAAACCTATAAAACATTATGATCCAATATTCCTTTAATAAAATAAGAGATATCTTGATCTAGTTAATGTTCAAAAATATGATTTCAAAGTTACTGGTTTATTTATCACTGACAACTAATGTGGGATGTTTCTGGTGTGATTTTGCACATGCTTTCACAAACACTGCCATGAGGTGGCCCATCTGTGAACCGAGGGCCGTCTTCGGAGTCCACTTCTGGCACGGTCCTCAGAATCTGCCCTTGGAATTCAACAGTGTCGATGCTGAGTGCGCAGTCATCTGCTTCCATTTGTCCCTGTGGTTAGCATGGATTAATAGGCCGAGGCAGGAGATGGGCAGAGCACAAATTGAAAATAATGGAGCATTTTGCACCAAAGGAGTCAGAGGAAAAGAACTACAATGGCCAGGCAGGGCAACAGGGAGCAGGCTGGAGGCAGTGCGATGTGTCAGCCAGAGACTGCAGCAGCTTAAGGACAGTCAGCGCTGAACATGTAATGAACACAGGGCCCACCTGCTGTCTGTTGCTTTCCTGTCACTCTGAGTCACTTTTCCAGAGCAGTGTGATTAAGGATTCCATGGGAAACTTGTTAGTAAAATCCATTTAGGTGTCACTCATTAACATTTCAGGGGACATGAGGCAAACATTCAATTGCACAGGAAAAATTGCCATTATCATTCAAAATGTGGATTCACTGTAAATAAGAGAAACATCATTGAGAATAATGGTAGAGGTCACCCTGATGTACACTTAAATCTCTTTGGACTCTCATTCAGGAGTCAAAATAGAAACATAACTACGTGTCACTTGTCCACTAAACATGGATTCAGTGCCTATTGGGATAGGTTATGGAGTAGGCATGGATGAGACTCAGGTACCTCTAAATTTCTAACAAAGTGGCTATCACGTAATGCAAGGAAAGTTAAATGGGAAAGGTCAAGTAAAGAAAATGAGTCCCATTTGAAGATATATTGTCTTAGGTAACTGTCATAACAGAAGAACGAAGGTGGGCAGGAATAAGATCTGAAAAAAGAGGCGGGGTCTTAAGGGTGATTGTATTAGTTTGCCAACACTGTCCCCAAGGAGAGTGACTAGCCAACATGAGGATATGGGTAATGTCAGGTGCAGTCTCTTGACTAAGAAATATAGTGAACCAGTCTTTCCATTAGAAACTCTACTCCATGCTTTTCTTTTTTAATTTTATTGAAGGAACATTACATCATAACATTATATAGATATAAGATGGGCATCAGTGTGATCAACATCTGTATGTTCTCTATCCAGTTCACCAACAGTCCAGTTCTTCCTCCACCAGACCACTGACCCCTTGGACTCACTTATCTACATTGCAAACTCTATGGGAGGACAGGTGGCCTCACAGAATAGCTGTAGTACCTACTACTATTTCTTGTAGGGATCCAGAGACTCTTGTTAAATGAAAGAAGTATGTGAATGTGTGCTGAAAAAAAATATGTGCTACAAAAATGAAATTTTAGAAGAAAGAAAAAGAATGGGGAGCACCGGTACATACCACTGGTCTAATTTTGTATGAGAAAAGAAAAGTAAACTTTGGATAAGTCTTTATTCTTCTTCATAGAGAATGTGGGTGAAGGCCTGGATGAGATCTCAGGTCCTTTCCACTCTATGAATTTATAGTCCAACAATTTAGTAAAAGTTGAAAAGTGAAGAACGGCCAGCTGGTCTTCATTTCCACTTAGTCAACTCTAGTGGTGTGATTGCACTGTGCGCATCTGCGGGTCAGCTTGGGGTGAGAGAAACAAGTCTTAAAAGGAAGGAAAGATTTCTGTCAAACTTAAAAAAAAAATGACTGAGATCAAAGAATATTAACATAGAAGGGATCTGTTGATCAAGTATAAAACTATGTAGACAAGCCTTTGTGAGAACAATTAAACTATTTCAAAACTAAAAAATGCTTGTAAAAAGTAATATTTTATCTTTAGATGTGGTTCAGTGTGTACAGACCATACTTAAAGTAGGTTTTAATAAACATTTGGTATTATGGACCCATAATGTGAAGCTGTTTTTTTTTGTTAATTTTGTGCAAATTCACAGCTAATGCCATTAAAACTCTAAATGAGCAGTTCTAGTATACAAATGCCTGCTAAGATTAATACACAAAATCCTGATATCTCTCAGCTGTCTCATTAACATGATAACAGGCCCTAAGGAGTTTCAAATCCCTTAACACACAAAAGACATATTTTCTCCCATTTTTCGTTCATACCACCATAAAAATGGAAATTAAACTACATAAAAAATCTTCCAAAAATATCAAGGGGCCAATCCAAATACATAAAATACTTTTTTTTTTATATTAAACTACAAAAGCCTTGTTGAAGTGCTACTAAGAAACTGACATATACAAAAACCAAGATGGGCTACAATGAGTTTATATTTTATCTCAAACCTCAAACATTTAGGGGTATTGAAGAAATTGAAAAATACTGAATGAGCTAGTATATTAAGCTATTTGTTTTCCATAGAAACCAAACACCATGTGTGGGTTAAAGATGGACTTTCAAAAATCTATCGTGCATCTGTGTTCAAGGGTTTAAGTCAAACCTATAGTGTTATTGTATCAAATCCTTTTGTGGTCTAATAAGGAAGAAAATAAAAACAAATTATCCTCTTTGTTATGGAGGATATGCTTTATAATATTACTGCATGGTGACAACTTCTTGTCCTCCTGTCACTGCCTGTCCTTTAGACCATACTGCAGAAAAGCAATTTTCTGCCTCAAAAGCACTCTATTTTTTTAAAGTTTGTCTCTGGGCAATTTTCAGGTCTACTAGAGCTGCACAACTGTATACAGATGAGAAAGACCCAAAATAGGGCAATTTATTTGATTCCTCCTCTTCAAAACATTTAGCTGAGATTGCATATCCAGCAGAGAAAGTCCAAAAAAGAATATTCAGGAGTGACCCAGAGCGACATATATCCTTTCTGTATATTTACATTAAACAGAATTTCCAAATAACATAGACATCCTAGAGTTGCCTTTTGTTTAATGTAAACCTGTAACACTAAAACTTCCCTAGAATTTTAAAAGTAATTTCCACTTAAAAAATGGGGGAGGGGGAGATAAATTCTTAGAAATAGTTAAATATAGTACCTGGAGTCTTCAGATGAAGAATCGCTTAATTTTAAGTGCTCTGCTCATTTGAATCAGCAGTTTGGTTTTCTGGTTGGGTAAAGGGCACCTTTGATGCAAAAATGTGTTCCCCTAATGTTCAGTAGCTGATAACTTCACACTTCTCAGTGCCTGGCATCACAGCCTCCTGATGTAACTCTGCCCTCACGCAGTAATGGAATGCGCCACAGTGGTCTCACACCCCAATCAGAAAACAAGTTTACTATAGTAGTATCTGCCCAGAGGAGTAATTTTAAACTTGAGGAATTTTAAACTTAATGCCTACAGACACATGTGAAAAGAAAGTCATCTTTTTAAATCCATTAACCCTCTCGGTGCTGAATTGTTAGCCTGTCTTCGTCATTAACTTTTAACATAACTATAAATGCCTGTTTTTATCCAACATGGTCTTGTGGAGTATAAATTGTAAAGTGAGCAAATTAAACATGTTTCTGTTGACCAGCCAGTAAATTCCCTTGCCCGAATTTAGGACTTTTAGTTAGAAAAGAGGCGTGGAGTGAAACATAGTTTATAGAAAAGGAAACTCATTGTTCCTCTTATTTTCTGCCTTTCTTTGTATTGGAGTGTGAGCGTGTATCTGTGCAATTATATGTGTGTATGCGTATGTATACGTGTGCAGCGGTCTGCGTGCTCGTGTGCATATAATGCGTATGTGTGCTCCATCTTCCTTCCTCTTTTTATCTGTCTTATTTTCTCACTTTTTCATTTCCCTGTTTTATGCATGTGGGCTCTTTTGAGTTTCCCTAAAGTTAGTTGTTTTCCGTGCTTTCAGCCTAATGATAACAAGGAATAAAAAAGAAAAAAAAAACAAAACAGAAATACCGTGGAAATTATATACCTGGAACACGGGTATATCCCTAACAATAATTGAGTGGATTTCAAGTTCAATGATTTTATTTTAGCATAACCTAAAAGCCTTGTCAATTTTTTTTAAGTACCAAAAGGTTATCTGATCAGTAGATTCTTGGTCTAATTCTTAGTCACATTTTGGTTCTTCCACTATGTTTTCTTGCACTGCCCCCAATTCTTCTCACAAGATTCCTTTTTCAACTTCATCTAGTTCAACTTGTACCCTTGTCACTGGGGAGAAACTGACCTTTAGTGAAGCCTCTGATGACCTCATTACAACTAAGCCCAAGGGCCAGTCCAATTTTCAAACCTCATCTTCCCTCAACCTCTTCGCTGCATTTGTCACATTCAACCATCTCCTGTTTCTCAAAATACTTTCTGATCTCAGCTCCTGACTTGTACTGAGTAGAGACTGGTTTTCTTCACCATCTGCAATATATTTACTTTAGTCATTCTTCTTAGTGACCCAAGGCAAAAGGAGCATCTACAACTCTCTTTGCATTCCTCAGTATGTCCAGGTACTGAAACCTCAACCTGAAGTCATTCATCATTTACCTCATCTTCACTGGTGACAGGCTGAGATTTGCATATCTAAGTAGACTTAGCAGACATTCTCATTGCCTTTGATCTTTGTCATTTCACATGCCTGCCCAGAGACCTAGACGTAGGCATTACCACTTTGGCAGGATTTCAAGAGCCTAGTCAAAAATCATTTCTTTATAACGTCACAAAGTTCTTTCATTTTAGGCAAATAGTGAATCATCTATGTATATATTTCTGTCTTCCATTTTTACCTTGACACTTTTCCCTTGCTTGGAACAGTTTTCCTCATTCTTCTATTACTTTGTATCCCTCTAACAACTAACTAAGACATTTTTCTTCAAAGTCAGCTTAAGGACAACCAGGATGCTTAGTCTCAATGTAGTTAAAAGTTTTAACTTATGCCATCTAAAAATATTAACTCCAAATTTATACTTATAAAACATTTTCAACAGTCTCTATGTGTATATGTATACAGATGTAGCATATACACACATCTGTATCTATGTATATATGTGTGTATGTATATAGGTCATCTATATCATATATAGGTTTATATACACACACATGTTCTTTCTTTAAGTTTGACATCCTTTTGTATGCTGCCAAATACTTACGTTCACATGGTACCCTATTAATAGCATTGAAAGAACACTAAATAATATATATACTTATATAAATCACTCTCAGCTCACCATGATCATGAGGGAGGAGAGGGTATAAATAATTTGAATCTACATAGATTGAAGGTCTCATGTTAGCTAGTGGGCTTCGATCTGTCTCACCTATATATTCCTTTGAACAGAAGTAGTGGAGTTTTTTTTTTGAAACATGGTAAAAGTCACTGATTTGAGCATTTCTTCTCCCTTCTTTTTTGCCTATTTTTTGAATGGTGGTCAAATGAGCACACGTAGTAGTAGGTTAATAAAGAAGAAAGCAAGGGTCTTGGATAAATAATAACTTGAATAATTGAGAGTTGCTTGGCTCATTAAAATAGAATCATAATATTTGGCCTCAAGCAATGTAGAAGAAAGACAGAGGTAGACAATATTCATTATGATAGTTTCTTTAAGTAAAAAATACCAAAAGAGATCATGAAAACACACTTAAAACTGATTTTACTTCACAATCTCTAATTATGCATGTTGATACTCTCCACTCTGGATCTTCTTAGTAATAGTATTTCACACCGGGATTGGTGACATCAGGCAGGCCTCAGTGGTCATAAAGCAATGACAGCTTAAGGCCCCACCACATGAGGCTGCAGGATTCATTTTCTTTTCTTTAAAAGTCATGCTGTAGTGGTGTCAATCAGACATTATCAGGAGGAAACGGAAGAAAGTCACTGATGCATAAATCTACCAAGCTGGAAATCCTTTCTTTTCAAGGAAAAAAAAAAAGAGCTTTGCCTCATATTTGCATTGCACTGGTAATTTACTTTTGTTGTACAATAAACATTTCATTTTAGCATATGTCTGCTAAATGCACAGGATTTATAAATGCACAGGGAAGTAGTGAGGAAGAGATGACTGAAGTCAAAACTCTTCATAACAGTGGGGTATGAAATGTAATCACCTTGCCTTCCTAGAAAAAAAGAAATTTAGAATTTTCTTTGTTGGTGTGCATAGCTGATGGACACATATTCAAATAATTCTTCACTGAAATTCTTAAAAGATACACAAATATTATGGTATTTTGTGAGGATGTCAGAGAGCTAGTCTATGTAAAACATCCTCTGGTTCAGTTTCTCAGAGCAGAAATTTTTTTTTTTTTTTTATATTTAAAGCACTCATCCAACAGGACATTTGCAGAATGTCAAAATAAATAGTTTTAATTTAGATCTGTCTAGAAGTCACATGACCACTATCAATTGTTGACTAATTCATTCCATTCTCAAATTATATATGATATCAAGCCTTAAATCTGCTACTCTCTGTTCTCCCACTATGGCTTTCTTAATTGTGACAAGTGTCCAGATAATCAGGTGTTACCACCTCTGATCTCTTTCTCACATACAACTCTGACATCTGCCTCGTCCTTTCTTTTCTTTTTTGTTTTTAAATCATTATTAATGAAAGCTCTAGCTTTAGTCAGACTAAGATAATCTTTCTGAAGAAATATTCATGCAGAATTCTATAGTTTAAAGCACATATCTCTCATATGAATACTTAAAGTTTTCTGTATCCTGGTTGAGGCTTGTCTCACACAACTGGTTATAAAAATCTGTTAATCCAAACAATCTGATTCCCAACACTCTTTTCTCCCTGGTTACAAATATCTTCCCACTGAAATGCAGCCTTGCTTCCATCCACCTATCCAAATTCCCCATGTTGTTCAGAGCTCAGTTTATGCTCTTAAATTCATTGAGAAACTATTTCCCAGAAGTCTCAGCCTCGGCCAGCTCCTCTCTTCAGATTGCAGTAGAAGTTCTTCTACTTACTGCTCAATCAGCACTTTACCAGTTATTCATTGTGTTTTTTACTATAAGGTTACATAATTGAAGACCCTAGGGAAAATAAAAATGAGTGGACAAGTTCAAATTTTTCAATAATTTCAAGAAAACAAGAACAGAACAATAAACCAAGCATGGGGTCCTTTTTAATACAGGTCACTTGAGACTATACAAGTGGAATCCCCCTGACGCTGACCCCTGTTGCTACCACATCCCTGTTGTCCTTCGACATTTGAGATACATAATATGTATTAGCTTCCTTATCTGAATGATAAATTATTTGGAGAAAGGTTTTTTGTTTTGCTTTGAATTGCACAAACCATTATATGATAACTGCAAAAACTTGATTACGATATATTTGTATCATGCCTTAGTTATAAATGGTATCATGGCTATTAGAGCAGATCAAGCTGTAAAAAGCTTCCTGTTGAAGAAAATGTTCTTTAACAGAAATTTTCTACCACATTTCTCAAATGAATGATATCACAATTGAGCAATGATTATTACACTTACATTTTTCAAAGTGTGTCGAAATCTTTTCAGATTCATGTCATTTTGTGATTGTTGCATTTTTACTAGTTCTCAACATAATATGATGTGCCATTGAAGGGGACCAATGCTGTACTCTCATCTCAGGTCACCAAGTCACCACTTAACTCACCTGAAACTTTAGCTTTTGGAGAGTGACAGAAAACACAAAGAGAAGAGAAGGTAAGCCGGCAGGTGGGAGAGAAAGGCAAGAGGAACATTCTCAGTGGGCTGATATCTTCTGAAGCTTCCAGGAGACCAGATACGCCATGTTCCCCTTGCCTCTCTCACTTCGAGAACTTTCCCAGTGGAGTAGAGAAGGGACTAAAGTTGCTTTGCAAGGCATAGCAGATGTTCTTTTTGGACACTGTTCAGCTCATGACACAATATGGTATCACTCTTAAAACTCATAAAAAAAAATAAGCAACTAAGAATTTCGCCCAAAGAGATCACTGTTCATCTTCATTCAGTCTTTCAAAGTGCTACACTTCAAGGTGACAGTGTGTGCTTGGATGGCCCATAAATCCATCTCTGGCTTCCCTTAGACACTTAGAGGACGTGTTCAATTTCTTTGCTCCAAGCAGTGCTCTAGACTAACCCTTGTTAAATGTATTACTGTAGATATTTCAGTACCTCCAACAAAAATGTCACCTTTGAAGTTATTTTCCTGCAAAATTCAAACTACATTAATCTTAGTTCCATACGTATTTGAAGTTTGGGCTTCCCCAGGTTGAAACCATTTCTCATGATACTAAAATAAAAATCAAGCTCTATAACTTAGATGTCTCCGTAGCAGTAGGAAACAGACCAAAATAGCCTTAAAAATCTCTTTTAAGTAGAGAAATGGCAATTGTGGAGGGAAATCAAGGGAATATATCTCCCTCCAAATCTGCAGTGATACAGGAGTGTCTAAGCAGAATTCAGGTAATTCATGAGAAAATTTAATCATATCATACTTTCTGTGGATGTTGCTGAATTATCTGCTGATTTTATTTTGCAAGTGCTTTGTAAAAGTTCCTCTTAGGATAATGACTTACAAAATGTTTCACTGTAGAAAAATTTGCATAAAACTCATTTTAGATTTCCTTTGGTAATCAGACACAAGAACCCACATGGTATTGTTTGGATGACAGAGGAGGTACTTTTGTGGTTTGAAAGGCTGCTGTTGAGGAGATTTTTTTCCCCTCTATTTTGTTTCCAGGATGACCTGGAAGTTGTGAAGCTTTATCATGACTTTTTTTTTTTTTAATACTTTCAAGTAGTCTAAAAACTACCTTTTTCTTGAAAAAGCATTTTTATAATGATTTATCAAAAATGAGATACAGTAAAATTTCTACTCTGCATGTTATGAGAAATTGTAGGTAATTATGGGCATTCAAGAGGCAAGCTGCTCTCAGGACATCAGACAATGAAATGCTAGATAGAGTTCTGAAAGTACATGCACATCGTTTATTTTCACTATGAAAACAGAAACAAAGCCATTTCTTATGTACTGGTGGGGTGGGTAAAGCTGACAAGAAAGTGTATGCAGCAATTTAGAAGGTGTTCAGCGTGTTGTAATTCTACTCAGATGCTTTTCTGAATTCAAATCAATATACATATAAAAACTGAAATGAAATCCAAGTCACATATGAGCTTGCCATGAAATACAACATTGAAAACTAAAGGGACAAAAGTTGGAATATAGGAACATGTAAATTGCATCATTCACTGAAGAGTAATAGTCATTAACTATACAAAGAAAAATATCTAATAATGAATATTTTGAGGATAAAGGAAGGGGCAATGGAAACTCAGAATTTATTTACAAACAAAATTGTCTTGCTTACAGCTTAGACAATGGATTCTTCAACAGTTATGTATAACAAAAGCCCATTTACTAATTGTTGCCTTCTGCTTTAACATAGCTCCTTAGCCCTAGAAATGGGGACATTAAAAAAAGTATGTAGATTTCAAAGGAACATCATTATACCAGACAGTTCCACAGATACTCCCATATTGTTTAGTGTCTATAGAACGTCCTGTCTGTTCTTCCACATGTCAGACTGCAATAATTTTCCCTGGATACAGAGGCTAAGTATTATATTGCTTCACTGTTCTTTTCTACCATCATCCTGATGACTATTCTTTCCAATGAATACATATGTGTGCCTGATGTGTGCTTCAACTTTTTCATCAAGTGTGTATTATTCTAAGCCAGCATAATGATCAATTCTGGTTTGAAGCTGGATCTAAAGGCTTAAGGACCCATTCAAAATTCTACCTTGAGCTGCAATTGTGTGATAGAATAATACTAACTAGGCTGGGATACAGTATCTCAGTAACGAATAGGTGCTTTGCCTCACAACAAATCTATAAGGTTTGAATCATTATCTGAGTTTTGCAGTGGAGGAAATTGAGGCCAAGCACTTGGGAAATGGCAAAGTTGCAATTCAAACCCCAGTGTGTTGATTTCAATGAGAAATCATGTTAGAAAGCAGGGCTAGCATATCTTTCCCCACTATATTTGGTATAAACACATGGAATAGTTCGTGAGCTTATACCTCATTTCTAACCATTTGTTCATGAATAAAAGCAGCCCCAAACCAGTTGAAAATTACTTTCAGATAATTTTTAGATTTTTAAAAGCATTGCTCAACTTATGGATGTGTAATACACAAAAATAATTGTTTGCAAGTTTATTTCTAGAATGGGTAGTAGTAGATAAATGCCATGGTCGCTTTAGTGTATGTGTGCGTGTGTGGTGTGTGGTGTGTGTGTGGGTTGGGTGTGTGTAACATTTCACATTCTTTCTACTGTATTTCTGGCCAGGAAAATGAAATTTCCATATCCTGGGCTTTCCATTATAAATCAATATCCCCACATGAGATGCTGAATTTTAAGAACTCAAGGATTTCCATATTGGTCAGATTCATGGTTCATTCAATCTAGTTAAAGAATTATCTCCCTGTTATGTGAAGCCCCACTCTTGACCTGGCAGAGCCTACCTTTCTTTTTCTCTTGGGAAACCTTCCATTTCCTATTCCGTATTTTTTTTTTTTTTTTTGGTAGTTAAAAAAAAAAAAATTGTGTGAGAGAAGATAAATAAAAACACAGAGGAAGGAAAAAGTTTGTAAAGTTTGATGGAAGAGCAATGAAAAAAGATAAGAAAGGAAAGGAATGAAGATATGAGGCAGACAGGTGTGTGAGGGTGGCTCAGATGTGAGGGAAATGACCATATTCAATGGTTTATTTTATTCATTTATTCCAGAAGTAGTTCCTGGTTCTCTTTTCTCTAACTGCTTTCCTTACAGATAAAATGTATTTAAAAACAAAGACAAATGGTCCCTTTCCTAAGCTTTATACAGGGGAAAATATCAATGGGATACTCAGATCTCCATTAATTCTGGGGAATGGTGAAGAGTTGGAGTTCCCATTATTTTCTTTTATAAGCTTAACAATAGCTAAGAAGTCTCACAATGTTTATCAGAAAAACATGCAGTCTTTTGAATGTCAAACACCGCACTGAGTACACCACTCTCTACATTTCTCTGAAGTTTGGTGTTCTTCATTGAAACTGAAGGTGATGCAGAATCTTTTGTGGGGAGATCTGAGTGGAGGGTGATGGTTAAGTAAAATTTATTTATTGGTAAGAATTAAATTCTCAACCATCTCATGATACTTAGCTTCCCCTCTCTTTTCTAAGGGAGTCTAAAGCACTTTCACGGGGAGTCTCTCGTTTATTTTCCTCACTGCCAGATTTTATTTGCTTGAACACATCTGTGACTCTATGCAAGGCAAAAGCTACTTTTTTTTCTGTAACTCTAAAACTCCCCTGACCTTTATCTTACTATGTTTCTTCCTGCTTTTGGGGATGGCCCTGGATCAGTTTCTCTTCTAACTTTGCCCCAAACATAACTTGTAATACTCATTTCCCAGTGTAAAAATCAGCAAGCAAAAAACAACATCTCCCTTTACTTTTTGTCTGACCTCCTATCTACCAATTGCTGAGCATCACCATTAGGGTTCTCCAGAAATGTAATGGGCTCGAAAGTTAAATAGGAGTAAGTGTGTTTTTGGCTGCTATCAAGATTTTAAAGAACCAGGTTGAGGATTAATTGCATTACTATCTGCCCAGCAGTAGAGTTCTAGTCCTTGGAGTCACCTTATCTGAAACAACTGTTGATGGAATATAAGGAATATATTTGTATGATGAGTCATCCATGCAAATGTAAAATTTGACCTCTATATAGTGGTCATACATATGGTCCATTTGCAAAGAAACACAATATGATACTCAAAATGTGGTTCTGAAGCACTTTACCTGCCTTTCTGAACAAGATGATGAAAATAAATCAGTCACAGGGATAACTTCTGAAAATTCTGTCTCCCATTCCATTTGCCTCTGAAATATTCTCAACACCTTATGTACTCAACTCCCAGCAGTAGCCTGATTGCTGCTATCTATCCCTTCCCTCTTTTCCTCTAGATTCTGCAGCCCGAAAGCTCTCCAAAGTGATGCGTAAGAACTTGCTTAGAATGAAGGAGCAGAAAGAAATGAAGAAGCAGACAAATCCTCATAGCAAACAGAAGAGCCAATCTGGGAAAATGTTCTCGTTGACATTCTGGTCCCCTCATACAAATCATTGTTAATTGTACTTGCGGTCAGTAACGTAGAAAGAAATAAAGGCTAGAGAATCCACGATGTACAATGGCTGTGTTGTATCCTGTTATTTGGTGAGTTTTCAATTTTGGTACATGAAACAAAATATCTCGAAATTTTGATATTCAAACAACCGAGGTAATTGCAAGTTGATATTTTCCTCTGATGTGAACAGTTGTGGATATTAAGCAGACCTGTTTTTATTACAGTACTGGGATTATTCAGATGTATTTCTCTATTTTACTATTTTGTCATATAAACTATTGGCGTGTTCCCAAACAGTTTACCTAAAGTACTTTAAATTACTTTAGATAATACCCACTTCGTAGACATGTAAGGAATGCGTGGATCATTTATTCTATACCAAGGATACTAGTATATTCAATTAAGAGAAGATTCAAATGTAAGCATATTGAATCAGCTGAATCACGTTTTTACAATATCTGTCCATAGCCAACAAACTTAGTGATGATTTTGGTGCTCAAGTCACCATTTGACATTATATAAAGAAAAAGATGGCATACTTTCAATATAATACTGAATAATTCTCTTTAGAGGTAAACTTATTGAAGTATATGCAGATGCTGGTATATAATGATATACACCTGAAACAAATAGTGTTACAATGTAGCTTCAATAAAATTGTAAGTAAAATATAAGAATTTTCTTCCACAGCAAACAAAGAAATCGTTTTCTTCTACAAGCACAGAAAACCAAAGAAAGAAATTTACGAAAATATATACTGAGTTTACCACTTTGGTATATGGTTTTTAAAAGATTTGGAATTTTATTTAACTGAATTACTTTAATCCAGTCATCTGCTGGTCACTGACTTGCCATCACGCCTTTGTGAGGAAATGCATATAGAAATGAATGAATCACATGAACTGGGACCTGAGTGACAATTTGACAGGCACACAAATAAATTCCCCAGTGATTCATACTATTGGACTATTAGTATGAAGGTTTAGCAAACACATGCAATCCTGGAAATTCTGAAGAGACAAGAAAAAGCAGTAAGCTTTTCTTAAGCATTAGAGGAAAAAGTATACTAATATGCTTATGTTGTGCGATTACTCATACTTCTCTGATACACTTGAATATTTTCTTAAGCACCATTATCACTCATTTAATTTTACACAGAAATAAATTGCTTAAAAGTGCAGCTCGGCAATTATTTTATTGAGAAATAAATATAAAACAAAAGCAAAATCATGGTATAGAAGTCAAATGTCATGTTAAAGTTTATTTTACTTTCAAGTTTACCTGTAGAGCTTACTCAAATTATAACTATTCAGAAAATGCAACTGATTTGTTCTTGTTTCATATAGAAACACTCAAACTAATTTCCCTAACTGAGTTTGAGAGACTGAAAACCTAACCTAAAAAAAAGAACTGAACTAGGTCACATGGTTTCATGGTGGCAATGGTGGGTGGAAGCAAGTTTACTGGGTACTTTGGAGCCAGGTCTCAATGGCAAGATTGAATTATTGTGTGAATATGTGCAAATACTTCTATAAAATACAACACCCCCCAAAAAAAACCTGATAATGAATGATTGTTTTGGATTGTGTTCCATTTTGGATTATCCTTGGTCCTGCCCCCTCCATGTGTAAAAATGACCGGCGAAGGACAAGATGTGTTAAGAGCTTTGTGCTTTGCTTGGCACCCTATGGAAATTCAATTAATATTAATGGGTGAACGGAATATTTGCTGATGCTATTCTATGGATATTTTGTTAGTGAGGTGGTTACTTGGCATGGTGATTTCCTCTCATACTTTTGATATTTAAATACAGTCTACAACCCAGTTTATGTTTGTAAAGTGAAATGTACGTAAATATGTCCAAATCTGATGAGGTACTGAATTTTTTCCAAGTTTATTTTGCATGCATAGTTTTCCTTCATTGATTCCATTAAAAACAAAACAACAACAACAACAACAACAAAAACTGCAGTTGTAAGCATCACACTATTCTTAAATCTCCATAGCTTAAAAAAAAATATCAAGAAAACTTCCTCTTCTGTGGCAAGCACTTCCCTTGTGGTCACTCACCGATATATGCAAGGCAAAGTCACTTTTAATGCCATAGAAGATGGAAGGAAAAAAAAAGGAGGAGAAAACTGCTTTTGTCTTCACTGATTCTGCCAAAGCTATAGCAGACATTGATGTTACAAGAGGGAAAGGTTGTCACGGTCCCTTATTCCCAGCTCTGCTCTAGAAACGGAAAGAGGGAAATTTCTTTTTCCAACCAGGTCTAGGAAATACAACACAAAATATTAAAATGTGCACATCCTTCAAGAGATCAACACGATTGTTAACATTTGCTTTGAAACGACTTTCTGAGACGTACTTAAAATATCAAGATTCAAAAGGAGCTTTAGAAACTGAACACACCTCTATAAAATTAATTAATCACTTTGAGGATTTAGCAGGAGGAAATAGCCATAAACATCTTATCCACTCAGCTGGTGGTAGAAGGTAGACTGAATGACAATTTTGTTTAAAAGTGGAGAAAGATGGGAAGAAAATGAGATTTGGAATTAAGATACATATATGTTTGGAGCAAGCAGAAAGAACATTTTATGTCTACATGTGGTCTACAGAGAAGGAGAAGAAGGAAAAGGTGAAAGATTAATGAGGAGGATTTTTTTTTTTTGCATTTTCTATCATCTATGTGAATTATTACCTAGATGCCTGATATGTCCTAAAAGAAAAACTGTGATGAATAAATAAACAGCTCTCGAAATCTTCAATAGGGTGCTTTACCTTGCAGGGAATATTATCATTGGCTTTTGATACAATTTCTGCTGCAGGGAAAGACTTTCAAAGCTCAGAATGCTCAAGCATTGCCAGGCGCTCAAAAACCCCCTGCCGAGTGCGTCAAACTAAGAAATCTCTCTGAACTTGTCGAATTAAAAGTCATCTCTCTCTCTGCAACCCCTGCATGAGCTGGGAAGCTCTGTCCTCATTCTTAGGCCCCTCCATGATAAACAAATGGAGCCTCGAGCATCTTTATTCTTTACAGCCATGCAATTAAAATTCTTGAAAAAAATGTAATTGAAGGCAATGAATTTCAAAAGGAACTTCTAGTTAACAATGAGAGGAAACAGTTTGAGTGGACCGCATTCAATTGTGTTTCAAAGGTAAAAAGGGAAACAGCTTGTTAAGAAGCAGAGAAGTGTCCTTTTTAATTTTATTATTTTGATTGTACATCAAGAGGTTGTTCTACACTTAAACATCTCAGCAGGATTTATGGTTTCTGGAATGTCATAAGACTTAATTACTCAGCCTGCAAAAAGGAGTACACTATTAAAATATGAACAAAGCCAGTTGAGATCCCTGGTTGCTGCAAATCATTATTTATCTATCCCCCACACAAATTAAGGAAGTTTAATTTGTGTTGGCATTTTTAGACACCACACTGCACATACTCTTTTTGTCCTCCCTATGATATGTTCATAACACTGACACCATTGTAACAATTCGATAATTCCCAGAGTATTGAATTGCTAGGTCCTTATTACGCTAAACAAATACTACAGTAACAAACAGTGCCAAAGTCCTTTGTTCATTAGCAAAAAATGAAAAAAGCATTTTAAAGGCCTTTAGAAAAACAGAATGGGAATGAATTGGAAGTTTCAAGTGTCCAAGATAAAAAGTATTATTTTTAAAAAGGTAAAGAGTGTTACATGCAATCTTTGGGGAAGAGTTTCTAAAGATCATGTGCTCCTCAGTTCATATCTTTATAAGAGTGTACTTATATGGATGTTATTAATTGCTCTCTAGAGCCTGAAATATAGTCTTTGATGGCGGCTTTGACAAGAGTAGATGTTGCATCTTTCGTTGTTACTCTGGAAGTAAGGATTAAAGTTGTGATTGCAGGACTGTGTCTGCAGGTGTGGGTGTGTAAAAATTTTTTGACGCATACTTTGTTTATATGAACGATCCTGCCTCCCAACTAATCATTATTAGTCAAGGCCAAGGGACTGTCATTGTGTTAAGCCTGAGTATTCTGTAATATGTTTGTACCAAGAACAGAAATAACATACTACAGTGCTTAAGCTCATTTTGGGGCACAATTTTATTTTAGGGACTTTGAATGTTAGGTGATGTTTAAAGTAAATATGTAAAAGCAGAGAGGGTGGAGACCAAGAAGAGATGTTATAAAGAGAGGTTAAAAAAAAAAAGTGGAAAATCAACATGGGGTCCCTAAAGTCACAGTAAATTTGTAAGCAAGAGATACCAGTAGTATGATACTTCATGCGAATGAAACTAAGAAAAAAAGTGGTTGAAAATATTGATTAGCAGCATATTGCTTAAAAAGAAACCAACATTAGAGATAGGACGTTAAAGAAAAAATGTTAAAAAATGTAGACAGACAAGTATACTCATTGACGATATTTTCTAGTAAAGGAAAAACATGTACATACTTAACAGAAAGGACAATGGGATTCAAGGGGAAGGTTTTGTTTTTCTTTGGAAACATATTCAAAAGTGAAGGAGTTAAATGAGGTCAAAGATCCTGGAGGAAAGTGAGTGATACTGAAGGTCCTGAAAGGAATGGATCACTGGAAGGGCCCAGGGAGGAGAGGCACCCAAATTCAGTCTCATAAAGAGCGAAAAGCACTATTTTTTGTTGTTGTTTCTATGAGAACAGTACCTAAAACCAAAGAGAAAGCATTGAATTCAGTACTTTGAGCAGGGTTTTGACTAAAATGTTCCCTAAATGTGTATGTAAACGAAATCACTTTTGACCATTCAGAGGATATATATTTTAATCAAGCTTTAAATACAATGAATTGATGAATTAGACCAAACTAAGTATTAGAACCAGGAAAGCCATTTTCCTAACATCAATAATTATAAATATGACCACATCATTCAGGGTCAGTGATTGATAATGACTGAAATATTCCAAAATTAGTATTTAAATTAATTGAAAATCTTTCTTGAGTTAGTCATTGGTGTATTCCTGTCTTCATTTACTTGATCTTAGTTTTTATGATATGTATTTTGCGTTTCCTTTTCATTGTAAAGAATCCAGATACGTTAAAGTTACAACAAACTTGTTTTTCTGCTTGAAAAATATCAAATAAGAAACATAGTATCTAGATATCTATTTAAAGTAAAACCATAATCTATTTAGAAGTCCTGGCTGATACATCATACATCTTAACCCATTTCAGAAGACTTCCCCAGCAGCTCTTCTCTAGATATGTGTGTTCTTCAATCAGAACAAAGAAGGATCTCATTTTCTGATATTGGAGTAAAATGTAAGTGCAGCCCTCTAGGTTAAATTATGTGAAAATCCTTTCTTTGAAAAGAGGATTCAGGGAGAAGCAAACAGAATTGAAATTGACTTGGATATCTGAGCCAAAGCTACAATACCCAGTGGATCATAAACAATTACCTCACTTGATTTTATTTACCCTCCCCTCCCCGCTCCATTTCATTTTTATTGTCTGTTTCGGGAACAAGTTGGATTAGAATAAGTAGCCATTACAGTAGGCTTTGCATGAATCAAAAATCAGAAATTTGCCATAATAATGATGATCACACAGAATCAGTAGTCTGTTGTAGATTAAAATTCCTCAAATTATGTGCTTCAGTCACATGATGACATTTGGAATTGCTTTTGATCTAAATGTATGATATTTGTCAAGGTATATATATATGTATGTTGGGTGTGGAGTTGATAGTTGTTTAAGCAAAACTGCAACTTTTATACTGTGGCAATAAGAAGTAGGGTTTTTGACAGTTTGAGCCTCTCCAGATGGAACTGCTATTATTTAACTTTCATTGCAACAAAATAGATGGACAGACTCCAGTGGAGTAGTGGTTAAACCCGCTGCATCTGGCTGAGCACAGGCCTCATACATTCCAAGGACCCAGGTTCACATCCCAGGACTGGGGGTGGGAACAACTAAATAAAAATAAATAAGAGTGTTTTTCCTTTTCTCACTTCCTGACCGCCTGTCCCTGCTGGCTTTCATAATATGCTATAGCAACCATACTATACTAAATGCTTTGCTAAGCATTGGGAAGTACAAAAAATGATTTCTCTTTTTAAACACATTTAGCCTTAGAACTATCTCTATTTCAATATTTAATTTGGAATTGTGTGGTAGACATGTATTATGTTTAGATAGTTATCCTTTTAATTATTTTACATGTTTGAGAAGATTTCTACTTTGCAGCTGAAAACACTATTGCAGCTGAAAACAGTACATGTCCATGGTGGTCACAGGGGTGCCCTGCTCAGATCTCCATTTAAGAGCTATCCAACTGCGGGGGCCATAGGACAGTGAGACTGCTGCAACAGAGATTCCTCCAGTGTTTGCTCTCAGACCATGTTGTCCCTGGACTGCTCAGAGTTGAAGCCTGACCACAGTGAAGTAGAAGAGTCTGCCTCTTTCTACCCACCGAAGGATGCTACAGAGGGGCACCCTAAGTCCTGTGGCTCTCAACCATCCTGGCTGGAATTGCTTCAGCATTCAACTATAACTGAGCCTTGTCCAACTCAGTCCACCTTTCTCTACCTTCTCCTTTCCTTTCAGAGGTGTTAGATATGCATTGTGCTTTGAATGTTCTCTCTCCTCATCCCTGCCTTCTCTCCCTTTTATTCTTCACAGGTGTTTTCCTCAGTGAATCTCTGCACATGTAATTCCATTCTGTTCTCTGTTTCCCAAAAGTCTCAAACAGATACAATGCCAGTCCTTAAATTTGCACTTGAATATAGGATATTTCTTCCTGCGGAGAGGGTCCTTGCATTTCAGTAGGGAGGGCCACCCTAAGGTGTACACAAACAGAATATACGACCATGATGCTCCTTCTCTGATGAGATACTCTGAAGAGCCAAAGTCAATAAATCTGTTTCAAATGCAAATAGCTGGTTGTAATCCAGGCAAATTGCAGAGCCAAAATTAAATGCCATTGCAGGTTCTGGAAAGTTTCCTTGACTGAAATAACCCTTCTTTTTTCAGAAAGCCAGTGAGAAGTGTAAAAATTACTGGTGCTATCAATCAAGGAATAACAAGTCACCACTCACATAACTTTCGTTTGTCCTTCATGTTAATGTGTAGTTAAAACTATTCTGTCAGATCACTCAATTGTTCAGAACCTACTGGGTTCTCTGTGAGAAGGTAGAACTTGTCATGCTGAAAGATCATTTTATTCCTCAGTTTGACTACATATTGGTGTTTGCTCAAATATTTATCTTTGTAGACAGGGTCATGATAATAAATCATGAAGTATTTAGAAACACAATAACCATACTACAGATATCCCCTTACTTAGGCTGAGTTTAGGACCCAATAAATCTATTGTAAGTTGAATATATCATTAAATTGAAAATGCACTGAACACACCCAACCTACCAGACATCACAATTCAGCCTACCTTAGCTTAAATGTGCTCCAGGCTCTTATGTTAACCTACACATGGGAATAATCATCTAAAAGAAGGAATGTTTTATAATATGTGCTAATATTACATGTAATTTAATGAATACTGCACTGAAAGTGAAATACAGAATAGTTGTTTGGGTTCTCATTAACATACACAGCTGAAAGCACACTGGGTCTCAAGGATATCTGAAACACTGAAATAAAATTAGTTGCTAGATGACAGGGATGCTACCATGGCAGAGTCATCAATTTCCCTGTCTACTTAGGAGGCTCAGGAATAATTGGTAGAAGGTTGTTAACCCTCAAAACCATATGACTGACTAGGAGCTTGAACTCAGCATCACCAGAGAGTATTACACAGTATTTCACAGACCCAGGAAAAGATCAAAATTTGAAGTACAGTTTCTATTGAACGTCTTTCACTTTCACACCATTATAAAGATGAAAAATCATAACTTGAATCATCATAAGTTCAGAACCACCTGTAATCAACTAGTTCAGCAGATCAACCCCATTCAAAAACCTCAGCGATGCCACCTGAGCAATGGAAAGTTTAAATGATACTCATCAATACCGAAAATTCCTTAGACAGTTTTAAACAGAGACTTCCATTAGTAGGCCCATATATGCACATGCGGACATCTTGCAGCAGCATATCATATAAAAACCAATATAACAGGTAATAGTCCTCAAAGTGCCCCAGTAGATAAGGGAGAATGAGTGTAACCATGGGGTCTGGAATAGGAACACATTTAGTGTCTGATAAAATATGTATGTTTGGTTAGCATCAGTATCCTAAAGAATGGTAAATTAAGAGCACCAAAACAGACAGTTCCTCCCCTCATTACCCCATAAACATTCACTAAAGAGTTTGTGTAAACATATGGGTCAGAGTTCAAGGTCCCCTCTACCAAACTGCAATCATCTCTTGGGTAGTGGCACCACAAGACTAAAGTAGTCCTCAGAATGGCTCAAAGTCCTGCACTCAGAGGTCAATTTCCTAATTGCAGAACTTTACATCCTGTTCTTTGTTGTTCTCCCACTAAATGGCTTGAGTGTTAAGGTTCCCACATGACTCTATTAACCATTTCCTCTTAAATGAGATCAACCTTTCCATGGCTCTCCATTCAGAGTTTCATGACAGTTGCATAATATTTTACCAGAGACAGTAAGACTAGTCATATGTAGTTGCCCAGTACTGCGTCCTAAATACAGCAATAAGCTTTGTAAATTAGATTTCGCTGTCCACTGCGGTTCTCACACTTCTCTCACTGACTTACTGGTTTTGGTTTATAGGTCTCTTAAGTTGCATTTCTAAATACTCTTCTGAGACTGGCTTCTCTGAAATTTAGATGAAGGATATCTCAATGATCTTCAGCATCTCAAGAAGCTACCAGCAGGTCAATGCAAATGCCAGACCAATGTGGACTCTGAGACTATTTCAAATGGCTTTTTGTTCCATATTACATCTTAGGGAGTAGAATATGAAGGCGCCTTGGGAAATTGCCTTCTTGTAGCTTTCTGGGAATGAAGGTATGGGGATGTTTTTCTATGATTTATCTGCTCTGAAAGTCAATTAGTTAGCCATTAGCTTTGGAATCATCTTTGAAGATCTTGAGACCCATGGCCTTCACATAGTTGTGAGTACCATTGAAGTCTAAGAATCTATCATATTTGATGTTCAATTTAATGGAAAAAAAAAAAGCTTGCTCAAGTAACTTGGATTCCTTGGTTCCATAGTGCCTGTACAAATGGGTGAGAATACTGAATGAAAGAGTGGATACTTTGGATCAATGCTGTGAAAGATGTCAGTACATCTACTGTACTCTTGGAAAACAGTCATGTTCTGCTGGAATACTGTCAGATTCATGTCATCCATATCATATGGTTGATGGGATAACTAAATGAGTTATCATAAATAATAAACTTACAATAATACATACCCTGCAATCAGTACTTAGCAATTGGCAGTGTTTACCTTAATAAAGCTTTTGCCAAATTAATGCCAGGGATAATCAATGGTATACCAAGAAAGCAAAAGGATGGTATGGTTCTAAGCTAAGCAATTAGGTCATTGGGGAGAGAAAGACAAAAACTCAGAAACAATGCATTTAGAATCAGTAACAGAGGAAAACAGACAGTGAAAGGAAGCCTAGGAGATAGAAATTAGACTGTGTTAGGGTTTCTCTGCTTTCCATGTGGTTGATGGGGAAGAGAAGTAAGTTAGCAGCTGACTGGTTTGGATCTAGGGTAATTCATAGAAAAGTGTCTCCAAGGACACATGCAGGTCAAATCAACTCCATAAGGTAAGGGCAAAACTGCAGGCACTTTAGGGCAATTGTGGTTCATATTGTTAAATAACTGTAAATTGTGGGGAAAGGTAATGGGGTTTGAATCAAGTGTCAGGCCAATGACTGGTGATAAGGGAAAGGGTCAAGGTGAATAGGGATGGCAGTGTAACAGGGACTTGCAGTTTATTAGAATAGCAGGAAAATAAGTGGCATGCAAGGCAGAATCCTGCCTTATACCTGAAACTTTCATTTCTCCATGTTTTGTAAGGGTAATGAGGATTTTCTGTGTTTCATTGAGATCCTCTCTAATAAAAATTGGTTAAAAGAGACAGTTGAATTTTTTAATAGCACAAATCCAAATATCTTCTAATTGCATGTATACATATATGTAAATATGGGGATACCATGTTTTTATTTTAATTTCTAAATTCTGGTGATTATAGAACCTGGAAGGAAACATGATAGAAGTATATGTATCATAAAAGATAGTGTAGTAATAATATATACAGAGCAAATAAGCATGGGTTTGAATCCTATGATTTACTTACAGAAAGAGCCTAAATAAGCTCCTATAACTTTTATAGAATCTCTTCATTTGTAATGCAGAGGTAATAATTCTTACTTCATGATTCATTGAAAAGAAAAAGGTACATTTATTACTCATTACAGTGTAACACTGTGGAGAATTTTCTTCTTCATCTTATCTTAAGGATAATATTTATAATCAATGAAATTATGCCCAAATGAAGGAATGGGTGTGTCTTGATGGAGCAGCAGTTGGGTCAGTCGTCTTTGAAGGAGCAAGCCACATACCCCCAGGTTTGATTTCTGGGTCCTGTGGTGGGGGAGGGGAAACAACCAGTGTGAACTAACTAAATAAAAAATAACTATATAAATACACTGCTTCTTCCTCCTCTCTCTTCCTGCCTGCCTACCTACTTGCCTTCATTGCTGCCTGCACCTCTCCTTTTTTTAAAAAAAAAAAAATGGAGTGCTCACTCTAGAATCTTGTCAGTCTTCCTATAGCATATTTGCATTCATCAGATGGTGGAAATAATATTACTCTTAAGGAATTTCTACTAGTCCATGGATTAACAAACTATAGCCATTGGGCCAAATTCAACCAACCACCCACCTTGTAAATAAAGTTTTATTGGACCATCAATACACATATTTGCTAACATGTAATCTATAACTGTGTTTGCACTATAACACCAGTAAGTGATTTTGAAAAAGACAGTATTGGCCAGTAAAGCCAAAAAGTATTTAACAATATGACTACTTACAAAAGAGCTTGCTAAGTCCCTCGTTTAGACAGTCTTAGATTTGAAAGAAAATCCACTAGTTTATAAAAACGTATAATGTAAACTATATGGCATAAATTCATGTATGTAATCTAAGTAACATTAGAAGGATAAACTATAAATGAAAATTGTAAGCATTCTATGAAAACATGATGTATCAATAAATATTATAATGCCTTTCAAATATCAGCTTCAACATAAATACAAAATTTAGAGGTAGGCCATTCTATTTGACTTTCCCACATATTCCAATAACTTTATATTTCAATATAAAAGAATACTACTAGAAAATTATATCTCAGAGGCAGTAGGTTTCTTCAAGGGTACATTATCCATTAAATGACATTTCTTTATAAAGCTGCTATAGAAGTAGCAGATGCAACTGCATTAATATGTTCTCCAGCAGCACATAGTGGGAGAACAGGATCAATGTTCCTGATCAGTAGTAGCAGTCACAGTTTCAACAACAGTAGTCGTGAACAATAGCCGCATTAGCCATGGCAGTCTGGAGAACGAGGGCAGCTGTTTTCTGTGATTACTTATCTCTAGTTAACACCATCATCCCTCCTCTCCTCCTCTAGCTCTTCTGACACTTTTGCAACAAACCCCTGTATTAAATACCTCTCTGCATGAAATACATTGAGTTTATTTGTTTTCCTGGCTAAATCTCAACTGCCACAGGGTTTCCCATCAACAGTTAGATACATTTACTTTATGTTGTGAAAGGAAAAAATCATGTACATTATGGCATTCCTATGTCCACATAGGATGGTGCTGGGAGAGGCACTGGGATCAAGAAAAATACTTTCATAAACAAAATCAAAGATGAAGGGTGTAATGTAAAAAACCTGTCACCATATTACTGGCTGGTCTGGGAAGACATCTCATTTTGAGACTCATAATTGGCTTTCTCTGTTGGTAGCTTAAGGTATTAATTGATAGTGGCTTTTGTATTAGCCTTGATGATAGGCTGCTATCCTCTAACATTTGCTTATCATATCCTCTGGGTCGAGCTCCACAGATTCTGAGTTGAATAGTGTTCAACTAATAATTCTCCTAAAATTCATATCGACCTAGAACTTGTGAATGTGACTTCATTTGGAATAAACATCTTTGCAGATGTAATCACTTTAAGACAAGATTATACTGAATTAGAATAGACCTGAAATATAATAACTAGTGCCATTTTATAAAGAGGGAAAATTGGACACAGTAAAATGCGAACGTTATGTGACAGCAGAGATAGAGATCAAAGTGATGTATTTATATAACAGGAATGCCAAGGACTATCAACAACCAGCAGAAGCTATAAAGAGACAAGGAACGATTCATTAGTCTTAAGAGGGAGGTTGGTCCTTTCAACACATTGAACTTAGTTTTGTAAGCTCCAGAATTGTGAGATAATAAATGTATGTTACTCAAAAATCAATCAGTTTGTTTGATTTCTTATAGAAGCCACAGGAAATTTACATATCCTCTTTGTTTGAAATTTCTGGATATTTTTGTCTTTTCAAGTGAGATATTGTCTCAGTTAATTCAGGCTGCTAAAACAAAATCCCCACTGACTTGATGACTTGAACAATAAAGACTTATTGCAGTTCTGGAAGTCCAAGATCAAGACATGGGCCAGGTTTAGATTTGGTGTTGGAAGGGCCTGTCTCCTGTTTCACAACAGGATGCATTCTCTCTGCATCCCACAAGGAGGAAGGGATACGAGAGCTCTCTGGGGTCTCTTTTCTAAGGGCATTAATCGTATTCATTGGCAGTAAAGCCTCAGGTCCTTAATACCTCCCCAGGTATTTACCTCGATTATCGAAACACTGGGCATTACAATTTCAACATGTGAATTTGGGGGTGGAGGACTTTCAGTGTGTAGTAGATACTAATTAATACAGGTTTATACTTTTCAAGTAGGCTATAACAGTGATAAAATTTTTACAATAAAACTATCGCATCGGCAGGCTAACAGCTACTAAATTTTCTACGTACTATTTCATATTTTCTATGTTTGTTGTGGTGAAGGTCATGGCCTCTGTATCCAAGATGCTTTGGCTTAAATCTAGGCCCTCATCTTGACAACTGAATATTCTCTTTGTCATCATCTGTTTTCTTATCTATATAATGGGAAAAATCAAAGTTCTTTATCACAGAGTTTTTTGTAAAGGTTAAATCAGTTAAAAACCATGATGTATTGACTGGCACTGCTGGTTTTTCTTTAAATTCTGTTTCTTTATAATTATAATACATACCATTGAATATGGTATGTATGAATTTGGATCTAATTAACATATATACCATAATATACATCAATTTAACATAATTAGCAATATACTAAGTATCTTTATACATTTTTACAGCAAGCTTACCAAAAGAAGACCAACCACACAACATCATTCTGAAATGATAAGGCCTGAATAAGATTATTTTGAAAAATATTTATAATCACGCTACTTTTAAAGTTCAATGAAACAAAGTTCTTTGTGATACTTTGTTTTCTTCTATCAGCTCTTCATTCAAAGTTATTAAACATGGCACAAGGACTTTATACGCAGCCTGCATTTTATTAAATCTGTTCACATTTCAACTGAAATGAGAAAAAAAATCTGTTCCACTATTAAAAATGCTAAAATGTCTTATTTTTAAAATTGCAATTATCTTCCATATAGTTTATAATAATCAAGTCCAAATATTTTTGGTAAAAAACAAATAAAAGCAACTCATTTAGGTTTTAAACCATTAGTAGCAACCTCTTGTCCCTTTATTCATGTTAGATTTGTGAAGTGTTCAGCTAAAAAGGGAAAACACAAACGCCAAACAGACAAGCTCCACTTTCCAAAGGCTCAGATGAGAGAGTGTGAATGAATAGATGGCCGAAACCTCAGGTATCCATGGAAGACCTGAGCAAACTAGTAGTTCAGTGATCATTTTGACAGCCCTGAATAAACTGCCTGGAATCCTTTGTTATCCATGAATGAGAAAGGCAACTTTTCTCCCTTTTTTTTATTTTCGTGACTGCATTCATACTGCAGTTTCCAAGGTTAGAGTTCAACTCAACCGGCCAGAAGGTGAATGTCTGTTTTGACAAAGATCTGAAATTTGTTCTACATGAACTTATCTCTGTTTTGATGAGTTGATCAAGAGCATATATGAAAACAGAAATGACTTCCTTGCTGAGTTCAATGTTACATCCCCCTTAGCCTTTAGAAAACACACCCTGTGCTCACATGCCATTAGCATTGCAACCGGTGCTTGTACATGTTACTGGCCACTAAGGAGAATCTTGCTTAGAACAGCTGACACCAGATCTCTGTGTCAATCAAGGTTATTAAAACACTGTGAGGCCACAGTCTTCTGTCCTGATGGGTGCTTTGCATGGTAAACTAGTCAATGTGGCTAGAGCCACACTAAAAATCATGACTAGAGAATTACTCTGATTCCAATAAAGAAAAATAGTCCAGCTATTCATGTGCCTTGCTTTCTTGTGATTAAATCCTTTTTCTTTGCTACAAGGCCTAATTTTTCCTTGGTATCTATGTCTTCAATCTAAAGATAATCATTATTTTAGTGATAATACCCTTAGAATGCTGGGAGTGCTAGAAATTATAGCAGAGCTGGAACAGCAACTTCTGAATGCTTAGCACAAGCCTGGAGAGTTGGGACACATCTTTTCCCCTGTCTAGATCTTATTTGTTACATGTTCCAGGTATAATGCATCTGAGATTCTTCTTCATCTAGAACACCTGTAACCATTTCATTCAGCAATTTTTCACCATTTTTTTCATTCATTTTCACATATTAAGGTGGCCATAAAGGCTAAATATATTACTAAATGAGGAACTAATGGGATAAAGACTCCAAAAAGCAGGTAGATTGCATTTAAAGCAAGTTTTTGACATACTTAAAAAAGGCTAAGCTTTAAAGACCAGTCAACAAGATCACGACTGATCTTACAAAGTGAAAAATGAGACATACCAAGGGCAAATCTGAAAAAAGATTTAAGAAAATCATACCTCAGGAAACAGAGAAGAATAAACTTAAATGGATAGTTAAAAGAATGAGTGTACAAATTTAAAGAGGTGGTGATAGAATTTAAAAAGACAATTCAATGAACAATAGAAATTATACCCTCCCACCCCCATCTCTTATACATGGTTCCAGTTACCTGTGGTCAACCCCGGTCTGAAAATATTATGTAAAATAATCTGTTTTGAGAGAGACCACATTCACATTACTTTTTTCCCAGTATATTGCTATAATTTTTCTATAAATATTATTAGCTGTTGTTGCTAATCTCTTGCTATGCCTAATCTATAAAATAAACTTTATTGTAAGTGAGTATGTTTAGAAAAAAATCTCAGAAGAATAGGGTTTGACAGTACCCTCAATTTCAGGTATCCACTGGGGGTCTTAGAATGTATTCCCTACTGATGAGAGCTACACGCACACACACACACACACACACACACACACACACACACACATCTTCATACTTGGAAAAGTTAATGGAATGCAGTCACCAGGGATAAGGGAAGCTGAGGTGCTCAATTTCAATTTGTTCCTAAAAATAAATTAAAGATAAAAGTCAGGTAAAAGGTGCAAATATTCAGATTTTCCATATTTAAAATGCTCCTGAGAAAGTTCCTATTTTTTCAGATGCATGGTTCTTTAAAGGAAAGGTGCATACAGGAATGAAGGCAAATACGCAGGCAGGAAGAGAGAAGTATTTAGTTGTTACATCGGTTGTTCCTCCCGGTCCCAGGTCTTGAACCTGTGGGATGTATTTGGGGTGCTCCCAGGTGTACTAGACCTCTAGGTCATCAGGGTGCACCCAAATGCATACTTTATTTTTAAGAGGAAAGAAGGCAAGCAAGCAGGAGAATGGGAGAGGAGGAAGAAACATTTTTATATTATTTGTTCATTTCTACTTCCCTCTTGCCCCAGGTCTTGAACCTGTGTCTCTGGGTTTTATATGGTCTATGCCCCAGACTCTGACTTAATGCCTCAGCCACCAGAGTGCACCAAGTCAAATGCAATTTTACGTATTATATTTTGTTCTCTAGCCTTTTCGATGGAGAGTCCCAGCAGTATAGAACACTTGGCTATCACAGAACAGTTCTTAAATGTGACTCTACCTTCCATGGTACTTTTGTATTTCTGCTTCACCTGATATGAAACATGGCTTATTACATAACTCAGTGAATGATAGTCCAATCTCAAGAAACTAGTCAGAGAATCTGATGCCTAACTGTGGTTCCTGATAAGGCAAAAGGAATGACATTTGGAAAACAAGATGGTGCAACTCATTATGTCTTTCTTTGATGAAAGGCCTTGGGGAAGGAAGTTTGCAGATTTGGTAGCAGATACTTTGTTTTGTCAGAAAATAGCTATAACTATAGGAAACCAAGCTCTTGATGATCCTGAGGAGGCTTGAAAGGGAAATTCAAATTCATATGGAATTTAAAATAATGCCCAAATGATGTTTCTGAAGGGAGGAGAAAGTCTGAGGTAGATTGAGGTATGATTCTGGAGATATCAATGACTTCTTTCCTGGACTCTATTATTGATTTGTCATTTGCGGCTGTAAAAAATAAAGCCAATTTCATACACATACAAACACACTTCTCTGCAATTATAAAATGAGAACAATAACAAGTATGTCCTATTTATTATGTAAATGGTGATCGAAGAAAATAACTGGAGGTTTCCTTCCAAAAAGATCAACTGTAAACTTAAGGCTTTAAAAAGTATATTATTAATCATTCGCTGTAAACCTAAAAGAGTATCAACTGGAGTTACAGAGGAATTTCAACCTGTGTTCTCTGTGTGGTGAGCAGTCTTTCTAAGGTTAGGATTTCCAGCAAGCAAAGCCCTGGTGAATGGTGATGTTGGAGTGTGAGGGAATGGGGCTGTTTAGAGAACACCGAATTAATTTAAAATGGTAAAACATGCAAGTGATGGAAGGTTATGCATTTACATATGATCAAGCGCTGTGCCCTGCCTTGAGACTATAAGCATATCTGTACCAAACCATGTAAAGTCTGTTGTGCCTCTTTTGAATCTTTCTTTCTGAGAGGCAATAAATAGTCCTGAAAATAGACTTCTTAATATATTCCTTCTTAAAGAATATTTACAATCGAGAGAAATTTTCCTTGGTTGCCTTCAAGTTTAAATCTCAGTTCTTTGAGGAAATGGATAAACAGGTGCTCCCTGCTTATAATCTAGCCCCAACCAAAGTGATGGCTTAAGGCTGATTTGCCAAAACTAACCCCATCTCCCTTGTAAATGTGAAGAACTAAGACTGACAGAATTCCAGCAAAGAGACACATAGAGCTGGGGAGGGACCAAGTTTGCAGCTTCTCACAGGCTCTTCATACAATTTATTGTGAAATAATATTGCATAAGTCATAATAAAAATGCCCCTGAATAGTGACAGTTTAAAAAAGTAATAAACATGTCTAATGCTAAAAAAACAAAACAAAACAAAACAAAAAACAACCTCTGGAGGCAGAAATAAACCTTGTAACAACTTGAAAATGATTTTGAACCAGTCTCTAAAAGTAAAGATGATGCTTTTGCCTGTCACAGAAATACTTCCTTACCAAGGAAACATTTGAAAGGTGCTTAACTTTCATGTGTTTCTATTTTCAACATGGAATACAGACTTCAAACTGTTTTCCCAACATTCAGACTGGGTTGTATCAACCTCTTAAGGAGAGAATACACTATTAGTCAATATGGGGCCTAAGCTTTCACTGACTATATTGATTTCTAGAAAAATTCTGAAGACATGAATATTGGTTATGATGAGAGCTTGGCTAACAATGCAAATGAATCCCAATGATCCATGTGAATGCAGATAACAAATTAAATCATCTTAGAAGATTTTCTGCCTCAATTAAAATGGGTTTTCAGGCTAGGCCAGATAGCTTTAATAATACAGGGGCATCTTGAAAAATGTATTGTAATTCTTCATTGTTCTTCCTAAACATAGATGGAAAACTTTTCTGAAAAGGCAATTCTTATTTGAAATTATAGATAAAAGGGATGACAGGAATCAGGCCCACTTGCTAACTAGTTGCTCTGGTCTGAAGCTAATTCTCTGGGCACAACAAGCCTGGCTCTTCTCTTACTCACTGCATCAACTCTGGAGATTTTGGAGGCCCAGTGAGTGAAGAAGCTCCTGTGACCTAGAAGAGGATAATGAGATGCTAGTAAATCATGCCTTTCTAATCTAAGTTGATACAAATGTCAAAGGTTATTTAAGGGCCAGTTGACACAGGAAGCAATGAACTTATTTTTTTCTTCAAATACTCATGACAAATTAAATTTAAAAATGAGGATATAAGTTTATAGTTAGACACATTGACTTACATCATATGTTTTTTAATATTTCAACCTCTTTTACCAAATATTCCTTGTCTGCATATTTGGAACCACACCAATATGTCTGTAGACAGAAATTTGGAGATGGTGACTCTATAGTTAAGTGTCTCAGTTGTTATTTAACATACAATATAGAATCTCTATCATAATTTTTGAAGAGTTAGCTAGGTTATGGAAATAATGTAGTTAATATTAAGCAAAACATGTTTATTAGCTATTTTTAAAGCAATACATGTGCAATTAATCATTTAAAATGTTATAGGATTTTTCTGGATCTCTTGCCCCAAGTCCTAATTTATAAAGGTCAAATATATTTAGTAATATTATAGCTGATAACAACTTAGAATGACTATTTTTATTCTTAGATACATTCCTTTAAAAATAGTCCATATCTTTATGGACCACAAATTTGATGTTGACCACAAATTCATTATTGATTATTATGGGAAAGGAGATTATGCCTTTTAGGAAATAAAAAGAATAACACTTTTTTTTCCTCTAAGTACTTGATTTTTTTTCACAATAACCCAAATTACAATCAACCTTGTTGCTTGCAGTGACTGAAAAATTCTGATGGTCACCTTAGATCAAAGGTCTTTCATAAAGAGGCTCACTAACATTTACTGAGTTCCTATTTGCAGGTGAGTCCCTTGTTAAGAGCTGGGGTGTAGAGGAAAAAGAGACGGTTTATGCTCCAGGTGAACTCCGAGGTTGATGACTTTGGTATGGATAATAGAAACAATTGTTGTATGAGTAGAGACAGGAGAAGGAGAAGGAAATAGCAGAGATAGGAGAAAGGAGAAGATACAGACTATGATAGAAGGAATGCCCTTTGTTTTGAGAGAAAGTGAGGAGCAGATAGATAGGTGAAAGTCAACGCCACTTTGGCCTTAAAGGATGAAAAGGATGTTGCCAAATAGATAGCACATTTGGGCATCCACTAGGAAAGTAGAATCTAGGTGCTCCCTGGTGGAGTAGTGGTTTGGTCAACTGACTCTGGCCAAAGCACAGTCCACATACATCCCATAGACCTGTGTTTGTGTCCCAGGCTGGGGACAATACCAAGACATACAACTAAAATGAAAAATGCAAAATAAAATGCTTTTTCCTTCCCCTCCTGCTTGCCTGCCCACTCACCTTCATTCCCAACTACACTGTTCCTTTAAGAAAAAAAGAAAGTAGGCTCTAGATATATGGAATTGGTTATCAAAGCTAAGATTATTAGTATGGTACCTAGACTTGCCAAAAGTAAAATTGTGGGCATTTCAAACAGGAGGTCTCTCCAGCAATAAAGAAATAATGCACATCACATGATTGAGAAACTAAGTATAGATATTAAGAAGGTCAAGGAGGGAAATTGAAGCAGAATCTAGGAGATGACATTCCCATTCTTTGCATTCAATTTTATCTTTAAAAATTGTTTATGTTGAGTTACCAAATACAAATCAATATTAAACCAAGAAAAACATAAGTCTAAACAAAATACAGAACTCACACAAAGCACTTCCATCAAAACAAATATAACTGTTTTCCCTTTTCATGATGTTTTCCAGTCCTGAGTCACAAATATACAACTTTGAAGCAGTTATAAAAAATATTGAAATGATTAATATCTTTCTTTTTTCAGTTAGCAATATACTAATCTTATATTAGCCTTATATCTGCCATATATTCCTGAAAATGATTTTCTAAACTGTGGATATACTATAAAGGTTTTAAGAGGTTTTAGAAATAGTATAATGTTTAAGCAGATTTGCCAAAACTTACTCGAATTCTGCCTATTTAAGTTATAGGCAATATTTTGTTACCATGGATGATGGTGATAAAACTGCTTATAATGTTCCTTTTTATTAGTTCCTCATAATTTATTGTTAGAGAATTAATAGGCCAGAATATATAAGTATTTGAATAGCTATTAATACATACTTTTGGAGCTCTATAAACCATGCATATTTAAACATCTCTCTTCCAACTGGTCTTCAAATTATAAGGCTATAGACCATGCTTTTTAAATGATGGACTCCAGGACAATGAGACAAAAAATAGCATATAAATTCCAAATAAATATGGAGTTGCCACAGCCACCTCAGGACTTACTTTATGCCCCATTTTTCCCTAGAATTAGCTTCTTGACAACTAAACTGGTTATATATTAAAAAGAACTGATAAAAACCATATGTCAATGAAAATGACTTTATATTTTAGAATGTATCTATTTTATAAATTAGAAATTCTGACTAGATTTTTCATTTTATATTTTATTATTAACAATGTTTATATTATTTTTGCTCTTTTGTAATTTAACTCTATCTTATGCCATCGATTTATTTGGATCTTTGAATCTGATCCCAGTTTTTATTAATTCTTCATATACTATACAGAGTACATTAAGAAGTAAACCACGACATCATATCAATATTTTCCTTAACTGTCTTTATATTTGAGATATGTATTGCTTTTATACTCTTTGTATATAACATATTTCTAATTTTTCCCTGCAACACTTAAGAAAAATTCATTTCCCCTACAAAGAATTTGCAAATATTCATCTATTTACACTTGCTTTCCCAAGATTCACTTTGAAATCTAAATCCACCTGGAATTGAATTTCAGTAGTTTCTCTGAATTGATTTTTTTACATTTACTTTCAAAGTGTCCTTGCCTATTAAATAGAGCAAATCTCCAGAATTTGAATATTGGGGCTAACAAATGCATTTCTCAACTTCATTATATTTCAATTTCCTCACCTACAAAATTGACAAAGTTTTAAGAATAAACTAGGGTTACAAATATAAAGTGCTAACATAGCAACTAGCCCAGAATGGTTCCTTTCATACATTCCCTTTTCTACAAACAAATCATTTTAGTGCATTCATTAAAAAATAAGCTGAAAACAATTACTAGCTCAATGTTTAGTTTAATTAGATATTTTTTGAATTAATTGTTTCTAAAGTTGCAAACAAGGTATTTCAGGACTTATATCCTTAATTTGTCTTCTTTGGAGGTGCACATGCTATCTCATCTTTTTTGTCAAATCAGATTGCATGTTCTTTAGTTTTACAGCAAGAAGTGGGTTTCTCTCCGGACGAAGCAATACAAGAAGGCCACAAATAGCTTCCTAGTTAATACTCTTTTTACCAGACCGGCTTTTCCAAATATTTGGTGACCATCAATGCCTATTCCTGAGACACTGGTCACATTTTTTGGTCTCTGGATTTCATAGAAGCATTTAACTGCAGAAAGCTTCTAAGAGGGAAAACATTCATTTTTCTTTGCATTTAGTTCCGAAATGGAGACAAATAGCTTAAAAGCAATATTAACCTCTGTGTGCGTAGGCTATTTATCTTCATAAGAAACAGTCTGAAAACAAGAAAACAAAGCCCATAAAAATGATTTTATTTAATCACACAAGTATATCTCACCAAAAATCTTTAGTTATTTCCTTTGGGCTTAATTCTAGCCTCAGTAACTCATGCACAAATTCTAGGATGTCAATGGAAGCTGTGCATGTGGAACTCTGGGCCAAATTTGGTTGTCATGGACAAATTAGCCAAAGCGGGCAGGAGATGAGGCTTTTTCAAAACCATAAGTGCTTTCATTCTGTAATCCTTTTCTATCTTTGCAAATGTACTGACCTCATCCAGTAATAATTAATCAATCTCCATCAGATACATCAAATCACACCTTCATGCATGCATGACAGAGCCTGTGGTCTTCGAGCATTTACCTTCTCATGTGATTGCTAATAATCTTGCAGTCGTATTTGATTGTAGCAAAAAGAATATTGTGACATGCTTTGGGACAAGGTCAATTTCACTTAAGGAAAAATGCTAACATTTTAAAAGTCAGCCATTAATTTTGGGTTATTGTTTCATTTTCATTATCTTATTATAGGACAGTGATCTGATTTCACCAGTGTCATAATGAGAGAGGCTTAAAAATATTTGTTCAATGTCAAGATGTATCAGTGAAAAAATTTATCTTGTCCTTCAAGTTCCAAGAAAATTGGGCTTAAGAATAGCTGCCTTTAGAAATGTTTATGTAGATATTGTTAGCATGTACATTTTCCTTGCAAGGTAAAACTTCTTTCAACTGCATGCAATACTACTTTCCTCAGGGCCTAAGCTCTCTCCCTAGTGAGTAAAGTTATGTTAAGTTTCTTTTGCACACATCACAACTGGTCTTAGAACAATTGTCTATAGATCCTGCCTTTGAGCATCTGAAGCGAGATCTTGGTGGCTCATCCACTTTGCCTGAAGTCACTTACTGTCCCTTCCCTCAAGAGCACGGCAAGAGGCATCATAGATACTGTGGTGGGATCAGTCAGACTCATATTGTCGTGCACCATAAGGGTCTTGTGAAGAGCTTTAAATAGAAACATTTAGGGACCTTGCCTGCAAAAAGTTTTAGTTATTTGTTATGGTGTAGACTCTGCATCTTTAACAAGCTCTCCAAGTTATCCAAATGCTTGTCCATAATTTTGATGGACACAACCACAAGACAATGGAAGTTGAGGCCCACCCTGGTAGCCTAGCAGATGAGACCTCTCCCAAAGACCCAGCTTCACAACCCAGGGTCGTGGGGAACAACCAACAAGAACAACTAAATGAAATAAATGTTTCTTCCTCTTCTCTCTTCCTGCCTACACCTTTCCTTTGAAAAATGAGAAAAGGAAAAAAGAGAATGGAAACTGAGTTGACAATGAAGGGTGACATGAATTACAGGGTCAATTACAGTGTGCACATCATTATATCATCTTGACACATGCAGAGAAAACATAGTGTGAATGGGGTCTGGTACCACCGCCTGGTTTATACAAGGCACTTAATCATTTGGAATTAAATCAAGTACTGTTTTTATTTCCTTTGCTTTATCATACCAACATTGTCACTCTGAGAGGATCCATTATGATTCTCAGGACACTGTTATTCATGACTGTTGTGTACCCCTTCAACATATGAATTCATGTGATGAAGCCCTGAACTCTAGCACCTCAGAATGTAACTGTATTTGGAAATAGGGTCTTTAAAGAGGGTTTAATTCATAATTACACCAGTATAACATGAACAGAAGCATGAATGGAGACTGTCTTGGCAAACAGGGACCTAGGTTCACCCTAAGTCTAAAGCATACATAGTTGCATTATAAAGACATACTCAGGTTTGAATTTATGGCATGTGGCCCCATGAAAGAAAGCCCATCAGAAGAGGCAACAAAATAAAACAGCTTTACAATATTCCTCACTTAAATTACATATGCACATATATGTGTATAGGTATACATTATAATATGTATAACTATAGATGATATATATATATACTGCACTTTTTATTAATATAAAATACACTAGGGGGAATTTGCAGTAATGGAAGCAGGGTGCAGAGAACAATGATGAAACTTGGACAGCGTAAACCACTATTTAAAGACCCTGGAAAGCATGCAGATGTGAATGGACTCTTGAAAATCTGCCAGTGAAAGAGGGAGTTTACAGCGTTTTTGCCCAAGCATACTTCCCAACGCCCAGGATTATGGGGTAGAAAACCATAACCCACCATAATGCCTTGGCTTGAGGTGGCAAAGAGAGTTCAAGCCTGGAAGAACACCTGAAAAATATCTAAGACCAGACAGAAGTCAATAAAGAAGGTACACTTGAAAAACTGCTATGGGAAGGGGATAGTGAGCTTTCTTGGCCAAAGTTGCTTCCTGAAAGCTTTGGCTAAGAGAGCAGAAACATATACCTTACTAGGTGGCAAAGAGCATGAGGTATTGGACGAGAAGCTGGATATGTGAGAAAACGTCAGGAAGTGAGAGGAAAACGTGAGAACAGATCCCACATCTGAGTATAAACTCTGCTGGAACCCCGGCAGACTGGTTCACCTCCAGTTGGACAGGAAAGAAAGATGTAGGGGTCCTGGGACAGGGGTGAGGAAGCAGTCGCCAGAGGGAAATTTATGCCTGAACAATTTTGCTGCAATGGGAGGAAATTTTGTGAATATGCTGCTTTGTGAATGGAAATCATTTTTTAATCCATGTACCACTCAGGCAGCAGAAAGCTGAAGTCTTATTGGTTCAAGGTACTGGAAGGAAGATTTGGAGCTTGGTAGAAAAGCTGAAAATTGAAGAGTATTTCCCAAGGGCAAGAATCCACTGAGAGTATGAACCACACAATCTGAATGCAAATTTTGCCCAGATGCTTGACAGATCACGAGGAGGCCATGCTGAGGAGACCAGCTGAAAAGCAGGAGCACAGTCTGAAGTTGGAGTCCCAACAAGTGAACTGGCTATTGAGGGCTGAAAATGAAACAAGTATCTTCTGCTGGTGTGAAGAATCCATAGACCAGATAGAAATGAACACAATGCAGCTAGGATGTAGTGGTCAGTGTGGGTCCATGAGGACAGCTGAGGACTGAACCTAAGCCCTTTACTGTCTAGGATTACTTAGCATGGCAGAGGTTAAGAGCATTGACCTGAAGAAAAACTACCAGGAATTGAGCCCCTGATTCATGAATGGACTTTGAACTTTAGGAAATTGTTTAACTTTCCTGGGCCTCTGTTTTCTCCTCTCTAAATGGTGATATTTATTTATTTGATGATAGGAAACCCTGAATTATTCAATGCATTTGTTCATCATGGTATATACCTCGACCCCGGGATGCAAACCTGGGGCCTGTGATGTATGTGGAGTATGCTGGCCAGAGGCGGTGGACTTAACTGCTAACCCAGTAGGGCATGCCTCTAAATGACAATTTTATGGAAAAATAAATACGTTTAAATAGGGGAAAATGTCACTGGTAGTAGTTCTTGGTTTAGGAATCTGAGTCTCCAAAGTGCATTAACGTAGGCAAAGCTTTTCTAAAAAGACCTGCATTGTGTTAACTATTATGACAATGACCTCACTGCTGTGGATGATACAGCAACACTCCTTTGAACACTTACATGCAATCCCAGGGTGAAAGGGGAGTGACTGGAGGGAGAAATCTTGAATTTATTAAAATATACTCTGAATTGGCTTTGCTTATGCTAAATTTCAAAGTAACAGTTTAATTATACTTACTCATAATAGGGTCCAAATCCTCACAACATTTTAAATTTATTCTTTCTGATCATTCACACACTCAAACCCTCATGATTGTCAACCATAAATGTTCTGTCTGCTCGACATGGGAATTGAATGATGACTAAAGCTCAATTTCTGTCCTTAAAGGTCTCAGGTCTAGGCAGAAGGGTAAAGTAATAGCATTAAGTATATAGTAATTACTTCAAGAACTGGAAAGGGAGATCTAGCAGTTTCATAACAGATGTGTTTTAAGCATGGGAAGACATTTTCTGAGCAGAAAGGAATTACAGAAACAATGAATATTATGTGTAAGTCACAATAGTGTAAAACAATAAGAAAGATCAGGGAATTAAAAATATTTCCAAATTTTTAGCACAGTGGGAGGTAGGGACTTAAACCACAGGATACGATGGAAAGAAAGGATTCAGAATCAACTGTAATGAGGGGCTCATATGTAATTCTTATGTAATAAGACTCAGAAATAAGGTTGCAGATTAAAAATGGAGAAAAATAAATTTTAGGCATATCTTCAATGAGATTTAGCAACTGATTTGTTATGCCAGGGGAGAGTAGATGGTACACCATGGATTTGAGATTGTAGTAAGGTCAGGTGTTAAATATTGCTTAGATTTATGAATCAGGTTGCTAATTTTTTCATTACTAAACTTATTTGATAAAGCACAAACTGATGAGGGCTAAATGAGTCTGTACTAGTATATTTAGATTTTAAACTCCTTGTGAAACACCTCTACCAGTTAGGAGGTTGGAAATTGGAATTTGAAATTGTGATTGAAGATAGTTATGGGCTGGAAACTGTTAGGAAAAATTGAAGTTCTGCCAATTCACTTATGTAAATCAGGTGAGCAGACAGCTAAAGACAAAATCTTAGAATGCCTAATTATTTAAAAAATGGACCCAGAAGGAGAAACTATTAAATGAAATGGATTAGTCAGGGTTCTCCAGAGAAATCTAGTCAATAACACTTGTAGATGTACATGAGTCTCTCTTCTTTTCTCTGTCTATCCACCCATCCATCCATCCAACCAGCCAACCATCCACCTGTCCACTTACGTACCTACCTACCTACCTATCTGTAAATTTATTTTCTGCTATTATGAAGACTGGTAAGTCCACAATTCACCAGGTAGTCCAATATACTGGAAAAACAGAAAAAAGTTTCAATTGGAGTCTAATGGAAGTCAGCTGACAGAATTTCATTCTTAGGAGAGGTGAAAAACAAAAGTTTTTTTTTCCCTATTAAGATCTTCAACCAATTGAGCAAGTTGAGGCCTATTCATGATATGGAGGCTTAACCTGTTTTATTTAAAATCAACTGACTTAAATTTTAATCTCATCTAAAAGATACCTTTACAGAAAAATCTAGAAAAAGGTTTAACCAAATATATGTGGGTACTATGACCAAGACAAGTTGACACACAAGATAATAAATTTACCATGACGAAAGTGGAGGAGGAGTATTCACTAAAGGAGAGAGGAAGTGAGAGAGATTTCACTAAGCTAAGAGAGAAAATAATTTCAAGATAAAAGTAAGTGGAATGGAAGGTTTTAAGCAGGATTTGAACTGAAAACAGGCTAATGAATGAAGCAATAGGAAGACACTCTCAGAGAATAATTGTCCTGTAACAAAAGCCAAAGAATTAGAGTTGAAAAGTTAATAGGAGGTGAGAAATTGGAGACATTACTTCCACTAGAAATTTGACTTGTGAAGACAAGTTATAAAGTAGTTGCCAAAGGAATAATAGGGTGTAGGTGATCTGCTTCTTTTTTCTGAAGTACTTAAAAAGAAATAAAATAAACTTGCTATGATTAACACCTTGCTTGATGATAGTCGGAGTGACTGTAGCTAAATTCATTAACACTCTAGGTGTAATTGTGATTAAAAGAGATTCGTAGGAACATGATAGTCTCATCCTAAAGAATGGTTCTCTACTAGTGAGGGAGGAGAAAGTATTCTGAATGCTGTTTTGATGTCATGTCGATCAAAAAATACCCATAAAGGTAGCTGCCTCTTTCATGAAGCAGATGGAGTAAAGTGTGATCTCAGAGGACAATTAGGTACTTTTTACCATTTTCCCCAAAATTAATTTTGTCTCTATTGCTTAATACTATCATCCATAACAAAAATAAAATCAATATTCGTAAGCAATCTCTTTTTCTAAATAAATAATATTCTTGTTTATTTCACCACTAACCATCTTGGAAAGCCAAGACAAGGAGAAAAACAGAAACAAAATATTTTGATGACTGGGTTAACACATTGTCAGAAGGAACAAATAAACTTATCTTTTGTCATCCAGGTCAATATTCTTTCTTTTGAAAAATCTATTCTAGTCTAAATTTAAAAACATATTCATCATGGATACATGATAAATCATTAAGTCTTTTTTTTAATGGCCCACTTTTCTGATTTATAAAGTAAGTCATATGGTCTATATATTGTTTTGTTTTCTTCAAAACCTTGACATCACTTAATGGGAAAACACTAGTTTCAGGTCAGATTTTAATGCCATAAATACAAAGAAAGTATGAAAGTCTTTGCTCAGAAAACCTCATAAAGAATATAACATATTTTGGTTATTGCCACAAAATAAACTTCAAATGGCTGGCAAAAGCACATCTAATTTGAAGCAGGAAAGTAATCTCACTTGTTCCACTTGAGTTGGGCAACCAGGTGCTTTGCTGAATTTAAAGAACCTCCATTCAGTCTAATGGGTTGGGGTCACTTCATCTAATGTATCTCATTATATTGAGGGAATATAATCATTTCAGTGGCTTGTTTTCAATTCAAGAATGAGGAATTTCAGTGTAGTAGAGGAAACTAGCATCAGTCTGTTTTCAGTATCTGATATACTAGTTTATGAAAATTCATTTTTGCAATAACTGAACTTGAAGGAGAGTTCAACATAAGCTCCAAAACTACAGAATTTATTACCAAAATTTGCCCTTTCCCTAATGAGGAGATTTGGGGGGAAGGTGGGTTTTAGTATTTCATATCCTTTAGTGTTATCTTCCCTGTGCTGGAGTAATTAATAGAAGTTAATTTGGGGTATGGCTTCATTAACTTAATGACCAATAGCCAACTTATCTTTTTCTAAGAGATAGATTAGGGACAAGGCAAAGGGCATTAACATTTATACACAGAGAAGTTTGTGTGGGTGATTGGATGCCATCTTTAGAACAGTATCACAAGTTAGATGGCTAAATTTAGCCAAGTGATTTTGTCTGTGAATAAAAGTTATATAATGTTGGCAATTTTATGCAGTTCAGATGAAAAGAATTCTCATTTTAATAATAAAGAAACTGAGGTTAGGGGATGTTAAATAATTTACTCAAGGTTGAACCTTTAGCATTTTACATGACCAGAAGTCTAACTTTGCTTTCTTTATAGTACCAATGACTTCCTTAGGAAAACAAGAGACTAGAAATTACACTTCCATAAAACAGGAGTTCCAACAGTCTCAAAATTCACTGCTATATAGGACTTCTAGTCTATATTTAGAAGTAACGAATCAGGTAGCTCAAAGGGATACAGTTGCCAACTAAAATAGCACCTAATGGCCAAAGCTGGAGTAATCTGAACAGGAAAAATTTATGCGTATGTGTGTGTGTGTATGTGTGTAGGTGCATATATATATATAGTGGGTATCTATATCTATCTATCCATCTTGTATCCATTAGTCCATATAGATATAATGAATGATTGAGTGAATAAAGAGATTGTGGAAAACAGAAACATCGCCAAATTTCAAATAATTTATGTAGCTAACTCTATCCCAGGAAATAAAGCATAACTCCCCTCTCCTTGTTAGTCCTGAGAATAGTGAGTTTCTGTTCAAAGAAAATAGTTTGGAAAGTGGGATGAAAAGTAACTTTGCACTAAAGAAACCCAAAAGGCACTCCCTAAAGCCAGGAAATCAGGGTTACCGTCAGTGGTGGTAAGTCATGCAGATAGTGCACACCCTTGATACACAGTGATGAGAAAGCCACTTTACCTCTGTGATCTTTCTCCACAAAGCTCATAACCCCAGTCTGATCATGAGAAAATCAGACAAATCCCTACTGAAGGACTTTCTACAAGATACGTGACTAGTATTCTTCAAAACTGGGAAGGGCATCAAAAACAAGGGAAGTCTGAGAAACTATCAGAGCCAAGGGGAAGTTTTAGGAGACGTGATGGCTAAATGTCACGTGGCACCTGGATGGAATCCTGGAACACAAATGAGGACATTAAGTAAAATCTAGGGGAATCTGAACAAAGTACAGAGTATAGCTGATTGTAATATATCAACACTGGGCATTGTTTATGTAACCAGGTGCCTGGAATTTGTTAATAATCAAAGATACTGAGTCTAGGGTATATGAAAATTATATACCTATATATGGAAAACAATTATTTTTAGGACAAACAAGAGAGGAAAATCAGTTTGAATACAACATGGTTAAAGTATCTCATACCCTTAATTTGTGTCTGCCTATTCATAATAAATCTTAGATTTTGCAACTCATTTTTATAACTCATGTGAAATTTTAAAAAATCCACATTAAAACCCACTTATGCATGTATAGGAATTTCAAAAGAATATAAAGATTAGCTAAACTATTAGCAATATATATACACTTTATAATCAAAAAATAAAGGACTGAGAATAAACAAAAAATACCTTCATGTCATGAATTTCTCAGAGAATTGTTCCTAGTTCTATGCTTCCTGATGTATCCATAGGCTATTCAGAGTAATTCAATAACAATATTGCTAGGTAAAAGAAGTTTTCTCAATAGTAACATTCAAAACTGTTATATAGCACAATTAAAATAATTGAAATTATTACTTATATTTAATTAATTAGAATATTTTCAAATTAATTATTCCAAATGTGAAATTATGCAACAAATAATTGTTGCTCCAAGCTTTTCCAAAGATAGCTATCTGATATTTATGCAATGAAATTCAAGGTTTATTTGTTCATGGTAACCATTCCAATGCCCTACCAGTCCAGCACAAGATTCAGTACGTTTCTGGTGCATGGTTATTTTTTTAGGATTCCTGTTTCATATGCTGTATTGAAATATTTTCCAGACTGGTTAATGAATTCAGATTTAGGGGAGAGTATTCATACTTTCAACAACCATAAAAGGCACACTTGAGAAATGGATAAATCTTCAAAAAAAATTTCCAAAATAATTAAAATGGCCTGTAAGACTTCCTGAAAATGTAGATTAAAACCTGATTATATATAAAACCCTTTCATATAAAAATGCTTAAGATTTGTCAAATGATGTTGCTGAATTATGTCATGTATAATGTTGCTAATATTCTTCTGGTTTAAAAAAAAAATATCCAGGAGGTACTTATCTCAAATGCTACACATTCCCTTTTATAAAACATCTTTAGAATGTAGTCATTTCATATCATCTATCACCTCTGTCACAATTTTCTTAAGATTTCTAACCTCTCAAACTTACTTCTCTTTTTACAGACCACATGATTTATGAGTACCGATAGCTACAGAGACAGCTGTGAGATTAGCATTGTAACCTATCTCAGATCACCCCAGAAACAGTTTCTTCTGAAATGTACTGTCACATTGAAATGGAATTACAACAAATTTTGGGGCAACTCTGACATGTACCTTTAAACTTACTTGATCAACTGTAAAGGAAAAAATTACATAAATGGAAAAAATTGAGCTACAATCATTTGCTTTTACATCCTATGAAAATAATGGTTTTTATCAAAAGTTTAGCATAATAAGATATACTGTGTTCATTAAACAATTTACATATTTTCTATATGTATATACCTAAATAATTATACAAGTCATTAAGAAATGAAACAAGATGATGGCTTTTGCTATTTCTTGGAAACATTAGGATCCATCTTTTTATTAATGATTTTGTGCCACAAGAATGCTTTAAATATTAAGGAAAAGAAAATTTCAAGTATAACACTACATTTTCATTTGATATTAAGTACCTGAGGAGGAAAAAGTGAAAATGTGTTTCTTAAAAAAAAAACATAAAGGCTGATACTTTGGGAATAAAAATGTAATAGACATGGCAATTTCTTACAATATATTTTTCTTTTACCTAAATGCTCACCAAAATGGACTACAACCAAACTAGGCAAATCATATATTATTGTTGGACCTTTCCAATGGAAACCCAAATTAGAATAGCTAGCTTCATCAGAAACTACCTATTATTTTTACAAAAGAGACTCTGATGTCCAGGTGAGGAATCTGTCACTAAAAAAAAAGAGTAATTCCACTCAGTAGATCTTCCTTGCTAGAGTTATCACCTTCTAAGTTATGATCTTGATCTTTGCTACTCAAAGTGGGGTCACAGACCAGCAGCCTCAGTATCAGCATCACTTGGGAGCACATGAAAAAGAGAAAACCTCAAGCACCATCCCAGATAGAGTCCCAAAAACTTCGTATACACCTCAAAATCTTAGAACAACTGACTCCTTCCATCCTTCTTAATATCCTTGCCTACATTTTGGAATGAAGTGGGTCTATTTTAAAAGTATTGGGGTCTAGACTGTACTCTAGATGAATTAAATCAAAATCTCTAGGTTTACAGTCAGTCATCAGTATTTCTGAAACTGTAGCTATGAGTTAAAGTTGATCAAGAATAGGGGCCAGGAGGATTTAGTCTATGTATTCCTTGAGGTAATGTTCAAAAACATTTTATAAAAATTTACCTTATGGTCCAGATTTATTTTTCTCAAATCAATTTCCAGAAATTTTTCTCTCCCTGTTTGTAAATGTTACCTGATTTCCTTATTCCTAACCCAATATCCTATGGCTTCTATGTATTTAAATGCATATATAGAGATGTGTGTATCTTGGTGTTTTAGATCAAAGGCTTTGAGTCAAACACCTTTAACTAGCCAGAGTGTCCTCTAGTTCCAGTCCTGGGGATTTCGCTTTACTCTACCACCAATTCAGGATTTCCATGAAAATTTTTAATAAGCTGATGATATGTGTGACACTTACCTGTAAAGGTTTGTTTGTAGTGGCCCCTTTTTCTTGATAGCATAACTTCTGTGTCTACAGTTAAGTGTATTCACTAAAAATGGCAAGTATACCTTGGAAAGGTGGTACTGAAAAGTTACCAGTGAGCAATTTTTATGTAATAGAAAAAGCATTTGTCAAGAGAGGGGATCAAGTTTACAGTGAAAATAGCTTGAGGGGTCTCACAGGAAAGTGGGTGAATAGGACACGCAGCTGGTGTGACGAATCAAGACCCAGAGAGGTCAGTCAGGGCTGCTGACACTGGTCAGCACCTGACATCCTCTGACCCCATGAGAGTCTTAACCTGAACAATCACTGAGGGTAACTGCTTTCCACACTTCGGGCCAATTACCAGAATAAAAATGGGATATTTTAGCACCTATTTTTTTTTAATTCCTATTTTATTTGCTTATATTCTTGCTGATTTAACTTGGGTAAATTGTGAGTAAAAAGATGTTAAGGGCTTGTTAAACATGCCTCACTTCTGCTTCTTGCTTTTCCTCTCTAAAATATCAAGTTTTAAGTTGAGAATGTTTAAAAGTCAGAAGCAGGGATTTAGAGATTCAAACTCTAACCAAGAAATATGGTCAAGTGTATAGTGAAAGGCAGTTTGCACTGTGGCTGTTAAACTCAATGCCTTATAGACCCACATGATAGATGATGCACATCTTACACCTACATAATGTTATGATACAGGGTTCCTTTAATAAAATAAAAATAAAATAAAAATGAAAAAAAAAAACACCAACTGCTGAATGGTTGATTTAAATCAAAAGGAGCACTGGATATATTTTATTTAATTGTGAGATCACCATGTCAGAATCACAAATAGCAAATTATGTTATATTAATTATCATTCATATAATTAACCCCCAACAGGTTGATTTGCACCATAAGAAAATTTAACTTGAGTCATAGTTCAATAGTTTCTTCCCTGTAAGTTTACTTTTTTCAGTTCTGTATGTTTTTTAAAAAAGGTAGTAAAAACTTTAAAATAGCTATCATTTTATAGTTTTCCTAAAGGAGGCAACAGAGCTGCCTTCTATTTGGGGGTGGAGCTCAAGCAAATGGCATTTTTTCTTCTCCTTTCTCACATGGCAGTTGGTTAGTTTCAGTCAGCAGAGACTGGATGAGGAACAGGAAATTCTCCCTCGAGGTTCTGCTTCAGCTGTGTCTTCAGCAATGATTATATTATGTCTCTGTAGTGGCCTGGGTTCCTGGACTTAAAAAACACCCACATCCTCACTTCGTCCCTCTAGTTGGAGCTCTGGTACAGTTTTCTGCCTTTCGTAATCTCTGACTGGCCTCAGGCTCCCCTATTTGGAATTTCAATTCTTTTAACATCTTTGTCCCAGTTAGTTCCTTATATGAAATCACAAGGGATACGCTGTGTTTTGCTGACTGCATGCTTCCCAAAACAATGGTAGAGTGAAAAAGAATGAGAACCTTAGGTTTGGCAGCCATCTTTGTTTGATATAGGTTTTTGGATTCTGAGGGCATTACCTATTTTTTTCTGGTAATGTGTCCTCAAAGTGCTCTTACAGATGTTTGCTTTATTTCCCTTCTTTAAGTCATCCCAGTGCTTATTATAGCTAACTTTATAAGTTTGTGGCTCTTGTTACTCTAAATCTCATGGGAGATGCTAAAAATCTGGGAGTAATGTTGATAAGAACTGCTTTATGCATATGAGGTCCTACACTAAAGGCTTTTTATGTGTTATGCCTTTTATCCTTCACAAGAAAATATAAAATTTATACTAAACCACTTGTATTTAACAGGTGAATAACTGGAGGTTTAGATAGTTTGAGTTGCTCAGTATCACACAATCAGCTCATAACTTCCGCCAGAGCCTCCACTTTCTATCCTTCACTTATTGCTGCCACCTTATTCATTCATTCATAGGAAGCTCAGAGATCTCTGAAGTTTTCATATTTCTCATCTTTGACCACATAAAGTTTTTGGATATGTTGCAAATAAGTTGTAATACTAATCTTAAATTATTTTCTAAATCCATAGCATAGTTGTTCCTGAAGTAAACTATAGACTATTTTTTCTGATTTTAACAGACAGACCAGACTATCTATCAATTATATGAACACATAATTTCTATATCACTCAATTTTAGTGTTATTTTTAGCAGTGAGATATTAAAATTAGAATATACATTCCACAGGAAAAAAAAACTGATAATCAAATATAACCAAGGAATGAAATGGCAATGAAAGTGATAATTGAGAAAAAAATAACAAAAAACAAAAGTGTAAGATTCAAATTTATTATTTTAATATGGGATTAACTATCCTGCATCATGTAGTTATATGATGGTTTATTTGATTTGATGATGGTGGCAGGGATGATTAATTAGCTCTCAAATGGCTTTTTGGGGTTCCTATGGACAAACTAAATGTGTGCCTATATCAAAGATGTGATAGTGTGGATAGTAAATCCCACATACTGACATTGCTTTAAAAATATCCAGCTTAATTACATTTACTGTTTCCAGCTCTTCTATTCCCAGAATAGTTTCACGTAAATTATAATCTTGAATGATACAAGTGAGAATAAGCTATACTAGTTCCACCATTATTGACTATCTTGACCCCAACTATTCTCCATTGGCACCTATTCTCTTCAAGAGAGAATCTGTTCAGGGAAACCAAAGCTGACTGGATTAAGAATTAGAAGCTGCTTCCTTTTTTTGTCATTCAGGTCTGAACCAAAGGAGTGTCCTTTGTTATCACTGTAATCCATCTTACTTAAGGTAGAACATTTGATTTCTTCACCACTACTTTAGGAAATAATCCTCTTTCAATCTCCTACTCATTCAAATAAAAATACCATCTTATATTAAAAACATCTTCCCCAAAGAAGCTCAAATCATTTTTCAGATATTTCTCTAATCCTCACAGCATTCCTACGAGGTAGGTAATGCCCATACAACAACATTTCTCAACCAAGTCAGAATGATTATGCAAGGGTATTATATTAGGTGCCCATAGGTATTATTAAACTGACTTTCATTTCCTCTAAAAAATATATTTACTGGGGATTGAAGCAGTGCATTTATTTGAGATATATATATATATATATATATATATGGACTTAAGTTTAAAAATTTGACTTTGAATAATGATTGTGTTGTCTATCATTTTGACATTGATATAAATATATTCCTTGTAGAAAGATACAAAAGAATTCATTTTGGTAGTATAAGTATAAATTTCTAAGTTGGCAGGTATTATCAGGTTGAAAAATTAAAGACATGATGATTCCATAAAAATATTTTGGTGTAATTATTACACTGAAAACTCATTTTTAACATATTATGATTACTATAATAAAAATACCTTTAAATAAATAAATACATTTAGAAAAAAAGATGGCTATGTGATGGCCTAATGATTTGATACATAAGCATCATACATGTACACTAAACAATATGTGAATTAAAATTACATTCCAAAATATCTGAATTGGTTAAAGAAAAATTGTTACTTAAGTAGAACATTTTAAGCATTGTAAATATATTAGGTATTACCGGAAAGTTAAAATAAAGACAACTTCTTTATACTATATATTATAAAGATAATAATAGGTTAAGACACAGAGTTCTGATCAAGGATTAGTGTGGTTCTTAACTTCCCCTCACCAACTCACCCCCAGACAACTGTCATTCTCATTTCCAGATGAGAAAACTCATACCAATTCTTTCCTCATCTAAGGTGGGAGAGTAAGAATTAAATCCATGCTGTCTATCAGATTCTCATTCTTTAACCCATCTTCTGCTTATAACTATATACCTAAGCAGTTTATAGGAAGTTCTTGTTTTTAATCAAAACATATTGAAGTGATTGATATCAAGAGAGAACAATCACTAATGCTGAAAGTCGATTATAGAACAGCCTTCCTTTCTTCTAGGGGAAAGACAGCTAGACAAAACCAAGATACATCATGTGAACCATTCAATGTTGTGATCATTCCTTTAGGGGTCCTTAGAAGTCATATTGCACAGTGCAAACTCCTCTTGACCTCAGCAAGTGATGAATCTGTTCTCTTTAAGGGAGGATTGGAAGTGTGGATGGATGGATGGATAGAATTAAAAACTAGCAAACAAAGACCCTACTGTCTCCTGTGGCACAGTTCAGAAAATGTACCTTTCTAGGCACCGCAATTTAGAATAGATTGATGAATATTCTATATAACCCTTTAAAATATCTCAATTCAGTTCAGATTTAGGAGAAATCTATTATGGAATTTAAAATAAAAATAGAAATATGCGTTTATTCACTTATGATTAAAATATAAATTATTGTAATGAAATTAAAATAATGGTTCCAATTACTAAGTGTTAACTACATATCAGTACTTGTATTAGGTCACCATATGTATTATTTGATGTAATATTAAAAAAATTCTTGTAAAGTATACATAATTTATTATGCCATATTACAGATAAAATAACTGAGGCAAACATAAAGGAAATAAATAAATCATATAGTAATAGAGTAAGGTTTCAAAATTAGTTTCCCTAATGCCTAATTTATAATAACAATACTATTATATACACACTCTTCTCTGAAGTTAATGAATATCCAGCATGAAGAGGCTTAAAAATAGCACTTCAAAAATAAGGTACTTATTTTCCAATCATAGCTAATATTTCCCTCATCTTCAGCAAAACTTCCCTTCCCTAAAACTCCTTGATATAAAAAACTTCAGAACTCAATCCAGTTATCATTTGTTATTGAAAATTATAGCCCAAATTCACTCGAGTATAAATGCAAACATTTTAAACAAAATATAAAGAAAAGTATTATGACAAAAATATATCATACCAAAATTGGGTATATATCAAATACAGAAATACAAAACTATATCAAAATATTGACATAAAGAAAATGTTAGTAATATTCCCAAAATATAATTTAAAATGTAAAAACTCATGTCAATAAATGCTGACATTCACTACGATTCAATACATAATCATCATCATATTTGTTTGTAACTATAAATAGGAATATCTACTCACTTATAAAGAATATGTACAAAAACCCTAGAGCAAACATTAATTTTAAAATGTTTTAAAGCATTCTTAGTAAAGTCAGGACTAAGAGGAGACTGCTGGCACTAAAAATGCTGCCCTAGTAATAAGTCAAGTGAAATAAATATACATAAGGATTCTAAAGTAATACAATGATCAACTTACAGATGAAACAATTTTTCACCCCAAACTACCTGCACAACAAAATATGAAAAAGCATCAAAAAGATTTGGAAACATCAACAATGGTAACTTTATGGAGTAATGAAAGAATTTTTCAATACAACATAAAATTCACAAATTGTTAAAGAAAAGAATTGATTCAATTTACTATAAGAAAATGAACAATTCTGATAATCAAAATATAGCAAAGTTAAAATAAAAAATGTAACTACAGTTGGGAGAAAATATTAAAGTTTAAAACTGAAACACATATAAAATTTATAAGCTAAAATATAAGTAACTCAAAAAGGAAAATGAGGAGAAGCCATGAAGAAGCACTTATCTAAGGAGGAAATCCTAATGCCCTTACATATTAGATGAACATTATTGGTCATCATGGAAGGCAAGTTAAAATCACAATGGCATGCCACTTTGCATCTAGCGCATTAGGAAAAATGTTAAAGTCTGCCATAAAAACTGCTGCAGATGCGGTTTACTAGAAACTCGAGAACTGTTTGTGGAAATGTTTATTTTTTAAAAACAAATATGGAAAACGATTTGCTGTAATCTTAGAAACTTAATATGCATACTATGACTCATTAGGAATATATATGTATTGCTGTATTTCATATACATTTACCATAATCTGAAATAAAAGTTTAGAAAACAATTCTATTTTTGCTATATGTTCTAAACATTGATATTTTCTATTCTCTTCAAAATCATTTCAAAATGCTGGTTTTTAACTCAGTGACTTGAATTCATAATCCACTAATGGGTCACAGCTCACATTTTGAAAAATACTGTCCTAGAGAAAGCCTGATACATGTGTTCCAGAGACAAAAACAAAAACAGTCATAGCTATACAGTTTTTAAAAAGAATAGGAAGAAATAACTCAAATATCCAAATGAAAATCTTTGATTACGTACATCATAATTTCACACATATGAAGTCAGAAACATGTTAAACTAAGAACATATTGTGACATACATACATGGTAAAACTATAAAAAAATGCAGAACAATAACATTGGGGGAGAGATTTTGTGATCAGATGAGGGAAAACTAAAAGCTTCAAATTATTGGTAGTATTTTTATCTCCTTAAAGAATATACTTTATTCCATTTACCCCATTATAATTTTTATAAATATTCACATATATGCTATATGTGCTCTGTTATATGTGAATATTTCATAATATTTTAAATATAACTGGGTGCATATATATGTATTTTTAAACATACTGGGAATTTGTTGAAAGAAAGGTGTGGTATCAATTGAAATGAACGTTAGATATATAGGTTCTGGGGTTTTGACAGTAGTAACTGAAATCATTTTAGATGAAATCATGAATGCCCAAAATTAAACTGAACTTAATGTTTTCCAATTTTTGATCAGTGAATTGTCATTTTGCTTAATGAATTTTATTCAGTGACATTTAAAAATGTCATTATTATACTATCAAGAACAGATGCTAAAATGTGGGACACTATTTTATTAGACTATTAATGAGAAATTATAAACAAGTAGGACACCTCCTATATACTACTGCTATTTTCTTCTGGTCGCTGTGTAATCAAATCTTGGAACTCTTGCTGAAATTCATGCTATACTTGCTCTGACCATAATTCGAGTATATGACGGCTTTCATATTCTATTTTTTGAGTCATGAATTTTTATTAATAAAACTCTTAAATTACCCAATTATGACAATCTCTTCCAATGCAAGGTTTATTTCTAGGTAGATGGTACCAAGGGCAACACTTCAATAATGGCTTTTTAGATACGTCTCTTCCACCTCCTTATTGCTACTGCAGTAATGGCGTCTCTGCTCAGGTCAGTCATTCTGGGAGCATGGAACAAGTCAACTAGAAAGAATAATAAAGCCTGTGTATCTAAAGGGCCTTCAATAGAAGTTTGGAGAAGTTCCAAGTTGTGTGTAGAAGACCAAGTCTATTTCATTGGCTCGGAGTAGATCTGGGCATTATCAGAAGGAAAGCACAGTCCTGAACCTCCTTAGCAGTTCACCAGATCACTCCACTTCTCCCACTAACCTAGTCAGGAGCAGACCTGATTCCTTTGAATGTCCAGCAAGTGGATCCTGGCAAATGCAGGTTTGCTGTGGTTTATTCCATTCATGTTGATTTCCTACTGAATCTTGCAGTTTTCTGTACCTCTAGATTTTTTTTTTAATCAATGCCTTTGTATTTTGAGACAGTACTACTTAAAAAGTCACTGATCTAAGATATAATCTCCACACCCTAAAACAGGAGTATGATAGGTAAAGGTGTAATAGGATACCTATAGATGACTGAGTGGTGAGATTTGTCTTACTCCGACTATTTTTCTTAATGTTCTCAGTTAACTGAGTAGCCTTTCCTGCAGAAATGACAGGTGTAAAAATTTACCTTATTAGTAGAGAAGCATAGACATCCAACTACTTTAGGACTATTGTCAGCAGAAGAGAATGAAGACATTTTGAGGGTGGAGGATGAAAAAAGTAAGACATCACTGAGTAGCTAACATCAACAAAAATAATTTGCCATAAAAAGAAAATAATGTGCCAATTAAGATTTCAAGTCCCTATCACACTATAGGTATATTTATTGAAGGTGAAAGATCAGGGCTGGTAACAACATTTGAGAAAGAGAGCTGAATGAACCTGTGCAACTAGCCAGAAGGAGAGGTTCAGTGTGGCTATATGGAAGATTTCAGTACTAAAAGATTCTGAGACTGGAAATCATTTTCAATGCACATTACCTGCACTGACCATAGGCAAGGTACTGTACTAGTCTTTGGGGACCCAAAGAGAAATCTCTGTGTCCATAAGGAGTAGGGCAGTGGAAACACTCTTAAGGTATGACTCTAACGCGAAGACTAACTATAGAGATAGCACAGCTTATGATGCAAAGGACATTCATATCATGGAGAAGGCGCCAGAGACAGTTACCAAGAGGTATATCAGAGTTGAGCTATAAAAGAATCACTGTAGTAGCTTCCTCTTGGAAGATTATGGCCCCTCTTGGAAAAGGTTAGCAAATGCAAACACACCTGGACCGGACAGAGGTCATCCAGATCTCCTCCATTGCCTCAGGCTTCCATAATGCTCTGTAGAATCATTCTATCTTTGACCTTACACAAAATGGCCAAAGCTTTTTGTATTTATGCAGCTTGAACTACATTCACAAAAAAGGGGATTTTGTAAACTATTCAGAACATACAAGTACATTTTTCACGTGGTTTAATTTTTCTGTGTTTTGAACATTAATTGATTTTTCTCTATAACTTGAACTAAATTTGCTGGAAAGCTTCATATTGTGTCTGGATTTAGATATACTTAAGACTTAGTCATCAATATGATGGGCAACAAAGGGGGTCAGAGAAAGAATATGCTATTATTGGCAAAATTCTTATGTCACTAGTCTGGTATACTCTCTATAGAAATCATATAACACAAAATCATTCCATCAGATGAGAACTTGCATGTGAGTTCTCTATGTCTCCTCTCTCCCTTCTCTGAGTGAGGACTCAAATATAGGCACTCTATGAATATACCACGTGAGAGCAACACTGGATCCACTTGTGAAAAGTGGTCTGATTCCAGTAGGAGTTGTGATTGCTAGAAGGGTATCATAATAAATCACAGATATCCACTAGTTTCATTCAATAGCAAAGGCAACTATATTTGACCTTGCAGTTAAATATCATTGACTTTTCCAGCAAAAGTATTGTTCTTGATCTTCAGGAGACTATTTGGTTAATGGAAAAATTATTTAACTTCAAACAAATACTGTTTCTATTAACTACTACACAGCAGTGAACTATCTTTTCTGGATGAAGAATCTAAGACTTAGGTAGGGTTTTTGAGCTCATCTGTTGCAGACACTAGGAATAGTCTTTGAGCTTGCTCCCAGCCTCCTCAGAAAGTAAACACAAGTCCCATTGCTCCATGGACATTGCTTCCAATCATTAGGTAGAAAAATCAAAATGCTAGTCACAGCCAGAAAATCATATTTTGATTCTTCCCTTTACACTTGGAAAAAAAATATATATATAGTGTTACTTTTGTGGTAAAACAATTTAGTATTTCCTCAGTACTTGAAACTGAATAGATAGAAATTCTTGCATTATTATATAGTATAGACTGAATTTCAGAATTAAATATTAACATCCTGGGGCTTATTTTTCAGAGCAAAGTATATGTAATTTCTTCTATTTTTATAGTAGGATGTGTTTATTTTTTAATAGTTTAAGCCAGTGTGAATGCTCAAACTTGGAAGGGATTCTTAGATATAATACCAAGAGCTAGGAGTGTACCTGCATTTACTAATGGTTTGAAAAAACAAACAAAAACAATTGCTCTACTGTGTTATTTGAAAATACCATCAATAAACAAAACCACATTTTAGCAGATGTTTAAAATATTCTTCAAATTAATGGAAAACATTATTTTCATCATTCATATAAGATAAAAAAGTAGAACTCAAAATGCAAAGAAAAGTACCAGATCATTTAAATCATTCTTTTCTTCCACCTTTTCTCTCAATCACATGAATGGGCAGCATCTAAAATAACAGATGCAGGAGCTGCTGGTGTGTTTAAATAACAGCAGCCTAACGTATTTGTCATACTAAATAAGGGAAGGTAAAGGACTTCAAAACCAGCCCTCCTCTTTTAATACTGCATGGATAATGCACTGGAGGGCTCATTTGCAAATGTTTAGTCTATCGGAAGCATCGTTAGACTGCCCTCCCTGGCAATGTGTAAAGTAAACTAACTAACGCACACCCAGACTGCAGGTGTTGATTAGACATTTGTGCTCAAAATGAGAATCACCAAACACTGTTCTAGCTAAATTGGCCCTTTTTTACTCTAGATATAGTTAATGAATTCTGCAGGGACTAAGAGATTCACAAAATTCAAATTTAAGTAAAAAAGTACATACAGGAAAAGGCAAAAAATTAAATTAAAACAAGACGGATCATTCAGGGGCCAGATACTCACTTTTCAACAAGCTATGAGACTTAGACTGATATGGTACTAATATATTAAAATTCGATTAAAACTCTATTCTTATGCATCAATATCTAAATGAATATGTCATGTGACATCTTTCTCTTCTTTAAGAGTTCACATTATGGGGCTTAGATCTACTCTCTTAGAACGATGAAGCATAATAGGTTTTCACTGTTAGAATCTTCATATAATATCTTCCCCAAATGACTTTGTTTTTCAGTAAAAATGTTTATTGTCCGAAGACCATAGCTTCCCAGTTTTGATAAGATGATTCATTAGTAGATGGTACTTTAATTATAAAGACAGAAGTGATACAATGGCTGGTTCCTGCATACGGGTACTAGCGTCTGGACCCCAGGTGGGCAAACATCTGCAGTGGAAAAATAACTGAGATGCAATAGATGAGTCCTTTTCTCTTTGCTTCTCTATATAGTCTAGATCTCTGCCAGGCTGAAGAGTATGGGACATGCTAGTGTAGAATTGTTAACAATGAAAAAAATTTAAAAAAACCGATAATGGAAAATATTCAACTGTGGAGTCCTTACTTACTGCTCTTTAGCAAACCTCTGTATCACCATCAGTTCCCACCCCAAGAAAGAGTCTCTTTACCAAGTCCATACCTTCATAGGTATATCAGTTATTGACTGGTTTTCACAGGTAAGAAATTCTTCTAATTAAGTCTGAAGAAAACTGAAAAAAAAAACAAAAAACCTTGCCCTTTCTATATACAATTCTTAATATTTCACTCCTGTTCCTCCTAAACCACAACATTACGGAGTCTTCTTCACCAAGGTTGATCCCTTTCTGCAAAGATATAGGATCTCCTCAAATGTAACTTAAAGGCCTAGCTCCAAATTTGAAGAACAAGATTTTGTATGCATTCCTTGAACTTTTAGGGAGAGCCTTGTACCCAGCTGAACTAGCACCTGATTTCTAGAAGACTTAGAGTAAGCATGGCCTCTGGTCTTATCTTCGCTTTCAATAGCTCTTCTTTCTTTTGACCTGAGTGAGGAGCAGTGTCCATTGAAATTTAGCAACTCTCAAAACGGTACTTACAGAGTGATTAAATATGTTTAAGACAAAAGAGAGCAACATAAAGAGGGGAATAGAAATTGAGATGGAGAAATGAAAAACATGGAAGAAAATGTTAGCAGTGATTCTTTTTGGAGCGGTAAAGAAAAGTAGGTGGTTTCTACTTATCATTTTTTGTAATTTCTATAAAACATGCATGTTTTTCTATGGGCAGGTAGAGTGGTGTAAATAGATGTCATGTTTTATACCTGGGAGAAGAGGATAGGAGATTCAGTAGACACTTTGGGGAAGATATCCTTGAGAGATTATTTTGGGAGGAAAACAAATGTACACAAGCTCAAAGCCAAAAATATTAAGTAAAAAAGGAGTAATTTGTAATTGAGTGGAAGTTTATAAAACAAGTGGGCAGTTATTTAATTAAAAAAAGAAAGACAAAACCTGAACCATCTTCTGCACTTAAAAGAGGTTGAAGATTACCAATACACTCTGTCTTAGATAGACTTTTTAAAAATACCGTACTATTTATGGCTTTCTTACTAATACACAAATAAATACAATCACTTCAAAGGCATTCTACTTGGTTTAGAAGTTGATTCCCAGGAGCACCATAACTGAGCTACTGTGTTTTCTTTTTTCTACAACGTAAACAGCTCAGAAAGCGTGTGTTATCATTTTTGTATCTCGAGTTTTTTGCACAGGATGTGACCACTGTCAGATCACTGTTCTTTTCTTTCTTTTTGTGACTGAAAAGCTTATATTGCAATCTGAAGTAAATGTTTGCTTTTCTTAGTAAGTATAAATTTTTGCTTTTTATTTTTTAATTTTTTTGCTTTGCCTTTTTATTTTTTTAATGGTAAGGATCTTTGGTCTAGTAGAATTAATACAGGGCTCCTGAGTGGCATTCTAGTTCGGGTTGCCATGTCTATAATGAGTACTTAGTCATAGAATCAAAAATATTTAAGTCTGGGCTGAAAGTTAAAATAAATTATTTTATAATCTTATGTTTCCTTTTTTGAGCTACATCCTTTGTCAAATATAATTTTGTGATCCTTAAAATAAAAATCCAAGTACCTCACTAAATAACAGAATTTTATTATCCGAAGCAAGACTAGGAGGCAGCCTGGTTTGGGACTTCTACTCTGTCCATGTAATTTGTCTTAGAAACCTGCTCAAGAGTAAGAAGAGTTTTTGTATTGAGAGTCTTAAAATACAGGTCCAACTTCAATGCAATATGTGTATGTGGCTGCATGTGGGTAATAATATACATACACTAACCTCATGGGTTTAGAAAGAAAATCAGTTACTTGCTTTTGTACAGCATTTCAGCACTTGTAGGAAGGTGTAGGTAAACAAGGCATTATCATTATAATTATGTACTGTAATTGCCAAGGCAGTCTACCATAGTGAAAAACACAAGGGTTTGGCCTCGGATAAAATTTAGTTTAAATCCAGCCTTTTTCTGCTTAATGCCTGAATGCTTGGGAGAGAAAACCGTGATTCTCTTTAGAAACTGGTTTTCTTTTACTCTAAAATGGGACTTGTAATAGGGTTAATAGGAGATACACACGTAAAGCGTCTGCCTTACAGGTACCTCAAATGGACCTGTGCTTTTCATTTTAGTCATTAGATATTCTAAATATGAAAGATCAGTGAATAATTAAGATCTCTTTTCTTCATCAAATGGTATTTTTGTAGAATAGCTGATGGGTAGCAGACTTTGTGTACAGTAGGAAAGGTGCATTCTGAAGTTACACTGGCAATGCAGCTGTCTGGAGACATAATTTTTCCTACTTTTGTCTGTTTGACATTTTACTATTCTTCAGGGAGGAAACATTTCACAAGGGATTCTATTGTTCCAGGAAATGCAGTTTCTAGTGGTATTTTTCAGTAACTCAAGATCAGGCATGTGTACAAAATCTACCATCAATAACAGAACTGGTACTATTCACTACTCCTTAAAAACAAGATTTACAGTCCTTAGCTCCTGCAGTGTTTCTAACCATGTGGCTTGCTTCATACCTCATGATTCAACTCATCTTAATAAGCATGAAAAGGTAAAATCATGAAACAAAATTATTTTCTACTACTGATTAAACACTGTTGGCCCCTTAAGGAAGATGCCAAAATCTCTGGTGAGAAATATTCTAGTTTAGCTCCGTGTGCCCTAGGTAGATCCTGGGACATTGGTATTGCAAGTTCATGATACTATGAGTCTTACATGCTGTGTGTTCATTTACAACTTTGACCAATGTTAGGAGGTTGTGTATACAAAGAAAATAAGTGTATGGGAGTATATCTACTCACCTCTTTTGCTGTATTGAACACTCAATGTGAAAGTTAGATCTATTAAAGTAGGAAGAACGATGACTACTTCTTATAATAATGAAGGGATATTATATATATACATATATAATATTCTTATATTATATCTGGCACATAGTGAATGTTTCAGAGATTTTTGTTCCATTGATCCCCTTTCTCATTCTCTCTTCAATATCATGGCACCTAATTATTAAGCCTCAGAGAATTTCAGGAGATAACATGTAAGGTAATACATTTCTCATCAAGGACAAGTAAGAATTTAGTCATCGATTCGAACTTTCTCTTGACACGTCTTATTTTCATCCATCCTTTGTACTGTTTTAACATATTAAAAATGTTTATTTTAATGCCTGACAACCAGTATCTGGATCTTCTGTCTGCTTTTATATTTTTAAATCTTGATTATTGGTCCAAATGATGCCATTTTATGCTAGAGGAGGTGCTGTTCTTCTCTGTTAGACATATTGAACTTACACTCTTCAATTCCAAGAACTGTGTCTGATTTGGGCTGAGGGGAAATGCTAGTTAAATATATATTTACTGCATTTCCATTCCTTAGCTATGACCGTCTGGACTTTTGATTGCAAGCCTGGCAGATCTTGTCTACTAACCCCTGAAAGACTACAGAAGATTAAGTTCGGTCTTTCAGAGGATTGAGTATAGCAATTTACCGTCCTATCCCACACAGCTTCAAATTTGGACAAAGTCTTGACGGGGAGCCTGGTGGTGTTGCTGGTCGGTCACCTATCATGAAACCTTATTTTCTAATCACCTTCAAACTGAATTCCACTCCAGAACACAGTGTGTATTTCCTGGAGAAAGCTGGCTTTGTGTTTGTAGGTCCTTTTGATTTTTGTCCATCACACTCACCCTGTTGACCACCAAAAAAATCTTTATTGCTTTGTCTTTCTCTTTATGGAGTATGTTTGCCTAGACCAAGCCCTGATAATGACCTACATTTTGAAGTTGCAAATATTCTAGGAAAGAAATTAGCTATCAGTACTCAATTCACCTAAAAAAGGCTTCTTCTTCTTGGGATGTAAGTTAGTCTAGTCTTTATTGTTTCCATAGCTTCCCTTACTTTAAAAACATGATTTTGCCAGAACATATTCAATTATTTCCTAGTTGTTTCCATGGTTTAATACATCATACCCAAGAAAGGAAATATCAAAGATAAATAATACAACATTTTAGATAAAGAGCCATGTCTTAAAACTATGTAAAAGACTTAATTGTAGTAAGGGCTTCCTTGTCTAGTAGCTCTTTGTAAAGATAACCTCTGAAACCTATTATTTTTCTGAAGAAAGGGAAAGGGTCTTATTAAAGCAGATCTAGATCAAAGCTCCTTGAAGGAGTTATAACTGAACCTGTTTCACTTCAGATAAATTTTTTTTTATCAGGATACGTATCTTTTTGCTTTTTGAAAGAAAGATGCAGGCAGTAATGAAGGCAAGTCAGCAGGAATACAGAGGAGGAAGAAGCACTTTATTTTATTTAGTTGTTCATCTTGGGTGCTCCGACACCCTGGCCCCAGGATGAGAACCCAGGTCCTTGGGATGTATGTGGACTGCATCAGCTGGACGCATCCACTAGACTCCCCTGAAGATTTCCCCCAATATAAAACAGGATCAGTAATGGCGCTTGCCTCATAGGGTGGTCCTGATAAGTAAACAAGTTTGTATAAAAATGCTTAGAACAGCTCTACCAAACAGCAAATTGTTATATGTGTCATTAATACTATCAGTATAATCATCAAAAGTTAAAGTGAAATAATCACCAGTATTTGATTCATCAATCTCAAAAGTCTTGGACTATAACATATGCTTTTCCATTTTTAACTTTAGCAAACCCTTTAATTATATTATTTTATATTCCTATCAGATAAATGTACTTGATCATTTTTTCTCATTTCTTAATGGTCACTTCTACAATGAGAAATCAATATACTAGTCAAAATACTGCTGAAGAGATTTATTTTTCAAGGTCTGGTGATTTTTCTCTATGTACCTCAATGGAATGTTTATTTATAGTGGTAGGGACACTAAAAACTATTGGCAGGATGAATTATATACATCAGGCATGACAAAAAGACAACAAAATGCCTTTATTATCAGAAAACATCACTAACTCTAAGAGTTAATATCACTAAAGAGTATGAGTTTGTCTTAGTACCTGGGGGGAAAACAAGTTATTGAAAAGACAATTTTTGTAGCAATTATGTTAGTATTCACTTAGATTATGCAATTTTTTTTACATATTTAAAACATAATTCGTAAAAATGAATTTGATACCTGATGTCTCTTCAGTTTCTAAGCTACATTCTAGGCACATGCTTTACTGAACTATTGACTGAGGAATTATATCATTTGTTGTCCTTGAGTTCTCTAAAATCCAAGAGAAAGAAAATACAGGGCATTGAAAAGCCATGCCTGATAGTGTCAATGATTTATTCTAGTAATGTAACTGATGTCCAAAGGCAGAGAGGCATCACCTGTTGCAGCAATGGCACCTGGCAAGGACAACTCATCATATGTATTTACAGATGAACTGTGACAGATATCTTTATTTTTGCTTCAGCATATTGCAAGCAGATCAAGAAATCAGGCAAATGAGTTTACGTGTATATATATATATATATATATATATATACATACATATATGTGTATGTATATGTATACATATATATAAAATCTGTCATAAATGATTTCATCTGGCTTAGAAGTATGTACCTGTACAACTGAATAATATATAAGTACATACATATATGCATACATATATATATATGAATGTATGTATATATGTATACACACCCCAAGTGGACAACCACTCCCACGGGGATGAAGTACTAATGTTCAATTCTGAATTAAATTCACTTCCAGTATAATACTTAGAACTAAAACCATCTTTGGTACAAACCTCACTATCAACATTAACATAAATTTAATTTCCAGGAATATCTGGCCCTAGATGATAAAAGTTTGTTTTAGGAACTTACTGAAATTCAATTTATCTCTGATGTCCATAGACCTAAGAAAAAGAATGGAGGGGAAATATTCCACGGTTCTAAAATTGTAAAATATGAAGGAAAATAATAATTTTAATATAAATGAAAATGAAAGTTCATCTCCAACTTTTCAACTACCTTTTAAAAAGTTGAAGAAATGGATTTCAACCCTGTCCATATGAATTAGTACATATCAAAATGACTTCAAGTCAGGAACCCATGTCAAAACATAAGCTATACTGAGAATCGCAATTCAACTTTCCATTATTCTCATTAAAAGTCACTTCGCTAAAGGAAATTAAAGATATGTATTCTTTCATTCCTTTTCACTAAGGGCAATGGTATGTATCTATCAAGTAATTCAAATTGTTTTAAAAAATTGAGATCTTTTAAAAGATTCTTCTTTTTATGTAGGAGAATTTAAAAGTGAAAAGAAAAACATCTCAACAAAGGTCTGAGATGCTAAATGTGGTGTCATTTTTAAGATGGCTAAGGATTTAAGATGGAAGAAAAGGTCAAATATCGAGACCTAAAGGGAGTCTATATCTGAAACAACCCCTCTATCCAAATGTCCTCTCTACAAAATAAGTCACATTCTCTGCTCTGCATTCTATGGTAGCATAGTAATAAGCTCATCAATTATCAACAGAGAATCAAAAACAAAGCATCCTTTTATGGCAGGAAAGAGGCAACAATTAATAGGGTAAATTTTCATATTTTCTCACAAAGGGTGGGGAGAAACAAGTACATTGTGCAATTTTGAGGTCAAAAAAAAAAATCCAAGTGGGGGAAGATCTTTATCATTTACATTTGGAATAAAACATTAAAATAATTGAAAACGGTTTACTGTATACAGATAATATATGCATAATTAGGAATACATAAGCATCCTTGATAGTATAATTTGCCATTGCACATTCTTTTAGCCTTGTTTGACCACACCATTTATAATAGAAAAGTCGTTTAGTGCCAAGAGTGTTCATATAGTTAAGGCCAGTGATGGAAAATGGATAAGTGAAATCCATGGTTAACACCCAAGCTTTTCATGAAGCAACATTTCAACTTATAACTGTCCCCAAAGAGAAAACCATCTTTTTTGGAGTTTTTCTTGCTCTCTGTAACTCTGTACAATTTACATTTCTAGGGTTAAAGAAGTGAGACAGGGAGGGAGGGGAGAAAGGAAAGGAGACAGCAGGGGCAGAGAGAGAGGGAAAGAGAGAATGATTTAATTATTTTGTGAGTAAAATTATAACATGCCAAAAATCAGTACTCAAGCAAAAGAATCCATGCACTTAGCAGAGATAGTCCATTTGCCCTTATATTTTTGAGCCTCCATAAGCCTTACCAATAGATAATTAGATATGATTTCAAAAACTAATGGGTCAGAATCACATGCTTAGTAATTAGGTCACGGAAGATGAAAACATGACTTCATTCTTGTTCACTGTGATAGTAACCTTTTGCTCCCCCTAGATCCCAGAAGGCAACAAAATGATTCAACCTTACTAAAATTTCACCTCTAGTAATCCATTATCTCTTAACTTACACATTAAGATTTTAAAACCTCCATCTGGTGGACATAACTTGACCCCTTTTGATTTATAGGCAACCTGTTTTCACAGGTAAGCACATTTATTTTTCCCTTGACCACCTGGCTGAAGCAGGAAGAGCTGAGGCAAGCCTGCTCTCTAGCGAGCCACTCCTGCACAACCAACGCGCCACTGAGAGGAATTCAGGGTGATTTAAGGTCTATGAAATTAGAGCTTAAGTTACTCTTGGAAACCAGAGGCTTAAGAAATGACTCCTTATCCTTAATCAATTGGGAGATCAGAGACAATGGCTACAGCAGCAATGGGAAATTCATTTTCTGTGCCAGAGTTGTAGAGAGGACTGGTGCTCATGGTGATTGGCAATTCCCACGTCACCAAAGATTAAAATAGATGATATTAGAGGCCAAGTTTTCTGTAAGTGCGCCCTGCTCATCAGTTGCTTCAGATTGATTGCAAATTGGGATGGAGAGGGTGTCTTTTGAATAATGCGCTTTCTCCCTTTTCTTCCTGTCATTCTGAAAATGATTGTAAATATATAAATTTCCCTCTTCCTCATACAATCAAAATGCACCAAGTGTATAAGGCATATAAAGGGAATTATGGAAGGTATTCAGAAAACAGGCATTTCTTCCCATTTCCATGTGTGTGCACAATTAAAATATAAATGTGAAGACATAGAAATTTTGTTCAATGGGTGAACAGTGACAATGTAAAACTTTATGTGAACCCCATGCTCCCAGAAATGTTAGGATGCCCGGGACAATCTTCATCACCGCCATCCTTAGTGACCTAGGCAGGACGCATGTCCATCCTTCTGTATGACTCCTTTTAGACTCACGGATGAGTCTTTTGTGTATCTGCTCTATAAAACCCCTGCCCCCTTCCCCAGACATACACTTTTTTTTGAGACTTCCCTCATCCATGAATGCTATCCCTGTTGCAATAGCCTAAATAAAATTTCCTTGATTATCTGCTCTTTTTTCTATTTCAGTGTCGAATGATTGGTCTTAGATATTTGTCAGAGAACACAGGGATGGTAGACTTACAAAAGTCATAGATTCAACAAGAATAGGAACCAGTATATAACATTCGTGACTATATGACTGTATCATGTGCTTCGCTGTGGAATGTATAGTCAACCTTGCATTTTTGAAAGGCTGTTTTGACAACAGTCTAAATGATGGTTTGAAGAGATGAAGAATTAGTTAAGCGAGTCGAATGCTATTTGAATTTCAAAACCAAGACAATTACATACCATTGAAGAGAAAAAGACAGTCTTTAGAAATATATTTGGAGTTAGAAAATCCATTAATGAGAAAATGAATATGACTAAGCATCACCACTTAGGAATCTCTGTTGAGCTGGTGCAGTAATGGATTTAGTAAAAATGACTTACTTTTGAAATTTATCCACACATAAATGTTTAAGAATAAAGTGACTTCATTTGACTCATAAATATAGATCGTTACAAAATAAAATTCACAAAGTAAAATGAGGAAGCAATTGAGAATACTAGGAACATAAGTACAGAAAAAATAGCACAAAACCTAGAGTGAGGTTGATAAGCAAAATGCATACTTGGGATCCTAGACATTAGTCATACAAATGAGTTTTCTGGCAGCCTCTACTAGGAAGGAGCAAACTCAGGTTGTGAGACTAACTTGTCTTTCTCGAGAGAACGAAAATTACTTAGGAAACTAAGTATTGAATGACTGAAAGGTTTCTTTCAAACATGTTGAGTTTGAAACTCTGAAGTAATTAAGACAGAATATTGGTTTAAAAAAAATAGAGCATTTTGGTTTCAATTTAATAGTTTAACATGCTGACAACTTATAATTGCCACAAGGATTGGGTAAATGGAACCAGAATTCCAGTGTTATGACAGAGAGAAGAGGCAGGAAAAGGAATATATTTGAGTGCTGTACTTATTTTTAAACTTGGCTTCACCAGCTTATAGCTGAAGCAGATGATTTTTGACATTTTTAAAAAAGTAAGTTTCTATCTGATTATGGTTTTTCGTTTTTTTTTTTTTTTTTTTCCCCAACTCCAGATATTGCCTAATAAAGTATTTGGAATATAACCTAGTCAAATAATAAGAAAATCAGGACTCCAGGTTTTCCTTTTCTTTTATTTTATCACTTGTATTACATTCAAGGGTTATGAAAAAAATGTAAAATGTGGATTTAATCAATTTTTTGGCAAGGAACATGTGCAGGAGGTCATTTTAGTAGGTACATTAATCATTTTAAAGCATGAAGTTTTATGAACCTCAATGTAGCCTATTATACTAAAAGGATTAAATATGTCATTATGAGGAAGAAAAAACTTGGCTTTATTGACAAATTGTACCCAAATGGGAGACTTGACAGAATGAAAGTAAATGATTTTAACATTTTGTGATAAATTGTTAAGTAGAACATATTCTCATCTATGAATCTAATGGTTTTCATAAAGTAGAATGATCTTTCTCTTAATTACTTAAAAAATATTTAAGTAGAGGGAGAAAAAGAGTAAGAAAGAGAAGTTAACTTTCCAGAATAGTGTGCTGTGGGCCAGGCAGGGTGCAGGAGCTTTACATGGTGGTTGGACTTTAAATGAGGAAGTCTACGGCATAACATTTCCACCAGGTTTAGACGAGAAAAATCCCAGTTCAAAAGCCTCAATATTTTCCTTAGGTTCCACTGTTGACAATCTTAAGAACTGGGATTGTAACTCAGTTATCCTATCCCCAAACCAGTATTCTTGATTATCCTGTTAGGAAAATAGCAAAATGACCCTCTGTGTTGATGTCAATTTTACTTTCATTCCCAAACAACAAGAATGATAACTTCAGAGGAAAGCAAAAGTGAAGGTGCAGGATCATATCCATATCTAATCTTAGCAATCTTAAAATAAAATGGTGACAAATAAAAATTAAAACAAACAAAAAAAGAAACTGATTACTGTGACAAATTTACTGAGGACAAGTCATCATTTTCAGGTTAAAAGAGAATGGGGGCACGAAGACGTGTCAACACCTCTGCACTCAATTTTTAGTTCAACGTTAAAATTGTCCACGGTATTAAAAAAAAAAGAAATCAAAGCACCATGATTATCAAGACCTAACTTCTGCATGTGAAACAGAGATAGGATCTTTTACAAACTTACGTATTAACTTTCTGTAAAATGTTTTTAACCTGAGAGGTGAGAGTTACATAGAGGTTAAGAGCATAGATATTTGGAATCAGCCAGCTCTGAATTTACAGCTCCTCTCAGTCTTTTTCTTAGTGGAATTCTAAGACACCTGCAGTGCACTGGGGTGACCTGGTGGTTTAGTTCACCAGGCATAGTCTGCATACATCCCAAGTTCCCTGGTTTGAGACCCAACACAGGGAGGCAACCAAGATGAACAACTATATCAATAAGTAAGGTGCTTCTTGCTAGCTGCCTACTTGTCATTATGTCTTCCCGCACCTTTCCTTTGGAAAAATAAGATACCTGTTACATAGAGGAAAGAAAAGCACCTGTCCCTTAGTGTAATTTTAAGCCTTACCAGAGAGAGCCTGGTGCAATGGTTAACAAAGTGCCTGACACACAGTAATAATTTTCTATTGATGATAAAATTAGCAACAATTTGTGAAGTCCAAATGAAAATGTTGCAACCAGTTCTTATTCGCTACTAGAATGAAATCAGTGTGGGCTGCAAATTAGTCTTCTTATATTGCCAGTTTTTCTTCTCCCAAAACCATATCTTCCTTTGTATTTTTGCCTACTCCTTTCTATTTTTTGAAGAGCATATGTATAATTATGCAATGCAACAATGTATGGTCAAAAATAATATATAGAGAACATCATATAGATGATTATTTTGAATTTCTTTCAAAGCCTTTAATTGCTGTTATCACCTAAACTATTTTTTCTTATGTTTCTGATTAGTGCATATTCTCTGGAATTAGAATATTACAGTTCTTCTTGATGCCTCATATATATATTTATACTTGATCAGTTAATTTTTTTCTTGGATTAAAGTATATTCAATTTAATTTCATTATTTTTTAAGATTATAACATGTAAAAATAGAGGAGATTAATGGTGATGCTAAAATAGAAAACTTTAAAAAAGAAAGATTGTGGCATGTCTTGGTGGAGCAGTGGTTGGGTGCATAACCTATAATGTAGCACAGTCCACATTTATCCCAAGGACCCGGGTTTGCATCACGGCACCAGGGAAAAACCAAAATAAACAACTAAATAAAATTAAAAAATACTTCTTCCTCTCTCTTCTTGTCTGCCTGCACACTTGTCTTCATTCCTGCCTCAAACTTTCCTTTAAAAAGAGAAGAAAGATGTTCACTGAATATTTTAGCATCACCTTCTTTTCATTTTTCTACTCTTCTCCCCCTCCTTACTCTCTCCCCTATTTACAGGACCAGCAGATCCAGACTCCATCTTAGTCATGTGTGTGAGGAATTGTTAACATGTGAGGAAATCTTGCCTTATCTGGAATTCATTAGTGGAGAGAGAAAAAAGCAAAGCTAAGGCTTAGAAATGATTAGTCACTCAGTTATCAAGAAGGAGAACAGCAATTAAATATTCTAATAACTGAAATCTATTTCACTGTGAATTATTTTTCTCTTTAACATTAATGATTTACACTGAAGAGTGCATCTATATTTTGAAAACTATCGGGTGTCTTAGATTCATGGCACCATCTGTATGTGTTTTCTCCATCACTCAGAAGGGTGAGTTTGTTATAAGCTTGGGAACTAGCAGAGAACAACAACCATCTTGTAATAATGTTTAAGTTCTATCTGTCGACTTCCTGAAACTAATTTCTCGATAGAGTAGATGTCTTAGAACAGAATGACCTAGATCACAATCCAAGGTCAAAGTAAGTGGAAATGAAAAAGAAACAAGCAAACATATGTGAATAAAAACCAAAGCAGAAAATAGCCTCTTCATACCTTTACCTTTATACCCTTCTAGAATACACTTCTTTAATGAACAGCTTGCTTCTGCTAAATTAAGTGCCAGAAAATGCTTCCAAAATCCTCATAGACTAGAAGAAGTCCTTCAGATTTAGATGTATCTTATTTTCAGTTTATGCAGAGAAGCCGATTACCTTGTAACTTTCTATTTTAAACAATACCTCTTCAGTCTCCGGTTTATACTGCTAAGCACATTAATTTGAGTACAATGAAGATTAAATGCTATAAATAGCTCAAAATAAATATATTTGATTTAGCTAACAATAAATTTTATGATTTAGCCTTTTCTACGTTATTTGAAAGCATCCCTTTTTGACTTCTAAAAAAAAAACTATTTTATATATAATTTGGAAAACAAAGAAAATTATCTCCATGATTTGATCACCCCAAACTGACACAGATATTCACAAGTATGTAGATCATTACTTTCCTTTCACTTTATAATTGAAATTTTTGATAGTTGACATAGATGCACATATTGAGTCATATTCTTACTTTTTCTTCTTAACAAGAACATGTTTCTTGTTATAGGTCTTTATTAGTATCAATGGCTGATTCTTGCTCTAGAACACTCTATAAATATATCAAGGCAAATATCCCATAAAGACACCAAACAGCTGTCCTTTACAATATGTTTATGATGCTCCTATGATTATAGGGATTCATTAAAAAACAACATATTTTTATTGCTGCTTTGTGAGAACAGCTTATCATGCAAGCATTTTTTGTTGCATTTCTAAATTTAAAAAAAATTAGAACTCCACGCATTCTTCTGATTTCACGTATGATATCTTTTTAGGTTTACACGCACAGTTGCAAAGATCTGACACACACTGCTGGAACAAATATCAACTCATCCTTTCAAAGACAGTCTTTTCACCAAAGTCCACTGCTAATGTCCACTTGGAGTTGAAGATCTCTAGCAATAGCTCGCCAGAGAACGTCAATGACCTTCATTTCCTCCTTCAGGAACCGCCTGGCACACACCTTGAATCCCTACTTGGGAACGTTTTGTAGAGAACTCTCTATTTTGTTGTCCGAGTTAAGCAAAGCAGGCAAGACATCCCAGAGATTATGCAGCTACCTAATCGGCCTCCTACTGCTCTCTCCAAAAGGAAAAGCCTCCAACTAATTCTCTCCCCTAAAGTGTGACCACCATAAGAACATCCTGTGGTTCCTCCCCAGTGACAAACTGTGCCTTCAAATGTGTGAGTGGATAAAGAGAATGAGCAGGAGGTAGGGTGGATGTAACTGAACCCCAACTGTTAGAGGTAAAATGTACTTTTCAGATAGAGGGATTTAGGGAAGTTTTTCTTTATTAAAGATTATTCCTTAACAGGATAAGGAAATACCTTAAAACAGTTTCCCTGTGAGTAATGACTTGGGGGAAAAAGATTACATAAATGGAGAAAATATAAATGGAATAAATAGACGGTTTAGCCCAGATTTGATGAGACTTCAGGCTTCTTGGGGGGTTGTTTCTGAATCTGGGACAAGAAGATTGTGTCTAATCGAAATTCTGTAACATATTCCACCTTGTGAAGTGCTGTGCGCAAGGCCAGCTTTAGGCTACAATGTTTCTTGGGCAGGGCTGTCAGAGAAGCTGCTCTATTCTCGGAAATCTTTCTCTCCCTAGTCAGGCACTAGTGCCCTCCTTTCCTCTTTTGTAATCCCCAGGTCAAAACGAAAATGTGAATGGCTGATGACAGTGTAAAGTGTTACACCTCCCAGGGGGCGGAGAATCTGAATAGGCATCTAAGCGATCAGAGAATGGGTGATGTTCTGAAGGAGAAATCCCAAGTATCAGGAGATGCTCTTTTTACACACTGGCAGGTAGAGAAGATAGAGGAGTAGCAAGTTCTTCCCAGCATCTTAACCCCACATTCGGCACACACTTCCATGGTTTACATTCAAGGTGCTAATCTTGTAACTAGACGTTGTTTGGTAACAATATCATTGTGGGGCAGAGGGCGTGGATAGAGGAGGGAGTCTCTTCAATGATTTAACATTCCCTGGGCTGGAGGCAGAATCAGTCAATTTCCTTTGTCTTTAACTGTCTCCGAATCACATATTGAATTGACATAAAGGACATTAATTTTAAGAGTCAGACCTCTTTATGAATCCTACTTATTAGTCATATCTTTGGTAAGTTAATCAACCTTTCCCATCTGAATTTTTTTTTTTTTTTTTTTGGTAAAACGTAAATAATAGTTCCTTGTCTTCCACATATATTGCCTGGATTAGATAAAATATACATAGATATCCTTGCATATTGTCCCTATTCATTAAGCAACACCTCTTCTTTTCCCTTGACTGCACACTGTTAAGGTACTAATGACTGTTTCTCAGGTCAAAGAACTGAAAAGTAACGACTATTAATATTTTCAGCTGGTGTGTCTTTGTGTGTGTGTGTTTCAGCAATAAGAAGCATTTAATGATGAGATTCTGGGAAATCAAATACAAACACTGCTTTCAGTGATTATTGCACCATTTTCTATATTAACCTTGTATCCATTTGAATAATCTGAGTTGTCTGAGTCCGCATTAATGATTATAACACTCCCATGGTGTTTGGAAGAGATAATAGTCCATCGTAGTGTAGATTTATATGAAGGATGCGATCAAGATTTGTCTGAGCAGATTTTATCTTAAATATTTAAAGACTAAGCAGTAACCATTAATTTTAGTGTGAATCAAGAGACTGCATTTTAGCTTGCAACTTCAAAAAAATTATCACTAAGTACCATCTGAGTCCAAAGGGAAACAAGACACTAACACTCTTAGTTTTTCCAGCCTCAGGAAACTGATGCAGAAAGTGTTGGAAAGTTGCCACTTCCCAACGGCCTTCTGCATTGTTGGTCTTTTCCAGAACTCTTTTTGTTTTCCTAAAAAGATATCGAACATCAATCCAGTCTTCAAATCAGAGTGAATGGCAGTAAAATCTCCCATTACTAAGTAGCAATTTTTGATTCTAAGAGTCTCTCTCCATCAGCTGATCGAAAAGGTATTTAAAAATAGATTTTTGATCACCATTCCAAGTACAAATTGTAATGTTAAAAAAACTGTAATGTTCAAGGTGGAAAGATGTATTCTATTAAAAAAATAATTACAGATAATTCTTACTAATATTCTTTAAAAAATTGCTGAAGAAAATATGATTGCAATTCAAGTGCCAATAAAATGAGACACTCCCTGGTTTTTCTTCTGTGGATTAAGTGTCAAGAGAGACTGAGAAGAAGAGCAATGCAATGGACACTTGTGAGCATTTACTATCAATCACGTACGATGCTAAACATTTTCCCCACCGAAGCAGTATTACTGTAAACGAGTACCATTTTATCTATATTGCAATTGGTAAACTTGACAGTGTGGTTCGTGACTTTACCAACTATGACACAGACACATTCCATCAGTGGTGGAGCCTGTATATGAACTCAGGTTCCTACCAAATTTGCTGTTCTTGCTAGAATATCCCACTGCCAGGTACACATGATATGAATTCAGTGGGTTAGGTCTTCTTGCAACTCTCTTTCAGCCTCTCCTCTGCTAACTGCCTTTCTCCTTGTGTAAAATGTACAGCCACAAGACAATAGTTCCTTTTATAACATATAAGAAAATGCCTTATGATGTGAAAGGACTGAGTTAGTAGCAAAAAAGTGATGTAGGACAAGGAGACAACGGTCCTACCTTCCGGCATCTGGTGGTGATTATGACAGATCTACAAGGAAATGAAAAAGAAACATAAATAAAAATGCTAGGCAAAGATTACATTACATCATAATTTATAATTAATTGTAAAATACATTATGATTAAGCAAGCACGATTGTATGTCCCTTTAGGAGAGAAAAGACCATATGAGTTAAGTTGAACAGGAGACTTTAACATTAGTCCTGCAGATGCCACGGTAAGTGCTACCAGCTTGCTGCTGCTCTGACATCTCTGTCATCCAGTCTCAGGGTTGGTGCCAGCCACTGCATGGCTTAGCATGTGACAGCAATCGTTTTGCAAAAAAATCTCAATAGTAAAACAACCCATCTTCACCTACTTGTGGGTGGGTATTTTCCTTTCTTAGGCCCCACGACATGTGTGGCTGTTCCTTGGAGATACATGTTTCTCTGATATCAAATTCAAGGCCCTCTGCTCACTTTCTGTGCTCTCTGCACACACAATATCTTGAGTTTCAGTCGAGAAACACAGTGTAGTCTTTTAAAGGTATTTTAAATGGCAATTAACCTTAACGTGTTTAGTGTTAACTAGGCACATACCTCAACTGAAGAAATGAAAAGAATAGCAGTTATGAGCAAGCTTGCACAAGCTCGGGCAGAGACCGTGATCTCACAACTCTACCTCATCAGCTGTAAGGTGCATCTGTACTTCAGAGCAATTAGAAGCAGAAATATCACACATCTCAAATCAATTTAAAATGGTGATGAAAACATCCTAAGGACTTCTGAATTGGATGTTCAGGAAAGCATCCCAGAGGGGGTGAATTTGAGTTCCTTAGGGATGGTTAGGCTAAATGGGTAGAAAGAAGAGAGAGAGACTTCAGGGGAGGGTGGCCAGAGCAGAGGGTTCAGTGGAGAGAAAACACAAGACGTTCGGAAGACAATCCACAGACATACAAATACATGACACTGGACATATTTCTGTATGTTAAGTCTAGATGCTCTCTCTCTGTCTCACACACACACACACACACACACACACACACACACACACACAGAGTTTCTACTGCCTACACAATAAAGTGCAAAGTCTTTCCAACGGTATCCAACACCATCTATGAATTCATCTCAACCCATCATTTCCATTTTCTCTTCCTCTCCACGCTTCCCTCTTTGCTATCCTTAGTGTCAGACACACTACCCTTTTGTCTGATTTCTGGTCCTTTTATTTGCCCTCTTTCAAGGTACAACGATGATAAGAACAGTCATTTCATGATCAGTAACTCCTTCCATAAGACAACTTCACAAAGATTACCTGGCGGTTTAAGCTTCCCAGAGCCATGTGCAGAAGCAGGTGCCATTTAGCTACTTGTGACTGTCTGTTAGATTCGTGGCCAGCTTGAGGAAGAGCCACCTATTTCTGATTGCTTCATGCAAAAAGAGGGAGCGGAGCCATTAAAGGCTACCAGTGTGGCACAGCTGTTGAATTACTTTTCTCAGTGTGTTATATTTCGTGCTTTTCCACTCCTGAGCAAGACAATGAGGTGGTAGCGTGAGTGTGCGGTGTGCATGTTTATGTGGTATTATTCATGAGGTCAGACACAATCTCAGCCAAGGCATGGTTTGCCTCACTTTAGTGAAGCATTTCTTTGAAAAATTTCAGGTACCGTAATTGCATTTTAAAGATACATAATAAATTGCTATTAGACTCTGCTTAGGAGGTTTGCTGAGGTGTGAACTGACCATTTTGTTCCTTTCTCTTTTATCAATAGTTGCTTCAGACCCCACAGTCTTCAGAAGACAAAAAGACGCATGGGAATCTCAGAGATTGTAGGTTTATTACTATACATTATGAATAATTTAATGCAATAACAAAATAACACACTGATAAAAGCCAACAAGTAATATTCTATTCATAGCTCACCGGATAATCCAACCCATTGTAGGTACTTCTTCTAATACTAATTTAAAATCTGCATTATGGCTTTCTGCCTTCCCTGACGATAACCTCCTATTTCACGAGGCACACCGCTCACCCTTCAGAGTGCTTTCCATTTGGGTTCAAAAGTACACTTTCACTACACGCAACCAAAGGAAAATAATTCACAGATAAAGAGTCATTTCGTCTTACCTGTTTCACCTCTTTCTTATTCTACTGGTCTTGTATTTGAAATTCTACTGTCTACAGATTTCCTGTAAAGTTCCACAGTGACCACACTGACCTTAGTAAAAGCTAGGTGATACCATAGTATTATGAAAGAGTGATAATTAGGTCACTGAGCACTGGCAGTCTTCAAATATACCATCTATTTATTGTAAAACTGGTGGGCCACACATTGCAGACTGCCAATAATTCTTCATTGCAGTTTTCATTGATGTGCGGGTTACGATCCACATTTTTCATCCATCTCCACAAAGCCTATCTACAGGAAGAATTAGCTAACTTTCCCAGTTGTTCATAGATGTTGTGCTTTGTCTTTTAGGACACTATTTAGAACCAATACTACATAATCCTGCTGGAGAAAATTGGACCAGACCCTTTGTGAATTTTGAATCACTGCTACATTTTTTTTTTTTTTTTGAAACTTTGCTGTCTCTAATAGACAAAGGGGGGAAACCTCAAGGTCACTTTCACTTTCTAGAGCAATTTAAATCCTTAAGTAAACATGGTACCTTTTGTTAAAAATAAGATAACTTTTAATTCATTAACCACAAGGGACTGATTTAGGCATCCAAAATGAAAAGCAAAAAACAAAAGCAAAAAAGCACAACAATATCCCATATTCTTATGTTCTTTTCTCAGAGTACATGTGCCTTATCCAAAAGAGAATCACTGAACTCTAATCAGCAATCACACAAAACAAGTGTCAAAAAGGCTGAGACATTTTTTTGAGAGAAATCCCTTGGGACCTCTTAGCAGGTAGAGAAAGAAGGGAGATTACAGAGACAGGAGTTTTACTACAGACGAGGGTATGGATTAGGGATGCAAACTGCTCCTACTCTATCTCTGTAGTTTTCTTGAGCCTTACACTTCCAGCTAGAAAATTACTAATACTTTTTACTAGAGCCAAGGCCTTTTTATCTGATCGCTATATATTCCTAGCTTAGGATTTAAGTCTTTATGTCAGTAACAACATCATAGGACTATGCTATCTTTTAAGCAATCAAAGCAGAAATTCTCTGAAATCAGGTGATAAAATACACAAGTAACGAGACTGATTTCATTCTGCTTCTTTCAGAGCAGCTGAATCATAAAAGACTTCACAAAAAGAAAGCCTATGACTTTTTAGAGATGACTTGGGGTGTGAGGTATGCATTTTCATTTAAATTTAGACATTAGCTCAAAAAATTGAAGATAGCTAATAGAAAGTAGATTGCCTATAGAAGAAAGCATTTCAGTGTTATTCAATATGCTGTCCAACAGACCAGAAACAAAGTAATTACAATTGCTCTTTTTCATTTTCATTTTTTTTAAGAAATGCTTCAAGTTGAATTTTATACTTAAATATAAATACAGTTATATAAAATCTTTGGATCCATTTTTTATGACAATGAAATCTGAAACTTTAAAAAGAAATCATCAGATGTCTTGCCAAATGACAAAAAGATTCATATTTTTACCTCTAACTTTTTAAAGAAATCTTAAGAATAGCTTAGGTACTACAAAAATACTTGTTGAATATCTGCTTTAGACCAAGTCCTACTTATTCCCAGAGGCTAAAACAAAATTGAATAAGGCCATATCCTTCAAGTCTAGGAATTTATGATATAGTAAGGTTCTTAATATCTTCACATTCATTTATTTTTAATTTGTTTATAAAATATATTACAGTAGCAGGATTTACATTTAATAAGTTATATCTAACTAAAAGTGGTATCTGCACTACTATGGGAAGGAAAAAGTCACTGCATTTTGTTTAACACCTACTGTGTTAGTCAGTATACCAGGTACTGCGCAGGCATAGTCTCATTTACTTTTTAAATGCTACCTTTAAAACAATTACAAATTTACAGGCAAATTGAAATACTACCAAAACAACACTAAGAGACCTGTTTAAGTTTTATTCACTCTCCCAGAGATTCCCTTTGAGGGGAAATGCCCAAATCTAGAAAAATGTATTACACTCATTTGCCAAATTTATTTTATCTTCAACCTGCAACAATTTCTCAGTCTTTCCTCGACTTTTGTGGCTGATATTTTTGAAGGTTAGAGGCCAGTGACTTTGTAGAACATTCAACAGTTTATATTGACCTAAAGTGATCTCAGGATGAGATTCAATGTTGCATTTGGGTTGGGAAGGACACAGAAGTCAGGCTGTCTATTCACTGCATCCTACTGGTGGCACACTCTGTCCCTTTGTCCCATTACTGATAGTCTCATTTCAAACAGACATTTTTCACTTTCTGATTATAATTGGAATATATATTTTGTGCTAAAATGCAAATATTACTAATGTGCAAAAGGAAAGTTAATTATGGTCTTCCTGCTCTTTCACTACTCCAGCGGATTGGCATAAAATCATCTGCCTAGTCTCTGTTTGCGTATCTTAATATGCAGTGATCTTTCTTGTATGCACCAGATTATCTTTTAATTCCCACAAACCTATAAGGACCTTTTGGAAAACCTCTATTTACTAAATAAGAACATTTGCCCAATTTTGCACACATTGGAAACTGGGATGTAAAACAGGAAAAGACCTTTTAACACCCAATCCCCTGTTGTACTATTTATTGAATTATAAAGTATATTGGTATATAAAGGCTTTAGAGAACAGATATTCAAAGCAAACATTTTTAACATCTGTGACTAAAACAAAAATGCATTTATTGTTAATTATTTTTTCATTTATTTGCAACTGTAAAATATCTGGATACTTCACAAATTTGTGAACAGAGTCATGCTAATATTCTCTATATTATTCCAATTTTACTTATAGTAGGGGGACAGATTATATATTAAAAATTATTTTTGAAAAATATTTTGGGGCATGTCCCGGTGGAGTAGCAGCTAAGTCAATCGCCTCTAAGCAACCCAAGCCAAATGCCCCACCCACCACCCCATGTGTGTGTGTGACAGGGGTGCGGGGCACAACCCACCAGTGTGAATCATGAAACAGAAATAAAATAAAAATGTTTCTTCCTCCCCTCTCTTCCTGCCAAAACCTTTCCTTAAAAAAAAAGTTTTGGTTTATTCTCTCATATGTAGTCAGAATCATGGAATATTATCTACTGTGAAAATGCAGTGTCTCCAAATGCATGATCTTACAACCTGAGCAAGAACTGCCTTAAATGCATCTGCAGACCACCCAGAACAAGTAATTTTGCTGACATCTTACACATTGGTCAACTTGGAGCATCATATACAGATGCTGATTTACAACGATGCCCACCTTAAGCCTATGTAATATAATGATGCAATGTACCTTCAATAATATAATTTTAAAATAAGAACAAATAACATTCTAAACTACATATTGTAAAGAAAGTGAAGCTCAGAGATTAATTTGCAAATGAGTTACATTCCAATTTATCTCAGTGTAACTGTATTAAATAATTGTTCTTTTTAGAATATTACACAATAATGTCTACCCTTAGAGAACACTAATGTATTCTCACTATCCGAATAAAAGAAAAAAGTATCTTATTACTAGCTAAGGAGAATCTAAAGGAAGCCAAATATCCCATTTTACTCTTTACTTTTTTGAGAATTACATTAAAACTCCTCTTATTTAGTGCATCATAGAATAAAATAAAATACAAATTTTCTTTCTGGTATTTATTCTTCTTTGTATTAGGAGAAAAATAGTAAACATATTTCTAGTTAGTTTAAATCAATAAATATTCAATATCACTTTGTTATAATTCAAGTCTATATGCTGTTTTTGATATTTTATTTAGTAGCTTGGTATAATGAGTAGTTAAGTAAGCGATATCTGGTTTCAGAAGGTCTAGATTTAAATTCTAGTTCCTCCTCTCCACAGTTCTTTGTAAATTCTGTCCTCAACATTACTGTGAAGATTATACAAGTGCAAATGAATGAATTAATTGACCCCAGAACTGAGTAACTGTACACATGCTAAGTAATATTCATAGTGACTTTTTTAACGTGCAATTTTCAACATTCCCTGAGAATTTAAGATAATGATAGTAAGTGAATCCTTGTAAGATTTAAGTTTACAATTTTATGATTTAAATATGGTCCATTAGATTCAAGATCTATTTTTCTTAAAGCAAAACTAAACTGAAGGGAGGGTCCACCCACCTAGAATTCATCTTGTTCAAGACACAGCCTTCTCTACTGGCTGGGAGAAAGTAATAGGGCACGCATTTTGGTCTTGATTTGAAGCGTCTGTCTCAAATCTCTAGTAATTTCCAGATGATGTTTTTAGCTGCTCTGAAGTGAAGACGCCTTACGTTATAGGCCCAGTATGTGTCCTGCTTGACAATGGAGTTACCATAGTCATTCTGGATGGAAGCATGCCGCTGGGCCTCTTCATGTTCAAATTTTCTTCTATTTTCTCGTCCTGGAGATTTCTTAATGATTCCTGGAGATACGTTCTGAGTGCATTTTACGAATCTCTAATCGAGTAGCATCTCACTAGCCTGTGCTCAGTGACAGAAGACAGATTCTAATGCATGTGGGGACACTGGGATTACCCCCGGGAGGTGACAAATGAAAATCGGTCTGTTTGGAAATTTCCAGAAAATCTGCCAATCTTCACCATGTGCTCTTGAGGCATAAAGCAGAAGACATGTATTAGAGGCTTATTGTTAGAACTAGCCTGTAGGTACTTTCTGTTATACTCACAGTATGTTTTTAAATCTTTTAAATACTTGCTCACATTTAAAAATTAAGAAGTTTTACATAGAAGTCTGAGTTGCTGCTTCTTTTTTAAAAAACAAAGCTTTACCAACAGTCCCATTAATATATTATATACAGATGTTAATTTCCAAGGATGCACACCTAAATCTCTATGATTCTATGATGCAATGTTTTTTCAATGAAATAAAAAAAATAAAGGCAATGACAAAAAGTCCAGTATACTGTAAATGGCTACTCATGCTAATAAATCAATTTCATAATAATTACCAAAAACTTCATGGGACCAATTAGTCCCATTCCCCATAACTGAGGAGCTGAGCAGAAGCCATACCTACAACGGTGGTGAAGATCACAGACCCTGTTTTACATCTTGGATCTTCCCCTTCCTAGCTGTGTTCCTAGGGCATGTTACTTACTTCGTATCTCAGTTTTCCAGATCTTACAATGTTTATGATAATTGTACTTCTTCATTCAGGCTGTTGTGGAAAGTAAATAAATAACATCTGTAAGTCATGTGAAAGTGTTTGGCCATAGTTTTAGTATAAGTATTAGCAATTCCACTGCCTTCTTTAATGGGACTAGCAAATTTATACTTTGTCCCTGAATCCATATTTCCCATTCCATCAAGTATTTTGTAACTGATAGACGTCTGAACTTTAAGTCTTTGAACCATCACTGTTCCACACCCCCTTACAAAGATATAGAGGAAACAGACTTCACAGACTGTAAAATATAAACAGCTGAAAAGTTTTAAAACAAGGCTTTATGAGACAAAAGTCAAGATCCTAAGCAGTGTTAATATATCTGAATTCACATTTGAAGAGTCATATACAGATTTTATACTTGCATTATCTGCCAAAGACAGACAGATTAAAAAATTTCACAATAATAAACAAAGCTTAGGAGTGACAAGGCAAGCTTTTGTTTGCCATTTTGCTATTTTTTAGATTTAGTTGTGAAACTCCAGGAACAGAACATAGATATTAGTATTTTTTTTAAATGACTTGAGAGTGATAATGTCTCGTGTTAAAAAGGACATAAAATTGATTTTCTGACAAGAGTTCAAAGACTCAAATTCAAAAAACCATTAAAAGTGAGGATCGTAAATAATCATAATACATTTTCCAACACGGTGGATTCAAAGACTCTTTCTCACCAAAAGCAGTGAGTTAAACAGAATATTTGAAAAGGAGTCAGGAGCCCTGAGTAAGAGTTCTGACACTGTTCCCAGGTAGCTGAGTATTCCCCTTAATCTCCAGGTCCTGTCAATTAAATCTGTAAAATGATTTGAAGGGCAGGAGGGTCTAATATGGAAACTGAGGTTGCTCCCTGCTTTCACATCTGTGGGACACAAGTAACTTTTGTCTGCATAAATGATGCCAATATGGAGACACACAGCAACCTGAAAGCAATAGAGACTGCAGAGAAAAGATTGCCCAAGGAAGTGTGTGCATCTGAGCGACTGAAGGCAGGTCTAAAGGGACATGTGTAGTAATGGCAGAAGTTGGTGGCAACAATACCAGTGGTGGCAGCAGAAGCAGTCAGCAAGACTGACTGATGGAGCAGCCTGTCCAGCCTCAGAGAACCAGAGAGGGAAAAGTGAGGATTGTTGGTGAATAGTCACTTGGTTTGAGTGAATTCTAATGAGGAGGTTGAGATGGGCTGGACCTTGGACCCCTCAAGGGTTAGAAAACTGGCAAAGGGCTTAAAAGAGGGGACTGTATTCCTTACCTACTCTTAGGGATCTGAACTTCAGCAGAAAAAGCTCTGATACCACAGTGGGTAGAGTGCCATACCAAGTTCTAGGCTCTCTGAGAGGAGGATTGACCCCAGTGCCACCCACATGGACAAACCCTCACACTTTCCAAAATTCACAAAAATAGCTTTCCCTCACCTGTGTGCACCTCCCCATCCCAGGACCACCCTCAGCAACCTGACTCATGAAGAAATCCTTACTCTAGAAAGCTGAAAAGATCAAAAATAGATAATCAAACAGGAATGTCATTTGCAGATAAAAAATAATGATCAGCTCAGCTACCAGGGTCCAATTGGGGAGGTGGGGAAGAGCACAAGATATTTCTAAACTTCAAGGTATTATGGATTCACAAAGAAATGACACCTTATCAGAAACCACACTTGAAGACATTGAGGAGTATGTATTTTTAGCAGATATGGAATATAAAATAGCAATTATACAGAAATTCAAAGAGATACAATAAAACTCAGAAAAACAGATAAGAATAGTACAAGCAACACAGTAGAACAAGTCAACTAGCTCAGAAATGCAGAAGTGAGAAAATAAAGTTTTGAAAAGTAATGATAGAGATTAAGGAGGTTTAAACAAAATCATGAGTACTACTAAAGCAAGGAAAACAGTACTGACCAGAAGAAGGAACAGACCGGTGAAATGAATGATAGAAATATAGAAAGGAGTCAGGCAGAAGGAGAGAAATTAAATATAAAAAAGTAAAAAAAAAATTCAAGAACTATCTGATCCCATTAGGAAAGGTAACAGAAGAATAATGGATATCCCAGAAAGTGAAGAAAGAAGGGAACAGGAAACATATTCAGAGAAATAATTGCTGAAAACTTCCCAAACCTGGAGAAGAAACTGAAATACAAGTCAAAGAAGCCAACAGAAATTCTGGCTATATCAATTAAAAAAGACTTATACTAAGACACTATAATAGAGAGACTATTAAAAACTCTGACAAAGAAATATTAGAGGTGGTCAGGGAAAAAGAGCAAGAAACATAGAAGCACTATCAGGCTATCATTAGACTTGTCAGCAGAAACTCTGTAGGCCAGTAGAGAATAGAATGATATATTCAAAATATGCCAAGAGGAAAACTGCCAGCCAAAAATATTATACCATGAAAACTCTCTCAAATATGAGGGAGAACTAGAGATTTTCCCTGACAAACAAAAGCCAAAAGAATTTTCTGCCATGAGACAAGAAATATTGACAGATACTCTTTCAACTAAATAAAAAAGAAACATTCACAAAAAAGAAAGAAGGCAATAAATACACAAAACCAGAAAACAAAACTCAAAATGACACTAATGAGTCATCATCTATCAGTAACCATGCTGAAGGTATATGAAATAAGTTCACCAGTTAAAAGGCACAAAGTGGCTACATGGATTTAAACAAAAAATCCAAATATATGCTATTTGCAAGAGACTCACTAAAGATATACACACGAATATAGACTTAAAGCGAAGGGATGAAAAATGATACTTCAAGCCAATGGTGAATCTAAAAAAGCTGGTACCACTATACTCAGAACAGATAAAATAGATTTCTGGTCAAAACGGAAACCAAGAAAAAAGATAGACATTAAATAATAACAAAGGGATCAATGCACTAGGAAGACATAACACTTATTAATATATATGAACCCAATATAGGAGCACCCAAATACAGCAAACAAATATTTACATACCTGAAGACAGACATTGACAAACACAGTAATAGGAGGGGCCTTTAATACCCTACTCACACTAATGAACACATCATCCAGAGAGAATACCAACAAGAAACAATATCTTTTAATTGACAAATTGAGGACTTACTAGTTATTATAGAGTATTTCACCCCAAACCAATAGGCTACACTTTCAAGTGCTCGTTGAACATTCTAAGGATAGACCACGTGCTGTGATAAATATCTAGTCTCCATAAATATATGAATATTGAAATACCTAACATCTTTTCAGATCACAATGACAATAGCATGGAAGTAAAAATCAATCAAAAGAGGAAAGAGGGAAAAATAAAAAAAGAAACGAAGAATGAACAATATGTTAGAGAAAAATTATTGGGTCAATGAGGAAATCAAAGGTGAAAAAAACTTACCTAGAATCAAATGAAAATGAAAACAAAACTCTTCAGAACACATGGGATGTAGCAAAGCTGCACGAAGCAGGAAATAGTAATACACTCGACTCAGGAAACAAGAAGAATCACACATATAAAACCTTAAGTCTTCACCTAAAGAACTAGAAAAAGAATGAAAAATGAAAACAAAAGTTAGTGGGATGAAGGAAATAATGCAATTATTGCAGAAATAAACAAAATAGAGATTAAAAAAACTTCAAAAATCAATGAAATCAAGAACTGGCTTTCAGAAAGATAAATAAAATAGACAAACCACTAGTCAGTGACAATGATGAGGAAAAAGAAAACATTAATAAAAAATTAGAAATGCAAGAGGAAAAATTATAGCTGATACTACAAAAATACAGAGGATCATAAGAGAATTATTATGAACACCTTTTGACAACAAATAGGATAAGCTAGAGGAAATGGATACATTCTTAGAAACAGAAAATACTCCAAGACTAAATCAGGTAGAAACAGAAAACCTGAACAGATCAATCAAAGCAAGGAAAATGGGCCAGTAAAAAAAAGCAACAAACTCTCAAAAACCAAAAACCCAGACAAAGTGTTCTCCCAAGATAATTCTACCAAACTTTAAAAAAACAATTCATGCAGATGCTTCTCAAATTGTTCCAATAAATGAAGAAGGCACCTTCCAATTACTTTTTATGATGACTTTTTTTTTTTAAGGAAAGGGGTAGGCAGGAATGCAGTCAAGTAGGCAGGTAGGCAGGAAGAGAGGGGAGGAAGAGGCATTTCATTTTAGTTATATTTAGCTATTCACACTGGTTGTTTGCCCCCAAACTTGGAACTCATACCCAGAGATATGTATCCTGCACTCTTTCAGAGGTAACGGATTTAACCACTACTCCACCAGGGCACGCCCAACAACATTATTCTGATCCAAAACCAGATAAGGATGTCATCCCCGCCGCCCCCAAAAAATCAATATCTAAGGATATATGATGCAAAAATTCTCAACAAAATGCTAGAAAAGCCAAATTCAACAACTCATTAAAATAATCATATATTATAGTCAAGCAGGATTTATTACAGGGATGCAAGATATTTGAACATATGAAAATCAATAATTATACCAACAAAAGGAAAAAAAAACCCTATGATCATATCAATAGATACAGAAAAAAGCATTTGATAAGATTCAATGCCTTTAATATTAAATACTATGCAAAAATGGATATAGATGGAATTTACCTCAAAATAAAAAAGGCAGCATATGACTAACCAACAATCAACATTGCACTTGATGTGGGAAAACTCAAAGGTTTCCTCTAAGATCAGTAACAAGGTAAGGAAGTTCATACTCTCCACAACTATTCAACATAGTGTTGAAAGTTCTGGCTCGGGCAATTAGATAAGAAAAGGACAATAATATGCATCTAAATTGGAAAGGAAAAAGTAAAATGATCACTATTTTCAGATGACAAGATAATATAAATAGAGTGAGAACCCCAAAGATTGCAGTAAAAAAAAAAACTACAAACAATAAATGATTACAATATATGGCAGCCTGCAAAATTAATATTCAAAAAAGCTGTTGATTTTCTATATTCAGATAAAAGAAACTTGCAGAAGAGAACTCAGGAAAATAATCCTATTTACAACTGCATCAAAAATAATTAAATAACTCAGAATAAACTTAATCAAAGAAGTGAGACCTATACTCTGAAAACTATAAGATATTGATAAAATAGAAGATACAAAGGAATAGAATTATATTCCTTGATCATGACCATCCTACCTAAATCAATATACAGATTTAATATTATCCCCATTAAAATCATAGTAACATCCTTCACAGAAGTAGAACCAAAAATTGTGACATTTATATGAACTACAAGAAATCCAGGATAGAAACTATGATCCTGAGAAAAAGAACAAAAAAGGAATGTCACATTCCCTAACTTTAAACTATATTACAAAGCAATAGTAGTCAAACCAGTGTGGTATTGGAATAAACAGATCATTAGACTATAATTGAGAGCCTGGAAATAAACCCATACATATATCGGCAATTAATTTATGACAAGACATCAACAACATACAACTGGGCAAGGATAGTGTCTTCAATAAATGGTGTTAAGAAACTGGACAGCCATATGCAAAAGGTAAAACCTAGATCACTAGGGAAAACTATATAAAATTTTTAATTCACAATGGATTGAAGATTTACTTATAAGGCCTGAAACCATAAAGAAGATAGAGGAAAAGCTAGGGAAAATGCTCCTTGACATTAACCTAAGAGATTTCTTTGGGAATTTGACTCCAGTGTCAAGGGAAATAAAATACAAATAAACAAATGTGACTACAACAAATTAAAAATCTTCTGCACAGTGAAAGAAACTCTCATCAAAATAAAAATAAATCCTTCAGAATAGGAGCAGATATTTGCACATCATACATCCAATAAGGAGTTAATATTCAAAATATAAAAAGAACTCCTAAGTCTCAGCAGGAGAAAAACAATTAATCCAATTAAAATATGGGTAGAGATCTTAATAGATACTTCTCCAAAGACATACTCATGAACAAAAGACACATGAAAAATATGACCCGCCTCTCTTGTTAACAGGGAAATGTAATCAAATCAACAATGAGCTGTCACCTCAGATATGCAAGAACGGCTGCTATACAGAAGTATGGAAACAGCAGCAAGCATGCAGAAAAAACTGGAATTCTTGAACACTGTTCGTGAGAGTAAAATATGGAAAGCAGTATGGATATTTCTTAAAAAATGTAGAATGAGAATCCTATATGATCTGCTGGGGGTTTATCTTAAAAACATAAATACACTAACGTGCACCATATTCAATGCTGTGTTGTTTAATAGCCAAGAGCTTGAAGCAACCTATGTGCCCATTGATAGGTGAGTGAATAAAGAAGATATGCTATATCTACACAACCAAATAGTACTCAGTTATCAAAAAGACAAGATCCTGCCATTTGTAAGAACATGGATGGACCTAGAGGGAATTATGCTTAGTGAGATAAAGTGGGAGAAAGGCTGACATTCTATAGGATCAACCATATGTGGTATATAGAAAAACAAATCAAGCAAATTAAATATATCAAACAAAAACAGATGTTTAGTCAATTAAAACAAATGAGTAGTTGCATGAAGGAAAGAGGTTAGACAGGTGAACTGGATAGAGGGGATTAAATGTACAATTAAGGCAAATCTGAAAAAATGGTGATGAACATAATTTATTATAGAAAGATGTTGATTTATAATGATGCACACTTTAAATGTATATGTTATGGTGTAATGTTCCTTTGATAATTTTTTTGTCATCAAAAGAAAAAAAATAGATAATTTCTGTATTATATTATACAGAAGTAGAATTAGCACTATTTTAAATGAATTTAGGGAAAACTATTAATACATTTTAGTAAACTGACTGGTGGTTGTTTGGTATTTTATAGACAAAATTCAATAATATATGAAGTTGAATTAATCATATAAGAAGGTTTAAATGTCCTCCATTTAAAATGATGGTTCAAGGTTATTAACATACTTTTAAGTATCTAGTACATCAGCTTAAATATATCACATTTAGGAAAAACAATCTCTAAAGGAAATAGAAAGAATAACTCTCATCCCAATAGTCAAAACTCTACCTGCTAATACAGAGAGCTAAAGGAAATTGATGCAGGACTTCAATGTGTTACCAAACTAGTGTTGTCAGTAAAAAGCTGTCTGCTTCCTGGTGGTGAGATACTGAAAAAAAAAATCACCCCATTCATTATTCTGGACAGATGAGAGACCTCTCTTGGGAAGCCTATAAAAATCTACTGCAAAGAATAAAGCTGTAATACACTGTCAGCAACAATTTGCCTTGGCAGGAGATGGACAATATGATCTAATAGTTCCTTTTATTTCTAATTTCTATGATTCTGGGTTTTTTTTTCAAGCCTTATATAGTTCTTTAACCCAATTCTGTTACATACTCAGCCAGAGTCTCCCAGTGTTAGAGCTGCTCTTGGAGGCTATCAAGCTTCCTGGAAAATACATTAACGCATTGTTCATCGGGTTAACTCAGGCTATGTGCTCAGAGTTAAATCTCTGTGTTTAGATGTGAAATAGGAGCATACTTATAAGTGGATACAGTGTTTTTCTACAGGGTTAAAATCAGCAAAGCTCTGGAATGAAGGCTAATCTGTTTTCACTGTATTTTACTCTTAATAGTGGCCTGAATTTCAGGAACTACTTTGTCCAGGACCCTGTTATTGGTGGAGCTCCATACTGCATAGATCTTATGAAAAAGAAAAAAAAAAAAGAACAAGCAAACAAACAAGCAAAAAATCCTTAGCATCCTTTATTGTCAACAGGACAAAGACTAAGTTCATTAAGATCACAGTTTCCACCACAACTGCTATGTGCTTAAGAAGATTATTTACTGAGCATGCATTTGTAACAGGCATTGTTCCAGGATCAGAGTATCCCACAGCAAAGCACACAGGCACATATCAAAATTCCCTCTTAAAGGGAACCAGATAGTACCTATGACAAATAAGTAAAATATAGACTAGCTAGAGAGTGATGAGCATGAAAGAAAAAAATAGAGGAGGAAACAAGAGGAGGAAATGTACTGAATGAGAAAAGTTCAAATTCATTAGACAGGCAAGGATGGCTTCTTGAAATTATTATGTGGCAGAAGACCTTTTCTCTGACCCCAATGAAAAAGTTAGTCTTCCAGGAATTTTCCACAGTACTATGGAGACTGCAACTACGTCCTGTTATCTTGACTAAGGACAAACAAGCATAACCTCCCTACTCCGCAGCTGTACATAACTGATAAGAGATGCCAGTAGAAACCACAGGTAGCCTACGAGATGAATCATCATCTCAGAATATAAAAGGAGCTCCCCTGGACACCCCGCCACCCCCTTGCTCAACTTTGAATAACAATACCTCTTGCCCAGCACCTTGCTTTTCTCTACTTGAGTGCCTGGCTGTCAGTCTCTCCAGTGTAGAGGCTTTGCCATAACAATTGTACTTGCTATATCGCCCTGTTTTAATTTTTCTTGTTACACATCTTTGTCTCTCCATGCCAGGTGTTATTTAATAAATATTATTTAATTAATGGCATAGTATGATCTACACACTGTTTTTAAGGTTCCCCTGGCACATCTACATAGAGATAGGCATTTCAAACATGCAGCATGTGCCAGAAAATGATCAACTTCTCAGCTTAAATTAAAAAAATAAAAGCAAACAAACAAAACAACCCCCAGGCTCATGTTGACAATTAAAACAGCATTCCTATATCTAATTACTGGGAACACAAAAATCCCAGTGGAAGGGAGAGAGGTCAGAACTTAATACTTTTCGTGGTCATTATTGCTCTTTTAAAAATTAATATCAATGAATTTCAAATGGTTTTCTCTGGAGGAAATTTTCCATGGGATATAGGAGACAATAAGAAGGGAGAAAGGAATCTGAGGCTACTGGAAGGGAACTGGGGGGAAGGCAGGGCTTGTGGAGTTTTATGTTCTATTTTCCATTTTCACCTAGTTCAAGATTCTATTTAAATCGCCTACTGGCAAACCATTTTTTAAAAAGTATTATGTAATGGAAACATCTACTAATGTCCTATGAAGAACTTTCTGAACTGCACTGCTTAAAATGCAAAATAGCAAATCAAGTCTGGAAAATAATGATTAATAGGTCCTTTAGTAAGAAAGAATTCTATGTCAGAAGACCTGGGTTCAAGATTTCTCTCCATCTTTATAAATTATCTATTCCTGAACCAATCAGCAACAACAACAAAAATCTGTTATCTCCTCAACTCAGTGAGAATAATAAATATGGTTATAAGATATAACTCATAGGATTTTGTGAAAATCAGGGGGAAAATGAGAGGTTAATTAAGTAGGAAAAAGTAAATATTAGCTATGGGCCAAATAATAAAAGCCGTATCTGTCTTTCATGTACTGATTCTGCAGGAAGTAAAAATGAGGAACATAAATTATATTCATTTTTGCTGCCTATGTATACTTTCCATTCAAATATTATTATTTTATATCAATTTAAAAATTATGCACACTTCAGTTTCTTTTGCTTTTTCCTTAATTCTGTACTGTTATTATTATTACTATTATTATTTTAAAGAGAGGAAGGAAGGAAGGCAGGAATGAAAGCAAGAGGTAGGGAGAGGAGGAAAAATCATTTTTTATTTGTTAATTTTGGTTGTTCTCTCAGTTGGACTCAAACCTGGCTCCTTGGGCTTTACATAGTATACACCCTGACCGGGGACTTCACACCTGATACTACAATTCTGCAGTATCTTTAGTCATCTGGCATTATTTAGGATTGATTTTTTGAACATGATTCTGAGATGCTCGATATATTTTCAAATCTTTTTAATTGCAATGACAATTTTCAAAAGACAACACAATCAAAACACTTAGTAACAATATCCAACTATAGTTGTTTCAATGCTTAAAAACTATGATTTTTGCATATAGTAGCTTGCATATATTGCATATATTTATACATATCTTTATATTTATTACACATATTTATATATAGTATATCTATTATATATTATTATATTATGCAGTTATATATATTTATAAACATATTTACATATATTTATACATACATATGTATTTGTGTATATATATGTACACACACACGTATATATATATGTGTGTGTGTATATATATATATATACATATATATATCCATGGCTGAGTTAGAGTTAGAGTTAGCTGGCTGGTGTTACAATTACTACTTTCAGCCTGTAGCCAAACCATTTTTTTTTCACAACTTACTGCTACATTAATATACCTTTACTATTTTAGGAAACTTTTACACAGAGAGATGAAACTGAAAATACCTTTACTATTTGTCTCAGAAGAATTCTTTTGTATAGAAAAGACGACTTACACTACAAGACTCAATAGGCTTATCAATGCTGTAAGACTCCTTTAGAAAGCCTTTTTAATGTCACCAAACTCCAACCATTGGTAACTTGTCAAAGGGGAGCTTGCCCAATCCTGCTAAAAAAATTTCCAAAATCTCATAAATATTTTACCTTTCCTTTCTCTCTCCAAGACACTCCTAAAGTTCTCTAAGTGCAGCGATCACTTACAACAACAAGCAACAACCATTACTTTATCAACAACTTATTTTTGTGAGCAAAATTCAAGGAACTGGAACTTGACAAACTTCCAAGATTTTAAAGGGTCAATAGAAACTTTTTTTCTAATAAATTCAAACTTCTTTCAAACTGAATCACAATTACTAGAAATTAAATTATTGTTTACATGAAGCGGGGCTTTTTATTCCTATACTTCTCAATACACTGAGTCAATGTTCACTTTTGTATGGAAAAGAAACACTTGACAAACTAAAAGTGTGTACGGTAAATTTAGCTAATTACTTTTGCAAGTGTTGTTTCCAAATGCAATTAATATGCATTCTGAATTCTGCATGCAATTACAATAGGAGAGCCATCGTTCCCTTTGTGAGAATTAAAACCCAAGAAGCATGAACTAAAAACAAGACTGTTTTTCTGACTCTGTTTCAAGATTATAACTCTTCTCACCTGAAATGGGTGCTGCACAGGTAACAAACAGTGACTAGACTTTCATTATCTATCAATCACTCACCTTTATAAAGACTCCTTCACGTGCGTATTCTAAAGTGATGTACTAAAAAATGGAAATTATGCTTTCAGATAAAAGTCGTTCTAAAAATATGTTAAATGTAGATTTAAATTTAGATAATGTGGCAGTGGATTTCACTTAAAAGGGAGCAGCTTTGCAAATGAAGAAAAACAAAAGAAGGCCTATAGTCACATCAAATTTATGTTTGATGAGGTATAAGACACAAAGTCTGTGTACAGAGGTCTTAGAAACTTTACTCAATGAAAATATGGATGTGACCCCTGGCTGAATGACTGCTGATCGTTTCTGATACATCTGGTATTGAGTATGGTTTGGTGCCTGAAAACTGTAGGATAAGGGATTCCTAAAACTATGGTGAACTTACTCTTGTTTCTGTAGCTTAGGGAGCTGTTCTAGAGGAATCTCTCTCTCTCTCTTGGCCCTCCAGCAAGTCACCAGATAGTTTCTGTTCATTCAAACAAAAGAATCAAAATAATTTCCACTTGAGACCTCTAATTCTCAATTTATTCTCAGAGTCTATGGATGGTCAGAATTAAGAGGACAAAGAGCTTTAAGGGCAGAGAGATGCCTGTCAGCACATGGAAATGTTTTAATGACAATCAATAGAACTTCCAAGTGGATATTGCTTAAAATCATGTTTTGAAGTTAGCAAACCGCTGATATTAAAACCCGTGGCAGGTTTACCCCAAAGCAAACCAAGCCAGTCCTTGAAAGTGTGGCTGAAACTTTCAGTCTCACACAGGAGGAAATGCTGCAGTTTCAAACAATCTGACAAAAAGAGGTATAAAAAGAAAGTCATTTAAATCATTTAAATAGTATGGCAAACAAAAATGTCTGCCTAGACTTCAAATCATAAACTTCTTTAGCTGCATTATAAAGGTCGTAAAAGAAAATCAAAACAATTATTGGGAAATAAAAGAAAAAAAAACCCTAATTTTATTGTTTCTATCTCTCCCCAGTGCCTTGTCATGATTCTAATAATCAGTTAGAAAGTCTACTATGCTGATTAATTATTTCAGGCCATAAAAATGCTATTTATTAAACTCATACAGTAACATATTTTTTAAAAGCTTTCATTTATTATGGAAGCACCATGAGTTCAGATGGCTACCCCTCTCCGCCATGACATCAAATTCTCTAATAAAGTGAGATTTTGCAGTGTCTCAAGTTTTAGATATTGGTCAAAAGAGTAGAGATAGGAAGACATGAGAAGAAGTCGAAATAGAGGCTACTGTCAGTAAAATATTGGTCTTAAGTGGGAATGTTAGCAAATTGCCACTTCTAGCCTGACGGGGCATTTTCTCTATTAATGGTGCCTCTGCAGGCTGCTATCGGATTGACAGCTGCAAGCGCTCCTTTTGGGCCGGGCTCCAAGTCTCACTCTAACACTAGAGCTTGTGGAAAGCTTAACAACAGCATTGCATGCCAGAATGTGACCATCTTTGGGTAGCTGTGCTAAAACTGGAAGTGTTTGTATTTACTTATTATTCAAGAGGTTACAGTTGTATGTTTTTTTTAAAGCGTGTCTCTATTTATATATGGTTTAATAGGTTCCCCTATTTTGAAAAATTCATTTCAAATGTCAAACATCTCATGGAACTCCCATTTTCAGTAGTTCTACTTTTGCTGCACGTTGAGTGAAACAAAAATATTGACTAAATAGTCTATACTGCAGAAATGTTTTGGGCTGATTTGCATTTTATTTATCATAACACCTATATGTAATATATGGTATAACATGGAGACAAACTATTTAGTTTCTAGAATATGCTTGTTGCGAGGAATCCATATGTGTACTAAATTTGATATTCCTTTAAATATCTACAACTCACAGGTTGGAAACAATAGGCATAAAGAACAGAAAAGTGATGAAAATCAGATACTGAATTTCTACCTTACTAATAGAGAGAAATAATATTTATATAGCTCTCTGCACATGCATATATCACCTTGAGCAAGTTACTTAACTCTCAAGTTTTCTCATTTCAAATAGTGTTTTATGGAGAATTAAATAACTGACAGCACACTGCTTTGTACATTGTAGATGTTCAATATCTCATAACTCTTATCCAGTCTCTCTTAAATGTTTGAATTTTTTTAGATTCTCAACTTATCTGTAAAAGTCTGGGCTAATCAAAATATGAATGAGAGAACAAATTTACACTTACAGAGAGATTCATGGTAGCATTACTTTGCATAGCAAACAGACAGCAAACAGCGCTAGTAGAGTTAATATCCTGCCTCATCTGCAAATTTCTCTCATGCCTACATCTGGTCAGAAGCTTGTGGTTTGATAGGGGTGAGTGCCTCTAGATAACCTAGAAAACAGATACTTTGTGTCTGATAGGATTCTTCGATTTGCAAGTATGATTTAAAACATGCTGACGTGTAGTAGAGACCTGAAAAGGTAAATGGCTTTGTGAATATCAGATCAATGCCATAATAATCTGTTGGGACCATTAATAACATATTTTGTTGGTCTACGAGGAGAATATTTATTGAACATATCCAATCATGCAATTGCACAAAACTGTCCTGCTAGTCTTAATTTCTGCTTCATTCCCTATTTTTCAGCATGGTAGAAGATATTTTTCTTGCAGCAGCAGGTGGCTCAGTGGCACGCACCACAGGCAATGATGCTGGTAGTTTTGAATCTTTCTGCATATTAGGATGCTGCTGCTGGGCTGGATTGTTCAGGCAATCATAAATGCCAAAATTCAGTTTTCTATTTTATTCCTCTCTCTATCCTCTTCTCCCCTCAAACTACAGTGCACTGGATCATTGTCTATGTTCGTATAGTCTTTCAGATAAACAGTTCATTTAGCCCTGTATCTTCACTTGAAATGTTTTCTCCCTGAACAACAGTGAGGAAATAAATTTGAAAATCTACTTCTAAGTCTGTTTTATATCATGCACCCAACGTTATTTTACAATGCTTTTTTTTTTTTAAATTCAATAAAGTTCTTCAAATATGCATAGGAAATAATTTTTTTTTTTTTTTAAAGGAAAGGTACAGGCAGAAGTGGAGTCAAGTAGGCAGGCAGGAGGGAAAAGAGAGGAGGAGGAAAAATTTTATTTATCTTTATGTAGCTGTTCATCTGGGTTGTTATACCCTGGCCGGAAACACAAACACAGGTCCTTGGGATATATATATGGACTGTGCCAGCTGTAACCAGCGGACTTTTCTATTAGACCATCAGGGAGTGTCAGAAACACTTTTATTATCTGCTATTTTAATTCATTTTATTGCTGTTGTTTGAGTGGTTTTTTTTATAGCTGTATATTATGGTTCTACTACTTTTGGAGGTATCTAATGTTTAGTTATTAGATAAGCTGTCATTTACCAAAGTCTTATTTTGTCAAATACCTCAGCAAACTCTCTTTATGACTTCAAATTTCACAAACACATCTAGGGTATAGTAATATTTCATTATAATTTTACAGATAATTAAAACTTTCTTGATTTTAATTGTTGAGTGTTTTTGAGAGTATTCATATGACAGAAATTTGGGGGTAGGGTGTATGATGCAGTTTAGTTTCTATAGCATTCAATTAATCAGCTTATATTCTCTTGATTGTCAAGTTCAATAATTACAAAATCTTCTTCTTTAAAGTAGAATGTTAAGGTGTATAAACGGACAAGTTAAAGCTCCTACGCAATCATACATAAAAACCTAACTTCCAAGGATATGTATTAGATTGTATTTGAGTAATAAGCACTTGAATAGGAAAGAATTCAAGTTGTTTTTCTCTAAAATGGAAGAGTAACATTTTCCATCTGAATTCAAAAATAAATAACTGATTCACAAATTAATTCCTATAAGGTTGAAACCACCCATGTTTTTGACCTTTATGCTATATTTCATTCCAGAAGATAATGGAAACACCAACACCAGCGTAACTATTATGATATCAACAGACCTTCATGTGGTACAAATAAGCTTTCCTATGTTTTTTTTTTTCCTTCTAAATTGAACCCATGAGGGCATAGGTGGATCTCTGATAAGATTCTTGGCAACCGCTGTTTGCAGAAAAATTAGACGAGATTTTCAAATTGACAATTCTTAGATTGACAATTTCATTCCAAGATTCCTTCTGTGTTTCTGTGCTCCAGTTTTAATTATCACTTAGAGTAAGTGTACTGGATATATACTTATCAACTCATTTCCCCTGTGGACCACACTGTGGGTTACAAAATACAATTTCCATTTTGTCTGCTGATGGCCTAAATAAGGTACACACAAAAACAACAAGGATGGCTTCTTAATTTAGCAGGATAAGATGTTCATATAACAGTGGCCCTGGGGGTTAGATTAGAGGAGAAAGAGAAATAGATTCTACCTCAGTGGAGTTGAGTAATTTCTACAAGATTTAGCACAAAAGAACTGGGCCATCCCACACTATGAGCACATAGAAAAATCTAACAATAACATAGCAATTTTTTCATATTCTTTAATATAGGGATCTATGGCATACATGCAATTATGTCTTATGATATTTTAAGCACAACTATCACAGGAACAAAACTGTTAAAGAAATGTTAAGGATATGAATATCATGGCACATCTGCATTAAAATATATATTAAGACTGTAAAATACCTGACTTACATACCATGTCTGATTTTATTTACACCCTAATGTCAGTGTCTAAGTATAGCAAATTCCATGATAAAATATCTAATGCAAAAAGATAAAAAATGAAACATTAAATAACTAATTTTTAAAATTCATTTCCCCTTAGTCAACTATATTTTTTAGTTTCTTCATATTATTTCCTTTGAATACATGATCCTCTTCTGTTCTAAGCCAATAACATTCAAAGCCATAATTCTTATCACAATCATCACTGTCATTAGCATCAGCAAAATTGAATAAGTACTCATTAATACTAAGTCTTATCAATTCAGAAAGTAGACACTATGGTCAGGCTTTTACAAGCTAATAGGACTGCCAATGTTTATGAAAAAGATAAAGAATTATGTCAAACAATGGAGGAAGCTTGATGTTTGTGAATATCAAAAGTGTTCAAGGAGGAAGTATAACTTGGATGAACCGTGAATAGTTAGAATTTATATAACACATAAGAACGAGAAGAACACTTCAGTCATGCAATATAGCAGGAACAAAGGCATACTGTAATTAAGTCCTTTGACACTGAACAGGTTTTATGCAATGGGAGATGATAATAGAAGGATAAAACATTTACAAAGGATGATGATTCTCAATCTAAATATGGTATTAGTACTTTATGTTGGAGGCAATGAAGGGTCATTGAAGGTTTCTGAAGGAATGATAATTATCAGCTTCTATTTGGAAAATCAATTTGTTTTTGGTCTCACATTATAGAGGAAGCTGTAGACAACAGCTAGGATAAAGGAGCGAATGTCTTAAAAGCAACACCCTGACTGCTTTCATCTACTTGGTAATTCTTGCATGAGCAAGAATATGAATTTGTTACATTTTTCATTTCTACATTTACTATCGGATGAAGATGGTTTGCCTATATTTTTGGAAAATGAGATAAATGACAGGTTAGCACAGAAATTCAAGAGCTTTTCCAAACATACTACAGATCACATTGCTTAATGAGTTATAACACATTCTAGATGACAGAAAATATCAGAGTTTGCTGGGAAAGCATCAAAAGTGAGAGGCTTTGAGATGGGTCCTTACAAGGTGTGTATGATCTCAGTGTGTCCTCAGTTCTCTGAGGTTAAAAGGCTAATGGGAAGTAATCAAATGTCAACTTAAGTAACTGAAATTGGGCAACAAGGTATTCATTTTTGCTGTTTATTTTCCCAAGAGATAGAAATCAATTTGTACTCTTTGAACAGTACTTGAAAATACAGGCCACATATATGATGACTGGTAAAACCAGTTTAACTACGATGGATGTATGGTTGATTGATCAGGTAGGTATTGCACTTACCTAGTAAAACAATGATTGTATCATCTGAGTTATATCTTACATATTCTCTATGTATCAGTGGACACAAGGCAAAATGTATTTGTAATCCTATAAGCTATTGCATTACCATTAATTCTAAATATAATGGTGACTGTTAAATTGAAAGCAAAGCAAAAGTATAATTTATAGTGGGAAATAATGTCTGTATGAAGTCCAACCTGATCAAAACTAGTAACTTAGGTTCATGGTAATAAATATAATTTGATAAATTAAAGTGGTATGCTGTGTATTATCATTTTTTTCCTACATTGTAAAATTCTATGTATTTAAATTGAATTCTATGTGCTACCATTTTCAAAAGGGTTTTAATCAATGAAATAATTACCCTACATTAAATGATTCAAATAATTGCATTCCCTGGGCTTTTGAAAATCTAATAATGCCACTTCAAGAATGTGTCCCCTCTTCCACTCTAAATACATATGTTGGATTTCGAAAGCTCAGTGTGATTTCTTAAGTAGTAAGTAGGTCATGAGGGTGGAGCCATCACTGGTAAGCTTAATAACCTTGCCCAAGAGACCAAAATCGATCCCTAAGCCCTTCCCCATGTGAAAATACAGAACCTGGAATGGGGTCCTCACAGAACATGCCAGCACTCCGATCTCAAACTTCCAGCTTCTACAACATGAAAAATTCATTTTTATATAAACTATCCAGTCTGTGATATTTTCTGATAGCTACTGAACAAAATAAGATAGTTGGTATTTATTGAATAATGAAAGATCTTATAATTTTTTGAGTCCTACCTCTCTGAGCATCTTCTTTAAGCAACTCTTACAATGTTTGTTTTTTACCATTGTTCTCCCTTATTCAATAAGGAACTTTATCTGCTAATAAATGATTTATCTACATCTGGAAGAGTCTGAAATCCTTCTAAAGATCACACTTACAATCATGCAGTGATGGTTTTGAAATAAAGCATTCTGTGGTTGGGTGTTTTTAGAAAAAAAAGGAAAGAAGCAAAAAGTTCTTATCAGAAAAAATAAACAGTATATGTGACAATGTTAAGACTAAGAAAGTATACATACATAACTTCTCTCTATATAGACTAAGAATATATACGTATGTGTATATGTGCATATATACACATATACATAAACAGCTCTCCTCCCCACATCTCATTCTCTATATAACAAAATGAACTCAGTACTCACACTACCCTCTGATTACAGCACAATAGCAAGATTCCTGCAGCTAATCTACTGCAGAACTATTTCCAACGCCACAACAATCCCAAAACATTTGCCAAGTTCTAAGCACCTGCTGCCCTTCCCCAATGTGCTCCCCTCCCTCTCTTTAAAGATCAGATCTAAACCCAACAATTGGGCTAACAGTTGGAAAATGACCTTGTGAAGAAATGCAGAAATATATACGTATGTTATTAAATGACAAGGATTAAATAGGTTATGCCTCAGCAGTTAGGTTCAGGTAAAAACAAACCAACAAACAAACCCAGGTTTTTTTTTTCATGAATTGGCTGCATTAACAAACTGACAAGAGCTACTTTTCCTGACTTCTTGTGCTTTTTTTTTGTTTTTTTTTCAAATCTTATTAAAATGTTCTCCAGTAACATGTCATTATCGTTTATTTATCCACCCAGGGTTTGCAGACACAGGAGTGTCAGGCAGGTGAAACCTCCCTGCCTTTCCCCAATGCCCCATCCACAGGCAGGACCATTCATTCGACAGCAAATAGATCCCCTCTCAACATTGCTTTGGGGAGCGGAGCCCCAGCTGCTGAGCAGTTCCTACAGGCACCAGCACTGGGCTTCCTTTGCTTCTCAATGAAGGAACAATGAGCAAGCACATCTGCGGGAACTCTCCTGCCTGCTGGGCGCTCAGCTAGGAGTCCCAGAATATCAGACACAATTATATTCAAATGTAAGTACAAAAAGTCATTTTGAATTGCATATAAATTATTCTAGCTGCCATGTTGTATTACCCACTCTCCAGCTCCTCTTCATTAGCAGTGATAATTGAGCAATGACTCTGCATGTGATTAAATAATAGTATAATGATTGGTGTATTTACCTATCTTGCTTGTAAGCTCCCTACCTGAAGGGAATGTTTCTACATGTCATTATCATCATCATCTTCAAACACAAGAAACTCAAGTCATGGGATTGTCAGGTCTGGAGACTGAAAGATTACAGGAGCTCTTATTGGCGCGTCCCGGTACATGGCGGCACCTTGTCAGCTTTCCTTAATAAGAAATAAGAATTAATGCTATTGAGTGAGAATAAAGAAATGCAAATTGCTGCTCATTCCTTTCTGTAATGACCTCTCATTTATATTCCTCTTACCTATCTTAATGTTAGTGCAGAGCCTTCCTTTATCGGGATATGAGATTCAGAGGGTAGAGTTTATGATTCTTTTTCCCTTAAATTAGTTTTTCAAGTGCTACCGTTAAAAATGTGGAGCCAAAATAATCAGCCAGCAATAGAACTGAATTAGTTGCTGTTCTTTGAAAAGAATAATCCATTCCTAGATGTCTAACAGTGCAGTTCTCCAAAGTACAGTCCAAGATTCTGGCCGATCCTGTATCCAATGTTCCCATGCATAATTAATGGCAGACCCTATGTGTAGTACCCTGACACCTCACAAACTTAAATCTGTAACTTACAGGAAAAAGTAAACAGAGAAAGTTATAATTAGCATATGCAACCCACTCAGAAGAAAAATATACAAAGACTGAAATGTCACATTACCTTTTCTCTCCTTTTTTATATTTTGAGAATCAATCGTAAAGAGCACTAACTGGAGTAACACTAGGAAAAAGTCATGCCTGGTGGGACAGTGCTTTTTTATGTTTATTAAAAGAAAAGGAACCTTTGTTAATATGCTTTCCATATTACTTTAATTTTGTGATGGCAGATTCCCACTCTCAGACCCCTGCAGACTTCCAGGTCCTGGAAAAAAGCTTTCTTCTCTGGTCCCCTGAGTAAGCTGGTGACAACTGAAAACACATAGGTAAAACTCATACAGAAGAGTCGTTTCCGAGCCAATTTTCTGTGGTGGCAACAATGCAGAGGCAGTTCATTTGCGTCGCTTGTTTGCAAGAAGCCTTTTCTACAGAGCCACAGCCCCGCATTAGTATAAAACAGCAGAGATTATTAGGGAACCCATTTGGGGGGGTTATTTCATTTTCATCTTGTTTCCTTTCCCCTTTGTCTTCTGAAATGGGACTTACGTGCTTTCTGTTGGAATGTATGCAAAGGAAGCAAACCTTATGGACCTCAGAAAGTGAGTCAATTCTGATTCCTTTGCCCAAAGAAATGACCTCTTCTTTCAATGAAATTCAGAGCAAAATGAAAAGTCTTCAAACACCTTCATAAATGCCAGTGCAGTGTAGAAATAAAAGGATGGAATAAAAAGACAGAGTGGTAAGGAAAGTATGCCCTAATACAGGATTGTCTTTAAATATGTTCATGGAATTAAGTATTATAATGTTATTCAATATTTATGTAGCATCCCTATGAAGCCGAGTGTCTCCACATTTTATGGTTGACAAAACCAAAGCCAAGGGAGGATCGATCATTGACATAATGGTTTCTGGTAACAGAAATAATCAGAATTCAAATTCAAGTCTGTGTTCAAAGTCCTGGTTTTCTTATTTATCATATATTGAAAAAACAACTACATTATGAATATTTTGATATCTAGTTAAAATAGTCCTAACTGTGGAAATTAGGAGAAAACCCATTCTATATAATATATAAATTCCTATTAAAGAAAAAAATATTTTGTTTTAAGGAGAAAATTTAACTTTTTTAAAGATAATTTAATTTAAACTTACAGTTATCAGCTAGACAAGCTTCAAATAAGAAAGAAGAATTGTGAAGATAATTTGAAACGTAGAATAAAAGACATAAATCCCAAATGTTATCATTTATAAATTTAAAAGTCACAAAGGAATATGACAAAATTGTGACATTAAATAACAGAAGGAGTTGCTTAATTATGCTTGTATTCATAGTCACAATGAGAGATGGTCCCAAACTCAACTTTGGATGCCACAGTTTCAGTGAAAAGTTTGGTAACATTTCAAACCCTTGGACAGTCTTATCATACATGAAAATGCTCACCAGTGCCTGTCAGAAGCCAAAGCTGTTTTGCATTATTTAACACATGCACACACATGCAAGCACACACATGCATGTGTACATGCACACGCACACACACACACACACACACACACACACACACACACACACACCCCAGGGAAGATACCTCATAATTCATCACACGTGACACCAATGCATGAAAGTTAGAAATTCTATGTGGATTGTAAGCTAAACTCTTCCACTGACTAGCAATGCAATGTCTATCAAATCAGTCTCCTCTGGTGGACTGGTGGACTTAGTACATTATAATACCAATCGCACACTTGGATAGGGTCATGAAGAACTCAAAGAAGGCAAAATTCATTGGGATAGTCTATAATTATAAAAAATATTCAAATATAAATATTATTTCACACCTTTTACTGATTTCTCAGATGTTACCGCTGAACAGTTGACCAAATACACACCAAAAACAAAAACCTTCATCCCCCTAAGTCCCCATCTATCTTCCTTTCATATGGAGTGAATTTTTAGGATGAGATGATTGCCCTGTGTGACTGGCAACTTAGGTCTCTTGCTGTATTTTGAGAAATCAGTCATACATATGAGGTTTCTTATAAGGAAGTACACAATAAGATGAACACATATACTTCAAATGCAAGAGGTACAATAATCCTGACTACAAAATAGAAGTATACATATAAAAAAAAAAACTCAGGTGGAAGAGGAGACATTTAAGAAAAGTATATTTTAGGGCTAACAGAAGAAAAAATCTAAAATAGCAACATTTTAATGGTTATAATCATATGTAAATATTCTCTCTTCGGATTTTGGAATGAGCTGACTTCCTTTAAAAACAAATGGTCAGGGTGTGCCCTGGTGGCCAGTGTTCTAGTACACCTGTGAGCAGTTCCACATCCACCCCAAGAACCCAGATTTGAGATTGGGGTCAGGGGAACAACCAGTGTGAATAACTAAATAGAAATGAGCTGTTTTAACAAAAACAAATGACCACTAACAATAACTTTCTTTGTTTTTATTCTTTGCTTACTTTTCTTAAAAAGAGTCTTTTTGACCCTCCTAGAGAGAGGTCATCAAGACTGAATTCTAGCCATCAAAACCTTGGACTTCAAGCTGACTCAGTTTTCTTAACCATAAACATAGTATATTAAAGTACTTTCAGTTAGAGGAAACTTTTGTATTTAATCTACATTTCTGTATTTTCTACCCCCTTCATACCTCCCAATGTCATCCAATAATAATTAATTGTTAATCTGCTTAAAAGATTCTGAGATTTTGTATTTTTTTTTTCTTTTTTTTTTCCCTCCGAGCCGCACAGAAAAGACGTGAGAATTCAGACTGAACAATAGCGCCATCTCCTGGAAGTGTAAATCACTAGCAACGACTAGACCCAGACGCTGACAAGGCATTTCCTCAGGAAGCACTCACACTCATTCGTGTGCAAACAACCTTTGACGTCTTACTCACTCACTAAGGGAGATTAGTCTTCACTCAGTCAGAAGGACAACCTTCAGCTGCTGGGGAAAATGACAGCTTGATCACTACAGTCAGCCCCGGCCTCATGATAAACCCATCTCCTGAAGGCAGATTACAGCACCTAAGAGCTGGTCTCCGAGCAGATGAGAACATCCTTACTGATCTACTTAAATGGCAGATGGTTGTGTTACGTTCAGATTTTAGAAAAATTAATTTCATTTTCTGACCACTTTCCGTTTTAAATGTAAAATGACCACTTGCATATTATATCTGGATTCTGGTTACTATGTCCCATACTGCATTTTGTTATTGAGCACCTGGTTTTCCACTTTCATGTTAGAAAAATAAGGTTTGATGATGCATACCTTTAAACGACTTTTTCATATTTCTATATCTCTATTAACTTTGAATACATCTGCTGGCTCCTTCTATTTGAAAATTCAAAATAGCTACTGTCTGCATTCTCACTTAGCTTGAAAAGTAAGAAAATGGACCTCACTGCTTCTAATTAGTTGTTCTCTGCTTCTTGTCTTTTAAGATAACTGAGTTATGTGAGGTTTGAGGAGTTCTGGGTATGTGCAGATATAGAGTAGACACCTTTAGTCTTTTTTGTTCTAAGCCATGTCTCATTAATACCTTCATAGGCACATTGAGATTTAGAAGGATGTAAGTCCTGCGATTCAATAGGTATTGGCTGTGTATTTCCAAAATATTCCAAAGATTTGAGAAAGCAAGGTCAGTAATCAACTAGATTGTGTTTTTACTCTCATTCCCATGTTTCTCTCTTTCCCCCACACTAAGTCTCTATAGATTAGACACTGACATTCAGTCTGTCCTGTGTTGTTTAAAACTGTGCTAAAAAGATTGAGATCGGTTTACTCTATCGTAAGTTTCTGATCTGGAAATAGAAAACAACATTTATTAACTGTAGATGAACTGCAACAATGTGATATTAATCAAATAAACACAGTATGTAATAAAAGACAAAGTCCAATTTATTTAGTGTGATTGCGAATACAGCCCTTTGGGGGTAAAAATTGTGATGAAACCAAAAAGCACCGTATTCTATTTATCTTAATTTATCTTAATTAAATATATTTATTAGTTATCTGACATAATTACCATGCTAATTAAAATTAGTCTGTGATGCATCAGAAAGTATACTTTGGACTCAGACGCTTTAAAATGAGTGTCAAGTATCACTGTCAAATCTGAAAGACCTAGAAGATAATGAGATTACTCTAATTTTGTCCTAGAATCAAGAGACAGTCCTTTAAAATATTTCTGGATCTCTGTTTCTGTGCTTCTTATGAATCTCTTTTTCATAAAAATGAAGTGGAAAAAAGTGTGTGTGTAAATCTGGTTTCTTTAGGGTTACATGGATTTTAGATAAAATAGAAATGTATCTCATAGTGAAAGTATATACCTGAAGTCTCCCTGTCTCGTATAAGGATTTGCTTGATTAACATCCTTCATTCCCCTGGCCATGAAGGAGCATGCATTTTAGAAGAGTTTTCTGTGGGCTTTTTGATGACTGGCTTGCAGCCAAAGCACTTAGCCCCCTATTCAGGATATATTGTAGAAACCCATATTACTGCACCTAAGAGTCTTTAATTGCTAATTGTTCCTAATAACTGTTTAGTATATAATGCAAACAATAATACATGATGTCAGTTTGAATTTCAAGGTTGTTATTCAATCCCAAGTTTCTGCTGTGTTATGTTCCCTTCCTGTGGTTAATGATGTCTGAAAAGCCCTCAGTGGAGTAACAGTCCTGGCTTGGGTAAGGGGAAAGGTCTGCATTAAAAGAACAACAATAAAATGTAGAAAATAGATGTTGAGTAGCCTTCTGTATGTCTGACTACAATGTCAAGAACTGTACAGAATGCAACAAATGCCTATTCGTGTGCTTCCAATTATAAGACACATTTTAGTAGTCATTCAGATTAACTGCTCTATGTGGGTTATCAGTGGAATGTGGACTTCTCTTCTTCATTGTTACCTGCATCCAGAGAGTTCTGGAATGCTCTGGGAATCACTTTCTCTCAGCCTTATTCTGCTAGGATGAAACCATGTCTTCATTACTTGTGAGGAACTCTTGCAGGCACTACTACTCACCCTGGCTCCACAGAGAACACGGGAGTCTTATAATAGGCAATGGAAAAGATGTGAGAGGGCCAAGCTCTGGCTGGCTAATAGTCTTTCAAGTAGTTCTCTCCATTCTGTCTGTAATTTCACTAAGATTTCCAGCACTTGGGGTTTAAAGATCTTCTAGCCCTTTAGAAGCTGCCATCTAATTGCTTCTTCATGTTGCCAAATGAATGAGTGTTTTCTTCATTGATTTGGTTTCTTCCAGATTCTGGAATAGGCAGTAAGTGGGATAAGAGAGACTAGGGAAGTATAAAACTCACTCAGAGAAGGAATAGAGCAGATTTGGGAGTCAGGGAGAAAATTCGGGGTGTGGGGGTGGTGATGGTGTGGAATACAGAAAAACCTGCAAACACACTGAAAAGCTGAAGATTGGGGAAAAAAAAAAAAAAAAAAAAACAACCAGGAAGCAAGACTACAGTGGAGTGTTGGTAGGGAACAGAAGTCTGCTCGTGTCTGAGAAATATTTAAGGGGAGCGTGTGCCTGTCTATAGGCTATTTGTATCTGCAAAACAATTTCCTGCTTCCTTACCTCCTTTGGTTGCAAAAAGCACTACCCGGGTATTTGATTGATCACTCTCATTCAACATTGCTTATTATATGATTTTGGTAGATTGCAAAATGGCCATAATTCTTCACTATTGCTTGTTTCTTTCTATACTTTTGGCTTGAAGAGTTAGAAGCTCCTTCTATCAACATACAGATTCCATGGATTTCCTTTCCTCCTTAAATCTGAGTGGCCTTGAGACTTGCTTTGTCCCATACAATGTGGGGGAAGTGACATTGAGTCTTTCTTCCATGCATCTTACAGGCTTTCTTGGAATGTTACCCCACACACACATGAACAAGTCTGGCTAACCTGATGGAGGACAAGGGACCATGTAGGATAGAGATGAATCCTAGCAGAGGTGAATCCAGACTAGCCAACTCCAGCACCCCGTGATAGGCTCAAGAGGTAACCGAAACTGAAGAACCATCTGGCTGAGTTATTTCCAAATTCTTATCCAACAGAATTAAGAGTTAAATAAATACGTGGTAAGCCACTGAATTTTGGAATGAATTATTATGCATTGGTTATTGCAATTAGTAACTGACATTTCTTGAATAGATTAATAACTGTGTAATGATAAGTATCTTAAATATTAAATCTGTACTTCTTGAAATTCACATTTTACTTATGATCATCATACATAAAACCTCCAAGGACTTTACATGAACACCTGGATATGTTAATCATATTTGTGGCTCAAGATACAAATTGGTTTGAGATATATTAATCAGTAATGGTTGCATTTAAAATTTCCATCAAGACTATTTCTGTAGCCTAGGAGAAATTTAATTATCCATTTATTTATTGAAACAGATAATCCTTTCACAAAATAAAAGGTGCTTTGGTTTTGAATCCTGGCAGGTATTTTAAGCCTTGGATTTTTGGAAAATGATATACTTCAGGAAAACTGCAGACAATGAAAAATCAAAATACATGAACGAGTTCTAATTCTACTGAGTTTCTCCTATCTAAATTGATGAAAAAACAAACTTCTAAGATATAAATTTAGATTGTTCATCTACTATAATAGCACACAAATCTATATTTATCTCAACTGTGTTCTTCATAACACTTGAATAATTTCAAGATTCAATAACTACTTAAAAAAATTATTAGTTCTACCCATATCAAACAGTCAAGCAGTTTATTCATCATCCAAAAACCTCTTGACTCCAATGGATCTGTAATATACAGAAATGGTAATGACATTACCTACTTCTGTCATGCACACTTAATTTAACTTTTCCCTATGATTAAAATGGAAATTACTCACAACTTAGCATTGCTCTTAAATAAAGGGCTACAACTTCCACCTGAGTTTTGGAAATTATACTATCTGCACATGAGCAGAAACTTGTTAGAATTCTGTTGTGTTAAAAAAAAAAAAAAGTGTGGAAAAAATGGTTTAGAATAGAAAGATTAATATTAAATATATAAAATGGCTCTAAATTCCAAAGGTTTCTGTTTCCCTCAGGCTTCAGGTAGGAGATAGATGGCACACTCATACTGAAGAGTCAAGAGAGTAAAGGCATTATTTGCAAAGGTGTCTGCAGGTACTCATTTCAAAATTCTGGGTTGAGTAGGAGTAGGATAGCATTATCAAATCCCTATGCCTGAGAGAGTAGTGGGAGGGAGCAGCTGCTGAACTCCAAAAGAGCTGTTTGCAGAGGGCTACCCAAAAAGAGATGTGGAGTCTTCAGACAGCCATTGGGAGCTAATCTGTCAAGGGAGGGATCAAGACATGCATGCAAGCCTCATTCTCTCTCTGTCCTTCTAGTGACCAGTGCTGCACATCAGCTAAATTCAGCAAGAACCCAAGGGAAAGGGGACTCCTCTCGTCAATCACATTCCTTCCCTTCATCCACCTAAGATCCCCATCGGGATGGAGGACCATTGATGAGAAGGAGATACATGGAAGATGTTCAACATGGTTCCTTCACGAAGAATAAGAACTGAGAAAACATTTTAAATCTCTGAGAATAGAGCAGCTTTAACTTAGGGAACTACTATCACATATATTTGCATAGGAAAGAGAAGTATAAAATAGGGGAAATGGCTAGAGACACTCAAAATAGAGCAGGATTCAAATGCCTTTCTCATCTCTAGTCAATTCTCAGTACTCTGAGAACTGAATTTCTTTTATTCTAACCCATTTAGTTCATTGCCATTTTCCTCAACACCATTATTTTCTAAATGTGTAATTATTCAAATGAAATAAGTTTTATTCTAACAGAAACATCTATAGAATGATTCAAATACATGAAAGCGAATGAGTCAAATTGGTTTTGGTGCCATTTTGTTTCTGTCTGGTTGATTAACATTTGGGGCCTAAATTGATAAACATTCTTTTTGCCTCAGTTTCTTCACTCATATAGTGGAAATAAGTCAATATTTCATAGGGTGGTTGTGAAGATTAAAATTATTATCACAAGTACAACAGTTAAATGTGTGCCTAGCACAGAGTGAGTATCCCAACAATGTTAGCTGCGACTAGTTAAGAGCAGTAATGTTGAAATTCTGATTCCAGATTTTACTATGTGATTAGTATAGACCCTTTTCCTGTGAAGATCAAATGGAGTTTTCGTATGTTTTTCTATTTGGTAAGATGACTAATGAAATTTGGAACTATACAACATGAAGTACTCCCTTAAATCCTCAGCGAGGCGTGAGTTAGACAGCCAATCAACTTAAGAAAGAAAGACAGATCTGTTTAATCTGGGGCTTGATATGATTTTTAAGAACAGATTTTACTACCTAGCATGGTTGGCACAGGACAGTATGATCCAGAGCATGTGTGGAAACTGATTTCCCCAGAGGCAGAGTTCACAGCGTGCCTGATGCCTTCATTTAAAGTATCTACAAGCAGAAAAAGACACGCCCATTTGAAACCCACAGAATTTAAAATATATTCCCAATCAGAATGTAGGATTTGTGGAGTTTAAACTCAGTGCTTTCACCATTCCCTGGGTGCTCAGATACCCCATCAGGGTTTCTTTTAAATCCTCTCTTCAGATAAAACTCCAGTCCCAGCTCATTTCAGATACTCTGTGGTTCCTAGAGACAAAACACACTCCTTGATGAAAATAGATTATTAGCTTTCTTTGTTTGGAGGCAATCAAACACTAAAAGAAAGAAAAGAAATGTGCTAAAGACAGATAATCAGCTAATTGAAGCTTTCTCCAACAAGTAACAGAAGAAACTCAAAGAGTATTGATTGAGGGAGAGAAATGAGGGTAGGCATACAAGTATTTTATTGGAATTAGATTTCTCCATTTGAAGGCAATGTGAGAAAAGCATCAACTTGCTGTTGGATTATCTGTACTCTCCAAAATCAGAGATAACTGAATGTCCTCTGTGGACTTCTCACTCAGACAGGAATGTCTTTTTATGTGCTTTGCAAGACTCCTTTGAGCTGCAGTCAACTACTCCAAGACAGAAACCCACAAACCACTTTCACTTCCTGTTAATCACAGTACTTTACTATCTACTCTGCTACTAATAACATCGGTGACTTGGGTCTATTAAATAAAGTTGATGAAATCAATGAGAGCTTTACTATTGTAACTGTCAGAATGGTCTGAAAAACCAAGAGCATAAGAAAGAAATGTGTTCTGGTAGCTGGAAAGATGGAATAAAGGAAATCAAATGAACAAAAGATAAGCAACTCAATATATACATCTAACAAAAGAAGAACATGGAAAAGACAGAGGGATCCCTGGGAGAGAGGAGAGAAACTGGATATTCTGATGTAACCAGATCTGAGGAAATTCAGTCCTTGTTAATCACTGTAGAATAATAAGAATATTTCAAGGCTCCTTCTTACTTCCATAACAAAATCTTTCCTTTATATAGTATGTACTATATAATAGCTATTATTCAACATTTATATGTACATAAATATAGCTATATAATATTTTTAATAAATCTACAAAGTACTATATTTGACCCATTCTGCAAGTGAGCAGTTAATACACAGAGATATCCAATAATTGGATAAGGTCAGATAATCTACTCTAGGGTCTAAATTATTAATCACACTTTACAATCTTCTAAGAATTATAATATATTTTGAAATCATGCTACAGTATTTGAATGCCCATGATATATAGTGGGTATTACCAAGAAAGCACACACATACATATTCATAGTAACAGGAGAAAGTCATTGATGACGACATGATTATTTTAGATGCAAGGGTCAGATGTAAACATGAGACAAAGGATTATAAATTAACATATTAACACTTTTAAAAGGCTACACATGATACCAACATAAAGAAAAGGAATCAGGCTAGATTACGTAGAGAGAATTACTGAACCAAGTGAATTTTAGAGCAAAATCTTGAAAATATTTTAATAGAAGGGGTGATCTTTAGAAAGCTATAACAGGAAATGGAAAGTCGCATCTAAAAGAGTAACCATAAGTCAGGTATGCTACTAGGGGAAATTTCCATTTGTGACCTTCTTTCCCATCATTAATTATTTAAGCAAACAAATTCACCTTTCTGCATCTCAGTTTTCTCATCTGTAACGTGAAAATCCATGTTAAAGGTGAGTTTATACGTAATTCAGAGGTTTTGTTGCAGGGATTTAGTGATGGATATAAAATTCTTAGATCTCACCAAGAATAATAGCTCAGTAAAAGGAATCTAGCTATTACTGAAGGAAAAACAAATTGATTTGACCTACATGAGAACAGCATGGAAAATAGAAGTGAATATCCAGAAAATAGTGTTTCTCTCTCCCTCTCCCCCCTCATAGATAGATAGGTTGATAGATGGATAGATACACACACACACACACACACACATACACACATATATGGATACATGTATACATTTATATCTTCTTACTATACATAAAAACACACATAATAATTATAGCAGAAAAGTTATACTTATGGTGTCTGGAGAGCACTTGAGAAAATATCACCTTTCTTCTTACTGGTTAACAGACATTTAGTGCATAATTACTCTCTGATTTATTATTCAGATATTTCAAGATTAAGAAAATTTATAAATGACCTAAAGGAACAATGTGTGATTTATATTTTTTATGATCCAAAGATTCTTTCCAGGTATATTTAGGTGGGAAGGACCAGAGACAGGCTGACCTGGTAGGGACAGTAAATCCCCAACCCTAATAAGAGTACCTTTCACTTTTAACTGTTTTATAATATTAGTGTTGCTCATCACATCTCATCTGAGAATAAGTGCACCTACTGAAAATGTGAATTGCACTCCCATAGAATACACTGAAACAGATTTGTAGAATATTTGGGAGGAAAGAATCAAAACCCTGAGTCCTCAAAAAGGTATCATCTAACTGTACATGTTGCCGTTCACTTATCCAACACACATTAATGAAGCATCTTCTAACCTAGGAACCAGTCCCTACCCTGGAAGCAGAGGATACAATGAGAGATTGGACCAAGCGTTCCTCTACTTTTATAGTCTTAAAACCTATGGTGAAGTCAGACATTTATAAAATTATTCTTGTGGTGATAACTTTAGGAATGAGGCAAAGTCTGTACTAACATCCTGATGAGGGAGGCTAAGCAAGTTTTGGAAGCCATCTTGAGGAAAGAGACTTTCTACTGAGAACTGAATTATCTGAAGCTTTCAGTGAGGGAAAGTATATTTAATGCTAAAGATCAACATGATTGTATTACAGGGGAAAATTCTGAAACTTTTGAGGAACTGATAGGAGACCAGTAAATCTGAAGAGAATTGAGAAAGAATTAATAGATGAAACCAGGGAAATGAGGGTGGGACCAGTCATTCTAGCCCCTCTAGGTAGGGTCACCATATGTCCCAGATTATTTGGGACACTCATAACATATACTTGTTGACCTAGTGTAATTGTTACAATTATTCCTTTGACTTTCAAAATATCTCTCACATTTTGCTGACAAATAATATGCTAACCTGACCATATAATTTGTCATTAAATAGGCATGTTAAAAGTTTGGGATGTCGTTATCCTAAATTGCTGACATCTGTATTATTTATTTTTTCCTAAAGGCAATACAGATATTCTAATATTTGACTTATAAAAGAATTACTTTAAGGTATGCCCTGATGTAACAGTAGTTAGGTCAATTGCCTCTGAAGGAACAAGCCACATACCCCTGGGTTTGTGTCCTGGGTCTAGGGGGAAGCAATCAGTTGATAACTAAATAAAAATAAAATAATGATGCTTTTTCCTCCTCTTTCTTCCTGCCTGTCTGCCTACTCACCTTCCTTCCTGCCTGTACCTTAAAAAAATTTACTTTTGGCTTCAATATAGCAAATAAGTTAAGGTAGGGGCAACAGTGGATGGAGATATTCAATGATTCAGGTCAGATAATGGTTTGTGAAAGTAAAACAGAGAAAACTGGCCTGAAAAACATTTAAGAGATAGAACTGATAGGACTTAGTGAGTGGTTAGTGAGAAAGGAAAAAAAAATTCTTGTTTCAGGTTTTAACCTCTTGTGCTATTTGTCAATACATACTGAAAATATGGGAGGAGGAATAGGTTTGTGACAAGATCCATGAGTTTAGTTTGGTCATGTGGATAAGTTGCTAATAAGACTGTTTTTCACTTCTGGCTGGAAAGTCTCATTACACATATTCTCTATACGTCTAGAATACAAAGATGGTGTCTAGCAAGTTGTAGACATACATTTGGGATGTGTCATCATAAAAATGTTAACTGAAGCCAAGAGAAAGGGAAATACTCCAAGTGGAGAATGTAGCTTGAGATAAAAAGGTGATTAGGTCAAAATCCAAGGAACTCCTGCAATGATAAACGGTAAAACAAGAGTTAAAAAAACAGATTGAAGTCAAGACTCCAGGGAGAAGGAAAAAGAGATAAAACGGAAATCAAATTTACCAAGGAGGGAGTGGTCCAGGGTGAGGTATTTCTAAAGCATCACATCAGATAATTACAAAACAAGAGCAAATTAATATCATGGAATATTTCATGCAATGGTAAGAACAGGGGCTGATTGGGGTAGTGTGAATATGAGTGCAAAGTGAGAACAAGAAATGCACTCAACTCTAGAGAGAATGAGGGAGAGAGGAGGTGAGAGATAGAAGGTATTTGGAGGGAGACATGCCAGTTAAAGACCTTTGAACAGACAGGTGGTTCATGTTTTAAGTATTAATAGAAGTCATTAGAGAAGCAGAAGCTAGAGATACTAAAGAGATGGGATAATGGATAGTACAATGTTAACTAAGATAGTTGGGCACACAGTCAAAGAACAGGAGATGGCTTGACTTAGCAGTGATGCCTCCTGCACGCTTAACAGGAGAAAAGAAAAAAAGATAGATGCTAAGGCATCAACTTGTGGATTTGGTGGTAGGGAACCAGTTTTCCATATGCCTCTACTCCCAACAAAAATTTTTATCTCCAGAAGCAGAGTACTTGGTCACAAAAAAACCCCACCACAATGTACTCACTTTGAGAATTAAAAAAGATGCTGAATATACTTTGATATTCAATGCCAGACTGTGAGCAACTGTAGAATAGACATTACATTTCATTTATTTTTAAATTCCCTAGGCTTGTTCATGGCGCCTTGCTCAGAGTAGAGTCTGAAATGACTGATGGCAAATATATGAGCCTACTACTAATCAACACTCTGTTTCTTTGTCTAGCTTTACTGGATTCTAGAAATTGAGGAGAATAGAACAGATTCTTGAAGCAACTGGGGAATTCACAATATTCTCAGGGATCTTTGGGCCTGGGCCTCGCAAACAACTCTAAACCATCAGGCGGATTCCCAAAGCATTCACCTATGTTTTCATAGAAACTAAACATACCTTCCCCATAGCAGTTATAGTATAACACGTTTGCTAGTCTGACATCCTTACTATTATTAGACTCAGCATTTTGAGAGAGAGGACTATGCCTTGGTATCATTTATAATATTCATAAAAGTGTGCCTTGGTATAATAGTGGTTAGGTCAGGTTACCTGCCGAGCGCAGTCTATGTACATCCCGAAGACCCACGTTTGGTTCCTGGGTCCTGGGGGTACAACCAATGTGAATTAAAAAAAAAAAAAATGCTTCTTCCTGCCTGCCTGCCTTTCTACTCACCTTCACTCCTGCCCACATATTTTCTTTAAAAAAAAATCATTCTTCTCATTTAATACTCTCAACAACTTCATAAGTATTAACCTCCGTCCATTTTACACTTGAGGACACTAAGGCATATAACCGGGTTAAGTAACTTGTCTAAATGTATACAACTTCTAAGTGAGGGGGTTTGGATTCCAGTACAGTATTGCCTGACTTCAAATTTTTTTATATCAATTATTGTCCTTTCTTATTTTACTCTTTTATCTTTTTCCTTTTCTTTTTATTTGCAGACTCATTAATTAGCACAATGCCTGGCACAAAAGTAACACAGTGGTGTTTTAGGCTTATTTGCTGAAAGAATAACTGGAATGTGGGATATTCAGGACAGAATCTACACTGGAGCTCATTTGGCTTTTATGTTGTGAGGGAAAAGGCCTGCTCACCACTTCCAGCAGCCATGAAGAAGCTGTGAAACCACCAAGCTAGCAGAGCCACGAAACATCCTGCACTCTGAGCTCGGTGGAATGCTATAAACAACTGATAAGTCACCAACAGACAAAGAACTTCCCAGGATTAGAAACCCCCCACTCTAATTTACATCTCTCTCTTCCATACCTTCTGTAACCTGAGTCTGTGCTCACCCTTTGGGGAAGGATCCCTGCTGAGTCCACGTGTAAATCTGCCTAAGATACTTACTTGGTTTGTCACCAGGAGAGCTATAACATTTGGTTCCCTGGCCAGGAAGCCCAACCGCACTGGTATTAGCCACCAGTGTGGAAAATGGCTCACCACATATGGGACAGGACTTTTAGCTGACCCACAGTCAGCCATCTCTCATCGGCCCTGAGCTGGACTCTTGAAGGGAAGATCAGGCACCAGGCACCAGGAATGGCTGCTGGATAAGGTAAAATACCAGGCTTTCAGATCCAGCCAGGCCTGTCTTAGGACAGAAGGGGAGCCTGATCACCTCCCAAGAGACTGCCAGAAGTCTCTCAGTCAGGGATGAGATGACCAAAAGTCTCGGTCGGGGAAGTCCGGGAGGGAATGTTTAACCTCTGTGTGACTGAGGTGTGAATGCTCTGTGCTGTCCCACGGTGCAAGCTGCGGGACGTGAATGGGTACGAAACTGCGGTTCCATAGTGATGTTATGGCAAAACGGTGACTCGCAGCAATGTAACCAGGCCCGGGGTTACACGGGCACACCTAAAGCCAAGACACACTTTAAAGTTCCACCAGGAACACGATCAACCAGGCATCTGAGTGGTTCACTCTGAGGAGCGGCCACCCCTCCTTTGTCGAGACACCGTACAAGGGATGACATGGGGGGAAGTCAAGGTAAACCTATAGTCATGACTGTGTGTAAAAAAAGATAAAAAAAGAACAGAGGCAGCCGAATCTGTAACTCCATGATAAGATTGGCTTTAAAGGCTAGGTCAGTTGGGCTGGGGTGCGGGGTGAGGCTAAGGGCATGCGGTGCTGAATGAGGCACCACCACCCACCTGCACACCTGAGACGCTCCCACCCAGAGCACCCCTCTGCGCAACCCTCCTTCCCTTTCCCGCCCTCTCGTGGAGGTTGGGGACTGGTGTGGCAGAAGTGGCGACTCTAGGCATAGCCTGGGCCCTTCCCACGGTTCGCCCCAGCTGTGCTGAAGTCGCAGCTGTGCTGGGGCGTCTGGTGGGCGCCGGCACACCCTGGCACGCATGTGTCTGTTTGGGCCTGACCTCTCCTCCGCCCCCGCCGTCCTGGCACAACGGTTCCCCCGCTTCCAAGAGCATCTCTGGGGCTGTGGTTCTGCATAGCAACTTGGCTGGTACCTAGCTGAAACCCCTCTGCCTTTTACAAAAAACTTGCAGGCTTGGCAGGAATTTTCAGGTGATTACAGAGTCAAATTGAGGCTCATACTCTTTGTAAATTAGAATGGCTAGCTTTTGGGGTAAGATGACCATCAGAGAGGACCTTAGATCTTCCAACAGTGGGGCCTATTTACAAAGTTGTAATAGGAAACCCAGGCCACCCTGATCAGTTTCCATATAGAGACCAGTAGTTAGAAATTGCCCAAGTTAAGCCTCTGTGGGTCCAGTTCTGCTTTAGTGCTCAAGGACAGTGTACGTTTTCAGCCAGCAAGGAAAGAATACAGAGGCTAGAAAATGGCTTCAGAGTCAGGCCCCGGTGCGCACTGTAAACACAGAAAATTGGGTAAAAGGAGTCCTTCCAGATGATGCCCCCCCATGGGATTCTAGCACTGAGGAAGGAGGCTGACAAGCGGCTGAGGAAAAAGAAAAAGGAAACCTTCTAGCAGCTGCCTTAGGACACCCCCGCCAGCCACAGAAAAGGGAGGCTACAAGACAGGGGCCAGAGGACTAGGGAAGAAGGCTTCATTAGGTTGGGACCAGAGTGCATACTGCAAGAAAACGGGGCACCGGAAAAACAAATTCCCAAACCACCAGAGAAGGGAAACTGGTTTGTTCTAGCCTGCCTAGCTGATACTGGCCCAGCCACCTGAAGCAGACCTGATGGCACTGGCTAAAACAGACTGATTAGAACAGACCGGGCTCTTTTCCAAAGAGGCCCCCAAAGCCTATGGTTAAAAATGAAAATTGGAGGCCAGACTGTGATATGAGGGCTGAACACTCAGTTGTTACTTACCAGGCAGCACCCCTCTCAGAGCAGGAGGCCACTATCATAGGGGCTACTAGAGCGAAGACCCAAAGACTGTTCTGTGTTCCCTGCAGGTGGCGATTGGGATGCCACTGAGTATTCCATGAGTTCTTGTATCTTCCAGACTGCCCAGTACCTCTGATGGGCAGAGAGCTACTGGTTAAAATGAAAGCAGAAATAGCCTTCACCCCAGATGGCTCAGCACAACTGCATTTAGGTAAAGAAACCAGGGATGAATGACTACCACCCTGTCCAGGACCTAAGGGCCATCAATGAAGCTGTCATCACCCTGCATTTAGTGCTGCCAGACCCATATACTCTACTAGGATCCATACCATCAGAGGTGGAATAATTTACTTGTTTAGACTTAAATGATGCCTTTATCTGTCTTCGGTTGGTGCTCAGCCCGTTTGCCTTTGAGTAGGAGAACCTAAGCACAAGGGCTGAGGAACAATTCACTTGAGCCAGGCTGCCTCAGGTGTTCAAAAACTTGCTGACCCTGTTCAGTGGGGCACTTAAATCTGACCTGTCCAAGCTTCCAGGTCAGAACTTAGAGTTCCTTTTACTCCACTATGTAGATATTAGCTAGCCCCTCTCGAGCTCAATGGTGGGAAGAAACGAGGGCCCTATTGCAGATCTGGGAGTACCGACTCAAGAATTTAGGCCTTGGCAGAGACTGTAGCTTACCTGTCAAAGCAGAATGACCCAGTTGCAGCAGGCTGGCCACCTTGCCTTAAAACCCGTGTAGCCACTATGCTGCTAGTTAAAGAGGCACACAAGCTTACACTGCAACAGAACCTAAATGTTGAGATGCCCCATTCTGTCATCATGCTCATGGATGTCAAGGGACAACACTGCTAACTCATGCCTGGGTGACTCAGTACCAAGGACTCCTATGCAAAAACCCACAGATGCAACTGGAAGCAATAAAAACCTTAAACCCTGCCACGTTCTTCCTGTTGCCATGGGGGCCCCAGAACATGATTGCCTAGAGGTTCTTGATGAAGTCTATTCTAGCCGACCAGAGTTGATAGACAAGCCCCTATAAAACCCTGACCCGTTCTTTATACAGATGGTAGTAGTTTCATAGATGAGGGCAAGAGACATGGTGGGTAAGCAATCGTATTGGACTATGAGTCTACAGAGATAAGCCTTGCCTGAGGAATGGTCAGTCCCAAAAGCAGGCCCCAGTCAGGACATTAGAACTCAGCAAGAATAAATGCATCAACATCGACACACCAATTTGCACTATGACTATGGGCCACTCTGCATGTACATAGGGCTATATATGTATGGAAAAAGGACTTGTAGCAGCAGAAGAAAAAAATGAAAATGAAGAAGAAATCCTAAAACTGCTAGAGGTAGTTTGGGAGCGCAAGGAAGTAGCAGTCATATACTGCAAGGGACACCAGAAAGGAAAGGACTCAATATCAGAGGGAAACTGCTGAGCAGACGCAGCAGCTAGATAGGCAGCCAAAGAACAGACAGTACCATCAAGGATCACGCTAGTTCCAGAACCACCTACACCCCCACCATACATGGCCCAGGAAAAGGAATAGGCACAACAGGAAGGGAGAAGGTGACAAAAGAAGGATGATAGGCACTCCCAGACCACAGGATCTGTGCCAGGACAACTAGCACACCGGGTCGTCCTTCAGCAGCATGAACTCACCCACCTAGGAAAAACTGCTCGAGAAAACTTGTTGAGCTGGCGCTACCTGATTGCTTGACTACCGTCCCTCTGTGCCTCGGTGACACAGAGCTGCCTCCTTTGTGCACAGAACGCCTGACAGTGTCCTGTGGGGCCAGCAGGAATTCAATGGAGTGACCAGACTCCCTTGAAGATTTAGAGGTAGACTTTACTAAGATAGAACCAAGCAGAGGGAATAAATACCTTAGTTTTTATCTACACTTTCTCAGGCTGGGTCAAAGCGTACCCCACCCATACAGAAAAGGTCACAGAGGTAGCCAAGACATTATCAGAATATGGGATGTCATTGACTATAAATCAGACAATGGCCCAGGCTTCATAGCAGAGGTAATGTAACAGACAGCTAAGACCCGAGGTATCCAAGAGATATCCAATGGATACCTGGGGCCTATTGGCCCAGAATTCAGGAAAGGTAGAATTCATGAACCGAACCCTCAAACAGGCTATGGCTAAGTTATGTCCAGAAACCAGTCTACCCTGAACAGATATACTGCCCTTATCCCTCCTATGGGTATGCTGTGCCCTTAGAACCAGAATAGGATTTTGCCCTTTTGAGATCCTATATGGTGGAACGCACCCCCTTCAGTAGACTGAAGGGGGACCTAAAGGAACTAGAAAACTTAGAAATCCAGAAACAATTTCTAAGTCTTGGAAAAACAATTCAGAAAATCCATATTTGGCATAATACTGATCTTTTCAGGTAACGTTGTAAGAAGTGACTTGTAGGAGTTAAGCTTTTTCCTTAGTGACATGAAAGGCATAAAGCAAAAAGCACAAATAGCCTTCTTGATATTTCATCCACCAGTGACATTGAGAGGACAAATCTGTGTTTTCTGGTGGTAAGAATTCCCAATCATGGGATGCAGAACCATTTTTTTAAATTTTAAAATAAACTTTTCTTTAAAATGTGAGCTAGAGTTACAGAAAATATCATAGCGTGATCCTTAAGCTTGTTTCACGCTTTTCTCCATTTAATTTATGAAGAGAAAAATTACTGTGATAGATATACATTGGCAGTTGTCATCATTAACAGCAAGCTATTGCCCATGGGTATGCAATAAAATGCAGTACATATTGATTCCTTTTAACCTTAACTATTTTGAGATTGTGATTGAAAATTACTGTTGAATTGCAGATAACACAAGCTGTGCTTCACAAACGATAAATATTGTAAACTGGTTATAAAAGCAGTTAAGGTATTATTATGTTTGTGTCATTAGATTTACTTTACTGACATAAACAGTTCAAAACAACACACATTTATATGTAATTTAAGTACTATCTATTCAACTTACTTTAACAAATAGCACCATACACAGAGCTACAGAGCTTTATGCAAATGCAGGAAAACAGGCTTCTTTCAACTTGACTGAACAACCATTGCATAGTCTATTGAACTGCTTTTCATATTATTTCAGTAGCACATTTCCAAAATTAACTTCTTCGTGTGTTATAGGAATTGTTCCTCGAAGGAGGGAAAAAAATAGAAATAAAGTTAAAAAAAAAAAAAAGAAATGAAAGAAAGGAAAAGTTTTGGCCTTTATATTCCCTGAAACTGATTAGAGAAGTGCAGAGTCAAGCATCAGAAGGCTTCCAAACAGACATCTCTTTAGTAACCGGAGGAAATCTACATTAATATCATCCAAACAGCAGTTTTGTGGCATTCTCAGTTTCAGCAGGAAGGCCTCAGGGCCATTCTCCAGGGAGTCATTATAAGGGCAAAACTCTTAAGTATGCATCCACCTCAGCTGCCACACCCATGAGATTTTAGGGCTTTTCAAGATATCAGATACCATCTTTGTTGTGAATTGCATCTCTGCTAGAGGGAGGGAAACATACATTTAAAATCTTCCTTTCTGAACCTTTACAAAGACACTAAATTTTCCCATTCCCAAAGTGAACAAAAAGGGATTCCACAGTGTTTCTTAAAAGCCAGTGCCTAGGTACATCTTGATGATTTAGTGGTTTAGTTCACTGGGCACAGTCCACATACATTCCAAGATCTCAGGTTCAAGACCTGGGGCTGGGGGGCACAACCAAGAGGAATGACTAAATAAAATAAAGTGATTCTTCCTTCTTTCTCTTCCTGCCTGTCTGCCTACTCACTTTCATTCGTGTCTGCATGTTTCCTTTAAAAACAAGAACGAAAACGTCAGTGCATATTCTTAGCTTATATTTAAACTTTCAACTATAGAGAGATATACTTACTTTCAAACAACGAAAACGTCAGTGCATATTCTTAGCTTATATTTAAACTTTCAACTATAGAAAGATATACTTACTTTCAAACACTGATGGTACTTGAAATACTATCAAGTTTTCTGTTTTCCCTCATGCAAATTATGAACAACCTAACATAATATAGTCTGGCAACCTCCCAAAGTAAATTCTCATTTCATAGATGCCAGTGTCTATCTCATTCATATCATGCATCAACTGGAAAGGTATAGAATTTAAAGAATTTGTCTTGCCAAGATGTTTAGGATAGACTTTGCAAAGACATTTGACTTTCAAGCTAAGATCAGTCAAGTTTCTTCTACATCATGTAAAACTTTTATCACACCCTTAGCTACCCAAAAGAATAAAAATTGAAATTAACTAGTATTAGGATTCTTATCAGAAAGAGCAATTCTATTGGAGAAACCTATCTATATGACAGAGCAAACTGAATTATAGAACAACTGGATTTCCTCATATGAGTCACTGTCTCCTTGTCATGTGAGCCCCCGTCCTTTGCTCACATGATAAGGACACAGTGACACCTGTGAAAGTCCCAGGTCCCTAACCCAATTCTTCGTTTAATATATACCTTCATTTTGTCTTATTGGCTTTAAAATCTACATCTAGAGATTGTCTACATTTATGTAATTGATTTTTTGTTTTACTCCTATTAATCTGAAATTAATTTGATTGTTCCACCAGCCAGAGAACATAGAGGGGTAGGGGAAAATTTCCTCTCTACCCCATACCTTCTATGCATGAAAAGAGGGATCAGTGATTAATGTCTCCCCAGGTGAGCTAATCAACATACTTCCTCCTGTACAAAACTCCTTACTTCTGTTAGAGGCTGTTTTTTTAAACAACAGAAGTAGGACATTGAGACTCTTATCACAACCATCAGTGATAATGTGTGATATAATTCATAATTAAAACTCTCTGAAAGAAAATGCTGGGAAAGGATGGAAAACATTTGCACAGAGACTAGCAAATTGATGTATTTTTTCCAAATGGAAAGGAGAGGATCTATTGAATGAAATAAGAACTCTGTGTAAGTTCTCCAAGGGCATGATTTGAACTTCTCTTCTTAGCAGCACCTACTATGTCCAGCACTGGACATGGAATGTGGGACACATAGCAGACATCTTGATAAAAGATACCGAAGAGAAATATCGGTGTTTTTTACTTTGTAAAAATGACAACATTGAACATTAAATAATTATTCTTTTTTCTGCACATGATATTTTTGGTTTAGAAATGCTACTGAAAAAGTTCTTTTATAGTGGTAAGCTCATCTTAGATGAATATACCACTATTTTGATATATGATTGGTAATTACCATGTTAACCTCAAGACCTGTTGCTGGCTGGTTCATTCTAGTGCCATGTTTTTTTTGCTAATGAGAATTACTTTGTCCTCGTTTGCTCTCTGCTGTCTGCTCCGTGCTGCTTGACTTTTGAGCTAATGCTGGCTTTCCCACATTATGACGACATATGTTCACTATGTCCTTGAAGCATTTCTTTTGTCCCTAGTCAGTCAGAAGGCCCATCATCAGTTGCCCACTTGGAAATTGCTTTGATAACCTGCTGTCAGCCATTCTCTTTACACGGACAACCGATTGAAACTGAATTACCATAAGTATGACTTTCCTACTAGTGTCTGACAGTGCTCTGGGCCCTCATTAATGCAGATCATTTTGCCATTTAATTTTAAATATAACATACAGGGGAGAATTGCCTAAGAACTGGATATCATATCAATGACAGGCCTACCATAGCTTGAAGAAGTAGAAACCTCTGCAGTCTGCCATGCTGGGAGTTCTCAATTAGAATTTCATGGAAGAAACCAGAATTGGTCCTATCACGGCCAGTCTCTCCTTTTCTCTCTACTGGTACTTTTCTACATACCCTAATTGTACCCTCTCTAATACCCTTCTCTCCCCTCTCTCCTTAACCATCCAACAGGGAAAAGAAGGATATGAAGCAAACTTCTAAATCGTTATCATTATATGTGGCATCCTCATAAGTTTTCATTCAGATTTCAAATGACTTCTCTCATTCTAAGAAAGAAATGATCTTCATATTCTGTTAATGATTAAAAATACTTAGCTTGGGCATGCTAAGGAAAATCACTTTATTGTTTTTTAATCTCTATTCTGCTCTCTACATATCTTTCTTTTGCTACTTATTTATTCCTTGTGTTATATTGGATGAAGGTTAGGGAAGAGAATTATAGGATACCATAAATGTAATTTTTAAAAACATAAATAGAAAAAAAATGAGAGAATGGAGGACTAGGGGATTGAAAGATACAGTAATGGACCAGAATTCTGTTGTGAGGAAAAACAAAAACAAAAACAAAAACAAAAACAATTAGAATGGAAGAAATCAAATGATCTTCTTTTCTTACTCCTATAATCACCTGCAAACCTGTAACAGCAGCTTTCTGGTTTTATTAAGAAATTAAAGCTGTCAAGAAAATACAAAGTTGATCTTTCCTCTTCTCAAATGGGAAGTGTGAAATAAAACGATGGGGAACTCCATCCTCAAAAATAGCAAATTGCATTTCACACATCAAAAAGAAAATTAAAAAGACCACCTCATGGTTATCTGGCATCAGTGGAGAATGTCATTCTAAATACAAACTTTAAATAATTGAAGGCAAGCTTCTTCCAGCACTACCATTCTTTTTATTTTAACTACCTGTGATGGAAATCTTTTTAAAGTGCAAGGACATGCCCCAATCTTCTTAAGCAAAGAACACTGAACATAATTTAACCTTTCCTCACTGCCCTGGGGTTATCACTATGAACATCAGCTACTGCATTTTGCTCTAATATGGAGATGCCCCCGGGGACGGCTGAGTGCACATACTGCTGTCCGACTTGACACAAAGTCAGTCCAGACTCCTGATCTCTTAGAACTTTAATATGATTTCATTTTTAAAAACACATTTCAGGCTTTTAGATATTATGTGTTACCATTATCAGATGGACTTTACTTATAACAATATTCTCCAACTATAACTTGCTATGAACCTGCTCAACAGATTCTGTGTATGTAGGTGTGTATGTGCGTGTTTACTCACAAATAATACATATATATGCATATATTTACACAAATACATATAGTGCTCTTGTTTTAATATTTTCATAGCCCTTACTGCATATGCCCTTTTGTGGTATATACTTACTCTTCTCAGAAAGTCTGTTATTTTCTCTTATCTTTCTGCTTCTCATCTGTGCTGCATAAAAGAGTTTCTTAAATTTAAGGAGGTACTAGAATCACCCAGAGACTCCCGCTAAAATGCAAATTACGATTCTATCAACAATATTCAATAGTTTTCAGGTAATTAGGTGATCTAGATCACAGCCTATGGGCCTAATCCATCCTACCACACATATTTATATGGCTTGTGTGCTAAGAATAATTTTTACATTTTTAAATGTTTGAGAAAAAGTAAACAGAACAATCATATATTGTGGCTCATGACAATTACATGAATTTCAGTTTTTAGTGTCCATCAGTGAAGTTTTACTAGAACATGAACACATTCACTTATTTGTTTACATATCCCCTGTAGCTGCCGCCACGCCACAATAGAGATGAACAGTTGTAACAGAGATGGTATGCAAAATCTGAAATGTTTATTACCCAGACCTTTACAAAGAGTTTGCTAACCTTGATCCAGAGCTGAAAGTAGTTCATACTTCAACATTTTGTAATTTGCAGAGGGCTTTCATTATCTTTGGTCCTGTTAATCCTGTGTGTGGTAGATATTGCTGGTATAACTGCCCTGTGCAGTTGGGCAGATTGCTCACTGCTCAGACAGGCCCTGTAGTGGGAGACTTCTTTAAAGTCACACAAAGTAGTATATAGACTAAAAGAAGCCCACCAGAGATGACAAACAGTTGGGTTCAAATTACATGACTGCCAAGAAAAGATGCCATAATGGAGCACAGAGTCCAGAGCCTTTCCACTGCACAAAGTGATGTGCTTGTAAAACTATGACAGTGACATTTCCCATATTTTTCCTCAACAAAATTGTTTCAAAATTCATGTAAATTCAGTCATTTAGATATACATGATGACCTTTTATTTTGATGGTAAAACACCTTTGAAAATGATAAAGTAGGCCATAAACCATCTCAGATAATATTTTCTTCCCAAATTTTAATATCTAAATAAAAATGGAAGCAACAGAATTCATATTCACTGAGAAACAACTTTCAGATTCAAATTTCCAAAGGTTTATTTGATATAAAAGAGTTACAATTAAATTCCTAAACTTTTTTCCTTGGATTTAAAGGCAGCTTTCAAAATTATAATAAATCTTGAGCTCATCACTTATTATAGTTACTATGAAAGAGATTTTAGATCTATGCAAAATACTTATTTATTCTTTAATTATTTTAAAGTATTGCTTAGTGGGGTATATGGTCTATAGACTATTCTCCTTTCTAGCCTGTGATCTGCATCATTTAAATCTATTTGTTTACATGATATAGCTCACAGAATAGAAAGGAAAATACAACTAAGAATGAACCGTGGGAATGAAATTACCTTTTATTAAATCGATGAAAGCAGTTTTGTCTTTTTGTCAGCAAGGAACAGTCGAGATTAAGTTGCTTTCATTTTCCAGTAGTAGAGTTAAGACTATGAGGGAATTCTAAGTTTCAGGAAGGAAGTATCATAGGTGATGAAAATCCTCACTTATTTCATACAAACTTCTCTACTCTCTTATAAGCTTTCACAGCAGATTTATCCAACATTTGAGAGTGTTAAAATTTATTAGACTGAAATATGAATACAAAGAAAACAGAAATCATACTACAAAGAAGCTAAAAGGTTGGCCAATCAAAATATATTTTTGAATGTATATTGGCAATATGTTGACAGTCAAACTATGGGTTAGTGAAACAATTAATTGTTGGAAATCAGCAATTCTGTTTTCACCATGGTCCTTGGAAAAAGTGATGTAGTGTTATCTTAAGCAACTAGTTTTTCAGTGAAAGCTAATCAAATATCTATATGTAAAGTTTGTCTGACTTGCTTTCATGCATTGATATTTTCATGCTTGCAATATTCTTGACATCGTATTAGAACATGGCCTGGATAATTGGCATTGACACTTTGAACCTAAAATCTGCTAAGTTTGGGAGAATATTTACAATTCTAAAAGATAGAAATTTTAGTTTAGTTTTTTTTTATAATGAGTTTCCTGCTGTTTTTCAAAGTGCTTCTTTACCCACTTCATAGAGAAAATGAACCACCAATTGTCTGACTGTGGCCTCTCTTGGGCTATTTCCACCACTTCTATGCCAAAGTATTTCTGTTCCCAGGGAGCTGCTTCCTCTGCCTGGAATATGTCCATCCTTCTCTCTCTCGTCCTATTCTATTCTGTCCCAATCACTTTCTGCCTCCTGAGGGAGAGACTGGTGGTTTACCAAAGCATTTCCTTTTTTATTCTGGGCACACGAATTACATTTTCCAGCCCAGTTCCAATTAAAAGTGATGTTCAGTGACTAAGCTCTGGCCTATGGAATATGGACAAAAGTGGTGGAGGTCATTCCCAGTCCCATTCAACCTACCTGCCCCACCCACTCCACAGAATAAATCTCCATTGACTCCTGTTGTCTCCTCATCTCCTGACTGAATGGAAAGAAAGTCTAGGACCTAAAGAGCCTCAGGCCTTATGTCACTACTTTGAAGAAAGTCTGGAAGAGTTGCTTTTCCAGAGATACCCATTTTATACTCCAGTACAGATAAAAAAATAAAAACAGAAGTGAGAAAGAGGGTGAGCTTTAGCACCCCTTAGTAGCTTAACACAACAAATGTTTTCTCATCATTTTTGTGGGTCAGGAATTTCAGGTATAACTTAGCCAAGTGCCTGTAGGACAAGAAGTCTCACGAAATCAACCTGTTGCAACCCAACTCTCCTTCAGGGCTACAGACTTATCTGAAAGCGCCCCTTGATGAAGAAAGAAAGGGAAAGAGAGAGGAAAAGCCAGCTAGGGAGGAAGGAGGGACAGAGACAGAAGTAGGGAAGGAACCTAGAATAGAAAGCAGTCTTTTCAAACCTAATCTCAGAAGTCCCATTCCAGTACCTCTGCAATGTTCAGTTGGTCAGAAGGGTTAGATAATGTATTAATAGTGGAAGTTAAGGGTCGTGAGAAGTTGGTTCCTAAGCCATATATACACAAGCCTAAATTAATCACGCTCGTGGCTTTGTGCTATATAAACATGTTTGGAGAGATGACATTTGATTGAGAAGATTGAGCATTGCCCACGAGTGCCTTGTCACCAGTTCAAAGGGGCTAAACTTCGGTCTATGCCCCTGAATATTCAACTCACAAAGTCACTTAATAGGCCAGCAGTGGCGGAAAGGGTGTAGCACCACTAAATCTGGATTATGGAAAAGAGTTTCAGAACAATCATTTACCTTGTGTGTGTGTGTGTGTGTGTGTGTGTGTGTGTGTGTGTGTATGTATATGTATATGTATATGTACATACACTTGGTATTAACTCAATAAATACTTTTGGACCAGGAATGAATGAGGGCACACCCTAGTGGCGCAGGTATAAATTCAAGGCATATTCAGAGACGGTGATATGAGGCCTGGGGTGAGGGGACAGGGATACAACCAAGATGAACAACTAAATAAAAAAACACTTTTTTCTTTCTCTCTCCTCCTTCCTGCCTGCCCATTACTCATCTTCATTCCTGCCTTCCTGCCTGCACCTAAATTTCTTTTAAGAAATGAGTGGAAGAATGAACGAATGAGAACTAGAACGATGGATAAATTTTAGATATTTAAGTGACTAGTTTGTGACCGAGTCTTACTTGGCAGGTATTACAAGAAATTGACTCAAGAAATGCTTGCAAATATCAAGTTGTAATAAATCTCAGATCAAAATGCATGAGGCACTTCTAAAATTGTTTTTGTTTTTCAGTGGACCTTACATATAGAGAGCAATTAATTAACAATTTACTTATACATATTGACTATAATTGCTGCACTTTAATTTAAAGTCATCAAAATAATAATATTAAAGAAGAATATTCCACAATAATGTGGGGATATTTTCCCCTATTACATGTTTATTCAGGACAATCTTGCAATTATCTTCTTAATGCAAAGTCATTTTTTATGAATGAATTCTTCCCACCCCATGGATGACATATAGAGATTGACCAATTTTAGCCATTGGGTTAACTCCACAGTGATAACTTGTTTGATGAAAAACTATAATTATGGCTGAGAAAACACTGAACTCTCAATAGTCAAAAGAAATTACTGAATCTCTTTAATGATACTGATATTTACAAAGTTTGCAGAAAACAAACATCAATACATTGTCCCAACTACGGAAAATTTCTAGTACTTCAGATGCAGACAAAACTTTCTATAGAACTAAATGTTAAAACATGTTACTACATTAAAATGCAGCATACTAATAGCATTTAAATGAAGGAAATGGATGAAATTATTGCTAATTCTTATTTTAGAGTGGCGTAATATTTCAACATAAATTTAGCTGCGCTTTAGTTGATTTTTAATTTGTAAATAGTCACCTATCTTTGAATTTTGTAAAATTTCACTGTGAGAAATTTAGACGAACACATTACCCTTTAAAGAGCAGAAAGAGATCATGACTAGACTAAAAGAAAAATTGTAACATTTGGAGAGAAGAAACACCACTAAAATAAAAATTCTCTTCCATAATCTCAATCTCTAAATAAGAATCACAGCATAAAAATTTTATTCTAGCAAAATTTTGAAACAATTTTCCTTTAAGGTCATCCATATAATAAATAATACATATTTTTGTAACTGTGCTATTAAGAATCTGAACCACGATGCTAATTATGAGGTTATTAATTGAAAGGGCAACATCTATGTATTTCTACAGAGAAGGGGAGGTGATACATGGTAAATTGCCTCGACTTTGTTTTTAAAGATAAGCTTTTGAGATAATGATAGTAGTTCATTAATCTTTGATTCCATGATGTCTGACACATAATATATGCTTATAAATATTTCTTGAATAAATGAGTGAATGAACAAAAGGAAAAATGAGTGAGGGACTACAATCAATCCAAATTGATCTAGAGCAAATAACAATTTCTGTGAGCCAATCCCACATTAGATGATTTGGACAAAGATTTCAGTACTTAGAGTGGGTTACCTTTTATTTATTTTTTTTAGCTATCATTTCATTGTTCTTGAAAGGAAAAATAAAAGAAGTGACTACCACTAAATAGTCAACTCCATCAGTTACCAGGTAAGAAGCACTATTCTCCCAAACATTATGTAGAGCATTTTTCATACACATAAACTATATTTCCCATGAACATTATTGTCTCTCAGTACATTATGTGTTTCTGATGATCAATAAATAATGAAGAATAACAATAATGACATCAACAAAGGCCCTGGAGACCGTGAGGCTTGCACTCAGGCAAAGGTCTGAGCAAACAGATGGTTTCTTCATTGTGCCCTGAAAGCAAGCCTCGTTGCCTTCTATAGAACCGCTAAGGGCAGTAAATCCCTGAGCAATTGGCCTTCCATCAAAAACAGTCTGCATCCGGTCTCGGGGAGCTCACAATGAGGGACTTTTGGCAATGGCGTCTCAGTTGATCACTCCTGTAATGGGGCAATTACAGTCAGAGAGGTCGTCTGTGATGTAACCCAAGCCCTCATTTCTACACAGCTGTGCAGACCATCAACTCAAATTATACCAAGAAGTCAATTGGGAGCCTATTCAGAATATGGGATATTTATTGGCTGAGGATGAGGAAAGTCTATTTGTTCAACCACAGTGGAATTTATCTTTGTCAGCTCTGGGCACAGACACACGAGCATGTGCAAATAGCAGCACCACTCCTGCCAAGCAGGCTGTTCTGGGCTCTCCTCTGACCCAACTCTCTTGGGCCCTGTCTGTCACGCCTGTCTCAGATCAGCCTGCTCCAGGGTTTCCCTTTGTCCATCTCTGACTCCATGAGCCAGTACACACCAACCTTTTAACTGTTGTGACTGCCCAAATGGATTTTTCAGAATTTTGATGTTTAATCAATATATAAGGATAAAAGGATTGCAAGGAGCAACGAGAGCCCAGCTGACATTAGATAGGATGATTTTTTTAACAGATGTTTTCTTGACTTTCTTTGATAACCTCTGGCCACTTGGAAGACAAACAGATACTGGGTAGTGAGAGTTCCCTAGAACCTGGGACTGGCACATGGCTGAGCCAGTAAGTAAACATTTAGGATGGTGTTTAATACACTATTGTGATACTTGCTAAATGGGCACAGGAGTCAAGGAACAGGCCCAACATGGTGGACTGGGAACAAAATGGAGGCCCCATTAAATGGACACTGAGGTGAAGAATGGGGTTGGGATGAAGAAGTTTAGGAGGTGCCGGGACAGAAGGTTGTGATTAAAGCAGGAGAATTATTAGCTTCTGGAAGTAACAGGACTGTGAGTGGTATGAAGTTCTAAGTTCGCCTGCCTCTCTCTAACCCATGGTAAGCAGTTGGTAAGAAGCTGGATGTAGCAGTGGGCAGCAAAGACTATCCCCTTAATCTGCTTACAGTAGAGGACTTATGGGTACCAACCATTAAGGAAGAACCTGGCTTCAGGTATGTGAAGACATACAACCTCTGAGAACAGGCTCAAGTTTAGCATAAGATTTACAGAAGTCATGTATATCTCTTGCTCAATGCATGTAACAGGCACACCCTGGTGGAGCAATGGTTGGGTCAATTGCCTCCAAAGAGCAAACTGCATACTCCTGGGTTCCAGTCCCAGGTCCACGTGGAAACAGCCAGTGTGAACAACTAAATAAAAATAAATAAAATATATTTCCTCCTCCTCTTTCTGCCTGCCTGCCTGCCTGCCTGCTCACCTTCATTTCTGCCTATACCTTAAAAAAAATGGTAGGCAACTATTTTATGGAAACCAAAGTGAGCATTACTTTATTAGAAATCATAATAGAAGCAAAAAAAGTTCATTTTTTTAATTTGTGAAAGAAAAATATTCAAGTATTCTAAATTAGGTAATTTAGATGGAGCAGAAAGAAGATTTAAGCAGGAAGAGCAGTGCCCATAAAAGGAGAAGAAGGCTGGGGTGCTCGGGTGGGGTGGCGTCAAAAGAGCAGAGAAGACACAGGACAGGAGGACTCTGTCTGCAGTGTGTTGGGATATGTTCCGGGGGTTTGTTAGCACAGTTTACAACTGTGAGTGGAAATGTCCTAAGTTGTTTGGAGTCACTATGCAACTTTGCATCAACGAAGACCTGGAGTTTCCATAATGGGAGGATTTCAGGGGTGACTTTAACGAATAGGGTGTTAATGGAGAGGGTAGAAATTAAATTGCAATTTTCTAAGTGACAAATGATGATGAAAAGAACACCAAGTAGTAGGGGATCTATTGATGTAGATGGTAAATATGATCGACAGATGAGAGACATATGAGGCCAGTTCTCACAGGCATTCTCATCTCTTGATTTCTCATGGTAGCTGCATTCGAGACAGACATATGGGGATGTGGAAACTCAACTTCTTCTCTCTGGAGCAGTCAATTCCATAGGAAGCTAAGATCAGAATGAGAGCTAGGAACAGAAGACTGTCTTAGTTTTATAGTCAGTTTTATGCTACTTGCATAGTTTTCTGATTCCTTTTAATCCTTATGGTTCTTTTCTCTCCTAACCTGTGCCAGTTTTCAAACATTTTTTTTTAGTTTTCTTTTTAGGACACTAAATAGAAATGAGAACTTTAATAAAAAATATATGATTATTTAAGTAGCAGTAGAAGTTAAATGGATATAGTCAATGCTCTCAAATAAACTATCAATGAATTAGGGCTCCAAAGAAAGGTGGAAAATGGATCTTTCAGTTATAGATACCCAATGAGGCAAACAAACAAAATCTAACCATAAAATGTTATATTAGAAACATTTGTTTTTGAAGTTCATTGCTAATCATTTGAATAAAATAGTTAACTCAGACACCCTTGCTGGATATTGTCTCCAGCTTCTTCATGTTATATCTTTGTTGTTAGACTTGACGTCATACAATTAAGGCAAGGCTTTTTTCAAATAATTAAATGTAGAGTAAAGAAAAGCAGATTTTGATTCATGGAACATAAAAAAAAAAAATCTTGCTCTTTTTAAACTCCGTTTATAATATATGAAAGCTGAAATGATGACAGAAAACCCTGGAATTATTTCATAAATTATAAAGGCCTTAGAACTCAAGTTCATTCCCTTATTTTGGAACTAGGGTCCATGATGGACCATGTTGCTGGCTTAATGCATAAGACTGAAATTTGTTCTCCTGACTGTGGTGCAAAGTTATTTCCATTTGACTTCTGATACAAGGTAGGGGTATATACACTGTCAGTTAGTCTTATTATAGGAGAAACAAAATGCATTCGATAAGGCAAAGCACACCAGTAGGGAACTATAGCATTTTCTCTGGAAAGTGATAAGTTGCTCTTTTCAAACATACATCTCTACTCAGATTGTAAAGGGTAGAGGCACATTGATCTGTCGTCTGTGACTTTCTTGTTTTAGATATTCAATAAGGTGTAGACAGTGTAAACATTATTTAATTAAACCAAGGAGTCAATTTCAATCTTATTTCTTTTTAAAAAAGAGTTCACAAAACAGAAAGAATCAATCCTAAACTGAGATTTAATCACAAATGAGGGGAAGAGAGTAGACTGATTCATTTCAGGGGCAATGATAAACAAAACTATTAATAATATATCTAATTTGAATTGCTATTTAAGGGCTAATATAATCAGCATGTATTGAAATATTCTAATTCGCATCCAGAAACAGAGGGGCAGGTTCATAGAGTATAAGCTTATGATCATAATTCCTATAATTACTGAAAAGACTATATTCCTAACACTGAAGCAGAATAAAAGATAAAAAACAGATCTGTGATTAAACTATTCTCTTAAAATAAATGTGAATTTTGTGAACTTTTCTACCTTCACATAATGGCATAATTATGCTGATAAGAGGTAAGCATTCAATTCTTCCCAAAGACCACGTGATTCCATGTGCTAAATTATCCATTATAGTTGAAAATAGAAGGGATCCAACAGAGTAAAAAGAAATCAGAGTTTTCAGGAACATATATTTTTTGTAAGCACTAGTATTTTTTCATATAGAGGCCATCACGTTTATGACAATGCTGTATCATTCCAAATAATTGCCTAAGCACAACTTTCTTTGCAATACATACAATGACTAATGCACTAACAATCAGTGTGCACTTAAAGAAGAACTACAGAAAGAACATCTGGAGTTTGAAGCAGTTTGAGAACAGAACACAAATATCTACATTTATACAAATCCCTGATGTTACTTTAATAGGGCTTATTCATCTCTAGTTTTAATAATATTGTGTTAATTGTGTTATAGGATTAATGTTGTTAAATAAGCTCACCTGTTTGATATTTATTTGCATTGCTTAAAAGGGACAAAATCATAATTACAGATGCAGATAAAAATTGACATACAAATAAAATGATCTAAACTCTAAGAAATATGAGGATGTTAAGGCATTAAGTGTAAACTCCATATCCAACATGAGTAAATGTTTCCTGTTATTTTTTCCTCCAAAACAGATTCCAAATTAAACTACTCCTATTATCTCCACTACATATACCCTAGCTCAAACCACCATGGTCTTTCACCCAGATGTTTCTCAAAGCTTCCTGTTTCCACTTTTGCTTTTCAAAAGCCATTATCTATGCATCAGAAGGGGTTATAACTGATTCATTCTAGCTGTGAATGCAGATTGCTAATTATCAGGGAATTTGTAAACTCATTGTTTAACACAGCAATTATTAAAAATTAAATTAGGCATGCCCTGGTGGTTTAGCAGATAAGTGCAGGGTCTCCAGCCAGAGCAGTTACACATATTCCAAGGACTTTGGTTGGTGACCCAGGGCCATGGGGAATAACCAAGATCAACAGCTAAATAAAATAAATGAATGCTTTTCCTTCTCTCTCTCTGCCTGCCTGCCTACATCTTCATTCTTGCCTGCAACTTTCCTTTAAACAAACTAAAAATATTAAATTACCTACACTTAAAATGAAGTTATATTTAAAAGGTATTCATAATATGTTATATCACTAGCACAGCAGTATATTCCACTATTATCTAAGCTCTTAATATTATATAGAAGTACTTTGTCCCCATGGTGGAAATCACATATCGTGGTGGGCTGCTGTGACTCCCTTCCCAGTCCACACTTAGGGATATCACCTTGACAGCTCACAATTTGCCATGACAGGTGAATGTCCAGACTGGAAACTGGCAAATACTCCAAGTTATGACTAGACTTACTGTTTTCTTGATCATCTGGGCCTAATGAAAGCAAAGGAGAACATATTAACAATGCAGATAATGCTTCACAGGGTGCTGAGTTTGTAGCTCTTACATTTTGAATAATAAAAAAAATGTAAGGAAGTAGTCTTCCAATATTTGGGAACTATTTTCTGTTTCAGTAAAGAGGTGTGGTTCAAAGAATGAGTGAGAGTGAAGTTTCACTTGCATCTTTGTTGTTTCAGTGTCCTCTTACAATATTGTAAGTAAAAAAAAAAAAAAGAATCCACCAGTATTCATGCCAGAACAATACAAGTTAAGTTGAGCACCTATCATGTTCCCAGAGTGCATAACAGGTGCTCAGAAAACATCTCTCTGCTGAATGAATGCAGACTGAAATCTCACTTCTCTTTCTTCCTTATTTCTTTGTTCCTTGCCTGAGTCCAAAGATTATCCTTGTGGCATGACCTGGTGATCTAAGGGGTACGTTCATCACCTACAGTGAGCAGAAGTCACGTACATTCTAGAGATCCAGGTTTGAGTCCTGGACACGAGGGAAACAAACAAAATGAACAACTAAATAAAAATAAAAATGAAATACTTCTCCCTTCTTAAAAAAAGAAAACAAAAGATTACCATATTAATACAAAGTCACTGTCCATCTTATTCCCACAAAATTTAAAATCACTAATTACACCTCGCTGACCATTTCAACTCCTTTTCATCTTTTGTTTCTGCATTTCCTGCACAAAACCAATGCTGTCCCCAACAACCATTACCTCAGGGCATTTCAAGAAACTCAGTTGAGAATTCTACTCTGAAAGCAGTACATGAAACTGAAAATAAAATGATTTCTGGGGCAACTACCACATAAGAAACTTCGGGGAACTTTAAAAATATGTGTGCACATTTTCTTTAACAGTTAAAAATCACAAATGTGAGTTTATTGTACAGGAAATTACGGTTAAATTCTGAATGCCAATTAAAGTTTAATGGTTAATCTTCACTAAATAAGAAGTGCTTCATATACCATGCAAAATTATCTGCCACTGCATTAACAAAACCAATTAGTTAACTAGCTAAACATATTAAATACAGACTTTGAAGTTATGGGAGAAATGAATAGGCCTTAATTTTAATAGTGTGGAATATTCTTTTATTTAAATTTTATGACTCCTCATCCAGTTTCATTTAAAATGTCAAAATTTTAATGGTCGTGACATTCATTTTATAATAGTGTTTGAAACATATGCAGTAAAAAAGGGTTGTAATAATAATACTACAAATTACATGCTTATTTTTCCAGATCATACCTAATAGACTATAATATCATTTTCAGTCACAGTTCACCGGAGTTAAATTTAAAGCCTAATATTAAAGTCAAGGTTCCTTCACATCTAATTAGACATTAGAAACAAATGTGGCCAGGTCTGCATTCTGTTAAATATATGCAAATAATCCCTCAGAGGTAATGGAACCATTTAACATTAAAGGTAAAAGTAACCCACTCTAAAGGTATACAATAAATTACAGTAGATTTACCTTCAGCATTGTGCAATATGACATCTCAGTTGCTGTAGAACACACTGAAGCATAAATTGTACCTCGCTTGTCTCACACTGCAAAATATTCAGGACAAACATAGAATACTTTATGCTTAGAAGCCTAACTTCTGGAAATTATGCCAGCAAGTGAGGCAGTTCAACAAAGCACCTATCATTGGGGTATGGATAGCACCATTGCAAATCCTGGCAGAGTCATTTATTTTCAGGAACAGTAGGGAAACATTAAAAAGAATGCATTTTGTTCATTCTTTGGAAATTCATATAAATAAGTCTGAGCTAGAGACTTTATTTAGAGGTGAGAACTGTGGGTTTTTGTTTTTTTTTCCTAAGCCCATTGTCACTAATGGTTTTGCTGTATTCATCCTCAGAAATGGATGGGGGAAAATATTTCCCTGAAGTTCCATCACGTAAGATCATAGTCAGATTTTTCTCTACTTCTGCTTTTTATCATCTTGCTAAAAAATGAAATGGGGAAGAAAAGGTAGTAAATGTGATTTTATGACATTTGCTAGTCTGCCACATAGTTTGGTATGCTGAGGGGAGTTTTCCAAGCAGAGCTTTCTCCACAGACTCTCCATAGGCCAATCTCATTCTTGTCCTGTCTTTCACCACCCTCTTGGCCCATTTAGAAGAACTAGAGGCCAACAATACAGCATCACTTGCAATGTTTCTCTTGAACATTCCTGAATTATTCCAAACTCCAAGAAACACTTCTTTGACTTAACTACCATGTATGTAAACTCTGAAATCATTGTAATAAGTACTAGATATACAAATATAAGTTTAGTGAATAAAAAATTTACTGCCCACTTGGCATGCCCTGGTGGTTTAGCAGTTAAGTCCTTGCTGGCCCACACAGTTCACAGATGTGGGTTTATGTCCCAGGACAGGAGGTGAGAGAAACAACTGAGATGAACAACTAAATAAAATAAATAAATGCTCCTTCCTCCTCTCTCTTCCTGCCTGCCTGCTCACCTTCATCCCTGCACCTTTCCTTAAACAATAAATAAGTAAGTAAATAAAAGTACTATGCTCATTGGCTGCATGTTTGAAAACAGAATTTTGGGTTTTATTTATAAAGTGCAAATATAATCACTTAACACTAAAGAGTTGAAACAGTGGTCATCTAGTCTCCGGGTGCCAAGAATGATAGTGTCAGTATTTTCACTTTTGTGTAAATCACTCTTCTGTAAATAAGAAGAGTCTGTTTCTAGATGTCCTACTGTCAAAATGGGTCAAGAGAAAATTGTGGACAGTCTAATTGACCGAGATGTCTTTATAGCTGAGAATCAAAAAAAAAAAAAGATTTTTTTTTTTTTTTAGTATTCTTCCAGCAGTATTCATCCACCAGGACAAATCTGCTCATTACTAATGTGCTTGGTATAGTGACAGGCTCAGGACTGAACACAATATTGAGAAAATGAGGACCAACTCGTGACTTTTGTTGACCTTGATGCACAGGAACATGGGACCTGATAGAGGAAAATGTTCTTATCCTAGCTACAATTAACTTAATTTGAGAGAGTTTTGCTACCAAAAGTGAGACTAGTTTCAACTATAATGTATATTAATTTTATATTAGCTTTCAAAGTATCTGTGGAAAAAGATGAGAGCTTAATTTTACCTACTGAACTGACAGAAGGGCTTATACAAAAGAAAAAAAAAAGCCTAATTATTCATCAGTGGAGACTTCCATGTTAATAATGAATTGGCTAAAGTTTCCGTCATAACGTCAAACAGAACTTTTCCGTATCATTTCTGTTGTTTTCCATTAGATCTTGATTTTTGTTTGAGAACAACCATTGTAGCAAATGAATTCATTTTAGGATTTATACTTCTCTTGGAAAATTACTGCTAGATAGATGTAGGAAATAAAAGTGCTATGGATAAGATTTAAAGAGAGAGCTATCCTTGCAAAAAATATTTAGTTCTGCATATCTAAGCACTTTCAACTTGCTAGCATTTTGGCACATCATCATTTCTCCAAAAGAACAAGAGTACTAACATTAACATTTGCTCTAACATCTGATGAGCTGGACATGTGGGGAGCCGTAGAACCTATTTACGATTCCACAATAATATATGGAAGCCTGGGTATAAAAGAAACAGTGAAAAAGGAATGACTGTTTCCCAGTGAGCATGATGAGTAAAGCAGAAAAGAGTCTGAGGAAAGGAGTTACAATAATTGCCAAAACTGCACCTGTACAATCCATTCTGTGTAATAGACCTGAATACATATGCAATATTTTCCCAAGAAAAGTAAGTGTTTTCCAAAGATGTTGATAAGAAGTGAGAGACAATTATGGATAAGATGATATTGCTTACATTGAAACCACTGGTCAGAATACTAAAAAGCAGCTGATTCGGCAATATTCAAAATTGTACAGAAATGAGAGAACAACTGGTTCCTATTCCAACCCTACCAGTATGGGACCCGGCCCACCATTATGACTTAGCAGCAAGGAAAGAAGCATGACCTGGGGCAGGTCCCACAATCCAGAGCTCTCAGCCTCTCATTTTCTTTACTTAAAAAGAGAGGAGAAGGACTCAGACCATGTCTGAGGTCTTCCTTTGATTTCTACTTGATTATCCTCCCAGGCAAGGGAATCAGTAACTCGAGAAAGTCTGCACCTAAATCAGTAAGTGGTTTCAAAAGTCCAAGGATTCTGGACCACAGTAATGTGTCCTTTTTTAGAAAATATAATTTAGTGAGAATATTAAAAGAGACTTGTGCCAACTGTTTAGAAATAAAAAAGAGATGAAATATTAAAACAAAGAAAGAGCTATTATTAGCTATTGGTAAGAACTTTCATTTTTTTTTTTTTTTTTTTTTTTTAAACATTACCTTTGTACCTTTGTAGTCAAGTCTGATTGCCAGCTGGAATCAGTAATAGGGAGCCTAGAGATAAATTCCACTGTAATTCCCTAACCATATTTTAGATCCTAGTTGCAACATTTTTCGCCTCAAAAAACCTTTTTGGAAACTGATAACATGGGGAACAATGGATTGATTTTAAGTAGCAGCTCTGTTTTCAGGCCCCTCCCTCGGGCAGAACTGCCCAAGAGCCCTGAGGAGGGCTGGGGGAGGGGATGACAAGCAGGGAGCTCACACCTTTCATAATGGCTTGTGAACAATCAAGAGCTGATGGTATTAGTGAAAGGTTATTATTTGAATTAATCATACAAGTTTAAAACAACTTGGCATTTCAAAATGTTTCTAGGTGGGTGTAGTTTCCAAACTGCAACTGCCACAGAGTGTGATACTTGGCACATTGGGAGGGGTGTGAGTCTGTGTGTGGAGGAAGGGGAGGCCAGATGTATGGAATGAAGCCTCTGTCACCCTTTAAAGGGAGAGGTAACAGGGCCTTAGACAGATCTGAGCCACATCACCATCCCTCCTACTTCATAATTTGGGAAGAGAGGAAAGAGGGGAGGGAAAAGAAGATGGAGGAAGAAGAAAAAAGAAAGAAAGCGATGAAAGAAAAGAAAGGAAGACCAATATCTGGCAATTGCTTTGTGCTTGCCGGTGATACAAGCAAATCACTGCCTTTCTCTCTGTTTTTGTTCTCCCATCTGTAGTAAGGGTCTGATTACCACACTGGCAGTACTGAGGGAATCAAATGAGAAAATATCCACGATGACAGAAGAAAAAGTCAGTGCTGTTAATGAGTTTGAGAAAGAAAACAACAGTGGGGAGGTTGAGTTAAATATAAACATGCCTTATCTCTCTTTGAAGCTGATGGGTAGTTTAAGGTAATCAGTAATTGGAAGCAGGCCCTAATTTAACCAGTATGCCAACCAAGGTCCAGGGAAGGAAAAGTTGAATAAGACACAGTCTCTGTCACTGAGGACTTCAGAGTCTAGTGGTAGAGACTAATAAATACTTCAACAAGCCATTTTAATAAATTATGGAAACTGACATGCCAATGTCTGCAGAAGTTGAAGGAAACACACAGGAGACTTCTGGCCTGATCCTAGGGGGGCATATTGCATGAACTGAGCCTTTCAATTGGGTGTGTGAAGACAGCAATGATCTTGCCAACAAACTCAACAGCAAGGACAGGCTCAGAGAGGGTGAGGCTGTGTGCCTCATTGCCTTCAGTGGCATGATGTGAGGAATAGCTAGAGATAGGACCAGGACTGGAGAAGTAAGTAGAGTCAAAACACAGACATCTTCACAAAGGTTTGAAGACTATTCTGTAAGGACTGGTATATATATGTATGCTCCATATGGAAAACATATATGCATTTTATGTGATATACACCCATTTTAGAAATATTCTAGAAACAACTTAGGAGGATTAAAGAGGATTTTCGGAGCAAAACTTGAAGTCTGCTTTGTCTGTCAGAGTCAAAACAAACAATCATGACATGGCCCAGTCTCACTCAGGTCACTCTTAGCTCCCCAGTCCTGGAATACTCAAGTCTTTTCTACTTTTTAAAATCATTCATTCCCTTTTATTTTTCTAAATAATGAAGTATCACCATTAGTAGTAAAACATGGGCTGCCGAGCTCTTATAATAAAAATCGACATGTTTGATACAAATGCTAAATAGGATTCAGGTGCCAGTGATGAATCATGACAACCAGAAATGTGCATGTGTGTAAACATGGATTTGTGTGTTTTGGTTCTGACATTAAATAAACTGAGAATTAAAAGTAAAGTAACACTTTAGATGCACTTCATTAGGCAGGGATATTAATGACACAGAAGATAGTTATTTTTTGGTTTACGCACTTAACACAAAATTTTGAGATGGAAGCATACTTGAACTAATGACTGTTTTTTTGCACGTAAACCTTTTTTTTTTTAGTGTTTTTAGTAAAGGTACATAATAGTACCAGCCCTGTAGTTATTATCTGATTAGTCCATGAATCAAAGAAAAAACAAAAGGTAATGGTAGTTTAATGGTCCTATATTTTAGCATTGGTAGAGTCATCTATTGTGAAGTAATTTATAACTTCTTAGAACATTGCAAGTATGAAATAACTCAAAGGAAGCAATATTAAAATTTATGTAACTTCAGTTATCTTCCAACAGACTGGTAGGAAATGAATTTATCAAAGGTTTAAAACAACTGGACAGTTCTGAGATTTGTATTTAAGAGCAAATCATTTTTAGTAACTAGACATGTCTGTGTGCTGTCTTGTAATGCATCTTTAAAAAAGAAAAGTATATTAATTATGAGCATGCTCTAATATGATGAAAGAATTATTCTATCATTTCAAAATATGCTAGCAAGCATGGTAAAACATAGTAAAAAACAAAAGCTTCTGAAAATTTCAAATAAATAATCTTATTTATAACTGCCCACACACACTTCCTTAGGTTTCATTGAGCTGGCTTTTTTCCTGCCCCTATAAAATTTATCAATCAATCAACACACATTTGTTGTATACCTTAATTCTCTATATGCTTAATTAAACATCTTCGACGGAGTATAGGCAGAAAAACATTTAAAATGACTTAGGTGATTATTTAAACAATAAGAGAAAATATTATATCTACATTTTTTTCTTTTTTAAGGAAAGCTGCAGGTACAGGCTACTTTATTTTATTTTTATTTAGTTGTTCACAGTAGTTGCTTTCCCCGTGGGACCTGGGACTTAAACGCAGGGGTATGTGACCAGTGCTCCTTCAGAGGTGATGATCTAACCACTACTCCACCAGAACACACCGTTATTTTTAACTTTAATCTGATGGACGGGTTGTTAAATTTACATTTAATACAGTAAGAGAGAGACCACTATCTCTGGGATGAGTGGATGAAATAACTTTCTAATTTGTACAGTTCATAACCCCTTTGCCTGCCCAGGCATAATGAGATTCCAGACAGGAAAAATGATCATAATATTAGGATGTCAAAAGGCTTAGGCTGTCATCATATCACAAAAATTAAAATATCTTTATTCATCTGTCACATGATTTTTGCTAAAGCTGTCCTCATTAGGATCACTGGGGTGAGGCTGATACTTTTTTTTTTTTGTCACAAAAACCTATATTCCTAAGCTTTAAAGATTGGCTGAAGGCTTCTATATTCCCTTCCAGGTATCTCTTTGAATGAAGGAGCTTCGGTACATTTAATATGCACTAAAAGCAGCGCAGGAAGCCCTCGCCCCTACCTAAGCCAAAACAAACAAAAAACAAAGGAGTGGAAGGCCACTTAAACAGTTCTGAAAGGCATCTAAAGACAGACAAAAAAAAAAAAATCTGCATATCCCCCAACTCCCAATAACTCCAGACACCCAGGCTCCAAAGGCAGCTCAAACATCCTGGGAAGAGCATCCCCAGGAGAGATGAACATAACCCAGACTCATCATCAAGTTCCCCTGACCAACGAGGCCACCAGGAAGAAAAGAGACGACAGCACACTGTGTTCATGGTGGGTGTCAAGGCCAGTAAGCACCAGATCACAGGAGGTGTGAAGAAGCTCTATGACACTGACCTGGTCAAGGTCAACTCTCTAACCTGATGGAGAAAACAAGGTATATGTTTCACTAGCTCTTGACTTTGATGCTTTGGATGTTGCCAACAAAATTGGGATCATCTCAACTGAATCCAACAGGCTAATTCGATATATAAGTTTTTCACCATTAAAAATAATAGCAATAGCCCAAGTCCCTGAAGGCTTTGTATGACCTACAGAGAGTAGAGAGGCGCATCCATCCACTTTCTGCTTCTCGAAAGGAATCTGATGAAGCTGCATATTTGGCTGACCTCAGAATGGATACTCGGGGTCCCACAGCATGTTTGAAGATAAACTCAGCACCATTACTTGAAGAGCTCTTTCACATGGTCAGATTTTTTTTTTCCTTTTGTCCCTTAGCTATTGCATGGATTATTCACTTTGGGCTTCTGGTTTTCATATATGTAACATAGAATGCGGCCCAATAAATTTTTCACATGCATTTCGAAAGACATAATGAGAAAAGTTATGCAAACAGATTATTTTTGTTTACCTAAAATGTCTATTCAGTGCAGACAGAGGTGCAATTTCAATATCCTAAAATGCATATAGCAATGCAAATAAAAGAAGTAATAAAATTATCATTTAAAAAGTCTGTTCAGGATTGTTTTGTGAAAAAATTCTATCTTAGTTGAGACTAGAAAGAAAAAAAGTATCAGCTTACTATCATATAATATTTAGCCCCAATGCATGTGTTGCACTGGAAGTCTATTCAGACTGATTTATAAATCCATTGCAAATATTTCTAACCCTGCTAGGCAAGTGACCCTTTAACTAATTCTGAGTAGGAGAATTGGTATAAACATTCAATAACTGTTATATCATTCTCTTCTGTCTTTAACAAATCTTTTTATATGTTGACTTTACGGTAGACACAGGATTAGCACTGGGTATATATAGATAGATTTATTTATATTGTTATGTATACAAATCATGAGCATTAGTTATTTTGGCATAAAATTGAGAAAGATCAAGTTAATGATAGCTCAAATCAATAAACTAATTACAACCATCAACAGCAATCTTTAATAGTTCTAGTTAATTTGAAATTAGATTTATAAGCAACATGGTCCAGTCTACTACTGACTAGTAGAAAAATACAACTACAGGGTATCATGAGGCAGACACATCAGAGCTCTTTATTTTAACTTCCTTGACTTATGCCTACTGAGTGTTTCCGACTTTTTATTTCTATAATTGTCAACTCAAATGTTTTTTAGAATCCATGTCAAATATAGATGTCTTAAAAGAGGTAGCCTCTGGGTTTGACAATGACCGTAAACATTAAATAAGGCTATGTTTAGAATATTCACTGTTAAACAAAACTTTGTCTACCAAAGTTTCTTGATTGGAAAATCAAGAAGCAGTTATCCAGCTAAAATATTAATGAAGCAATGGTTATTTTCATCAAGGCCATAGTAGATCTATGTAATATATAGTTAGCTTCAAGTATGTGTGTGCGTGTGTGTTTGCGAAATTAGAATGTATAGAATACAACATAAGGACTTTTGGTGGACCATTAATAGAACAGTTTTCTCTCCCAATGATAGAATAAATAGTAATGATTCTAGCAGACATTTCAAAATACATTAAAATTCATTCTTTTTGTTCATTATATTATTAAAATAGATATGATGTTTCTCAATAATGCCACTGTCTAATTGCAATTACAGTCAGTCACATACAAAATATGCTTTTCTTTCACAAATTTTTTTTTTTTAAGCTATTGTAAATGAATAACTGAGGAAAGGAATTTGGAGACTTTGCTGTCATTTTCATTACCATCACTATTATGGATATAATATGAAATTATTTCTCCAGATTAAAAAGGTGGTAAAAGTCATAATTGACTTTCCTTCATTTTTTATACTATAGAGAAAAGCAAATGTTAACATTTTGAAAAAGGCTAGCATTTTTCAATCACAGAGAATATATACTCTCAAAAGATAATGCCATAATAATTGATAATATTTATAGGACAGAAAAAGGGTGAAATGATTCTACATATATAAAATTATTTATTCCATGTGTCAAACAGAGACAGTAGGATATGATTATTCTCTTCAATCATATAAGGGTTCAGGAGTAAATTAAAGTGAATACATTCAATACATTTTAACCTCTACTCTGTTACCCTATCAGACAGAGAAAGTGAGAACCTTGTCTTTACTGAAATTGTTGCATCAATAAAATTATTGTATCAAATATCTCTTTCTAATCACAAATTCCTAGGCTTTACAGTTTATTCAAACCATGATCATTCACAAATGTCACTCACTGCCTTCACCCTATATATGGTTCATCCTGACTTCATTGTTCTTTCTACCGAGGCTGTATTCCATGATCCATTAACTCTGTGCCAGTGACCTAAACGTCCTTACTCTTCTTATTTCTGTCAAACAATTCCTCAAATGTGTATGACTCTAATACCCCTTGTATCTATCCCTGTCTCCAGGAAGCTGAGTTCAACGGAAAAATTCAAACAAAGAAGAATTAGTAATGACTCATTAATAATTTAGAAGAACCAAGATCACCTGGATTTGCTATTAAAACAATCAGGTTTGCCCAAGCTGATACCTCTCAGCAATGATTAAGAACTCTTTTGTATTTTTCTACTCAACTCCTATTTCAGATCTCTTTGATTCTCCCCAAGTTTCCAATTGCATCACCTTCTTTTCTCATCACTCTTGGCAGCTGTTCAGACCATCAACTTCTTGGAAAAAAGTGGAAGTCCTCAGATGAGGACTCCCTCAATTTCCCAATCTCAAAAATATACTTGCATTTGTAACCATTTTCATTTGTTTTCTGCTATAAAAATAGAGAAGGCATACACCCTGTAGGTTAAAGTCAAGTATACTCTCATTCTATACTATTTCACCTTATCAGGTTATCTTTGACTGTCCATTATCAGTCTGTCCCCTGTATCTTCACACTTTTTAATACAGTGATCTTTTCACAGTTAAAAAAGATCATCTCTCCTGAACCTGTCTCCTCTAACCCTAACCATTATTCTCAGTTTCTTTTCTCTACTTAAAGCAATAGTTCCTGAGAAAATTCTCAAACTTATTAATGCTATTTTCTTACCTTCCACTTACTGTTCAGTGCATTCCAGTTTAGCTTCTGACTTCATCGGTACATTACAATGGATGTTACAAAGAGATCCAAGAAGTCTTCTAAGATTAAAATCAATGGTTGCTTTACAATCTTTACCTTATTTAGACTTTCAGAACATTGATAATATAAACCTGCCTATCACACCATCCTAATTCCTTTCTCATCTAGAATTTTGGTTTCTTCTTCTTTGTTGGTCTGTTTCCAAATCACACCTGTTGGCACATTTTTCTATATACAGATCATATTCCTTATAGTTCTAATTCTAAACACACATAGGCTTCTTTTCATTCAAAGGTTTTGTTTTGGGGCAGTTATACACCTACCCATAACTTAAATTGCCATCTGTACTCAACTGACTCCGAATTTAAATCTCATGTAAAAATTTCCCTCTGAGCTCCAAACCATAGACCTAGTTGATCTCTCTACTTTCATATTAAAGACAAATATCAAACAGCATATCTGACAAGGTCTGCATGATTTTCTCACCCACAATGATCCTTCAGTAAGTCTTTTAGTCTTAATGAATCTATTCACTGTAATTTTTTGCTAGAAATTCAGGATTTGGCATATACTCCAACCAATCCATCAATAATAACTGTTCATTTTATATCCTAAATGTCTCTCAGATTTGTCTCCCTTCCATTGCAGAAATAATCCCAAATACCAATTATATTTATATTATGCATTATCTATAATAATCCTTTCATAAAGTCAATATGATTCATGCTGGATTTTTCAATTCATTCTCTGTAATGCTGATGAACAGATATTTTCACAATACAAAATTAGTCTTCATTAACTCCCACTTTTTCTTAGTATAGATAGAAAACATAACCATATTAACATAACCCATGAGACATGAAATGATCTGGTCCTTGACTCCCATTCCAATCTTGGTCTGAACCCTTTCCTTCACATTTTCCATGTGCCAGAAAATGGACCTTTTGTTCCTTTAACTGTTCGCTTCCTTTTTTGTTTATTCCTGTATGTTGCAGATATTGCTACTTCATCTTAAATATTTTCCTCCTTCTGCCTCCCTTTAAATAACTCCTACTAAGTTCAGATACAATGTTTTCATCTGAAACTTATCTTTCCATTCCTCTCTGTCCTACTCAATGAACTGATCAGCTATCCTGTATTATCTCATGGTTCTTTTTAGTATGCAGTTGTGTGTGCAGTTGTTATTTTTGATCAAGATATTTCTAATTCATTAAAATGGGAATTCTTTCACTAGAAATGCTGTAATTATTTTGTTTACTAATACTAACCTCAATGTTTAGATCTGGTGCCCTATATGGAAATAGATACTTGTCAAATGAATGAATTGACAGTGATAGGCTGGTGATGAATGCTCAATATTGATGGCGTTTTATGTTATTTAATGTGTCCATTAAATACTGAACATTATTGAATATTTTTGATAAATTATACTGAATACTTGGGTTAACATGATAAAAATTCTTAAACATATCTATCATTTGCCTCTATCCTGCTCTTGAGGATAGGAGTGAAATTTTAGTATCTCTAATTTCCCATAGATTAGCAGTGGGTTGACATTACACGGGGACTCTCTCTAAATATTTGCTTAATCCATGACAATAAGTAGAAGAAAAGGTAGCTGTACAGACCAAAACAAAGCAGTCAATGCATAGTTGCTTGAATTTGTAGATGAGGGAACAAAATTTGAAAAAAAGTATCAGTTTTCTTTCATACGATCAAAGTGATCAAAGTGGTGCCTTAATATTTTTAAGTTTATTATCTATTTCAGATTGACAAACTTTACTTAAAGTTGCTATTCTTCAATAATATTAAAATTAAAATAGCTTAATAAAAGTGCATTTTTGAGAAGGATATACAGAAGATGAATTTTTGACATAAAGGTTGGGTTACTGTTGGGTGTTGTAGGACCTCTTTCTGTGAAGATTGTTAAGAATTGATGACAGTTGAAGTATAGTTCTGCCTGGAGCCATGGGAACTAATTGGATGACCCTTCTACTTATCAGTTTCCACTGTGAAGAGTGCTACAGGAATCCTCCCTGGAGACGGCCCTTAGCAACAAGGACAAAATAGTCACTCGTCCAGGAACTTCAATAATCAAATGTCATAAAATGCATCACAAAGAAGAGCTTGTTATTTGTCACTAGTATTTGAAGAATCTTTAAATGTTTATATTTTATATCATTTAAACTTATTTTATAGCATACATTAAGCTACCATAAGAATTTTGGTTAGTTCATTCTTTAGTTTGATATGTAAACTACTTGTGGAGTGGCCACAGGGTAGTCAAGACAGCATCAAGTTTTTGGAATCAGTAGTTACTACTTCAAAATTTATCAATTAATAAGATACTTAAGACTAGTGAAAATAAAAATCTTTACAGATATATAGGCAAAATTAATACATGCATAAAGAAGTGTAGTTACAGAGAAGGTGAACATTAAATTCTGTAAGCACCATGAACAATAGTAAATATTCATGGAAAAATAATGAAGTGACTTGAAAGCTCTGTATAAAGAAAACAGTGGTTGTTGAGTGGAAGGGAAGATTTATTTGATGCACTTGGGGAGACTTAGAAGACATCTATTTCCAAGAATGGGAAGAGAGATTGTATAAGCAGACAAGATGGTGAGTGGGATTGCTGAGAACAGAGAGTGCAGTCTTGGTTTATAAGCATTTAGGAAATAAACCAATCCTTTGAGATGTCTATCTGGGTTACTTTAACATATGCATATAGTTATCTTTGGTTAGGTTCTAGTCATTGTTCCCAGGAGCACTGTTCTCCTTGACATTGCCTATATCATAGCTTTTGCATCAGAAGATTAAATTCAGTATAGTCCCCAATCTGATTTTATAATTTAGTTCAGTCATATTCTATACTAGCAGCGTGAATTCAGGCAAGTCTATTTACAGTCCCAGGCTTCAGTCTTTTCATCCATAAATTGAAGGTGTTGAATTAGATAGAGGTTCATAACAGAGAGAGTAGTGATAGTAGGCACTTCAAAAATGTGTGGCTGTGCAATTTTGCAGCAAAGTGTGGGTGCACTATCATTATCTAGTGGGTGAAAGCCAGTCATGCTAAATACCTGGCAACACAAGGATATTGGGAACAAAGGGAGAAGTCTCATAACATCTAGGACTTTTTAGTGTAATTTTCAACAGGGAAAACCTACTATAATTACTCAAGTCTTTAACATAACTTCATTTAATTATGAATACAAAATATTTTTGGCAACATTTTAAAATGCACAATAATATCCAGGAGTGCAATGATCACACAATAGGAGATTATATTCTGTTTTGTTCAGTGTCATGAAAATTTCTTCACCATTTCAGAAAATACCATTAATGGAAATATTGGTTATGGCATTTGTGCTATCAATATACAATATACTTTTTAGATTATATTTATATCTGTACACTCACTGTTGATGACATAAGTTTACAATGTCTTCTCTTTTAGTTGCACATGAGTATTTGCATGTTGACATATATAGTCTTCAATTACAAATTACCTTCATTTTTCCTTTGCATGATTGCATTCATTTTTTTAAACAGGCTATATTATATATATATATATATATATATTTATATGAATCTCAATCACACATTTTTATAATAAACCATGTGATGTAAAAGGGAGCTTCGAGTTTAATAGGGTTGAAAACCAGTGAACTGAACTATCTCAAATAACTTTAAGATCCCAAATTCATGGGTTGATAACTTTTACTTTGATCTCCTAGAAAGCAAAAACTCTTGAATGATTTTCACTAGTGATGTTGAATTCAATTTCTAAATTTTAGAAGGAGAGAAGAATCACTGATATAGATTACATGTTTTACCATCTTTCTAGTTGGTTCATCTGAGATTAGAGATAGACATATAATCAGGAGATCAACGCCAGGTACGCTTCCGCTGCATCAGTTACTAATAAGAAATCGAAAGAAATGAGAAAGTCTTTGTTGCCTTAGTGATATCATTTAGACATAGACTAGAGTTACAGATAATAGATTTTTCTTTAAAGAAGGAAGAACAGTACTTTTGTTTAAAAACGTGAATGTTTTGCTCTTGTAGTCTTTTAATTTTTAGTAGAGGAAGTAAGAAACATAAACATACTGATCTTCAAGCACATGTCATATGTCTTTAACATCTGAATAATTCCCTTCTCCTTTGCCTCCTGGTCACACACAGACACACCAGTCATTAAAATAATTAAGTCTGGCAAGACCATATCACCACCTCTTTGGGGATGATGTTGAAAGGTTTTCTAAATATGATGACATACAAATATTTTAGTAGTATAATCAATAAGTTCCATTCTATAGGGCTTTTTAATTTGCACATGTCACTCTTTGCAAGTAAAGCACAATAAAATTGGACTTTTTATATTTTAGTCAAATGCCTAGATTTTTGTTTAATTTTTCACCTTTGAAATATAATCACTTACTAAAACAAAACCTATGGGGGCAGAAAGGCATTTTCTTATTTTGCAAATCAAGCTGAAGCATGAATGTTTGCCAGGATCTCTACTGCCCTGTGTTAGGCATTTCTCATCTCTCTTTTAGTGTGACATGAATTGGATCAAGAATAACACAGTTTGATGGTACCTGTAAAAGTAATGGAGCTGCTGTCAAAAACACCCTGGGTGACAATGAAACTTGAATACCTAGTAGGTACTATGGAGACAAGAGAGTAGGAGCTAAAGTTTTCACTGTAAATGGTTCTCTTTAATTAGTGCTTAAGTTGCATAAATTATTTGACATCTAGTTCCAAGTGATTAAAAAGTATAATTGGTCCAATGATGCCACTACAATGGAAAGCAAGGTATACAGTCTAAAAATGCTCGTTTACAGCATATTCACAGCTTTATTTATTCACCCATTCAAACATTCTTGACTGTCTATACAAAATAATGTATTAGTTTAAGGCAGATAACTAAGGATATAGAGTGCTATTTACATTCAAAAGAGAGCTTTTGATTGAGTCTAAGGAGCAAGAAATAGCCAAAGGAACATATACTTAATTTTCTGTTTCAATCACACCACTGAAGATGGAAAGATAATTTCAGTTTTTGAAGTGACTGTGGAAGGTTCTTGCAAGAGGTGCCATTTGAACTAGACCATGAGGGTGATAAATAATTCTAGCAAGTGGAATTCCAGACAGATGAAATTACAAAAAATCAAGAACTACAAAATGTTCTCTAGGGGTTAAAGAAATACTTCTATTTCATTCTTGGGTATTCAAAAAGATCAGAAGTTACTTTAATGACAATGCAGAGGGATAAGGAAAGGATAACAGATTGGGCTATATTTAGTAAATAACTAAAAACCAATAGAGTTTGTGTTCAAGGGAGATTTTGAGAAAGACAAATGAGTATAATGAATATGATGTTTCTGTTTTCAAGTCTGTTCGGGGAGTGATAAATTTTAATAATTCTCTGTCATTTTGTCACATCCTAATCATCCCCCACTCTGTGACAAACCCAACTATGAGATCTCTGTGTTCCTGGTCTCTAAATAAAAAAAAAAAAAAAAAATTATGTTTGGAAAGGCGTTTATTATTGCCTAAGAGCTTGGCATGCTCTTATGCACAATCAACAATTCAAGCAAATTCAACACTTGTTTCTACCTTTTTACTTACAGCTGATTGAACTGGGTATGGTCGATTTAAAGGCTTGCCAGAGTGATCAGCAGCTAGGGTTCTGCCTCACAGAGTCCAGAGGGACCATCTGGGCCAGTTAGGCTCTCTCTTCATATGGCTGCAAGATGAGATTTACAGATAATGGGCAGCAGAGAGTAGAGAAGTCAGAAAAAAGAAGAGTATCAGAATAAGTGAGGAAGAATAATTAAATACACAGAAACCATACGGCATAGTGAAAAAGAGAGTAGTGGAAAGAGTAGTAAAGAAAGAATGTACAAAAAAAGTAAATCTAATATGGGCCTGATTGCTATCTTTTGACAAGCCTGCTTGTCATGTTTAGCCCTTGGCTGGCATTTGGGAACTTGGATTTCAAGAAGGTTCCCAACATCCAGACTTCTAAGAATGGTTCAATGTGCTGAAAACTGTTTGTACAAACAATGTAGTTTATGCTGAAAATCTGTTTTCCTTCTGGGAGCCTGGAATCTTGGTAAGTGCCAGGCAGTGACTGCCTATGTGTGCACTCTCAATAAAAACGCTGGTACTGCGCCTCCACGTGCTTTCCTGGCAGAGAGGACTTCGCCCATGTTACATCCCATTGCTGGGAGAATTGAAAGTATCCCACACGGTGTCTCTGGAAGAGGGCTCCTGGAAGTGTGTGCCTAGTTTCCTTTAACCTTAACCCCTTGTACCTTGTCCTTTGCAGATTTTACGTCATATTCTTTTGTTGTAATAAATTGTGGCTGTGAGGTTGAGTCTTGTGAGTTTCAGTAAAATACAGAACTTGGGATTTATCTTGGGAGTCCTGACACACAGAACTGTTAAGATAAACTTGTTGATAGGGAAGTCTATTAATTTTCATATATCTATAGCTGAAGAAAACGAGCACACTTAAAGCAAATTTGGATGACTGTGATGGTTACTTGGCTCTAGATGGTGAGAAATCTTACTGGAATAACTGTGAATGCCTCTCAGCTTTGCTCTTGATTTCATGATGACTCTCTATGTAGACATTGAAGTATTACATTCATTGATTCACCATAAACCTCTGTTACTAAGGTAAGCCAAATATGGTTCCAATTCTTTCCCCCAAAGAGCCTAACAATTATGGAAGCAGATCACATAATCAGATAAAATGACTATGCTAAAAATGTATGGTTTCCAACCTCGACAGCATCTTTGATGCCACCTCGCATGTTTTTTCTCTTTCTTCTGCTTTTTTTTTTTTTTTTTTTCACTTTTTCATGGCAGATATTCTAATTTCAAGCTTTAATCCCACCCCTATGGTTCACTGCCTTGGCTCTCTATCTCTTTAAAGAAAACAAAATCCATTACAAGGATGTCTTCCCCCTCCAAATATATCTTCCAGGACCTACTTGTTTTCTCCAATTCCAGAGGGGAAAAAAAATTTCCTCTTCAAGTGAAATTGAGGATGTAATGTCTATATTGATCTCTATTTTTCTGACTTGTGTAAGTGGCTCTCTGTGTTATACTTTCTAACCCTAGTATCTTTCACCTCCCCTCTCTACAATGTCTTTCTTTTATGTATGTAAAACAGTCAAGGCTCTTCCACCCTAAAATAATCAAATGATACAAGCAAAATGAAAACTTTTCATTGAGCATATACTATACAAACATTTGAGAAGTGGTTTATTGTCTTTATTGACTTAATTTTTATTCATTTCTTGACTTCCAGCCTATGACTTCCTTCAGACACACTAACAGGAAAATTCAAAGGTTTCCTTTAGTGCCATTCAAATCTATACTGACTTCCTTGACCACTTTAGTTCTTGAAATTTTCTTTTCCTACCCATTTCCAAACCCATTTCTTCCCTGTGTTTCTGCTGACTTCTCTCAGAAGTCAGAATCTCAGAAGTCAGAAACTCCCTCTGATTTCTCTTTGGCTTGCTGTTGTCATTGAGGTTTCGTCTTGGCCCTCCTCCCTGCTTGCCTGAGACACCTTCCTGTGGGCTGCCCACAGTTATAAAGTCAGTACTTTGTTCCTGTGTTCCTGTTTCTTAATTTTTGTCTACTGAATGATACAAAATCTACATTATTCAAAAACAGAGATCAAAATATACTTTCTTACTCTTCTCTCCTCCCCCACAACCAATGGATCCCCACATCCAATCAGCATCCCTGCTCCAACCTTCCAAAACGCTCTTAAAATGCTATTCTTCTCCATTGCTACTACCACATTCTTAATGTACACCCTAACATCATAATTCTAAAAAATTCATGAGTTTTCTTTTCTTTTTTTACCATTCCCCACTAAAACCCACTCTTCACAAAGTCATCAGTTATCCAAAACAAGCAAAAGATGATGAATTTAGGATTTTTAACAAGATCATCTAGGTTTGAATCCTGACTGTCACTATTTTGCTTGGACAAATAATGCACCTAACTCTATGTCTATCTTCTTTGTTGAAACAGAATGTCAATAATAGTCATGAGTATTAAATGAGTTAATATATTGGAGTACTTAGCATAGGATCTGACATTTGATGGTAATCACAAATATTATATTATTTATATCACAGTAAACCATTAGGGCTTCCTTACTTAAAAAAATAGTTTCATCTCTTTTGTCACCAGATAAACATATGACAACTGAGCAAAGATTACTGTAACTATTCCTATCTTAAAATACATGGCTCTTAAAACATATGATTTTATAGCTTTATCACAGAACATACCAAAATCACAAGTCTTCTCCAAGAGAGAGTAAGCTCTAGATAAGATTTATATTGATATTCACAGAAGCAATGCTTGACTGTGTGAAACTTTTGATGTAGGCCATTTTATCATGACCCAAAGTAAGTATTACAGTTTTTACTGAAGCACTTGTAATAAGCGTATCAAATTGCAGCACAAGATTCAACAAACTAGTATACAATCACACTGTAGAAATAACCTATGAGTATTTAAAATGAATACAGAGGACTTCTCTAAGTCTTTTGGAATTTATACTGTTAGGTATGAAAAGCTCCAAAACTATTGTTAGAGTAACAGCTGAAAGCACTAAAACACTTACTGAGTATCTACTCTGCGAAAGGAGACATAATAGATGTCTCTCATGGTACTGAAAATAGAATTGGATAAAAAAAAGAAACAAATCCTAATAAAAGGCAAACTGTGATACAATAAATGTCTAAATAATGTTCTTATATTCAAGAGAAAGGAGACTTTATTATACTGAAGAAAGGTATCAGATCATGCTGAATGAAAGAGCCTGATATTTGGGTTCTAAATAGTTCATTTAGATGAGTATGACTTGAACAGATGCAGAAGGCAGGGAAATAGTATTCCAGAAGAAGGAAATATATCTGGTATATTCATATAACATTATTTACCATATTTAAACCCTATCTAACGAGGTAGGGGAGTGGGTTTCTTGGGATTAGGCATGAAGGAGGGTAGAAGAAATGATGGAGGCACACCTCGGTGGCTGAGAAGATAAGGTCCCCAGATGTAGTCACAAATACCACAAGGACCCAGGTTTGAGACTTGGGGCTCGGGGCAGCAACCACAATGAACAGCTAAATGAAATAAAGGGCTTCTTTCTCCTCTCTCTTCCTGCCTGCTCTTTTCATTTAGAAAAAGAAAGAAAGTAATGATGGAGATATGGTCATACCAGGGACATCAATATGGGACTAAAAACATTATGAGGTATCATACCTGAAGTTTTTTGACTTGATTCGTTTTGGAAATACCAAAATTGATGATTGAACAAAGATCACTGCACATAATCTGTAATGGCACTCCTTAAATTTAGAGAGAAAGGATAGATTGGCTTAGGATAATATCAGTGGAAAAAAATTATTTTTAAAGGAAAGGTACAGGCAGGAATGAAAGTAAGTAGACAAGCAGCAGGAAGAAAGAGGAGAAAGAAGCATTTTAATTTAATTTAGTTTTTATTTAGGTATCATCTTGATTGTTCCCTAACGCCCTGAGATACAAACCAGGGTCCTTGGGACATATATGGACGGCGCTCAGCTGGAGGTGGTAGACTTAACCACTACTGCCCCAGAGCACACCACATATTTTTGAGTTTTGTCTTAAAGCACACTGACATGACAATACTTCTCTAAAGATAGAACAGGCCTTGATATTAAGCAAAACATTCAAAATAACACCCCACTGACTGAAGGCAGGCAGGCAGTGAAAACACGAACTCATAATATGAAACACTCACAGGGATAGTTAGCACTACCCTCCATGGGGGCAGCTTCATTCAGTTGGTCTCGCAAATTTACAGTCAGTGCTTCCAAGCAGTAAATTCATTAAAACCAGGAAATTGCTTAATTAGTTTAAAGTGACAAACACTTCTAAAAATAAATGTTTGAACTACACGGAGTCCAAACAAATTTATCACAATCAGAACTGTTACAGTACACCTATAATGACTAGAAAATTAATTCACGATAATGACACGTCAAATTGCATGTTTCTTAGCTTGTTTTTCCCCTTCTCAAAAAGAACCTACTTGCTTTATAGCGTGCTGACTTTCTATATATCCTTGTACCCAACAGTTGTATCATTTTGAGAGCTTGCTGACTTACATCTAACCTGCTTAATCTTCTCCTTTATTGCCCCAAAATGTCTATAGATGTTATTGTGGGTTATTATACATTAAGGATGTCCTAATGTGTTTTAGCAACCCAATACCAAGTCTAGTTCAATTGCAATGTGTTAAAATTATCCAAATTCAACACTTTATTTTAAATGAGTATAAAAATCTACACATTTAGGCTTCAGTATAGACTGTTTACCATAAAAAATATATCAAAACTAATATGATAAATAGAGCAAACTTATGTTATTCCCATGGGCATTTATTTTAGAAAACTAAAAAGCACATGAACAGTGAAATAGCTGCATGTTATTGCTACAGAGGATTCCTAGTACTAAGTCCTTCTGATCTTCCTCTATCAACACTTAAATCTTTCAGAAGGCTTGGACCTCCCCAGCACTCTTCCCTTTGAATTTGAAGTAGCAAACAGTCAGCAATTGGATACCGGTTTGAGGTGAACAAATAATGAGGAGAGGGAAAAAGAATAACTGGAATGTGAAGAACAGAAGCCTCACATAAATATGAGTAGATTTAATTTAGCCACACCATCAAATTTCTAAAACATTGTTGCTTGGTAGACTCATAACTTTTCAAGAATTTAAGGTATTTTTTACCTTCTTCCACAATCACCCCTGGGAAGCAGAACAGGGTCAAACAAAAAGGCGGGAAGCCAGAAGTTGTAGTGATTTGTTGCTTTTCTCATGCCTAGAAATCTTTCCCGGACAACCTGCTAGTATAAACACAGCTCCTTTCTACTAGTGTCTCTTAATGGTCAGCACCAAGCAGCGGCCACACCAACAATTAGCACAACATAAATAATCTATTGATTATACCCACATCATATTAATGCATGGTCAGTGACTTCTAACCACGAAGTAGTTTGTGTAATATTTCAGTTACTGAGTTTTAACTGGGGGATACATGGAATAAAGAGCAATCTATATGATTTTCATATGGTTCTAATTGGACTCCAAATACTGAATTTAGCATGTACATGAATTACTGTCAAATTATAGTAGTTTTCCTAAAAGGGCATTGCTGTCCACATGAACATCATGGAAAATTCCTATGATAAGTATATTGTCAGTGTATGCCAAGCGATGAATGGTAATTTGCACACAGATAAAAGAAGAACATGTATTCTTCACTAGTTGGATTTTTCTAAACTGAATTTGGCTGGTATTTAGTTTATAATAATAGTATTTATATTTTTAAAGGGAACAAGGAAGTGAGGGAGGGAGGGGAGACAGGAGGAAGGAAGAAAGGTGGAGCATTCTTGTTTATTTTGATCTTCTGTCCGCCACCACAAGGGTGCATCTATATTATATTATTCATTAAAAGAATTTTAGGAATTTTATTGTCATAAATATTTTAGAGTGTTACTAGGTGACGCTGATACTCAGAGAATACATCTATAAACCAAATTTGTAAAATCACCAAAAAAGTCTCAGCAGCTATAAGAAAAATGTTTAAGGGTTGACTTAGGATGATGTACACTGTAAATTGATATAATGTTATGATGCAATGGTCCTTCAAACTTTTTACAAATTATTTAGGAAAAATATTGTGCTTAGAATCATTTCTATTTTATGTCAAAAGAAAAACAAACAAGTAGAATTATTCCAACAGCTCTTAATGTTAGGAAAAGGTCATATATTTACTTACAAGAAACCTACATGTCAAAAGAATGAAACTATCACCAGTTTGAATAGTAACAAAACACAATAAAACCTAAGACAATATTATTTTACTCAGGTCACTTAATGAACAAAACAGAAAGAAAAAACACGATTACATGACTTATGACTCAGAAATACGATTTATAGCAGTAATAATTACAAATAATCACAATAACAATAACAGTCTAGTCCTTCTTTTCGAAGATTAAATGGGAGCATACCATACATCTAGTCTCATTTTTGAAGTGTTAGTCTTCCATATACTGAGCAGTTCAAGCTGTCGATTTTTTCGCATCCATGCTGAGGTAAACAGCCAGAAGAGTAATACAATAATTGAGAATAAAGAATAAAACAGTGGATTTGTATTCTGAACCAGCAGCAACACATATACACAATTAAGATCAGAGGAAAAATGGTTTACTACAGCACGGTAGTTTTCCACGAATGTTTCCGAGTCATTGTATCTGGATACAAGAAAAGACAATCCACAGCCTCTCAACAACAACTGAGGCAGCATTTATACTTCGGTTTACAGTCAGCCACTGGGGTGTCACACTGATGTCAGCTCTGCTGTTCTGACACTCTACCCAGATGCTCCAATTTTGCTTCAGTGACTCAGAGCTGCCTCTGAATGTCTCAAAGCATGGGTAAAAAGAGTTATGGAGGCAGGGCTGGAGACGCAGGGAACCAGCATTGCCTACACTGATTTGCAATCCTACAATTCATGGTGGTCTTGACTGGATATTCATATGACTAAGATGCAAATGGGACATATATGAATTCAGATGTTTCTTACTTGTTCTCATCTATTTTTTCTAGCCACAATGATTCAAGGTATAATAATTTTATGACAGAAGTTATAAATTCTCGAAAGCTCTGTATTTTCATGGAGGAAAACTTTACTTGGAATATTGTTTGTGCATATATATATATATATATATAAAATGTTAATATCCTTATGGTGACCTACATGCATTATGGGAAGATTTAACATTGGGTTTGGTTAAATGTCTTGTCTCCTTTTACCCATGGAAGTTACTATGAATGTGCTGATGCACACAGATATTGAATGTAGGAGGAGTCTTCAACAATAAGAGGAGTTTTTAAATGGATAGCAGCTTTTGTACAAGCTGTATGTCAAGACACTTGACAGAGTTAAGTAATACAATTGCAAAGTTAAATAACAGAAGGGAGAGCTATTAAGAGATAAAGAAAAGATAGAAAATTCGTGTTTTCAGATGAGAGCTGTGAGGAGGAGGAGAGTGATCTGAGTCAGGAGACATAAGAACCCTCTACAGTTAACAGAAGTTGAAGAGAAATTGATTTAGAAAGAATAGGAGCATAATCATGGTGTTGAGTAGCGCATTCAGTAATGAGCCTGATTCTTGGAAATGCTGATATGAAGGTGGGGCCAATAACTCTGAGAATGACACACGCCATAATTTCCTCAGAAATAGACTCCTTACCCCTAATGAGAGCAGTCGACAAGGCAAACTTTCAGAAGCTGTGTCGAGTGGTACAGCAGAGGTGAGAGATGGATGCAGAAGCCTGAGGGATACATGAAAGTGATGGCATTTCAAGACAACACTGAAAACAAGGGCAACAAGCCACCATGGAGATTCAACAGCAGTGGTAGAATGTGAGGGTTACAGGATTGCCTATCTTCGGTGGAAGGCAGCTTGAAGAACGTAGCTCTCTATTTTGCAAAGATGTCAACTGAACATTCCCTGAGAGAGGGCGAGCATAAATAGCAGAACTTCAAAGTGCAGGCAATGTGAACAATTACAAAAACAAGCAAATGGTACTAACTCAGTGACAGTGTATGTTTAAACAAACATCAAGCGGAAAGGTAGTAAGTGTCAGTGGAATCACTTTTGATAGTCAGATCTTCGCTTTCACCATCAGACATAAGACCAATCTTAAAGAGTAACACAGTGTATGAGGCAGGGGATGGGTGCAGAGGGGTGGATTCTGGTTTCCACAGTCCCGGTGACTGGCAGGAGGTGGTACCCCTGTGAGCAGCCAGAGAATTCTCGGCTCTACAGGCTACAATACATTATCAGCCTCCCTCTAATATGTCTTTGTGTTTCCAAGTCTCACAATGAGTGGGTCTGATTTCTCATTATGCCTCCTCTCAATTCCTTTCCCTTTTCAGGCTTCCCGTTTCATTCCTCAGTAGAGATTTCTACAAGCTTGTGTATAAACTGAGCTGACCAGTCTCTTCGGAATCAACCCCAGCTCCTGTAATTGTATTTTACGCTTTTACAAGATGACAAGTATTGCTTCCTGTTTTAGTTCATTCTCCACCTTCTCACCAACCCAAACCCTCTAACCAGCTTCTTCCACCATAAACGGGACCACGTATTCCGCCTCTCTCCGACCAGTTGGCTAAATCATCAAGCAGGAGCAAGGAGAGACCATTGGTGTGGGGACCCAACACAAATAAATCACTTTCAGCCAATACTGAAATAAATATATTTTCCTGGAATCTAAAATAGCCCAGTATGTCACTTTAAATTGCATTTTTCTAGAATGAGGCATTCGGAAATTAGCCTATCTCAGTTTATATTTTGTTTCAGAATTATTTCGCCTAACCTTTGGTATCTGAGGGAAAAAATAGCACAATCTAGCTAAGGTCTGTTATTTGTCTCAACTCCTTAGATTGTTTCCATTTTTTTAAAATTAGCAGAATGGTGTCTGGCATCTGCCAAGTATAGCTCTGACAAACAGGAAGACTTGATGAAAAGAAGCTTCATGGATTGAGGACTGAATTTATCAGGGGTAATTATATTTCATTTAGACAGTGTAATGCACTTATTGGCCTGACTCCCCAATGTCAGATGCCTATATTTCTTTGCCATAATCTTCAATTTTAAATTATCCTTTTTGGATTGTATTCTCCTATCCTAACCCTCTGGGCTCTTGGCCTCCATGTCCTATCATTCACCAACCCTCCTGAACCCAAGTGGTGAATTTCTATTTCATTCATTTGCTCTTTTCACCTTTGTGTGCCTCTCTGAATGAGGCATAGGGGTGTGAAAAGATATGTTTAGGCACACCCTGGTGGAGTAGCAGTTGGGCGCAGGCCACATACATCCCAGGGGCTGGTTTTGAGTCCTGGGGCAAAACCAGGACGAACAACTAAATGCAATAAACAGGGTATTTCTTCCTCCTCTCTCTTCCTGCCTGCCTGTCTCTGCTCACCTCCATTCATGCCTGCACCTTTCTTTTAAAAAAAGTAAATAAAATAAAAGATATATTTCTATTTTCCTTTTATGTAATCAGTGTTTAACCAAATGGTAAATCCCAGGGTATTTTCTCATGAAAAGTTTAAAAACGGGGAAAATGATTAATAAATTCCAAATGAATGATATAGAAGTTAATGAAGTAGAGATCAATAACATGTAGAGTAGTTCATTTATTCATTCATTAAATAAAAACTATATTTAACACTGTTCTAAATGTTGGAAATGCTGGTTTAAAAATATAACTTTCAGTTGAAGTGAGACATGTAAAACCTTAGATAACGGCAGATGCTGGTGGGTGGAAGGATACAGCAGGTGAGAGTGATACTAATAGTTAGGTAGAAGTTTCACCCTAAGATGAAATGGCTAGAAAGGTTCTGCAGAAGAGAACATTTGAATAAGGACTTATACAAAGTGGGAGAATGAATCATGAGAATTTCTGAAGTAAGAGTATAAAAATGATTTGAGGCTAGGCATGTCAGAAATATTGGAGGTGAGGGAAAGAATAAAACTTAGAAGTCCACTTAGTGAACAAAAGAGAGGTAGGAAGAGCTAAGTTTTTAGAGTATCAGGGTCAACATCATGAAGTTCCTGCAGTATGCAGTTTTTAAAAAATGGGGGTTTTAAGCAGAAAGGTGACATGCTTTGACTTCGATTTTTGACAGGACTACTTTGGGTGGTGTTTTAGGAATGACCTGATGATGGGGTAGGGCGGATACAATCAAGGAGCCATTTTCATTCAGGAAAAAAAAAAAAAAAAAGATGTTGGTGCCATGTGGTAATGAAAAGTCTTTAGATTTTGGAGATATTTAGGAGGTGGGACCTAAATATTTTGCAGATCAACTGGATATAGGATGAGAGAAAAAGAAGTATCAAGAATGGCGCCAACAATTTTGGCCTAAGCAATTAGACTGAAAAGATACAGATACATTGATCTATATCTATAGATACATCTATCTATAGCTATAGCCATATATGTGTGTATATACGTGTATATATATAATTTAATCGAAAAAACTGAATTGGGTCTGGTGGGGTGAGGTAGAAGTAAGGAATTTTTTCAATACAGAAGTAAAGAGGTCAATAAAGTCAAAGTAGCTACTATAAAATGGGAGAAATAACAACTTTTGATGCTGTTGGTGATGATTCAGTAGAGGAGATAATGGTGATGATGAAAGTAAAAATTGCAAAGATATTATCCTTGAATAGATAAGAGAAGGAATTTTAGCATAAGAGGAGAGTGTTCTTTCCACTGGGAGCTTAGATTCATAAAAAATCAGAAGAAAATAGCAAAAGGGAGAAGATGATGGTAGTGCAGAGATGAAGTAATGGAAGCTTTTGTAAACGTCCTTCCAATTAGTTCTATTTTTTTCAGTGAAATGAAGTTTTAAAAAAGCTAAATTATGCCTAATGGAAAAATAAAATAATATATTTTGGGTTAAAATAAGTGGAAAAGTAATGAGGTCAGTACAACTGGGAAATAAAAGTAAAGGTACAAAGGTAGAAATAGGCAAGGGAAATCCAGGACATTGAGAAGTTAAGTTCACTGGGTTTAGAATTCCTTTTTTTTTTTTTTTTTTTTTTTTTAAGGAAAGATCCAGGCAACAATGAAGGAGAACAGGCAGGGAGAGGAGAGACGAGGAAGAAGAATTTATTTTATTCAGTTGCTCATCTTAGTTGTCCACCCGTGCCTAGGTCATGAACCTGGGTCATTAAGATGTATATAGATTATACCAGCTAGAGGCAGCAAACTTAACTGCTAAACCACCGGTATGTTTCAGGTTTAGATTTTTTTTTTTTTTTTTTTTTGAGGGGAACAGAGAAAGTAAGGAAGATAGGTAAAATTCAGATGACTTAAGGAGAGTACCTAAAAAAGAAGCTTGAATTTCTAATGTGGAAACTATTTAAAAAATGCTTTAAGAAGTAAAAGATCTGAATTCTAGACAGGCTCTGTTACTAGTTTTCACTTTATGTCTCTGAACTTGGCTGAACAAGATGAACTTCTAAGTTATTTTCAACGTTGCAACTCAATGATGTTACTGAATTTACTCTACACTAACAAGAAACTATTGTAGCTTTTTAAATTGCATACAGTATGCATATTTAACTAATATTTGGTTAGGGGGTTGCCTGAAAAAAAATGGTTCTACCTCCCATTCCTTCTCATTCTCCTTACTTTCCATTGGGGAACCACTGTTTTTCTATAATCAATTAATGTTGTCCAGGAGGGAATAGTGGAACCCCTTAGCTTCAGAGGAGAATATGTGACCCATATTGGCCTTTCTGCATTTTCATCCTCTTGCTACACCTGTGTCAGGAATGTGCACATGAATCAAACTAGGACAATAAGACCCAATCTTGGATTTTGTGAAAATTATTGGAAACAGAATCTCTTCCCACTGGAGTTGCTCAGTGGGTAAGAGCTTGAGCCTGAGATTATTAGTAGTCATCTCATAGCTGACTTGAGGATCAGATTTACTAGACGAGGAAATCAGTATTTGATGCCGTAATTTGAACATGTGCATTCTGATGGCTGGGTAAACCCAATCTCTACCTAACCTTTTAATTCTGTAAACTCCAAATAAAACCACTGTCTTCTACTTTTTTCTTTTGCCTAATCTAATTTGAATTGCTGAGCTGAGAATTCTGTCACTGTTAGCTATAGGAATTCTAATATAAATACGATGAAAACTGTTTTAATAAAGAGTCTTCTAGCTCATGCATAGAATGAGAAGAAGGAAGACAATAGAGATGGAGAGATCTGACAGAAGAGCAAAATAATCCAGGCACAGATTGATATGTGTCTCCTGAGAGATGTGACTGCAGGAATAAAAAGGAGCTATAACGTGGAAGAAATGTTGAAATTATTTCAACGTTTGAATATAGGTTGTGTTATACCTAAATTAGAGCTCTGTATCTGTGTAACCTGGAAAGAATCAGTAGAAAAGAGGACTAACTTTGGAAGAAGTCTTACATGCTAAGTGACAACCACTGAAATGGGACTATCTGACTGACTCTAATCCACACATCCCCTTTGGTACAAGGAAGTCATTCTCAGCTATTTAAGAAGTTAGCTCAGATCAGAGATGCAGAATCATCTTCTTAGGCTCTCTGTGGATTCCTTACTAAAGCATAGAGAGGAGAAGCAACAGAGAAGGAAAGAACCTCTCGGCAGACTCCAGTATTCTTAACATCACTGGCATTTAAATGCCTGGCTCTGTGACAGACATCCAAAACCTTCTTTATCTCCTTATACTTAAAAAATGACAAAATCAATATTACCTTCCTCTAGTTTCTACTTTAAACTGCTCTATGAATAGCTAATTTTCTCAAAGATCCTTTTGATCATGTTACCACACGGTGAGGTCAAAATGGTCCCCACTACCTTTGAAATTCCAGTGTCCACCACTTATCAGTTTGTCTTTGAAGCACTTCATGGTATGATCTTGTTTTGTCTTTAAAGCCTCCTTTCCCATTTAACCACCTGTCCCAGTCTCTTCCAGCTCTTTGTGCTCCGATGACAGTAATTCACTGCTGATGGTCTTTTCTCAGTCTTCCCAGAGAGACCTCACAGATTGGTGGTGAGAACCCACTCAGGTGCCAAAATGCCACTTTGACCAGGCTCTACACCTTAGAGGGGAGACACTTAACTTCTCTCAGCTTTATTGTCTCATCTCCAAAGTGGATATAATAATAGTAACTAAGGGCAGGGAATGACAATTTATTACAGGTTTCCCCCCATCAGAAAGCAAGCATTCCTATGAGGCCCTTCCTAAACTGAAGTGGTATAAAGCAAAGAAGCAATGACCATTGATTTATATGGAAAAATGTTTAGTGTCCATAGGCCCCTTCAAATAACCTATCAAATAATACCAAATAACACATAAAATTTAAAATAAAACTCACACAGTGCAAGGGCAGGGAAGTTATGATAAAAACACAGTCATAGAAGGCAGTCCCCAGGGAAGGAGCTAGATGGGGCCCCTTGCCAGCTTGGGGCAGGGTGAGTGGGGGTGGGGGCCAGGGTGTGTGATACTGATAAAAAAGTTGCTACAAAACTAACATCAAATGCTGTTTTGCTTTTTATTTTTTAAAGCAGTATTCCTCTTCAGATTTTTTTTTGAGTTAGCAAAACCAGTTATAAAGGAGGTCTTTCATAGAAGCAAAGAAGCATAACAAATTCAGAAAAGTGAGGGAAACTTAGAACTTTTACTATAAACTTAGAATGTTGTCTACTCATAGAAATCATTATATAATTATGTACCATTACAATTTTGTTTCTTCTCTCTGCCTTTCTTCCTTCAATTCGTTAAGTGGAGCAGAGGAAGTGGGGATGGAGAAAGGTAGGGACATCGGAAAGCAAAATAATGTCCACAGGGAAAATAAGAAAGTTGATAACAAACAGCAAAATAATTATTCTGAATGAATTAAAATTGTATCAAAATAAATAATTTACAGGTAAACAAAATGTACCCTATTTTCTAGGTAATCGGGTACATAAAAATCTATTGAAAATCAATAAACTTAGGACCCGATGTTTGCTTTACTGAAAGTCTCCCACATTATACAAAATGCTTTTACTTATTAAGACTCGCAAAGCTTATTTATAATAAACTTCATGGGTGAAAAACAAAACACATACACTGCCTTTCAGATCATCCTTTTATTAAAAATAAGTGAGCATGCTATTAGTATATCTCAAGAGTCACAGAAAATCCTCTTTATGTTAAAATAGTTTTGTTGAATTGTGTCTCATAAACTTCATCGACTTCCTCCAAATGTGGAAAGAACACTGTCGTCATAAAATGGTTGAATAATTAGAGGAAAGTACTTAATTTTTTTGTCTCAATACTCTAACCTGAATGATGAGGTTATGAGAACATATTGTAATGCCATCCAGTTCTGTTGAGACAAATAATATGCTACTCATAAGATGATAACATACATGTGTGTTGTGGTGGTGGGTTTTGGAAAGAACAGTATAAGAACTACTTTAGGTTTGGAGAAGATCACTTGATCTTGATGAAGGCTTTTTGAAAAATCAACTATCAGCAAATTAATTTTATACATACAACCTGAGATGGGTTTTGTGAAGTTTATCAAGGTATATTTATAAACTTCCCTGAAATCCCTAGCTGACAGACAAAATGTCATGTAATATTACTTGTTGAAAAATGAGACCTTTCATAAGCCTTAATTATAATTTTAAATTCCCTTACATTAGGAAATGTGAATCAATCAAATAACTATTAGCATATTAGAAGTTCTTTAGGGCCAAGAACTGAGTTATTCATTTCTTCTTCTTCCATGGCATATAGTCTTAAAATTGTTGCTGTTGATGATGGCAGTACTATTAACAGCACTAATAATAGTCATCAAAATAATGCTCCGATTGTCTGGATCATGGTCTATATCACTCCTCTTTTCTAGGAGTTTACTTACTATTATTAATTTATTGTTATTTACTTATTGATTATCAAGCAGTGTGGTGTCACTCATGGTTTATTAAGAGGTTCAAGGCACAGTTCAGCACCACAAAAAAGTGAGTATTAAACCTGGCTACATTCAAAGAAGCCAGGATCCAAAGCAGGAACACAGACGGAGACCAGGAGAGTCACAGGACACAGGATAAGGGCTGCCAGCGGGTGTGCGGGGAGGGAAGGACAGAGGGAGCAAGCAGTGGTGAAGGACACGGGAACTCTGGTGGTGGGTGCCGTGTGTACACCCATAGACTGAGAAGCAAGTTCAGTATCTTAAAATAAGTATGGCTTTGCCAACAAAATAAATAATAATAATTACAAAAAGAGTGTCTCTTAGCCTACAGGGACAAACATAAAGCATCATCATCACGGAGTCTAATAGTTGTTGAAGGAACAAAGCACAAACCTTTTGTGCTTTCCATGATCCATTTCAAAAACCTTCAGAAATTAGAAAGTGTGCGGGGAAAGCAGCCTAGAGGGCAAATGATGTGGAAATCATTTTACAGGATAAGAATTCGAGAGAATCACAGATGTTTATGCTGAGGCAAAAAAAATTGGAGAAGCATGATAAATATCTATAAAATCTGATGAGGTATGTCACATGGAAGAAAGAACAATCAATCCGTGACATTCCAGCAGCTTCCGAGAACCAACGGCTCAAAAGTAATAAGTCAAATTTTGCTCACTACAAGGAATTAGACGTAAATAAAAGGTTAACAGTGAGTTAAGAGTTAGCTGCCCTCATCAATAACATTCAGACAGACCTATATCTCTTGGTGATGTTGCAAAAATATTTTTCTAATTTTGAGTGAGGTTAATCTAATGCCATTTAAGTTCCTACTAGATTCACAGTTGCATCTGATGCTTTGCATGTATGGAGGAAGAGGCAGGTTTGGAGAGGGAGGACTGCTGGGAATATTAGAAGAGATTCACTATTTCCACTTGAATATGAATTTGAGTAATAATGTTATAGAGTAACAAACCCAATAGAAAACTAGACAAGGTTATCTTCTAATGGAAACTGAATTATTGACGATTATTGCCAAAATTAGAGTCACAAATTTCAAATAAAAAAAGTAAAACTAAAAAAAAAAAGAAAAAAAGAAAAGTCACTGAGTAGTTAGGCAGAGGTGAGAACACTTAAAGACCCAGGGCAATGCTTTATTGAATACATTTATTTATCTATTCATGTATTATTCTTTAACAATGCAAAGTTCTGTAGGCCTACCTTGATTAACTCATCCTTTAAGTTTTAGCCCCAGGTGGTTTAGGTTTCTTGCCCTTGTTAATAAAGTGTATTCTTATTACTGAAATAGAGTTAACTTACTGTTAAGATACAGTGGTATCCAGTTGAAAATAGTGTTAAACATCCTGGTGTGACCGGGGTATTTTTAGAGATTGATCTGAAATAATCAGGGATACAAATCATGTTCTATAGATTCAGATATGAATATTTAGCACCTACTACAACTTGTGACATATGTAGTAAGAGATACACGTGGACAAGTCCATCCAAGTGTCACCAGTGACTGGATTTCCTTCTTTTTTATGACCGAATAGTATTCTATAATATATTCATATGTATAACTGTATATATAATTCATAACGCAATCTAACTCAATTTTGCTATTAAGATATTATAAGAGCTACTTATATATTTTAGATATTAACTTATACATAATTTACAAATATTTCCTCCCATTTCATAGCTTGCCTTTTCATACTGTTGATTGCTTCTCAGGCTGTACAGACCTTTCAATATTTAGATTATGTTGTAGAGTAGAAATACAATAGACTGTAAAAATCGGAGTGCAAAGAAATATGTGTCTGTTACACGAAGGCAATAGTTAACCTGTCCTGGGTCCAACAATTATGTTCAGTTATCCTAATTATGTGCACTTCAATGGCAGGAGAGTGTATGTCTTTTGCTACTCTCCCCAAATGCTTAGCGAAAGTAGATTTTACTTGTGTTCCTGAATAAGTCTTTCTAAATGGATTTTATAATAATTGAATCACACTTTGCATTAAAGGATCTTGCTATTTTAAAGGAATTGTATGGTGATTCCTATTGCAAATTGGATAATGGTAAGTAATTCTTCCCACCCCAAATTTCTCTTTTGTTAGCATTGTTATAGTTGAAATTACTTAGTTCCTGGTACATTTATACCATAATTAGTGCCTAATAGCACTACAAAGAATATATATTAACTAATTTCCTAACAATATGTTTGGAGTCATCTTTTATTCTTTCCTTTCCCTCAAATCCCACATCTAATCTATCAGCCAATCCACTTGTATATTCCTTTAACATATATACTAAATCTGACTACTCACTACTCAAAACCAAGAGACATTACTTCTCATTTTGTGTACTCCAGTAGCCTATAATTTTGTCTCATTTACTGACTATTCTTCAGAAATTATTGCAATCACAGATCACACCGACAATTCTACTGGCAACCATCTGATGGATTCCCATCAATTTTGAGTAAAATCTAAAGTTACTATTGTATGCAAGGTCTTACTTGACTTGACCCTGACTGCATTCTTCTCAAACCTCACTTCTTTCTCTCAAGTATTATCAATCCAGAATGGCACAAACACACCAAGCACGCATTAGCCTGACCACCTTTCCATTTGTCACCTATCTCCCTTATGGTCACATAGCACATTCTTTGACTTCATTTACTTGTCTGATAAGTATCAACACTTCAGAGTGGCCACCCAGATCATTCTGTGTAGAAGTTAAATGTCTCATTTCCTCCCTTGCTTTATTTGCCTTAATAACAGTTATTTACCATTGCTGGTATATTATATGTATTTATTTATATTCTGTCTTTCTAAATAGTCTACAACCTCCATGAAGTATTTAAGTGCTGGTAAATACTAGGTATCCTATTGCTATGTGCTGATGGAATATATAAATAAATAAATACACACACACACACACACACACACACACACACACACACACACGGTCAGATCGCAGATTGGAAAACTTCAAAAACAATGCCTAGCATAAAAACTTCATTCTCAAAAAGTAAATACAAAAATAAAATCTTTTTATTAGTCAGTCTTTTACTCTCTAAATAAGAGAAGAGCCTATGACAAAAAGGTCAAACAGGGAACTAGACTAGTAAGCCAGTGACTGAAGACTTAAAGGCAAGAAAAAAAGAGATCCTATTATGGGTTTTATTTTAATGTAAAGCTTTGAGGAATCTGAGATTGTTATTATTGCATCCATTATTCATTTTAAAAAGCTGAAATTCCTGCTTTTCAACTCTGATTTTTTTTTTTTAAATGCGCTTTTTGTCATATGTTAAAGATTACCAGATTACTTCTTTGTTGGCTAATGGAAGGCAAGGCAGTCTGTAAGGGCAGGTCTTCCTTGGAAGAGGTCCTGTCTCTGGTTCCCTATAGATGGAAGTTGGGAAATACAAGCAGCAGCACTCCAGCTGATCTCAAATTGCCCTGAAGTTGCCCAGGGAGGAGGGCTGATCTCTAAGTGGTGAAGGCCCAACCATTTAGTGCTTTATAGACCATAGACTATTGCACTCAGAAGCAAACAGGCAGGTGGTACTGAAGGCAGAGCACTGATGAAATGTGCTCCCTGCAGCTCAATCCACACAGTAGCCAAATGGCCCCCCATTCCGCCCTAGCTGTAGCTTCTGGAGACCATCCAAGGGAGAACAAGTCACTTCACCAGCACAGCAGTATGAAGTTGCAAGAGCCAAGTGCCATTTTCTAAGTTAGATGTGCACTTAGTTCAAGACCAGTGTTCTGGTGGGAATCATGGCATTTCCTACCCTACAGAAATTTTATTTTTAACCATGAGGCCACTCTGCCAAATAGCAAAGTTATTAATAATGCTATGAATCTTCCAAATACATTTCGACACATTTGTTTTTTGAAAAATCAGCAGTGCTGTTGCTGATGTCTCAACAGAGCTTGTGAAAGAACTTTACAGAGAGTTTTGAATAAGAACCCAGGCAAAATTTCCTTTATAAAATTTCCATCAGCCTATGACAATTTGCTAAAAGATATTCAATTTATAGTTTACCTGTATTTTTCTCTGCAGTATTAGCTATGTTAATAAGTAACATGGGCAAGATGATCCTGTAGGCTGGACCATTGTATTAGTTTTCTTTTAATCTTGGGAAATTTTAAACATGTGCCCATGAAAAATGAACAGAAGAGAAGGATTTGTTTGTATCCAGGTCCTGGTGACCAATACCTCATATCTGGAAATAACAGTAGCTAAACGTAGTAAAAATATCTTTTACTTATCTTATGCTTTCTGGTCATAAGTTCCTTCTGCTTCTATGCCCAATCTTCACAAATGCCTTGGAATTCTTTTTCTTTTTAATAAAACTTGTATTACTTATATTCCTTTTCATTAAGATTAGAAGTGTGGTATGTATGGCCTCCGCTTATACACAGTTTCTATATTCTAGTCTAAGTTATTTTCTCACATTGAGTCATGGAATCCTTATCCTTAGTTTTCATACTCAGACAGAGCTTAAATTAGTGATAGAGTGAGGACTGGGCTGCATTATCTGACTAAGCGTCACACTGTTCCATGTGACTTCCTTACTATTGTTCACTGTGGTTCTGTGTCTGTTTCTTCTAGCACATTTGCATAGGCCAGGGACTATCTGTGAGAACGGTGCTGTCTCGTGCAGACCACAGCTTTGGTTTGATAATTCACTTAAGCATGGCCTCACATGCCAATATCAGAACACATTGAAATTTTAAAATGCCAAAAGATACATATGTTAAGCATATTTAAAAAAAAAATTCAGAGTAGTCTATAGCACTTGAGGGAAGTCTTGATGCTAAAACTTGCCAGTGAGCCTGCAGATGGAAAATAAAAGGTTATAAAATGACAGAATGTGTGTGCCCTTGTGAGTCCAGGATTGAGACAGAGGTGTGCAGACCGTGTCAAGTCCAAGCATCCATGTTTAAGATGTGGGTGAAAAATCAAAACTGAACACCTAAACAACAAAATAAATAAAGATGATTCTTTCTCCTCTCCCTTCCTCTCTTTAAAGAAAAAAGCATTAAGAAAAAAAAAAAAAAAAAAAAAAGACTATCAGACAATGAGAAAACTGATTTCCTGATTTCTGTATGAGAACAGGAAGAATCATTACTAGTAACAAAGGAGGAATTCTTCTGAGTTTCTCTTTAAATCCCTACTAATCAAATATTGGCAAGTCAAATATGCAACAATTTAGGAAGCCACTTGACATACACTTTTCAATTCCTTACAAGAAATGACGTTAGTCACAACTGGAGTTCTCTCTGTTGAATTCAATTTGCCCCCTTTATTTCTCCAAAATCACCCTATCTGAAACAGCTTTGCAAATCATTACGGGCTTTCAGTGTTCTATGGCTCATTGCCCCATGCATTTGTCAAAATTTCTGCAAGTAGAGAGATAATCTAAGGACATAAAAATTAATACATGCAGATTAATCACATGTTCTAGTTTGGGTTATAAAATCAATAAGAAAAGAAATCAATTTTTAAACTTAAATTAAAAAAGGCATACCCAGAAGAGGTGTAACTGATAATCTGGCTTGTTAGAACAAGAACATGTGCTGAAACCATATGTCACAGAGAATATGAGAAACATAATCCGTTAGAAATGTTTTGTTATTCAACTTGGAATCAAAATGGCAGAGTGAAAGCTATGTTTTATTTGACTCTGAGAGAGCTGTTTAATTTATATGAAACACCAAAATAACGAAGTTGTTTCTGGGTTATTGGCCTCTTAATCTTGTATATTAATTCAGGTAATGCACCACTACCACTATCTTCTATTTAATTATTTTTATTTATGTACCATTAAGCTCCATTTTCATTACTTTTGGAGTATAAAAAAGGACAAATCCAGGGTATGTGGGCAGTGGCATCAACTCATTTACAATCCTCAGAAGACCCTTTTCTTGGTGGAGAATATAAATGACATTCCCTGACATTCTTTAAAAGCGGTTTTTACTTCTTTAATTAGGAGTTTCAGGCAGGACCTTCTGCTTGAACCCTTAACATTTTCAGACACTTCTGCCCCACTTCCCCGTTGATTCTTCCGAAGAAGTTTGTGCTGAATACATTCTTGATTTGCAAGAAAGAGGCTTTCGAGCCCTTTCATATTCTGCTCTAATCCCTTGATAATTACAAAGTCTCTGTCTGCAACAATAGGCAAACCTAGGAGGAATTCCATAGCTATGCTTCACATGTAAAATTGGACTTGAATATCTCTGCTGAGCTAGCCTCCCAGGAGCCCCCGACACAGAAAACAGTCCTGTTAGAAACGCCAAAACAGAGGAGCTCAAAGGTTATGATGACAATAACTCTGTGTCAGTGGAAAACACTGGTTGCATAAAGTAGGGCAAAGCAACTTTCAGTGAAATGTTGCACTGAATAGTGGATACACAGGTTCAACGGTAAGACAGCAGATTCCTAACTCTACCACCTCCAATAATTTCTCCCCCATACGTGTACATAAGGTTTTAAGCCATGGAGTATTTGTACTTCTTTTCCCTCTCTTTGATTTCCTGTAATTATTTGTATTTATAAACGTTTTCTTCCTTTTTCCTTTCAGTCCCTGGCATAAAAATCACACCAGATAATCTTGAATGTCACCAACTCAAGAAAATCACAATAACAATTGTCTAACACCCTGTTTGGTTTATGCAAGTTTTCTTGTTATTAAGGCATCAGTAATGGGTCCTAGCTATTGACTTAGGTTAGAGTTTTACGACCTGCACCTTTCTTTCTTTCTTTCTTTCTTTCTTTCTTTCTTTCTTTCTTTCTTTCTTTCTTTTTTTTGTGCTACGAATCACAACAAAATATACAATTCACAATGCTGCATCATGTTGATATTTGGGACTTTTTGAGTCTTCATTCACCAAAATAATACAAATCATGACCCTTCATGAGTTTGTTTTAATGGCAAATACATGACACCTTTCCTACAGGAACCTTAAAAATCAATTACTGAGATAGAAGAGGCAGGTAGTAAAAAATCTATCACTCTAGCTTTCTTAAACTAAGGAAAATTGGCTCCACATTATAATAAAGGAATTGTTCCAAATCAAGTGAGGAGAAAGTGAAGAAATATATCCTCCTGCTTTTTCACATATGCATCATTTTAATTTTCCCAGTTAGACGGTACATTTTTGAAGTACTGATTAAGGCTCTTTTCTGTCTCCTCCTGTCCAGTGTCTAAGCACTGAGCAGCACACATGATAGCTACCCATTTCATGCTTTCTAGCAACACTAGGAATTTCATGTCAATGTCATTTCTAAGCCCACTGAAAATACTTATAGAAAAATAACAAACTCATACATTTTAAAGGACAGCAGAGAGGTTGTCAGGAAAGCATTTTACAGAGGCTGCCCGAATGTTTTGCTCTACTTCACTGCAGGATGAAGTGAATGCAGGTATTTTCAGACCAATCATGCACTGAGAATGTCAACTTCATCTTGCAGTCCCAAGAATCTTTGACAGGTGAGGGGCATGTCAATAACCCTAACAAGAATATCAAACTACATGAAAACATATAGGCTCAGATAACTGGAATTCGTTTAATCCTTTGGAGCCCCAGAATTATCATAGTGCTAGGAAAGATTTTTTTTTTAAGAGATCATGAAATAGATTGCAAGTTGGATTCTGCAAATCCTGATCTGATTATGCACTAGAATTTACACAGTTTGTAGACTTTGAAATTAAAGATGCCATATGGCACAGCCTCTATAAGATGGGGGAATAAGTAAAGTCCATGGGACACCTTTGGGTTGTTTATGTCCATGTTCACTAGATATGAAAAAAATGATATAGAACTAAATTTCAAGCAATCACAGAGCCTGAGAGAGAGTTAAATGTCACAATTAAGCTTGAAGTAATATAATGGAAATAGCAAAGGAAAACAATTTACTATAAGCGTGCATATACTCAACCTAATGTTCTTTTCATTAGACCATTCAAGAGGGGGAAAAATGTACAAAGATATGTTTCCATTGGCAAATGCTTGTTAAATCTCCTAAAGCAAGTTTGTGCTTTACCCCCTGCTTCTAGAGTGCTCAGCTCAATCCTATAAATTGGTTGAAGTGGGGAAAAATATCTGCTTCTTAGGTTCTTGTAAACATTTCACTTTTATTTTTGGAAAAAAAAATATTATTTTTCAAAAACTGCAGGTGTGAGGAAACTGATATTGAAAGTCTCCTGTGAACTGTTTTACACCTTACCCCATCAGTGTGCTCTTGGACTAAAATAAATTGGATGAAAAACACAAACCTTGTTCAGATACTCAAAAGCTTATTATAGCTGAAAACAAGTAAAATATTACAGTCACCAGGCCTATTTACAATAGAGAACAGATCTACCTTGTGTTCAAATGTAAAAGTCACCCACTGTAGCTTCCAAAAGCAAGCAAACTCATGCCCTCGTCCTCTCCATGGGCTCCAGTTAAACCTAGACTTAAAATAAAAGTTCCAGTTTCTAATTTAAATTAATAGAGGGAAAATATAAAAGTGTTTACTTCTGAAAAAATTCTTAAAATACAGAAAAGATGCTAATTTTATTCAATATTTCCATTTAGTGTAAAGATCATAATCCCTCCCCAAATCTTGTTAAGTTATAGTTTAGACAAGCAATACTACTTTTATACTTAGTCCTCCCCAAATAGGTATTAAGATATACTCTGTTTACCAGAAGTACTATGTGTGTCTGTATATATACACATATACATGTGTATATATATATATATATACACATATATGCGTATATATATATATATATACACATATATGTGTATATATATATAAAGATTTTATGGGGAACTCAGGTGCAAACAATTTATTTTTCAGATTACCTAAAGGGTAAAAAGTAGAACTCTACATAAAAATATGGATTTGAGTACTTGGGTAGGCTTCCAGATGATAATCAGTCTTAGGATCCTTTTTCAAATGCATACAGAGAAGTTATCTCTGACTCCATGAGGACTATTTCCAGGTTCAAGAAAGAAAAATTTCCCTTTCACATATTACATACACACATGTACACATATTTTGCATGATCAAATAAGCAGTATTGATGTTAAAAAGAGATTAAATCATTGCCTACTGAGGTTTACCCTTCTCTGTGGAAGGCACTATGAGAAAAATAAAGTGGTAAGGAATCACACTCAAGATTAGCCTTAAAAAGAAAGTTAAAGTCAGTGGATTCCTAACTTTGGTCTTGCATTTTCATATTTAAGTCTTCCTTCTATAAACTTTTTGTGGAAAGAGAATTTGTTATTAAGTCTAAACATATTCTAATAACAAAATAACACAGATCATTTAAAAGTTTTCAAAAAGATTATTTTCCCATGATTTTTTTAGAGTATTTGTTTTCCAGCCTCTTTCAAGGTTTTCAAATTGTTTTTCAGCATAAACATGAACTGAGCTCTTGGACAAATATGAACAATAGTGGAAAATTTTTCCTAATTGTGACATGCTATATCCTGCATGTTACCAAAAATCAAAGAAAATTGGAAGCAAATTCCAACTATTTCTTGTTGAGATTAAGAAACTAAGGCTTAAAGGGACTAAACAATGTTCCTAAACTTATTAACAGACTGTGAATGCCATGGCGACTTTTTGAAGCATCAGGGAGTGTTTTCTTCTATGATGTCATGCCCCTATTTGCGATAATATTTCAAATAAACACAGTATCTAACTTTTTGTCATTCAGTAATCTGGTGATGAAATTGTATTTTCATTAAGCAAATAGTCTCTTTACATGCCAGGAGAGAAATGATATGCTCTCTGTAGAGTTTTTCTGAAATAGACAGCCATTTCTCTGCTACATATGAAAGTGACCAAAAAGAAAATAGGTCTCCACTATAAACATTCACTGGAAACTGAAAGGAACATATTATTGTAATTTCTATGTATAATTTCTTCCGGATTTTAGTAAATTAACATCCTGAAACCTGCTTAGCACCAAGTCTCTGTCACATTATTGACAAAATCATTAAGAGCAAGAAACCAGAAAACAGTCCTAGAGATGTACCTTGTCTATTGCAGTGTTATAAAGACATGGGACTCTTTCTAACCCTTAACTCTATACCTAATTAAAGATCCATTTTCATAATATTATTTATTTACCTTGACTTTTAATAAAAAATTTCTTAGCATTTACTAGTGTCAACTACCTGATTCACCCTCAGGAAATGGAGACACTGGGGAGATTCTGGAGAGGAAGGAAGTTGTCCCTCCTGAAACAGATCTCAGTGGGACATTTGCGTTATGAACAGGCAAGACCAGTTTCAAAGGTCTAAGCAAGAAACCTGAGTCTCCACATTTTAGCAAAGTAAGTAAGATTTCAAGTGGAATTGGGATATTGAGTCAGGAGTCAAGGGATTGAAAATCAATGGAAGAATTGCTTGGAACAGGGAGTAGCATGATACCTGAGCAAATCCTGAAGACAAATGAACCTGCAGTAAATCTTTTTCATGTTCCTGGGTCAGGGTGCTGAGGCACTGTATTCACTTACAGGTTCTGGGTGGGCCACAAGGGAAACCAAGATGAATAAGACACTGAATATTGTTTAGTGGTCAAGGGAAGGACATGTGGGAAGACTACCCACAAATAATTGTGATAGTCTGAGGTAAATGTAGTAAAGTATGTAAAATAAAATGATTGTACAAAAAAAAGAGAGACAATTTGTGCCAAAATATCTGTATTAGTTTCCTGTTGCTAGTGTTACAATACCTGCAAATTTAGTGACTTGAAATAACACTACACATATATTATTTTCCGGTCCTGGAGGTCAGAAAACAGAAATGAACCTTATTGTGCAAAAATCAAGGTGTTGAAAGGACTGCATTCCTTCTGGAGACTCTAGGGGATAATCCACTTTCATGCCTTTTCCAGCTGCTCCAGGCTGTTCTCCTTCTTTGGTTTGTTGTCCTCTTCTGTCATCAAAGTCTGCAATGGTCGTTTGAGTCTTTCTCATATTACATGCCCTGGACTAACACTGCTGTCTCTCTCTCACTTCTAAGAACACTTGCAATTGCATTGAGTTAAAGCAGAAAACCCAAGATAACTTGCCCAACTCAAGATCTTGAATCTAATCACATTTGAAAAGTCCCTTTTGCCTTGTACAATAACATAGTCACGGGTCCAAGGATTAGGATGTGGGCCTCTTTAAGGATAGGGTTATTATTCTGCCCCTTCCATTGTCAGAAGAAATTAAGATGACCTGAGAAGATAACATGTAAGATGATGTTGGTGGAGTCCTTGAGGATGAATAGGAAATTTGTAGACAGGAAATGACTATGATGGAGAGGATGAAGGAAGAAAGGAACCCAGGCCAGAGAGCCCGATGCAAGATAGCGTCACAAGTCTTTCATCTGTTGCTTCCTTGTTAAATATACAATCTGCCAATATAAGCAAACTGCTCTGACATGTAGTCATTGTGCTCATTAAGCATCTGTTACCCTCCTGGAGATTTTCTCAGATTAATATCCTATTTCCACATCCAGTTAAATACTAAGGTTAGGGTAGCCAGACTTAAAAGGTTCATTCTTTTTTCTCTCTTTAAAAATAAATACAATATTTTCTCTGATATAGAGTTCAACCATCTTTTCATCTTTCACTAGGCCTACATACTATAATTGCAAATGGTGCTAACGTACCTCTGTGTCCTTCTAAATCAACAAGGATTTCTATCATCTGGTTCTACTGATTGGCATACACCATTTACCAAGTAGCCACTTCCTTCAGTGGCCAACTAAGAGCTCTGAATCTTCTTCAGGTTTAATGGAGGCAATCTATGTTTCATTTGCTCCTCACCAGAAGGACCAACTTTTTCCACTCTGGGTAACTAGTATGTGGAAGTGAATTTAAAACAGAATTAACAGGAAAAATGAGGAGCAAAACTTGATAGGACTATGAACTTCTTTTTCAATAACCATCAAACTCAAAAAACTGTCTCTGATTGACTTTTATCAGATTCCCTTGCTCTGGAAGTATGGGAACATTCTGGTCAACTCCACACACCAGCAACTTGCATGGACACCAAAGACTGTCATAAAAGAAGGATCATGAGGTCTAGGAAATGCAATCAAGCTTCCTCCATTGCATAACTCAAAACCAGTAAAAACCAATTCAAATATATTTAAGATATCTAGATGGTTCCAAGAGTATTAGCAGGATATCTGAATCTTAGCATTACATAGAAGTTTCTTATCATTTAGGTGTCTTGGGTCAAGTTACACAGCTCCAATGCTTCCTTCCCTAAGAGAGTAGGTATTTTTTAGTAGGCTTAAAGTTGTTTATTCTTAAATATTCCTCACATATGAGCCAGGCACACGTGTAATTAAACCTCAAAGGTAACGTGACTAAACTCAAGGGAGGCACAATGACACAATGAGGTTGGAACAGTGTCCAAATCCTTCCTCTAAAAAGTTTCTTTTCATGAACTGTTGTTTTATATATTTATAGTGGAAAATAACCTACTTTTGTGTTTTGTTCCCCTCGATTCATCCCCACACACTTGTGCCATTTCTTTGTATCTTTCCATGGGCACCTAGCCTAATTTCCAAGGACTTTTCATTCCCACTTGTGCTTCAAATGTCTTATTACCCTGATATTTGTAAAGTTTTTATTTTTCCTCTTGTTTTAGTCTGTTCTAAGCATGGGGAATATTGGCTATAGTGGAAGTTTCTCTTACAAAGCAACAATGCTGTGAGAATTTATTTAACAAATCATCTGGAGAAGCTTGTAAAATATATCCAAGAATTGTTTACCTCTCACCATTCATTGTACATGAATGCATTTAAGCAACAACCAATATTTAAACAGAACCTTTCCGCTGACTAGCACTGAGATGAGAGTAAGGGATTTAAGTATGAGTAAGATCTGGTCACTGCCACAAAGAAAAAAGTCCAGAAAGGACACAGATATGCAAATAGTTATAATGCAATGTGATAAGTGCTTTTACAAATGTATGAACTAACTCCTTTGGGAACACAGATAAAGGAGCAATTAATTCAGCCTGAAGGAGTTCAGGGGAGCTTCAGATAAGAGGTCACATTTCAACTGGGCCTTGAAAGAGGAGTAGAACTCCACCAGGGACTTAAGAATATTGAAGAGCCAAAAGGCAAAGAGGAAAAGTATATAACAAGGAGAAGGAGCAACATGAATGGGGGTTTGTCAGAGTTCATGACTCAGTCCCTGGCACATGTTCAGCTCAAGCAAATAATTCTGAATGAATGACTTTATTAATGAATCAATGTTTGAAGAAATGGCTACAGTCTTACTATTCTTTCCTGTTTCAAAGGAGTAAGAAGGGGGCACATTTGTGATTGACTGCTTACCACTCACGGGGTTTATTAGTTGGCATTACTCTGCCATGGTTACCACGATGAATATGGAGATAGGGGCTCTCCAAAAATCTCACTTTTTTTTTCATTTTGAAAAGTATTGGGGGATAAAAAGAGGCAGAGCAAAATAATTGCAACCTTAACATTTCTTACTTACCACCTTAGTCTCTTTCTGTACTATCAGGCAGCTCAAGTAATGATTTAAGGACTGGATTCAGAGTAAGATTATTTATAACTAGCTAAGGAAGAAGTGTGTAGAACATGGCAGATAATCACAGCAGTAAGTAAAAAAATCCTCTGAGAAAGGTAGCTTACAAAATGGTAATGGCAGCCTGGCTGCAGAGAATAGAGGAGATCATAGCCATGAAGGGCCTTCAACAGGGGTAGAGGCCAGGCTCATGGAAATATAGGCCTAAGAGCAATGAGAAAATTTACAGTGGTTTAAGAAGGAATTTAATGTGAGAAGGTTATAGTTTCAAAGTAAAGATTATTCTGTCTAAGAAAGACCTGAGGATTGAGAAGTGTTGGGGGCATGTGGGGGAGTTGAAGTGTCCATGTATATTGAGATAGGAGGCTATTTCAGATGTTTATGAAAAAGGAGATGGCAGCTAGGAGTCAGATGTAGTTGAAGAGAAGTGGGCTGATTTGGAGATATTTAGAAGGTATAAAAGAGGTTGCAAAACATCTATTGAAAATGTGACTATATAATAAATACTTGGAGAAACATTTAATTTGTTACAATTAGGATATAGTGTTCTCATTGTTTCTTTCACCTTTCCAAAAGGTGAAGGAATTCCTCAAACATCCATGGACAATGAATGGTGAGAGGTAAGCAATAACTGGATATATTTTTACAATCTGAGTAACAATTATGAGTCAAGCAATGAGATAAAGACAATGAGGACATAGTTGAAGCCTAATAAGCAAGATCCCTTGTTTAGTGGAACATATATTCTTGTGGGTAGCCAAATAACAAACAAAACAAATAACTGTATGAACAGAATAAATTCATGCAGTACTGTTTAGTGGGGCAGAAGCAAAACTATTTTAGATCAGTTTGCTAGCAAAGATGTGTTAAAGCTGAAGACATCTAGTCACTTGAGTACAAAAAGCCAACCATCCATCAGTGGATCATATATACTCCTAACAGTGAGTTAGACATGTCTCATTTTCACATTGCTAATTCTTCCTTTATAGAAGAGTAAAAGGGTTTTCTTTTTTTTTTTAATTTAAGTAGACATTTGTCCATCTTCTCTGAGTGTCTACATACATTTATTTACCTCCTTGATGTCGCAGCTGTAAAACTATTATGGTTCATAATCCGTCATAGAATATTTTGTTACCTTCTGCCTCAGGAATGGAAGGAATTCCTTCCAGCCTTAAATAAAAAATTAAATAGAAAAACAAACTAAATGACTCTCAAGTCCACTACATTAGTGCTTTCTAAAAGCTATCAGGTTTGAACAGATCTGTGTCTAAAACTGGTTGAAGCTGATTATTACCTCTTTTCAAAAATTAAATAAAAATTCAGCATACATTTAATTGTTAATTAATACAATGATATGAACACCTTGAGACTGGTAATGTTAGAGTTGTTATTTCTGGAAATACAGAATGTCTATATAAATCATTCACCAAGAGGTTTTTTTTTTTACTTTATAGTTCTGTTAATTTTTTTGAAATGTTGGTTATTCGGACTCTATTTAAAAGTTATTTTAGGTTGAAATCTTGAAGGCATGTGGCACAGTAGGAGCTACTAATGGTTAGAATTCTTAGACATTTGAAATCTTCAAAAAGTGGGGACCTAACTCTTTCTGTGCACCTGTATCTATAAAGATATGTTTTTATAGAAAGACATTTTTATTTAGTAAGTACCATCTAGTACCTTAGAATATAATCAAATTGCTTGAGCTACTTCCCTTATGGTGTCTGTAATGTTCATTCTAATTTTCCATGTTCTTGTAAGAGAAGGAATCTGAAACCTTTAGGGAAAAAGAAAACATACAAATGCTATTAAAGTGCACATTTTTGAGCAGCAGGAAGTCGGTAGTAAGTGTCAGAGATTGATCAGGGTTGTGTTCTATATATAAACAATTGCCATCAGGTGTAGCCCGTTACGAGGTCATCCATGTGCCCAAGCAGTAATTTGAGCAATTTAGAATTTCAGGCAGTCTAGAGAGGGAATAAATTATTGAAAAGTTTAACTTCAAGTGTAAAATGTATCTTTATGGCAGATTTCTCAAAGAAACAGATTCTGTCCTTTCGTATTAAATTAGATTTGGTGAATCGAAATTTTAAATAATTTATTTACATATGCACAAAAAAGTATGTTGCCAAAGTCGAAGGTGACCCCAGAGTGGAGAATAGTTCTCTATATATTTACTACCCACACCAATCCATAAAATAATAAAAGAAGAACTTTATTAGTGAAGAGAAGTTGCTATTTTTTACTTTGTTGAAACTAAAGACAATAAATAGAGATATAGACATTGACTTAAAAATAAGGGTACTAAAGTCTTACTTCTAGACTGATACTCTAAATCAATTCAATTAAAAAATGATTAAGAACACTAGAAACTGGAATCTCAGACAGGTTATCTTTTTGTTAGCTTGAAATCTACTTTAATCAAATGGAGCATTCTTAATGACATAGACTTTGCCCTATGGAAGAATTTGCTGTTCTTCTTCATATCATATTATATATATATATATATATATATAAACACCTGTATATAGATATTATATGATATATATTTGAATTTATATCAGAATGCCAAAATTTTATACCACATAACCATATTCCCAAACCTTCTCTGAAAATGTGGACAAATGACAAAGTTGTGTTTCCTGGGATACAAGTGGAATTAATGAGTACCCCTCAGAAGGTTCACTCATAAAAATTATGGGCTTGCTCTGAACTGGCTCGTTCCTAGTGACTGGGATACACCTGTCTTGTCTGGTGCCGTGACAGCCGTATTGAACCCTGGTCTAATGTTCCTTTTGGTCCTTGGTTGTTACATGAGAGATTGATAAATTGCAATCTTGTTTAAATCACTGCATTTGGGGCTCCACTTAGTCTATAGCCTAGTACATATCTCTGCATTATCATCATTTCTTTCTGCTTTTTCCTGACCTCAAAAATCTTACTACTTTACCATTTACAAAATGATCATTTGATTGGAAATATTGAGGCACTTATATACATTGTTAGATTTGCTATTTTTTTTAGCGCTTCATGTACTTGAAATGTAAATGAATGTTCTAAAATGTACTCTTGCTAGGTGAAGTCTAAGGTGAATATGGAAATCTAGAAATAACAGTTCCATTGTGTGAATGAAACTCAGCTTTTCAAGAGGATGTTTTTAACATAGCTTACCAGTAAACACAGGACAGTTGTGAAACCACAAGTCAGCTCAAAGTGGCCTTCTGATTATTATAGGACCATAACTGAAAGTTAAAACTCATCAAGGAGGAAACAAGAATGAACAAGAAAATATGTGATTATGAACCAAAAGCACATGTAATAGTTCACATGTCAACATGCTACAATACAATTTGGAAATCAAATTGTAATCTAAATAAAAACTCACACCCCTTATCTATTTAATTTACTTTTGTAATCCCAGTGCTTAGTGTAGAGTCTATATCAAATGGACTTAGTAGTGTTTATTAAATGATTTAATTAATATCAGTTTTTAATGCACTGTTTTACACTGGAATCCATCCTGTCTCTGCTCATTCTGCATACTGGCATAAAAAAAAAACACAAGAGTACAGAAGCATACTTCAAACCTTCTGAGGTGTAAAAGATGATGCCTAAGCTTTGAAAGACTGAGTAGGAGGGGAGACAGAGAGAAGACAATTCTGCAGATGAACCAGCATGTGACAAATCACCTATGACTGGGATATGAACCAGCTAGGCTGATATTAGTTGATTCTAGAAAGATAAAGAACATGAATAATTAAGTAAAGAGATAATCTCATGAACCTAGAATTCCATTCACAGGTATGTACACACATCACACAATTGAAAAGAGATACAGTAATTCCTCACTTCGTGTTATCAATAGATTCTTGGAAACTGATTTTAAGTGAAAAGATGCATAATAAAGCAAGTCCTTGAATAACATTTCCATGCAAGGACAGACTGGGGTTGTTTGTTTTTTTCTTTCTCATCAACAGTTAAAAAAAAACTGAATAAAATGATTATTTGAAGACGTGGACTCAAACAAATGTGTACACCTGTGTATAAATAGTAGCATTATTCACAATAGCCAGAAGGTTGAAGCAACCCCACTGTCTCTGAATGAATGAAGAGATAAACAGAAGGATAAACATGCAGTCCAACATATTCCATACACATGTAGCAGAATGTGAGTCAACCACAGAAAGGGATAAAGTACTGATGCACACTACAACATTCATGAACTTTGAAAACATTATGCTAAATGAAATAAACCAGACACAAAAGGTCAAAAATGGCACAATTCCATTTACATGAAAGATTCAGAAGAGGTAAATCCCTAGGAAAAATCATGCACGTTAGTGGATGCCAAGAGCTTCAAGGAATGAAATGCACCAGCCAAAGGTAAGGAATTTTACTTTGGAATAATGGAAATGTTTTAAAACTAGGCAGGTATAGTGATTGCTCAACATTGTAACTATACCGAACGCCATTCAACTGTTTTTATTTTCAATTCATTTGAAAGTGGTTTATTTTATATAGTGTGAATTTCATCTCACTATTGGGGGGAAAAAAGAGATCACTTCTGTCCTATAATTCCATCGCCTGCTCTGGAAGCATTTTCTCATCAATATTGTAGCAATTCTACCATTATTCCTCCAGGCTGTTGTGTTTCCTGAATCCATTTATGCTAAATTTACAATAATCAGCTAATTCCAGTGTCTAGGCAGGTTTTCTCTACTGAAACATTCTTGAAGTATCAGATTGAAAAAAAAAATCATTTCAGATACTATTGATAAAAGTGGGCTAAAGAGGGTAGAACTAATAAATATCTCTGGCCCCTCTCCTGGAAATCAGAATGGAAGACCATGTGGCGAGCACCCAGAACAGGGCCTGAACACATCTCTAGTGGTTCAGGTGCTGCCCCCTCATGTGAGCGGAGCCCTGCTCTCTCCTGCATTATGCAGGTGACTGTGTCCTCTACCCTCAGACTCATGAAGGCTTCCTCTCACAGCTATTCACATGAAGGAGTTGGAAGATCCTGCTCACTTTCAAAGAAAGAGGCAGCTCATGAATTTTCATCACAAGCACAGATGCAGATACGGGTCAAGGGGAGTTTCACTGAGTGTGGAGGCAGTCTCAACACCTCCTACTCCCTGAGGGGCAAAGTCGGAAAAGGGGGCACTTGTAAGTTTTACATTTTCAGTAAAGCTGTCAAAGTGAATTAAGCAGAGCGGGGGAAGTGAAGCAACATTTTTGTGCTGGAGTTTAAAAATAAACAACTCTATGCGCCATTCATATGATTAAATAATTACAACTAGTTTTACTGAACACTATGCATGGGAAGAGGTAAGTTCATTATTAAAGAAATTGCCTATGTCATTTATCTCTGAATCACTGCAATTGAGGAGAGTGATGTCCGGTGAGGTGCGCTAATTACCAAAACTGCAGATCATAGTATCAAGATAATTACTTCATGAGAGTATTGATTGCAGCGTCCACCATGCAAATACACTGATAATGATAACAGCAGTGATTGTGATGGGTAGCTTTGAATGCTCACTGTTCAAATTCTTTAACTTCATTATACCAAATTAAATAAGCATTTTTATCTTGTATATATCATGTAGACTCTGCTACCGTTGTGTCTTCCAATCCCAGAACCAACCTTACTTGATCTCTAAGTATGACTCAACTTCCTCATCCATAAAATGGAAATAACAATTGCCCATCTCTCATAGAGTTCTTCTACAGACTAAATGCAAGCACCCAGAATGCTGTCTGTCTGGCACATAGCCAACACCATATAGGGGTCAGGGGCTATTGTTATGATTCCTAATAATGAATTTGCTCAACGCTGATCAGCCTTATAGAAGTGAATCAGATTAGCTGCAGCAAATCTGGAGACTCCAAGATGTTCCATACAAATCCTGTGCACAGCACAGAAGTTCCAGCACAAACTGGTTACTTTAGGTTGTGCCCCACACATGACCCAACTCTTCTCACGCCTCACTGCTAAAGTGCACGTGGCAGCTCACAAGAAGAGTGATAAAGTAGTCATTTTAGATGAAGAGGGCACTGACCAAAACAACTCCCAGAAATACAGAATCCCCCATGGTTGTGATGAGCTGTATTTTTTCAACTGCAGATGTCACTTCCACAAATGTTCATTTTGGCATTTGGCACATGCATGCTATTTGAAAGCAATATTGCACATGTGCTGGCTGTTACCGTGACATGCTTTGGGGACTGCTTCACACAAATTAGGTGAGAACTTATCTTTGTAAAAGAATGTCTGTCACTGACAATTATGGTGATGACCAGCCAATGCCCACAGTGCGAGTAGAGTGTGTCAACATGTATTTCTCAAGTTTTATGATTCAAGGAGGAAACATAAGGCTTGAATGGAAAAAGCCAGCTCCATCTTCCTACTGCCACATGTGTGCCCCCATTAAAAATGTTGGAGCCGGACTCCATTAGTTAGCATACATCACATTCAGATAAAGAGGTGAACAAGTCACTAGCCACTACCGTAAAATGGGTCACTGCTTTAATGAAAGAGGGCCTTGTTCTTAATGTATTTGGATCCCAAATCAAATTATGTAGTATTAGAGACTCTCTTTTTTTTTTTTTAAAGACTTAGCAGTCTTTTTGTTGCTTTGGAAAGGCTTGCTTTTGTGCTGAGCTGTTCAACTGAATTCCTTTGTTAAGAAGATAACCAGGACATTTAGGCTCACACACCAGCTTTCTGCAAACTTTTCTATGGAATATTTTAACATACATAAGCAACCTTGAAATGTGTGCTTAGGATTCTAAGTTGAATACGAAAGTCAAACTCAAAGTGATGTTTACTTTCTGTTATTCACAGTGACAATTGGTATATGTTTCCAGAAGACTTGACATGAACCTTGGCCTTCAGAATTTAAGGTTAATATTTTTAAGTTATAGCACTGGTAGCAAATATTTTAAATAAACTAAACCATTAGTCTCCAATTATTTGGACATTTCCCTTGCAATTTCTTATACAATTTTTTAATGCTAAAATGTGACGTGCATAATGTATCAGCTAAGTGTTTACTTATTATAGGACTCAGATGATAGGAGAAAAAATATTTTGAAAAGCATTATGAAGTTTTAGAACATTACTTTTAATGTTCATTAATGCCACAGTAGGAAACTGGCTAAATCAATGGACTAGAAGAGCATTCAGGGTACAATTGAACTCATTACAATCCAGACTAGCATAAAATTTAAGGACTGTTCTGCCATGTTTTCTCTTTCCGGTTCTGGTGAACATGATAATCTGCCCTGTTGAACTAAGAGAACAAGAGCAGCTCACCATCTCTTTCCTCTTCCAGCTTCTGGTTCTCTCCAGTGCTATGATCATGCCAGTAGCTTATTCATAGCTCGTACAAGATAAAGTAACTTCCTCAACTACAGTCAAAGGTTATCTGCAGGATCTGGAGTGACAACAGAGGCTTCATCCTGCATTATTTTGCCAATTCTACTCCCACCTATGCAGTAAAACCTCATCTAGTAGCAGTTAATAACAGCTAATAGATATTGAGCACTTATGGTGTGCTAAGTGGTTTCCTTGTATTAGTTCATGCAACCCTTCCACAATTAGCAATTCTATCCACTTCTGCAGTGAAACTAGGCTATACCTCAGCTATCAGTAGCTAATATTTATTGAGTACTTACTTTGTGCTAAGTGCATTACTTGCATTACCTCATTTAATCTTCACACCAACCCTATGGTCTTATAACCATAGATTATTTTAGTTTATGGTAGCTACTGGGAGACCTCAGTAACTTGTAGTCTCTTTTCTACTGCATGCAAATCTGGTTTACACTGGGCTGAAACTTGAAATGACATAGTTAAGGAGAAAGAGGTAAAAAGAAGTGAAAGAAGGTCTGAGATAAAGGAGGAAAAAAAAAAACTAAAATTTTGATTTATTGACATACCAAAACTTTAAGGTAGGTGTGTTTCTTTGTTTCTCATTAAAAATGAGTAATTGGAGATTCGCCAGGTTAAATAATTCTGGCAAATCAATCTGACCTGTGGGAGAGCTGTCAGTCATCAGAACCCCATTGCAAAACCCTGAGTTCACATGCCCAGCAGACCCACGTCGTCATTGCCCATCCCTGAGGAAACGGGCTGAGTAACGGAAATTCACCTAAGACATGAGGACCAGTTGGTTCCACAAGACCCAATACTGGGGAGGAGCAACAGGAAAAAGTTAAATCTGCTGTTGTAGAAGCTACTTTTGCCCTGTGGGACACAGTATTCCTGGGAGAGGACAGTTGAATGCCATATAGTAATTCATTGCCTAAGAAGCAACCCACTGGTTTTGCAAAGGTGGGTCACTGACTTGATTTTCCAGGTCTAAGAGAAGGTGGATTCCATTTTGAATCTTATGTGTGACATAATCACTGTCTCCTTTTCTTTTTCCTCCATTTGTTATTATTATTTTTGTACCCATCTTTGCAAATGCTTGTATTTTTCTTTCAGAAAAAGGGGAGTGGTCTCATGGGAAAAGAACCATGCAATATACAGATATCACAAGATCCTTAGCTCTTTATTGTAACTACTTTCCTTGGGACTGTCTTGAGGACCAGAGCTAAATTTACTTATTGATGAATTCCGTCACAGGGCCTGGGTGAACCCCAGAGATTTTTGTTGGATTACCTGATTAATACTACTCAGGTTCCACACAAATATTTTAGAGAAAGACACACAGGAAGAAATAAGACAGAAATACAGTATTTCAACATATATTTTAATTCTTGCCGTGGGCTAAATTTCTAACCTTCCTCTTTTCCCACCTCTCAGATGCTCTGACTGTAAGAGGATGAGTTAGATTTGTCCTTGACGCTTTAGCCTTGAATATTCCAGACACAAGCGTGGTTCACTGCTGCTGTATTCCATGGTAGCCAGGCCAAGACGAAGTTAAGATTATTTTCAATCGGGCCACAACGTTTGTTTTACACCCAAATCCTGAAAGATAGCTTAACTTTGAGCATTGTGTGTAGTGCTGTGTATATAATCATCTCAGAAGATTCAAAGTACCACAGAAAGCTGATAAACTGTTTTTTAAAGCTAAGCATAGGCATGGTCTAATGTAAATTGAATCGATTCAGTTTTAACATCCACTATGAAACACTTGAAAAGGTGATTGCTTTCTGCCCTTAAGCCTTGAGTAGCTGTGCCTAGTAGTACGTTAAAATTAGAAATTACTGAAAGTAAGCAGTATATTTATGAAAGCTAAGGAATATTTGAAAGCAATATTTAAATATTTTTAAAACATGTCTGATGCAGAAGAAAAGATTCTACATTCCCTTTAGAGTTACTGAGGCGCAAGATAAGACTAGGAAAGTTCACCCGGCCATGTATATTTTACTGCAAACATGTCATTTTAGACATCTTTCAAAATGTATCTGGAATATGGAAAGCAATCCTACTGAGCTATTGTTTGGCATAGCTCATTGACATATTTATGTTTGTGAAATCAATCAGATCAGAGAAACTCTGAAGATTGTTTTTGGTTTTTGTTTCTTTCTAACTTGGATTTTTTAGTAAATACAAAAATTAAAGATAAAAAGCATAATCATTTTGCCTATTATTTTCCCCTTAAAAATGAAAAGAAGAGAAGAATTGAGGTGGGGGGATTATAATTTCCTACTCAAAGAGATTAGGTTAAATGATCAGTGTGTTTTAGTGTAAGGATATCAATATATACTGTAGAAGTTGGGTTCCACTCTACATGCTGTGAACTTTCTAGAAGTCAAGAAATACTAGAGCCTCAGACGTCCCTGCTAAAATAATGACACCAAACTTAGCTCTCTGCATCACAGATTGATTATAAATAGGATCAAATCACATAAATAACAGACATGAAATCACTTTAGCAAAGGTTTTAGATAGTATTATTTAGTAGCAATTATCATTATTTAATTAAAATAAGCTATTATTTTGGAAATTCAATATGAACTCTTTCCACCATTTATTACATATTTTTTCCCTACACATTGAAAAGAGAAAGATGTGTTTGAAAGGACATTTTTAGAGAATTTTACTGAAATTAAATGTGGCTTATACTTTCATTCTACTTGCAGCAGAAGGGCGGGGGGGGGTGGGGGGTGAATGCTAAGTTTAACAAAAGCAGGCTTTCTTTTAAAATTAGAATCTCAAAGGAATAGATTCTTACAATTGTTACAATTCTTAGCCAAGATATGAATTTAATAATACAGGGGACAAAAGAAAGAAAGAAAGAATATTGGAATCATTGTGCAGGAGAACTAGCAGAAGATTTTGTTGTGAAACAAGGATAATATGGAGAATTGTCTCCAGGCATGAAAGAGTCATACCAAACTGTACCTTATGAAAGTTTTCCAAAGTTCTCTGATTTTACTTTTTTTTAAACATCTTCTGGTCTATCAATTCCAGCAATATTTTGGCAGCCTGAAATTACACCATTCTGACCTTGACATTAGTATTCAACAGCATTGATGAAAGAATGACAGCTTCTCCATCCTAGTGGGTGCTCTTGCAAGCTTTTACCTTCATGACTACGGAGTTTCTGTCAAATGTGCTTCCAGCTGAATGATCACATTCCTTTGAATTATGAAGTGGCTGCAAACTGTGCTAATTGGGTCCGCACTGATGTCACTGATAAGGATTAAACAGTCTTGATTTGTCTTAAAGTCACAAAATATATGTAATTTTGTAAGACATGGATATTCCTTTTAGCATAATCCATAACTACAGCCATGCAGAATTGTTTTATTTAATTAAAATCGTCATTAAAGACATGAAGATGAATTAGAGGCAAATCATAAGGAGATGAATATAACAGTTAAAAGCAACTATAATGAAAGGTTAACCATGGGTTTTTTAAAAATTATTATTTATGAGGTGTGAGAAGTATGCTTGGAGTGCAGGAGATATAGAAGGAATTGAGGTACAATAAAGGGTACATGTCAAATCCCAGAAACCCTAAGGATTATTGCCTTAATCTCAGGGAGTCATTTCTTTTTGTATTACAAAAGACTTTCCTACTTTTAAAACCTCTTTAAACATTAAATTCCTAAAAGGCAGAAATAAGGCTAGAAGAGTTTTCTATATTGTAGCCAGTACAGTGTCACTGGCACTATGGGTGCTAATTAATATCTGATGCAAATGTAATAGTCAATAGGAGGTTCTAGAGGATAGAACTGGACTTCTGTGCTATTGTTTGATACCCTTTAGTCAAAAAATTATACTGATATTATAAATTGGTAGACTTTTAATAAAATAGTTAAAATGAGTAAATTATTAAAACATGATACTAAAACAAGGTACTAAGTAAATTATTAAAATAAGGTTCTTAGGCATATTGAAAATCAAAATATAATAAATTATCATACTTCATTAAGAAACAAATTTCTCTACTGCATTTCTTCATGAATTTAATATAGGTATATTGAGTAGTTCATTAAATTTTATCATGAAATATTTCATAGCAAGAGAGGACAGAAATCAGTATTTTAAAAACTCATAATGCATTGCAATATTCAGTTTAAAAATACGAATATTTTTCCTTTTCAATAAAAAGTAAAAGTACAGACATTGTTACAGTTGTCTTTGTCATCCCTTGTCACTGAACCACCCTCCCAAGGGGTAATTTTATTGTCTATTTTTGTAGTGTGTTGTCTTTTTCTTATAGATTTTTTAAGAGTGTCTATGTACTCTGGAAATTATTTATCTTTGGCCAGAGAGGTTGTTTTTATGCCAGCATTTGGTTTACATTTTTTGCCTTTTAAAAACATACTTTCGTCTTGCAAAGATATTTTAATATAATAATATTAACCAAAATTGGTGGTTATTAGTCTGTGCTATTTATCTCTTTTATAGGAAATCATAGCCTATTCTACTGCCATAAAGACAATCTAACTTATGCTGATGCACACTTAAACCTAAATAACAGTATGGTGCAATGCTCTGTCAATTAAAATAAAATAAAATTTTAAAGATTTCTGCTACATTTTCTAAATGTTTTAAAATCTGACTTTATACCCCATGCTTCCATTCATACATTTTTGTATTTCAGGGAAATATCTAGTATTTTATTTCTCCATATTGGTAACTATCTGTAACCAACATAGGTGTTCACTAATAATCCAGTGGTCATATTTCTGGGTTCAGGGGAGGAGCGTTTGTCTCCAATTTCTTTGGAGCCAAGTGTGTCCATGTAATTTGCTTTGGCCAATGAACTCTGAGCAGAAGGATGTGTAGACATACTACTATAATGAAACTGGAGACCAAAAATGAGCATGGAATTGATCTTCAGGCAGGAATTGATCTTGAGCAAAATTGCAAGACAGGTGAAGCTTTTTTGGATGTACTCTCGTACTTCTACCTCCCTCAATATTCCTTGTCTCATGTTTTCAGAACCCTTCTGAACATAAGGCCTTATAGGACAGTCTTAAATCGACAAGATTTTACCTTCTGGATTTCTCTCTTCACCCTCCACCCAACAGCAAAGCAAACAAAGCAAATCTTTCCTTTGATTCACAACTGGGAAGTTTCCACAGTTATAACCATTGAATAGGAAAGTGACTAAGAAATTAACTACATCTTCAAATTTTCTTGCAGCAGTGACTCCACAGTGATAGGATAGTTGCATTGTGATAGGACAGTATAGAATACATAAGATTTCAAATATCCCAGGAATCACACTTCTAGAGATTTCAATTTAAGTAGACATGGTTTTTAAATAGTTTTGCTTCCTACTATGTGACTTTATAGAATCTGCTTAACCATGTTATACCTCAGCACCCTCATTCCTACAATGAAAATCATGACACTTGTATTGCAGTGCCACTATGGGAATTACAATTAATAATGTCTGTGCTGAACGCTACATCCAGTGCCTGGTATGTAGTCAGCACTGATCAATGAGACAACTGTTGTTCTTGTTTTCATTACTCTTTTCTAAAAATAATATTTGTAATGGTGACAGTGGTATTCTTGGATGTCAGAAGAACAAATATTTTAAAGTAGAGCACTGTCCTGTTATTGTTAATAGGACTATAATTTCCTTGCCCATTGGGAAGATTTGCTGATTTGAGCATGATCTTTATTGAGGCTTTAGAGCTCAAACAGGGAGTTTAGGAAGTGAATATTTATCAAAAATAATTATTGAAAATTAATCTGGCAAGAGTATCTTATTTACAAAGAAACATGGAAATAGGCAAAAGAGTAATATTTTCACTACCTTCCCATTTTCCTCTTGATTGCTCGCTAATTCAAAAAGAATCTGTTTGCTTGCTAGAAACATAACAGCACATTTTACCATTCTACCTGTGAATAAAACCTCCCATTCATAGATTCCTTTTCCTATCTTTGCAACAGAGACAATAGAGTTTTATATAGTGAGTGATGGGAAGTGCAAGAGTTAATCAAGGTACTAAAGATTTTCTATCTTGATTGCACGTTGTCTAAAAGGTATTTTTTGCTTTCCTTTAAGTTTTTAGAAATAATTCTTCCTGCTTCAAAATAAATGAAATGCATTCCCTTGCTTATGTGATTTCTTGGGAAATGAAAGACATTACATCTGAGCATCTCCCACTTAATTCCAAAGGTCCATAGCAGTCAGATTATTTTTAAACCTTATAAGTTGTTAAATAATAAGCAAGATATATTTATTAGACATTGAAATGAGGACAGTTGAAATGAAAGTCAATAAAAGATGAAGGAATTTTCTAGTGATTAAATTAAAAGACTAAGGGATTAAACTCATCCTAAGAACCCGCTAATGGTGTTGATGGTGCAGGTCTCATTATTCCATGATTTATTAATTCATTTCCAAATAAGAAAAGTGTGAGAGTTAATTAATTTTTACAAAACGTTTGATGACGTTGTTATTAGAGGAAGTGTGGATCAATATTATTATCGCTTTAATTATTCAATGTGATTACAGCTTTCCTTAAACATACTTTGGATATAATTTTAGAAATAATTTTCAGAGTAGGTTTTTATATATTAGTCTGCATTCATTCAGTAAGAAATAAGCATGAGCTCAGAAAATCATTTCTATATTCATACCAACGCTAAGCAAAATTAATTTTACCACCAAATATGTCAGCATGAACGAGATTTGTATTTCTGTGTTACTACTCCCCCAGAAAATTTTCCTCACTTGACTAATATAATAAACCTAGAAATAATCTTTTATACAGCAATATTATGCTTAGCTGTATAAAACGTTCTCTCAGGCATTACTATATATGATCTTGGCAAGATCTTTTGAGGAAGGAAAGAAATAGGATATCCCCATTTATGCTTGAAAAACAGGTTCTGTGAACTGTCATGTCATACAGAACGATAAGTGATATCAGGGTGAGAACACGGTTTCGCTTTTTCTTTGTTCATTGCTTATTTCACTGTGTAATCTATGCTTTTCAAGAAGCATTGCTTAAAGATCAAATTATAGTGGATAATGCCATGTGACTTAACACAAGAGTTATGTGAAAGTTTGTATGTGTGTCTGTGTATATATGTACACATAAGCATGATATGTATGTGTATATGTACCCATGTGTTCATGCATGTATATGTGTCTTTGTGTAGTTGTTTACTTTCATCTATGAGAATTCTTATCAACAATAAAAGGAATATTATATTACATATTTAAAGCATAATTTTGCATGTTTCAAAGCAGTTCATAGTAATACATTAAAAATAACTTGGAGTCATCAGTCAACACAAGAAAAACTCCTTTAACAGGATGAATTTATACACTGGAAGGACTTTGGGATCAAAAGTTAGATTTTCACTTCTGGGTTCTACTTTATATATGTTCTTTAGTTTTACTGAAATAAGGATAGGAAAGAGGCAAGTGTCTGAGTCCTTCTAGCCTGTAGTCTAAAGTTTATACTTTGGGACATGCAATAATGAACCTGTACTTTCAACAAGACAAAAGTGAGTCCAGGAATCATCTTATTGAGACAAAGTCCCTTTCACTTTACAATTATTGCTTGTGTTTATACCAGAACAAAATAAAACAAAAAAAAATTCTAAATCTGGAAGATCAGAGAAGCTTAATATAGCACCAACTCATCCCTTTCTAAGAGATTCCAGATGGTAGGGGAGTAGGGACTGCAGAGGAAGCTGGGTAAAGTGTATCATCCTGTAAGTAAGCACAGTTAATATTAACAGCATGAAAATGACATGCTTTCACGGAAAATGCTAATAATCTGAACACCCAATGTGGACTTTTTTTACAATCTTCCCTTGTGTTTGAATTACTTTGATCATGATAAATATTAATCCCAGATTTTTCATTTTTTTCATTTATGTTAAATGATTAGAAATGTAAAATTATTCCATGCCTGAAGTACTACTAAGTACAAAGGACATGTTTAGAAGACTCACTTAAATTACGAAGTCTTCCCATAACACCAGTGTCTTTCTCTAAAAATCTGTCAGCACTGAATTTTCCTCTTTATTATTTCAACGAGTCAGTTTGATAATTGCATGCATTGTTAATGACATAACTGCACTTTTAACTTTTGGATCACATCTGAAATCAGTAAATTGTGCTTTTAATACATGATTTTATAAACTGGCTCCTTCAGAGACTATTGATATGAGGAGTGAGATATGCCTAGCATTAAAAATATACAATAAGACTATATCATTGCCTAGATGGAAGTGCAAATAAATACCTTAAAAACTATATTAGATTTCCAATTTATAACTACATTTCATAAAGCATATTTTAAGTGAAACATTACAAACTCTTTTGTACATCCTCATCATAAAGAATATCAGTTAAATTTCAAAGAATTGAAAACAAACTACACATATAAATTTTAAAAAAGAATAATAAATGCAAGTAGTAACCACCGTGATGGGTTTTTACCCTGCGTACCCTTAGGGATGCGTTGCTTCAGGAATAATACAAACTTTTTCATGTGATGCTGACTCATTCATTTGGTTAGCATGTGAACCCATTTAAAAGACTACATACACTGACAGTCACCCACCCAATCCCCTAAAGCCTGCACAAGACTTGGCGTTAGGAAACATGACAACTTTCCTTCCCATGCTCTTCTTCTTACAGTGAAAATGTTTGTAATCTGACTGCCACTGGCATTTACTTTTAATAAGGTGCTAATTATAATGCCAGTCAAGTCTTGTTTAAAATATTTTTACATAGTGCAATTTTTCCAAGGTCAAATTGCTGTGATAAGTGGGTAGAATATGTTGGATCGATTTGAACACTATTGAGAGGGCTGCCACATTCAAAGGTAAAATTAATTAGGATCCCATTCATGCTACTTCATCACACTGACACAAGAACCCTCCTTGAAACACAGCTCTAGTTTTTATTTTTTAATGAAATGAAGAGCTTCATAGTTGCTAAGAGGCATGCTGTTTGAGTAGAAGGCCAGGGAAAGAGAAGACCTAACAATGAGGAAAAGGAAAAAGTCACAGTCTGACTGGCAGTCTGGAGATAGCAAGAGGAAATGGAATTAATGGAGGTTTTCAAATCAGAGGAGATGTTTCAAGGTACATCAAGGTCATATCAAAAAAGACAAGCAATGAAGAGGTTCAAAGAGGCGGAAAGGCATCATCCAGGAGGTGAGAAAGAAAACCATAGGGACAAACACATCCTGGAGAGGGATGATGGAAGGGGAAGCCAGGGAGCAGACACAATCAGTGTCCACCTGCCATTCAATACATTTCAAAAGGAAAAAATCACTAAAGTGGAAGCAACATAGGGAGCAGAGTCTGGCAATTTCATTATTTTCTTTTATTTAAGGAGTAGTTCTAAATTCCTTCTGGAAGAACAAACATTTTCTCATGAGCTTTGGCACTAAGTTTAACCCCAGAGAGCATATGCATTGCAAATGCATTCACGGAATATTTCAAAGACAACTTCATTAATTTAGGAACTATGAAGAACAGATCACAGACATTTGTTTTTCCTTTAAGGTTTCTGGGAAAATCATTTTTATAAAGTGGTTTTCAGAAATTCTGAGTAAAGGAGAAAACAAAATAAATTATGGCAACATAAAGGTCAATTCAACTTGTAATTTTTTGAGTGAAAGGTAGGACAGTAGAGAGGTTTAGAAGATGGGCCCCACTGTAGTTAAGAGTTCATTCTTACAGGGGTTACTATCCAAAATATATAAAGAACTCACAAAACTCTACAACAATAAAGAACCCAATCAGGTAATGGCGAAAGAGCTGACTATTCATTTCTCTAAAGAACACATACTGATGGACAACAGGTACATGAAAAGATGTTCCTCCTCAGTTGTTATCAGGGAAATGCAAATCAAAACAACAATGTGATATCACCTTATCCCTGTGAGATTGGCTTTTATCCCAAAGTCTGGAAACAATAAATTTTGGCAGGGATCAGAAGGAAAGGGAATCTTTCTACATTGTTAATGGGAGTGTAAATTTGTGCAACCATTATAGAAAGCAGTATGGAGATTCCTCAAAAAATTGGAATGGAAATCCCATATGATCCTGTCATATATCCCCAAAATATTAATTCACAGAGTTACAAGCACCCCTACATTTATTGCAGCATTACTTACATTAACAGGAATTGGAAACTACTAAGTGCCCATCAGATGAGTGTATAAAGATGTGATATATACCACATGTACATATGTATATATGTATATACACACACGTGTATATGCACACATGTATATATACACACACATAATGGAATTCTACAGTCCTGAAAAGATGAAATACTATCATTTGCAACAACATGGATGGAACTAGAATTGCAAAGTGAAATAAGTCAGAAAGAGAAAGACAAATACAGGATGATGTTACTCATGTGAGGCATAGAAGAACAAAGTAAATAAACAGACAAAACAAGAAGCCACCCTTGGATATTTCCCTCTGGTAAGAGAGGAAGGAATGGCAGGTGGGAGTGGGGAATAGGAGCAAGTGGTGGTGGGGTCCAATGGACAGAGGTAAAGGACTTCTGGTAATTTCTGGTGGACAGGTTTATTGTCATATATTTGATAAACAGTGAACCTACACATATGGGTTTATATTATTTTATAAATCAGTTACCTCAATAAAAATTAAGTTACAAAAAAAGAGTCAAGTCTTAGCTACATAATTTCTAATTGTGTGACATTATGCCAGTAAAATTACTCATTGTTTCAATTGTTCAAATGCAAAGCAAGGAGAATAATATACATCTTTTGGTTACAATCAGAATTAAATAAGTGAATACGAGTAAATAACTTGGAATATCATTCAGCTCTTAGGAACACTTAATATCTGTTGGCCATTAATAAACTCAGATATGATACACTGTGATTTAGCATCAACTCTGTATTCTATCAAGACCAGAAATGAACAATTTAGTATATGTGTGTGTAAGAATGTATGTATATATATACATACTATGCATGTATTATGTTTATATACATAATAAAGTTATTCATAAAACTCTTATTCTGACTTACTCTGAAAATGTCTTCGCTTTGAGAAGGGCTTGTACATGTATTTTCATTTCATGATTAAATGTATCATCCTTTTATTTTGATTACTAAAATACTAAAATCCCTTGCTCAAGTCATTCATTATCAGTTTTCAGAGTGATATTAAAGGCCACAGTCCCTGTTGCTAAGCAAGATTTTGGTATGAGAATAGTAAATTTAAATAGCACAATATGGATAGGGTAGATAAAAGAGAGAACATTGCTACAGGCCATCTTAATTCACTCTTTTCCTTTGAATTAAACCCTTGAGTCAGAAAGTAGAAGATGGAATGGTTGGGAAACTCTCAGTTATAATGTCAACCAGTTAAAAGGCTCACATACAGGATCCCTGCATGAAACTATAGAAATCTTTATGAATGCTCCCAAAACTGGTGACTAGAATTCTGAATAATGTCATTTCACTCACTGAGGTGGCATTTGATAAAACTTCAGGAACTTCTACTGGGTATGCATTGTATTGTGAACACAACTTTATATAGCATGTTAAGATGAATTTGTCAGGCACTGTGTCTATTAATTTTTGCATCTACCATATCTGACATTGGTGTTGAACACACAGTGGTGGTTTAATTCATTTATAACACTAAACTGTGCCATTGCTCATATCTCAAGTTAAATAGCCATTCCAGGGATCTTGATTAATTTTTAACTGCTAGGTACCTAAGACACAGTGAAATAAAATGAGAAAATTGGTATGAATTATAAGGGAACTTACTAATCTCAAATGGAGAAGGAAGGGTATTGGTAAGATCTAGAAGAGACTTCAAGTGTAGAAAAGAAAACACAACCTTGAAAAAAGAAATGGAGAAAATGGTAGCAATAATATATAGTCATGTTAATCAGAGTTAACTGTAGTAAACCGGATAGAGTGCATCCATTATAAACAGCGGTAATAACTAAGAGCCAAAAGCACCCAATTTATTTTTTCTGTGCCTAAGGGAAACAGAGCCAGATTGCCCAGCATTCATCAGATAGAAGAACGTGCAGAATGTTCTAAGATTCCAGAGGTTGACAAAGTATTGCTCACATATAATCACACGTCACAGAGGCATGAACCATCACCACATAGAACTGAGTATAGGTGGCAGTTGTGGCCATGATATCTCCAGTCTCATTCTGTCACAGATCATCTTTATAAGTCAGGCATGTCAGTGCTATTTAAACTGATGAGGTAAGTAGTGATTAAGGCTAAGTGGATCTTGTTAATTCAGCAACACTTTAAAATAATTGAACATGAATAAAATGGCAAATTATAATCAAAGTCTTTGGGGAATACATTTGAAAGCTACATAATGCAACATTAGTTCATCATGACTAATAATATGATAATAATATTAAATGATAAAATAATGACTGGCTTCTTATTCTTAGTTTGAATTGTCATGCCTGGTATGTGAGATTGGAGTGAGGGGAGGGGACAGAGGAGATGAAGAACAAAAGCAATGGCTTTTTATAGCAATTTCTTAAACCTCAACATTTCCATTGAATTGCCTGGTTGGTTTATTCAAGTATATGGACCAGGACATTTCCCATTATGCTATGGTGTTCGGAAAGAACGGAGACAATGGTAATCATCTCCTGAAGTGAATTAGAAGGTTTTAAAGTCCAAAGTTTACAGGAGGCAATAACATGTTTGCTTTAAGAGCTTTTGCGATATAAGTGGTGACCTTTGTGTTTCCAGTAATGCCTGATAATTGAAAGTAGACGCTGCGCATTGGAAAATAAGGTGCTCATGAGGCAGGGATCATATTCTACTAGCCCTTGAAATTGAGGGGCACAGTTTATCTGAGACTGTGAGCCCTGCCTTAAAGAACCCCATAATCATAAGCAGTGGGGGATCAATACTTTCCATAGCGAGGGCAGCAGCATAATCTGTCAGTAGGTCACTCAGAACAGAAAGATAGAAACAAATGCAAACAGGAGGTGTTCAGATGAGTTACCCCTGGGAAAATGGGTGGCAATGCATTCCTGAACATGAAATGAAAACACATGATGGTATTTTTACTGTGCGTTGAGGCTGATTATAACCCAGCAAATAGCTGAGAGAAAAGTGGAGACTGCAGAATTAAAAAAACAAAAAAAACAAAAAAAACCAACTATGTTAAAAAATCAAATTAAATAGCATATCCAACTAGAGATGGGTGAATTGGGGGATGGCAAGAAAGGGAGACACCTATTTGGTTTTTCTCTTGTGAAGAATTGGTGTGTTTTTTGTTTTTTTTTTTTTGGGTGGGGAGGACTCTATAATAGTGAAGATACCTTACATTTTTGAAGGTAGAAGCTGAGAGTCCACAATGATTTGTTTGTGTAATGACAATGATTTACCACTTCCCTGCAAGTCCTTATTACTCTGACACATTTAGGTCAAGAGATGTGAGCCCTCAGTTCGAATACAGGTCATTGTCCTCTCATGAACCATAGCCTCAAGATATTAAAAGTCGTTTCAGTCATGTATCTCATATTCCATCCACATCCTTTTTGCTGAATGTACTTTACCTTTTACCTTTACTATGGTGTCAAATGGTTCAGCTTTCATTTAAACAGAACAGCTGAAGATGCATATGAGTTCACTTTCAAACACCTGAAAAAGAGCTACGATCTCTATTTTCAAAATCACAAGACTATCAACAGAAGCATGTCAGCTACAAGTTCTGTTTACCTTACTTCTGAAAAAAAATTCCTAAAGATAAAGAATGAAATATGGTAGATTTTACAAGAGTCTAAATTCTGCTTTGTTACCAGACCGGGGAAGAGGAGCTTTATAAGTGACAATTTGAACTTTAGCTTATATCTTCTTTTCTTGAGTGTTCTCTTCAACTCTGGCGGTAATCACTATGACCCCAGATCATTCCCCCAGATTCTTTTGATAGTCTAAACTCCCGTGTCTTTATGAGTTTTTATAGGATCTTTGACCTCCTCGGCAGTGTCCTTGGCTAATTGGACCATAGTTTTGAGCTGTTAGCTTGACACCATAGGTGGCTGAGCTTTTAAGAAATACAATGTCATGTTCTCTTCAGTTTCAGTTATGAATTCATAGCCTGCCTTAGTAAAACTTCAGGAGAAAACTATCTATGCAAACACTATGTACAAAATAGCCAGCAAAGTAATGAACTTTCCATTAGCATAGATGAAAGAGCATAACCCCTTGTAAGAACAAAACTGAAATAAAATGCCTCATACACATCATTGAAAATCTTATCTTTGCATTAAATTAAAGACAGGTAGTGAAAAATAAAGAAATTCTCTAGTACGTTATAATGTTTCTGTATTTTGGAAAATATCCCAAATCACCTCTATGTATTTTTTAAAATTATTTCATTAATTATTTTAAATTACCTTATAAGAATTACCTTACATAGTGATATTGTTAAGATAAAATATTAAAACTTTAGTAGATATTAAAATCATTCCAACAATTATCAGATCATTTTATATTTTAATAATTATCTCAATAAATAATTATGCTCAATATGGCCTACAAAGGTCCAACATTCCATCTGGGACATCCAGAAAGCAAAAGCTCCAGCCCTGGGCAAACAGTGTAGGCATTGGTTACAAACAACACTGGAAAATTTAGTATAAATCAAGTATTCTTTTGAGAATCCTCAGATACTCAGTTCTTTCTATGTCATTTAGTCACATCAAAAGAATCCCTTCTATGCAATTTTCTTTATACTCCAACTTAGCTCATTCTTTCCACCTCTTAGTAGGAACATGGATCCAAAACACTGTCTTCCTTCTTTGCTCTCTCTCCCCTCCTCCTCCTCTTCCTCCTTCCCTCCCCTCTCCTCTCCTCCCTTCCCCTCTCCTCTCTTCTCCTTTCTTTTCCTCTCCTCTCTCTCCTCAGACACCTACAGAATTGAATAAAATTGTAGGTGTAGGAAGGATCTCTAAGAAAAGCTAATCCATCACTGTTAGTGTACAGATGAGAAAAGAAAGTCAAATAGGATTAGCACCTTGCTCAGGATTCCACAGGTAATGAGATTCAAAATTCAAATATGCATCTTCCACTTCTAAAGCATTATTTTTTCTTTCCCACCACACTGCCAGTGTTTTTTGCTGGGAGAAACATTCCAAGTCACACTTTATGCCACCCCTCTGTCACATCCTCTCCACAACTGCATTCCTAGCCACACAACTTCAGAAGAAAGTGGCCTAGGAGGGTGATGAGGCTGATGAGGAGACTTTTGACTATAATTATCTATCTAATCATTCTTTCAGTAAGTATTTATTGAGCTCCTACTGTGTACTGGGCACTGTTACACATATCCGGTAAGAATGATCAAGCCACCATCTTGGATTATATATTCTCCTGGGGAGGCAATGCACACAAGCTGGGACTTAGATAGGTGAAGAGATAGAAAAGTAGACAGGGAGATAAACAAGGAGGGAGAGAGAGAAGGAGGAAGGGAGGAAGGAAGGAAGGAAGGATGGCAAATAGTGGTAACTTGATGAACCTATGAGGAAATAAATCCAGGTAGGGGATTAGGGGCCATGGAGAGTAGAGCTGATATTTTCCATGAGAAGAACTCAGTAACAGATACTACCTGAGAAGATAAGTGAATAAAAAGACACATCCAAAGATACAGGGGAAGGCTGTTCTAGGCAAAAGAAAACAAAAGCCCAGGGGCTGGCATATTCTGAGGGTGTTCTAGTATTTCCCTACGGTAGGACACAAGAGAATGAAAGGAAGAATAGTAGGGCATTTGATGAGCAATATTTGTTGAGGAGAGAAGGGATGTGAGCTCAGATGGGGTTTTTTTCCTTTCTTTCTTTAGAACTTTATTTAGATGCAATCTAGTTTTTTTTCTGAGAAAGATGGGAAGTCATCTGAAAATTTTGAACAGAGAGGTAAACAGATGTGACAGGCTTTACAGATACATTCATTAACGTGAAATAGACTATAGAAATACAAAAGAAGAAGCAAAAAGTTGAAAAAAACTATTAAAACTCTGAGAAAGGTTGATGGTAACTTGGACAAGGGAGGTAGGAATAGAAATAATTAAAAGCGGTAGGATACTGAATCCACTTGAAGGTGGAGCCAATAAGATTAGCTGTGGCTTGAAGTTGGCCTATTAGTGAGAAGCCTGTAGCTTTTTTGGGGTGGGGGGGGATATGACAAGTAGGTCACTGGGTATGTGAATCTGTGGGTCAGGGGAAAGCTTTAGACTATCGATATAATGGTGGGAGGCAGCAAATTTCAAATGCAATTTAAAACCATTAAATTGCATTACCATCACGTAGAAAGACTAAACAGAGACAAAGTGTCCCAAGATTGTGCTCTGGCCTACTCCATGGTGTAGACACTAGGAGAAGATCAGGAGAAAACAGTCAACAGAGAATGGGTGGGGCTATGAGGTAGGAGGAAAACCATGAATGAGCAGTGTCCAGGGCACCAAACGGAAAATATTAAGAGAAGAAATTGACCAGCTCTGTCAACTGGCACTAACAGAGTAAGTTGAGAAGTGTGGGTCGCGCTGCCAATTTTTCAAAGGGTGTTAGTGATCTTGTCCAGAAGGGTTTGGTCAAGTGGGAGGATCCAAATCAGATGTGATGTGTTTTCACTAAAAAGGAAAATACGTAGGAATTACAGACATCTGAAAACATGCTACAAGGAGGAAGAATTCTTAGAGGTGAAACTAAACTAGGTTCTAAACTCTGAATAACACCGTGACAGACATGTCCTGAGAGAGGCAGTACTTCAGATAAACTGAACCTCTTGAAAGCAGGGAAAATCATACAAGTTTTGGCGCCTAGGTTAGTGCTGGAATAATAAAGCAAGTACGGACTAAGGTAGTGGCAGTGGAAATATATGATGAGAAGCAATAAATGAACAAAATATTTGAGAGTTTTATTGACAGGATTTGTTAACTTCTTGGATATAAACAGTAGGGAATGAGGAGAACATTTTTTCAGCCTAATTGTGAGAGGTTTTTATCATTCACTAAGGAAACAAACAGGACATGCTGAACAATGAATTTGGGGTCAGAACTCGGCCTGTGCTGCTAACACTGTTTGTGTCATAAATATTGAAAAATATTGAAAAAAAAATGAGAGAGCAACACCTCAGTGTTGGTGCCATTTATTGTTCCTTCTCGACTGTTTTTTGCTATTACATTTTACTTCAAGTTCTTCACATCAGTTTCTCATAAGACAGAGTCTGAGATTCATTTACCTGCAATAATCTAGAATTATGATTAAAATTTTAGTCTTAATCTACTGAGTCTGAGGTATCATCAGAAATCCTGCAGAGGTTCAAAAGGCATATAAAAAGGGAGCCTACCGAGGGCTTCTAAGAGTGGTCCTAACTTAGAGAATTGAGGAGCAAGTTGTTAGATTATAGTAGAATCTAATTTAGCTCCAGGCTATGGGGGAAGACACTTGTCACAGCATAGGCTTTCAGAAGTTGTGCCCGCCAGTGAGACACAGCCTGAGAGAGTCCAATGGCATGCAGCCATGCTTCCTCCCAGGTTGAGGTCTGTGCCAGGCCACACAGAGACCCGCTCAGCGCCCCCTTGAGAAGCAGAACCTTGTTCCTTCACACACGTCTTCTATAAAAGCCTAGGCATACACACACACACACACACACACACACACACACACACACACACACAAATACATATATATATTTCAGAGAGAATTAGGATAAAAAAATATTATAAAAAGAAGTTTCTCAACAAATGTGGATGTCCGATGGTCTCCTATCGCCCCCATTTTTCAGTCTGTTGGAATCCACACCAGTTCTTTCCAGTGGGAGGTTATCCTTGGAGCCATGATACCTGGAGCATAACAGGTGGTCTGAAAAATATTTGAATTCCCTGGTCAGGTTGCTCGGAGGAGGATGGAGTCCTAGATTAGAGAAATGTGCTATTTCCTCACATTCTTTTTAGAAGAAGCTGGAAATAATAACAGCAGCAGCAAGCACCAATAAATAACTCCCTCCTTCTACAGGTAAAGCCTTCTAGAAAATAAGTCAAATGTAAACAATAAATCAATAGATTCAGAGAAGTAAAGAGCTTTTTTGTAGTAAAGTGAAATACATACATGCATTTCCTAATTTGGTCTTGCCTGGAGGTATTTCAATATTGAGCTACTATTTGGTATGTGTCCCTGAATACTGTCCTTATTCACATCGCTGCCCATATTAGGTTCAATGAGAGGCTGAATCTAAAGGTTTACCCCTTTTAGCACACCAAAACATTTTGGCCTTTGTTTCTGTTACGCTGGGTTTACAAAAATAGCTATTTCTCTGGCTAGTATCGACTTTTTTCTTATTTCAGTTTTCCATTCTCACTTCTAAATAAGGACAAAGTGTAACTAAATATTTAACCAGGCAATAAAGTCAGATCCAGCAAAGCTAGTCATCCAGCAAAATTGGTTAATCAGAAACTGAGGAATCTGTGACATTTGATTAACACTTCATCTAGTTACAGATAAACTGGGCCAACAGACACCCAGAGAATGGATGAAATCAGTTTTCCATTGAGGCATGAGGACTTGTGACCAACCTGCTAAGTTAGCAGACACCCAGTCAGTGCCACAGTGTCTGCCATTGCCAGCACCTGTAGGGTTCCCCAAATACATCACCTTCCCCCACGATGCTCCTTCCACATGTGTTTTGTCTATATAACCTCTGTAACACTGACAACAGACGTAGATTTGAGACAGAGTAGGTCTCCCACTTCCTTGACTGGTACCTCCTGAGAGTAAAACTATTTACCTCCCACCATCATTCATCCTCTTGAGTACTGGCTCTCCATCGGCCAGTGACTGGACCTGAGTACAGTAACAACAACTGGGATTTGGTATGTAGACGAACACGGGTGTGCTGGTGAATTGGAACTGGGGGCTGGAAAGAGACAGATATGGGTTTCTTATCAGTTTACAAACAGAATTCCAAACATGCAAGAGAAATGAAGTCTCTTTTTGGAGAAGTGGGTAGTCTAATGTACACATGTGCTTATCAAGGGAAAGTATGAAAGTCTGAGGTGCCATGTGAAATATATTTGAATTTTATAAACCTCATTGGGAGTCTGCAAGATTGAGGCAAAGCCTTAACGTTCGCTGCATACTTAACTCTCCTGTAAATATTGCAGACAGTGTATATGTACACACGTACAGTGTATTAATATTTACATAGATATGTATAAATGTACCACGAATTCTTAGATGCGTACACATATATATCTCATTTATTCTCCATTAATCTTGAGCTGATGTCGTAGAATGTCCATTTCTCACTTGAGAAAATGTGGGTACAGAGGCACCTCTACTTGTCCCCGCTCACAGGGACTATCTTCAGTGAATCTCAGGGACTTAGACTCTATCAAGACTCTGTCAACTGCAGAGTATTTGGGGTGAACTATAGCATCACCCCAATGCAGTAAGAGTTTGCTACGGGAGCTCCTGTCTTCAGGCACTTTGGTCCCTGGGATTTGGTCATGCTGCAGCGATTTCCTGGCAGGGAGGAACAATTAGGTTCCCGTGAAATACCTTGGCATCTGTCCACCCTCTATGAATGGAGCATGACATAACCCCCTCCCCTGCCGTCACCAAAGATGTACTGGGTTTAAGGCTAATATGTTATTTTAATAGTGAATTCTGGAAGCGAACCAAAAACAGCCATCATTTGAATTTGGCATGATTTCATTGAAGCTTGTTGCTCATAATTTCATTATTCTCCAGATGTTAACATATTTTTCTGTGCCGCTAATTTTTCTTTTGCCAATTATCTCTGTCAGAATTGTAAGGCAATTATCTTTGGGGTTATTTCTTGGTGCGCTTGTTCTGTTAAAATGTAAGTTGCACGAGGGTAGTGATGGATGTTTGGTTCACTGAGTGATTGGAATTTCAAAGCCTTAAAACAGGGCCTGCTAGAGAGTAAGTATCCTATCACTGTTGGGGGGAATAAAAATGGGAAACCTCTACCGACGACTTTCTAGTTGTGTGCAAGCTATTAAAGGAGGATGCTTGAAAATATGTTAAATGATTAGATTTTTTTCTGTCAGTGCTTATTTTCCCACCTGTATCCTCATAAAAACTTTGAAACCCAGTGGGGTGACAGCTCAGATCCAGCCTGGGGCAGTTCGCAGGACCATGATGAGCCCCGGATGCCAAGAAACCTCGCCATTTCCAATCTACAATATTAGTACATAATGGCGGATGCTAAAAATTATCTTAGATATTTTTTCCATCAGAAACAGTACTCCGAACCAACCCATTTTATTATCAATACCCCCTCTCCCGTCTGTGTGCTTCATTAATTGACGATCTGTTATCTCTATTTTTAATCACCCCATAAGAGTTGGAATTAATTTTCCCAAGCTTTCTTTCATTTTCTTGGCTAAACATATACATTTTTAATGATGCAACAATATGGTCCCTGTTAGTCATTTTTCTGTCTTAGCTGCATTTGAGGTGGACGTTGCAGAGGCCTAGGAAGCATTTTTGTTCTTCTCATTCAAGTCTGAAACCGCCCTTTTCCTTTCCATCTGAGTAAGTGCAACCCACGGGATATTGGGCATAAAGTGTTTAAGAAGTACTGTCCAGAGCGCCCACTGCCTGGGGGATGGTAGATGATATTATGGGAAGTGTCATGGTGCTGTGCAAATAGAAAATTCATTTTCCATTCAGACTCCAAGCAAGAAGAGACTTCTCCCTGCCAAAGAGGGTTTGAAACCCCTCATTAACAGTGGATGCAAGCAGATTGGACCAGCAGAGGGAGAAAGGGTAGCCACTAGTGGGGAGGACACAGAGGCCATGCCTGACACCCAGATTAAAGGGCAGGGCCACAGAGCAAAGCAGTTGTGAATAGGGTCAGTAAATTAATCTTCAGCATGCATAGCATCTTCTCCGAATCAATCTACAGGCAGAGATATAAGTGTCCTAAATTAAAAAGTGGCTATCTCAGCATAGATCTAAAACTAGTGCAAGGATCCAGGACAGAAACCCTGATATGCTTCCTTCCTAGGGAGGAACTGAGCGCTTAATGAAATAACCCAATAGACAACCTTTCAGGTCCATGGGTACTAGTCCCAGTGGAAAATGGGATGGGCTCAGTTATTAAAGATTACAATGTAATAACCTCTGTTAGCATGACATGTACATTCCTGATGGAGTAAAAACAGCCCTTCTTTACTTATTGCATTAACAATATTTGCCTCAAATAATTAAACCTATGTAGGCAAAGCCTTTCAAGTATCCTCTTCTAGATCAGTGTCAGAACTTTCATACGATTACCTGGGAATTCTGTGAAATGCAGCTTCAGACTCAACAGGTCTGGGACATTCCTTCTAATTCTGCATTTCTAATAAGGTGATGAGCATGGTACATGGGAAGCACTTTTCCTAGTGCATGGATGCTGGTACCTGTATGACCTAGTCTTGAGTAGCAAATCTCACGACTTTGCAATCTTCTGCTCAAGTACCAAAATAATGCTGCTGACCATCACTTCCTAGCACTCTGTCTGACACACCAAGGGATGGAGAAGTAGTCCCAGTTTATTCCCAGGTTGTCCAGGTGTGTTCACCATTACAAGGTGACCTTTCTGCCCTGAGTGGGAGTCCCCCCACTCTTGCATGGAGCCTACCTCTCAACTCAGTCACACCTAAGTTTTTATTCACTGGAACTGACTTTTTTTGCCCTTTTAAAATTAAATGTGATATCGTTGGTCTTGAAGAGACAAAGAAAGTCACATGACTTGGAATTCCTGGTGGTGTCTTGAAGATGGCTGCTCTGTTCTCAAGCAAGGAAGAAGAGAATAACATATGGATATATTGCCGGGCAGCCCGTGCCATCTCCTGAATTGCCAGACCACGTTAGAAGGTGCAGCAGATGGCCAGAGCAGCGGGACGTGCCAAATGATGCTCTCCGGAGCCCCTCGACAAGGCGCTCAGTCTGGTAGCAGTAGCAGAGCTCAAGAATATGCTTACGGCCTTTCACAAAGACAAATGATCTGGTAGCTCTTCAGATGGTGCTATCAAAATCATCATATAGGGTGGATGATTTACCTCTGCGATGCACTGGCAACTCGACATTGTGCAGGGGGTGGGGGGTGGAAATGTATTGAGAGTCTTCAACATAGGAGCTTTCTTTGCTGAACTTGGGCAATATGTGTTATCCTGATTATCTCATCCCTCACAACAGAGAACATGAGCTCTATTTCCTGTCAGCACTGAGGTCCCCTCCGACCCCTCTGGCTTCATCTCCAGCTAATGTCCTCTGGAAGCCTTCTGTTCCGGGCAGCATGCTCCAGTCTTCCATTGGGATGACTTTTTCTGGCCGCCATGTTTATCCTCTGAGGTTTTGTTCATTCTGTCGTTCTCTGCCCTGCCTAATTCTCAGTCTTTAAGTTACATCCCACATCCTAAGTCCTCCTAAAGGTCTATCTTAGTATTTCCAAACTAAAATAATATTGACTTCCTCCATACTTCTTGTCCTGTCCAACTGTCTGTCCAGTAAGGATGTCCATTTATGACAATCGTTTCTTACTTAAGTCTCCAAATGGGCATGATTTCATTTTTCACTTAACCTATATGTTTCTTAAAAGAAGCAAATATTCTTAGAAATCTGTAACAGAAGATGCATTCTTACTTAGGCTTTGAAGTCAATAGCATGATGGACTGAAGTCTTCCACCCACAGGTCCAGACCACTGAGCCTTCCCTGCAGACCCCGAGACTCATGAACATGATGCCAAGGCTGGTGCTCATGTTAACTTTGCTCACAACAATGAAACAAGGACACACTCCTCCCATCTGCAAGTTCAATTAAATGCTTCTTTGCCACTATAGACATAGAATATACAGGATTATCTGAGTTAATCCCTGAGGGTCACTGTTGCACCTCACTCTCCAGTCTTATTCCCCTATGATTACCCAGGAAACTTCCTCTTTGAGGAATTCCATAAACTGGGTCTTGGTTTGTATCTTGTGCATTTGACTCAAAAATGTATTGTCAGTTGCCACAATAATGTCACAGAAAGTCATTATTTTGTTTTGAATCAAATTTGAAATCCTTCCTTGGAATGAGCCCCCACTCACTTCATGCCAATTGGCATAATATCTCCATCACCCAGTCATTCCACACCAGCCTTTTCCAAGCTGTGCCAGATTCTTGGAATGCTCTCTCTTTCTGTCTGCCAAGTTATCTCTCTTCCATCATCCAAATAGCTCATGCAATCCCACCTTTCCTGCACAGTCTTCCAGAACTATTTGGAAAAGATCTAATAGCTTCTCTCTGCACCATCCGGTGTGAATATTAGCCACTTAAGGCTATCTCACTCCTCATTGCTCTCCTGATATACTTACTCCTCAAATGGACATCAAGTACAGATTCTGTGTTGCAGAGTCTATGTTCAAAGTCTTATTTTTCCCCCTTGTGAATCTTGCCTTTAAATGCAGATATTTTTAGTTTCATAGTCTACTTTTGATAGTCTACAGAAACAAGACAGAATGAAAGTCCTCTGACAGTACCAAGGGTAGTATCATGTAGAAACAGATACTAAATACATAAGGAGATTTCTCAGATTTGATTTTTAATGTACAAAGAATATGGAACATATTTAATATTTCACAAATCCACCAGGACCTGCCAGAAGAACTTTCAGCCTGGGGCAAGGAAGGCAGTTTCCATGGGGGTTCATTTCTCAGGTGGCAGAGCAATCCCTGCCAGTGGTAACTGTAGGCGGTACAAAGGGGAATTAATAAGACGTCCTCAGTGCTGAAGGACGAGATCATGAAAGGTCACTCTCTGAGAGGGGAAACTACTAAGAACACAGTATGGCTTAGAGTCACAAGCTATCTAGCTGCCCCTTTTTCAGAGAAGGCTGAAGAAAGCATTGGTAGAAAGAATTGAGAAATCACTTTAGGATTGGCACTTGTCTCACACAGAAAGGATGCTCAATGTGGACAAATGAAAAAAGGAATCAGCTAAACTGTCATGCAAACTATGCAAGTGTTGCATTCCAGACATTCTGAGGAAATCACTCGCTATCTGAGTTTTCTGGGAGAAGTCTGAACATTTATGAAATGGGCCAAGGAGGAACAGAATGTGTCTATGTTTATCCAACAATGATCAAAAGGGAAAAATCCTCTATGGGTAGGAATAGTTAACGAATTAGCTAGACCCAGAACAAAATACAAACGAAGGATCTTTTAATCAGAAATTGTTAAGAATTTCAAGATGGCGACAGCTGAGCAGGAACCAAGTCCATGGTTGGAGCCCTGTGATCCTGGTTAGGCTTCAGGCAAATGGACCAGTCCCTCCCCAGCAGCCCAGACTTGCCTTTCTACCGACTGCAAGTACATTTAGATCACTGAGCTAATCAAATCTGGACAAAGTATCCTTCCTCACAACCAATCTTTTCTTAAACAAGGTACTTTTCGGTTACAAATTCAGTGTTCAAAATTCCCTTTTAGGAGAAAAGAATCTCCAAGAAAAAAAGAGCTCAATTTTACTCAATCCGCTGCCTTTTTCAGTTGATATATCAGTCATTGGATATTTTAATTAGCAATCCATTGTGTTTCTTTCTCTGTTCTCTTCTAGTTGAGAGAGCTTATGTAAAACCCTTGAACTTTCTGTCCTTCCTCTTTTTCTTTTTTATCTGTGAAGTGGGGATGACAAATCATTTTCCTGTTAACTAGTATTCACTTATTTGAATTTGGGGACAGAGCTTAGTCACTTCTTTGCCTTTCCTCCCTTCTTTGTAACCTTACAATTCCCCCAAAGTCACAGCCCTGTACCCGAATCTATCTTCTGGAACTGGTGTGTGTGGGTGGGTGCAACCCAGTGCCTGGGTGGGCTGGCAAAGCCCTACACCCAGACTATCAATCTGGTGAGTGGCCCAACCTCTCAACAGGACTCCTGTCTCTCTTTGACACCCCTGACCTGCTACAGCATGAGTGCATAAAAGTCTGAAGACCTCCTACCTGGGGAAGAAGAGGATCTGAGAAAAGAACAGGAGTCTGAGATATTTTCGTCTTAGTTTTCATTATGGGTGCTATCAACTTCCATCTGCTAACAAACTACTTCATTCTAGAGAGGAGACCCAGATGAAACAAGGGTGGGGGATCGGGTGAGGGGAGGGTTAAAGAGAGATGGAAAACTGATTCAGCACTGTGACAAGCTGGATGCAAGAATCCTCCAGTCTATTTGATCAAAGTGAGGAAAAAACACTTTTGTCAAACTGTCTGCTTTGTTTATGGGTGATGCCACTCTCACACATCATTTGCCTCTTTGCATTAATGCACTGTCTACATTTTTTATTCACCGTTGGGTGATCAGTGTCCAAAGCATTTTTTTTTCTGCCACAGATTTATTTAAATTTACTGAACTCAGCTTACAGCAACGACTATAATCTCCTCTTCTTTACTCGTAACCGAAGACACATATCACACAAAGAATAACAAAAGTCTGAGAAGGATTAGGAGAATTTTGTGTCACAGGGAACAAAGCCCAGCTACTACCATGCTTTAAAACTAATGGCTTTTCTGTCTCATGGGCAAGGAGAAATAACTTTTCCACCACATAATAAATTTATTAGCCTTTCCGACCTCATCATTCCTACCTTAACTTAGATACAGCATCAAAGACAAGAACATCTGTTTGACAGTAATATTTTCCAATTCGGCTTTTTAGCATTCACAGTGGCTTGGTGCTCCAAAGTTACTGCACGAGCGCCACCTGGTGGGGATTATGGAAGTTGCTCGATGTAAGGATGTGACGGATCATAGTTTGAGATCGTCCCTACAAAAAGACTAAGAGACAAATATGTTTTGAAAGAACACAGCGAATTAATAGACTATTGCACATTGAAGACAGAAAATTTTGCTTGGTTGCGGATCGATATAGCCCTTCTCCTGTTTGCACAACTTGCTTCCCATCCATTTGTTTTCTCTTGGTTCCTTGTTCCAATCACCACTTCTCCCATGAATTCCTAACTCTTTCAAGATGTAACTCAGGATGTAGCTCCTTCAAAAAGCCTTTGTTGAGTCCTTGGATCAGTCATGATGCTAACAGAAACTGATGGCATGCTAAAACTAGATCATTTGAGGAGGTTTAATTTAAAAACCATTGACAAAAGAGTAGTCAGGATGTAGGGGATCCACAATGACAATGAGGGAACCCACAAATAGTAGCCCAGACTTCTACGACCTGGCTCTAAAGGCACAGGAAACAGAAGGCTGTAAAAGGTCATAGGTGACTGGAGTGTGACCCTGTTACTACTCCCTCCCACCTCTACCCTCATTGACGCCTGCAAAAAACAATGCGGAAAACAAAGGACCCTGCTCACATTTGCCTCAGGGGTACAGTCCAGGGTAGAAAGGAGTTAGTAAGGGGTGGGAGGACCAACAGAAGACATCCGTGACTGTCCACAGCTGGTACCTTCCCCCAGGGCCTTTGTAGACGGAAGACTGAAAGATTAAATACAGAAAGAAAAATGATTATACCAAAGAACCGAATGATGGGACAAATCAAGATTTCCACTGTAACTTATTCTT